>JAQQZY010000001.1:14062985-14108668 GCA_030068375.1 Ostorhinchus rueppellii
TGTGTGTGTGTGTGTGTGTGTGTGTGTGTGTGTGTGTGTGTGTGTGTGTGTGTGTGTGTGTGTGTGTGTGTTTTACAGAACGGCAGAACCACGCCCGAGAGTTGGTGAGGGAGGCCGACCTGTCACAGTGGGACGCTTTAGTCATCATGTCAGGAGACGGACTTCTGTTTGAGGTAAAGAGATGAGGATGATGGTGATGATGGTCACGACTCCTTGGATAATAATACTGTGTGATTATTAATATGGTACTACTTTACTCACAAGCTAAATCACAAATTGGCTGGCCAAAGAATAAGTAAAATAAATAGCTCTTTGGTTTAGTCATACTAAAAGTGTTATTTTGAGGGAATGGAAATCAAGTTCTCCACCATGCTTTAAGAAATGACTGAATGATATGGTGTCCTGTCTATACTTTGAAGAATTTAGATTCACAATGTCACACAACCACACTTAATTTCTTAAAATCTGGGGTCCTTTTATTGATTTGATGACAAAGATACAGTGCCAAGCTACTCGCATGAAACTATTCTTTACTGTATCTTTCTGCTATTTGTTTTCTTGCCACGTCCTCCGGATATAGACAGTATTTTAGTACCTTCCTCAGACGCTCACTGTCTACTTGTGGTTTTCACCTCATGGACAGCTCCTCACACCTAATGAACACTTTCACTACCGGATGGACTAACTTTTGAGAACTGGCACTCTTTATGGTTATCTTGTCTTGTTTTGGTCTGTATTTGGACCATGTCTATTGTGGCGTGTCTGTATTTGTATTTTATGGTATCAACAAAAATCCTCAAAAATAAAATACTTCAAGAATAATTTAAAAATTGCTCTTTGATTATTACCTGAGTTGTACTGAAAATGGGAAAAGTCAGAATTTCTTTCTCTGATACTGCTTCAAACACAGACTGGATAATGCACATTTCTATTTTTTTTTGCCTAAACGCTGTGTTTCCTGTGTCTGTCAGGTGATAAATGGTCTGCTGGAGAGATCGGACTGGGAGGAGGCCATTCGGACTCCGCTGGGTATCCTTCCTGGAGGTTCTGGCAACGCTTTGGCTGCATCTGTACATCACTACTCTGGGTGAGTCACATGTAGAATCGGAGACGAAACAAACACCAGTGCAGTGATCATTGTCTGAAATATGGCAGGGCAATTATTCTGTTGTGCAAAACCCATCATTTAGAACACCACAGGAACCAGTTGGGCCACATATTTATTTACACCACATCATTCCTCACATGATACTTTTAATGTCATTTGCCTTCATTTGTGTACGTACTCTGTACAGATAAAGTCCCGCTCAATGTATTATGCAATCGTACGTTTCAGCCAAACAGTGATTGGTCAAAGATGAGCTCCAAAAACACCAGCTTAAGCCCCAACAGCAATAAAACCAAAAACATGTCTGTCCCCTGTCAAAAAAAACAAACAAAACACTCAGCACTATGTGTCCACTTTTGTTCTTCTATACAGATTCATGTTGAAACAACGCCGTTCAGATGTTTTTAATACTGACGTTATATTATCTGTGTACAAAAAAGAGAGAGAAAGTTGACTGCTTTTGTTGTGTCATGGACAAACACAAGGTCTTCTGGGTAAAAAGTGACCTGCAGTTTGTGTGTGTTATTATGCAGCAGATGTAGTTTCCTCTGATGAGCCTGTCAGACACACACAGGCCTCCTGCAGCTTTTTGATGTTAAAAGCACTCTTTAATTATTAACGATTTGCTCATTTAAGTGATTGTTTGGAGATCATTCAGCCAGAACATAGAACAGAAAGGAGAAGCTGAAGGACAGAGAATAAATGAACGAAAGGAGATGGAGACAAATACCGCTCCAGGAAGAATTATCTCTCACACTCAATGAACAAAACAAACTTGTTTCATTAATACTTAAGTTAGATACATCAAAATGTAATCCTTTCCTTTAGATATATACTCAGTCAATATACCCATCAAGTTTCATGAACTTCATTGCATCTGTTCATGAATTATGTCAGGAAAACACAGACAAAACAGTACACAAACCAAAAGAATCTGGTTGACATATTTTCTAAAATAATATTAATAACAACACTTCCCAAGTAAACCTGCACACATCACAAAGGGCTGCAATTCATAGGTCCTATGTATAGTGGTATTTTACATCTGTAAGACATACATGAGCGCAACTAATTGTTATATATTTAAGAAATAGTTATTGTTGGTTTTAGTTGGAAAAATTATAGACTCAAAATCACCATGATGAACCAAACTCCTGTCCACAATAATCACACTGTGACTTTTTCACTAAATCCTGCAGCCCTAGTCCTAAAACTGACTTGCTGAATAGTTTTTTTTTTTTCCACCAGGAGGTGAGGGAATGACATGTTAAAACATTCTTCTAAAAAATACAACAAACATATGGAACTTCAGTTTTTGTTTTGGATTACATTTGTTTTAAATCGTCATTATGTGTGATCTGAATGTTGTAAGTTATGCAATGAATAACATGTTCATGTTTGTTTTGTTTTTTTGGGTTTTTTTTTTTTAAATATAAATGAGTTATCACCAAGTGGGAACCAGAAAAAACAGTGACAGTTTGTTAAAGGAGATACATGACTAAGGCTTTGTTTTGTTTAGGTTATGCCACCTGCAGGGTTCTCGAGGGTTCTTAAAAAGTCTTTAAAGTCTTGAGTTTACAAATCTGCATGTAATACCTTATAAAAGTCTTTAAAAGGTATTCAGTTTGATATGGTAGGTCTAAAGTTATGTTGCCATAAATTTGTTTGCTGTGTTGTGTTTAAATGTGTCTGTTAAATGTCCAAGCTGCAAAAAAGTAACGTTAGTCGACTCAATTTCAACCCAACAATTTATATTGAAATTAGGAACCAACTATCACTAACTTTGCAGCCCCCTGGTGAGAAATGACTCAGAATGATATGAATCAAGGCGTTGGAGTAAATAAATGCATTTTCCTAAATTCTAGGAGTCAAGAATTTTTACCAGTTTGGCTGTGAAAAGGGCATTCTATTCTAAGTAGTCCTAAAACGGTATTAAAAACGTCTTAAACTTGTACAAACCTGTAGGAACCCTGTACCCACTCTTGGCTGCGAAGTACCTTTGTTGAGTTACTTTAGTACAAAGGTCTTTTTTATAGAGTTATAATTTGATTGCATACTGTTTCTGTCTGTTCTCATCTACTGGTGTAGGTCACTGATGTCATTTCATGTAGACGTTTCACCTCAGCGTCCTGTTTTCATGAATAATCGCACAGTTGTTGCATTAAGTCTGCACAGATGTGGCCGGTTTAAATCCTCTAAAATCCAAACCAAACCACTGGAAATAGGATCAACCAGCAGTCACGTGGGAAATTTAAAAACCTACTTTGAGGTGATGCTTTTTTATGGTTCTCCAACTGTTTTTGTAGGTCCCACCAAGCTTTATTTTGCCCTTTCACTGTTTTATGTATTTTGTGATCTGTCATAATCTCTTTATTTTTTCCAGAAGTTTTATGAGGGTGTGGGTGCTACTGTTTTGCTTTCAGTCTATTCTTGACTAAACGAAGGTTAAATTGAATAAACAGCTAAATTAAATGAAAGAAAACACCTTTGGGTGATTCATTCATCACTCCAGCTGCATCTGACAAATCAGCTTCTCATCAAACAATGGTCGTCCACCCAGAGCGACCGCCACAATGAGAGGAAGGGACCAGACTCTGCATTGTTTACTCTCCCCTCTCGCTCTCTGTCTCTGTCTCTCTCTCTCTCGCTCTCGCTCTCTCTCTCTCTCTCTCTCTCGCTCTCGCTCTCTCTCTCGGGGGATCCAGAATATCGCTGCCTTTCTCTGTCTGCTTGCTGCAGGCTGTCCTGTACTGACTCTGGCCAGAATGAATTTGGTATTATTCCCAGCTGAATGAAGGGTTCACTGAGGCTGCAGGCTATATGTAGATCAAACGAGTGACAGCTAGAATGTATGTGGTGTCATGTAATGCAGCAAACGAGTTCGCTGACTGAGGCTTTAATGTGTTTCTGTTCACAAACGTAATGAGCAGGAGCTGAAATGCAGTGATGGGTTCAGGTACAGTCTCCCTCCTTTGGTTGGTTTATGACACTGCACGATGAGTTTGATGGCTTCCACAAAGTTGGAATAATTTTGTTTTCAGACACATTTCTCTTTTTATTCCTATTTATACACATCAGTTAATCACCTCTTACCAGGTGTAATGGTTACATACTGAGTCTCATTTATACTTCATCAAGAATAAATCACAGTGTCAATCATTTCATGAAAAGGCTTAAAATATTTTATTCCAACTTTATGGGCAACAATGTAGCTAATAAGGTTGTTCTGAATCCATAAGAGATTATTAACAATACCATAGTGAATAAGGCCAGATAAGGGTAAATGATAACGTGGTAATGACATTGTTAGATTGTAAAGGACTTAAAAGAAACTCGGTCATGGTTTAGAGATTTCTCGGTCATGGTTTAGAGATTTCTCGGTCATGGTTTAGAGATTTCTCAGTTATAATTGTTAATAAATTACAGCAATACAAACACGCTTCACACAAGTTTAAAGTACTAATAGGGGCGGGCGATATGGAGAAAAATTATATCATAAGGTTTTTCATATCGGACGATATTGATATGTATCACGATATAAATCAAATCACTATTTTTATCAAGCTCAAATTTTCCACTTCTCATAAGTTGGTTGTGAAGACATTAGAAGGTTATTCTTGATTTTAAATATGATTTATTTTCTGTCAGAGGTTGAACGTGACAGATGTGCTGAAGAATATTATACAACTGTTTCAGATCAATAAAACAGGCATATAAATTTAAAACTAAACTAAAAGTCTGACCAGCAGCCAAAAGCTTTCACGTTTTAAAAGAAAACACAAACTAAACAGACCATCTTCATGAAACAGTACCGTGGGTGTGTAGATGGAGGTGCATTCCTGACGTAACTGGTGTAAACTGAAAATGAAATTTAAGGAAAGGTGAGTTTCTGCATTCTTCACGTAGGCTACATGTATTTGTTCGGTATACCTCCATATTGTATTGAAGGCCCCAAACTGAAATGGTTCACACTCTACTTTTCAGTAATCCGGTCTCCCGAGTTCTTGGTCACATTTTCTCCTCACGGAACACCCATTGTCTCCCGCTGCAGCCCAAACCTTAGCATGTGCTGCAGCTGCTCTTATGATTGTGCTGTATACCTCAACCTAACTTGCTGTGGCTCTAGTGTAATTGGTTCAGTGCAGTGCTACTTGATTATGATTGGCTGTTCCTATGTCTGTCAAAACTTGGATGAATGAATTCTATCAAAATTGTATCAAGCATAACTCATATTTCTATCCAGGAAAAGTTATTTTGTGATGTATATCATTATCATTTTATCTCCCAGTCCTAAGTATGACTATTACTATTAGTGTATTACTATAGTTTACTACATGTGTTTGTGTTTTATTAAGATTAGTACATGGTGTTTTATGTGCTCAGTCATACTTCAATACTGATTGTCAAAAAGCAGAGACTTTCACATTCCTTACACTTTCTGAGGTCAAGGCAGATTTATTTCTATAGCACCGTTCATAGACAAGGCAATTCAGAGTGCTTTACAAAGGCATAAAATTACATCAAAAATCATAGAGAACAAAACATTAAATAAAAGGAAAAAGCAGAAAAGATCAAAATAAAGAAGGAAATAATAACAGGAATAACAAATAGTTAAAACAAAAGCAAAAAACCTTCTTGACGAAAATTAAGAATTTAACCCATAAGGAGCCACTGGGACATATGTGTCACTTCCAAAATGAATGTTTTTCTATATTTAACTGTCCTTAAGTGCTTTATCACCATTTGTTGTGATGTTGTCGTCTACATATTGGGTTTTTCTTTCAGTGAAAATTGTATTTTACTAGTCCTGTAGATATTCATAAAACCTCAAAGAAAGGAAGAATAGCGTCTTGGGTCTTTAAGGGTTAATGTTAAATCAAACAAAACAAGAGTCCAATACACGATACACATATTTCAGTCTTTTGTAATTAAGTAACTGCACAGGCTGACCTCAGTGGAGTAAAAAGAGCTAAGACAAGCTGAGTTAAAGCAGAGTTGTGGAATATTTAGATGAGCCTGTGTGGAAAGCTGGTCTGGTGAATAAATTCAGGATGATGAATATGGATACATCTGCAGGGCCGCTGAGCTCCTCTGAGACGACTAGTCATTGTCGTAATTGGCCGTGGGTGGAACAGCAGGCAAATCTGTGTGAGTGTGAGGGGTGTTATCATGACCTCCAACCCCTGGCTCCATTCTCCCAGATGGGGCTGTCTTTGTTGTCTGACCGGCCTGTCATGTCTAAAGGCCCATGAGCTGATTTCTGTCCCACCTCTAAACTTCTCCCTGAGCCTCCTTTACTGACTTCACCCTCTTTCGTTCCCTTCACTTCTGCCTCTTCTCTTTTTGCTTCAAAATGGCACAATAACATCATCTTATACCCTCAAAAACACACAGAAGCCTCGACCCACTTCCACACTAAAAAATATGTAGTGCCCCTTCCTTTTTTTCCTCTTTTAACCTCTAGAAGTTGGTGCCTGCCCGTTTCTATTAATATCGCCACCAAAAAAAGACCCATTAAGATCATTTTTATATTGATTCATATCATTGTTTTGTGTAGAAGACATCTGCTTTATCTGCAGTGAGTATGGAGATTTACAGAGCCTCTGGTCAGGCCCTGAAGGCAGCATGCCCCCTCCTTCTGAGTCCACACTGATTTGAGCTTTCTATGCAACTTATTCACTGGCATTGCATATGATGTTTACATTTCTTGAAACTGAAATAAAACAATTTTATTCAAAAAGCCTTTTTATTATATTTTTATTTCAGGCATTATCTATTTGGCTACTTTTCATATGTTACAATTTTGTGACCAAAACAAATTGCTAAATCAATCTGTAATCTCCAGATTTCTGTTTACAGGTTACAAAGGTGTTTACAAATCAGAATAAAACACTTAAAGCATTTTTCAGGGGGTGTTTAATCCCAGTGTTCCAGTACAGAGGAGTCTTTATTCTACTGATAACGGAGAATGTTCTGCACATTTTGACACATAGGGTATCAGGCTACATGAAATGCCTAAAAAGGTGTTTATAAGCAGGTGTGGCAAAACTGGTCATTTACGTTATTATAGACGGCTAAATGTTAAGTTTCTTCTTGCAGAACTGGTTAAACCACTTAAGTATTTTATTTTTTAGGAGCTTTTGAGACTGAACACAACATTTAGAGACCTCACAATATACTATTTTTAGACCAAATAATTAGTAATTGCAGCTTAAACACTTTTTAACACATAACTATACTGCAGCTGAGGCCTAATGTCCATTTTAGATCGAGTGCATCTCTGTCCACTTAAATGGGCAATACCTTTGCCCATTTAATTAGAGTGCTGCTGCTGCCTTAAAGACAAACTGGTCTATTTCTAAACCAGTAAGAGGCTAGAGGCAGTAAATACAACCTGTCACACACTCAAGTGTCTCTGGTTGGAAATATTGACCAAGTGGAGCCTGTGATGGATTAGGTCTGTGAAACCTCATTTTATTTTAGAAATTGGGCGTCATGTGGTCATTTTGTGCTGTAAAAGCTGAATGAAAAGTCACATGTTAGAGTTATGGTTGTTTTAACAGTTCAAGAGTAAATTAGAGCTTATATGATGCCGAAAGTAATACAGTTTTCCAACACAGTTACTAAGGTAGTCATAGGTAATACTTTAACACCAAAGTCTATAATTGTTAGTGAAAACTACATAAAGGATGAAAAACTAGGTGTGAAAACCTAAATGTGTGTTTACAAAGCTAACAAAATAACCAAGATTTGTACAGAAAATGTGTTTAATTTAAATCTCAGGCCATTAACAAACACATCTTTACCAGCGATCACATCTTTTTTTTCTCCGTCTGTAAATCATCTGGATATTTCCAAAAAATACATTGCAGAGCAGATCTATGATGTAGACTGGAAATCCACAACACAAGTTAGAGGAGGGGTGTCAAACATAAGGCCCACAAGCCAAAACCAGCCCCCCAAGGTTCCAATCTGGTCCACATACATGGATTTTAACACTCAAGGGTGTCTACTCATTTTAGTTCCAAACTTGCAAATTTTAACATTATGCCTGTTACTAAATGTTTTGTGTCTTTGTAGATTCACTGTGATATGCAAGTTGTAACGTACATGTGTAAATGATAAGTTGAGGCATAATATTAATTTTCTTTTTCAGGTTTTTCAAGTTATTCACATTATTTTGTGAAAGGATAGTTTGTAAATGTAAACATTTTCATAATAAAATTTTTGTTTTTTGCTCTACACATAGAGACCAAAAACAAAAAAAAAATTTGGAGTGATTGTTATTTACAAGTTATTTTATTTTACTGGTCCCGACTGGCTTGAAGTCAAATTGGGCTGTATATGGCTTCTGAACTTAAATGAGTTCAACTCCCCTAAAATAGAATGTAGAATGGTAACTGTTAAACTAGCCAAAACTCACCACAAATTCACTTTTAAAAGGTACAAAAAAAAGAATATCTAAACCTATTAAGAGCATATGAAACTTGTTGTTTTTTGCTAACTCTGTGTTTTGTTCTTTTGCAGCGCCTCTCCAGTGTCGAGTGAGGAGCTGCTGATCAGCTGTGGTTTTCTGCTCTGTAAAGGACTGGTTTCCCATATGGACCTGGTGTCGATCCATCTTTCCTCCAGCCCTCGTCTCTTCTCCTTCCTGTCACTGGCCTGGGGCTTCGTTGCAGACGTGGACATAGAGAGTGAGAAGTACCGTCATGTCGGCGCTGCTCGCTTCACTGTCGGGACTCTAGTGCGACTGGCTTCCCTCCGTGTTTACAAGGGCAGGTTGGCCTACCTGCCCGCCACACAAGTCTACAACAACCAGGAACACTCCAGGAATAACAAGACACTTCATTACAACAACCAGGGGTCGACCCCGTCCCCGGCTTCAATCCTATGCCCGTCCAGAGACTCCTCCTGCCAAACCGCCGTTCAGAACACTTTCCACAACTTCTGCCACTCCAACAACTCACTCAAAGTGAGGAGGACAGAGAGCGTGCCTTCTCGAACCGCCACCAAAGCTCAGTCCGGCCCGCAGGACTCCCTGCTGCTGCCTCTGGACCAGCCTGTCCCCAGAGACTGGGTGGTGGTGCAGGAAGAAGACTTTGTCCTCATGCTGGCCATGTACCAGTCCCACCTCGCGGAGGACTTGCTGGCGGCTCCAGACTCCACTTTAGACGATGGCCTCATTCACCTTTTCTACGTTAAAGCCGGAATATCACGTGCTGCACTGCTGAGGCTTTTCCTAGCTATGGAGAAGGGTGCACATATGGCTACTAACTGTCAACATCTGGTGCACATGAAGGTGCAAGCACTCAGGCTGGAGCCGTTTTCACCCAAAGGGATAATCACAGTGGACGGCGAGGTAGTGGAATACGGGCCGGTGCAGGCTGAGGTACACAGAGGCCTGGCGAGATTAATCACTGGATGAACTGAACATAAATCAGCACCAGCTTTCATCTCTGCTGTGAAAGGCTGAAATATCTAACAATAAAGAAAAAAACATTGCAAACATCCTGGTACAGAAGTAAAACAACAGATTTACAATGGATGTTAGCCTTATAAAGGTACTGTAGAAGACCCATGTTTTAAAGAAAAAGCTGTGATGGAGGTTTATACGTTAAATGAAATAAGTGCCATGTGTGGAGACCCAAACTGTTCAGTATTACATAGATAAACAGGACATTATTGAACAAAAAGGTTTTCAATTGCAGCTCATACAAAACTGGTCACACACTGCAAAATCAAATCTTAACCTAAATCAATATTGAAACATATCAATAATGTTTATCTCAGTAAATAATACTATTAATGTACTACTGTCATAATATGTAACAGTCTTGTCATGTTTAGATTTTTTTAATGGTAATCTACCTTTAAAAAGTTTAAGATTTCATAATAATAATAATAATAATAATAATAATAACACAGTTTTTTTTTTTATTTCATGATGAGGTTTTTGTTAGTAAAGACCAAATGGGGCAGAGCAATCATGTAATTGGTGGATTGAGCCAATGAGCAGCTGGCCAATCATAGATGTGGCTCTATTTGGAAAGCAGTGTAACAGAATGACATGGACACTGGGAATAATGGGGACAAGAAGCTGAGTAAACAAATGGACCAGTTATGTCATTGTGTCATGTCTACTTGTATAATATTGATCAGTGTGGGTCTCCTTCTAACCCTGTTTGAGCAGAGAGCAGTGTGTGCCCACTTCAGTTGAAAAACACACGTTTCATCATCTAACAGTGTCGCGTTTATCTCATCCTGCTTCTCGCTGCATGTGGAGTGTTTCATCTCAGTGCGGGAGCTGACATATCAGCATCTTATGCAACAGAGAGGGATTGGATTAATGCCTTCAGAGCTCTTCTGCAGCCAATGCAGACCGTGTGTGTGTGTGTGTGTGTGTGTGTGTGTGTGCGTGTGTGAGGCTGCGGTTGCTGTGGTCACTGCGGTGCTGTCATTGCCTTGGTTTTCCTGAAGGTGACTCAGTTTTGTTTATTGGCGCCTTAAACACTCACTGAAAGGCCAGAGTCACTTATGGACGTCCTGATGGGTCAGTGGTCCAGGTCTGGGACCATGATGATTCTGGTTTAGCCAAAACAAACCTCCTGAAGGGACATCGTCGCTTTGGTTTGTCATTTATTTCTTTACATCAGACCTATTTGGAATGTACATGTCTGTGTGTTGTCACTAAGCATCAGAGTCCCAGATTTGACAGGTTCCCAGTTGTTGCCTTAAAGCCTCAGTAGTTCCATCCTGCTTTCACAAGTCTTTCACTTCCTACAGCCCCTGTTATTTATTAGATTTCTGTCATTCTGATAGTAAAATATCAGTGGTCCATAACGTAGCCAGCATGTGGGATTAGTGCGATGATTGCGTTACCAAATCCATGTGAAAACACTGTTAAATGATCACAGTAGATTACCAAAAAAATGTGGGCAGTGGTTTGAACCAGCTACAGACAGCTAGTTATTATTTATTTCATCAAGGTAACATATTTAATTAGGTTGATGATGATAATGAAAAGTAAGAAACATACATTTCAAAGCCCACAACACCATCAAAACTTTATTAAAAGCTCTTCACTATATTGAAATTAGCAGAATATCAGTCGATATAGTGTATTGATGGTGATGGTGTGATGATGGTGCACTCAAAATTCTCCCACATTGTCCAGAAATCTGCCAAAAGCAAAGAATAATGACAGATCAGATCTCTTTTCTAATCA
This sequence comes from Ostorhinchus rueppellii, assembly GCA_030068375.1. NCBI lineage: Eukaryota > Metazoa > Chordata > Actinopteri > Kurtiformes > Apogonidae > Ostorhinchus > Ostorhinchus rueppellii. Next base: position 14,074,319 of record JAQQZY010000001.1, read on the forward strand.
CTTTAGTCACTGATTTTTTTTTTTTTTACTGTAATTTAATTGTGTGCACTACAGTTATATTTAGTTTGTAATTTAAAGCATGAGTGTATAATAATTTGGGGGTATCTAACTGCAGAAATGGATTATAATGTTAATAATTATGATTATATTATGTGTAATCATATGCAACTAAGAGCAGTTGTGTTTTTACTGTTTATATCCAGGTCACAGTGTTTCTACAGCATCAACATCCTTTTATCCATTCTATAGTGGGTGGAAGCCGATTTGATGCTGCATCACATTACCAACAATATTTCAATTTGGATCAGTTATTATCTGTTGAACCAAAAAGCCCAAACTGGACACAAACACTAGCTGAGTTCGCATAAAATATCGAGTGACTGAAGCAAGTCTTGAAAAGTTGCAACAACTAAAATGTGTGTTACATGCATTTCCGTAGGATAGTTTGATGTAAATATTCTATCATGTTGCCAGCAGGTAGCGCTGTAGGCTACAATACACATGGCTCTAATAAGCAGAGCAGAAGAAACAGAACATTCTGTTATTATTTTCCATCTACACTAGCTGTGGTGATTTATTCCACTGAGACCGAGGAATTATTCAGCGTCCTCATCAGTCCACACAAACGCATCTTATCAGAATATCTGTGAAGGCCCCACTCAATCACAATTGGTCTTAAATGTTCTGCATGAATAAAAAACAAAAATCACCTCGAGCAAGTGATAAAATGGAAATTCTGGATTTTTATCCAGATTTTGTTGTTCCTATAAACTTTTTCCAACGCTAAGCATCAAAAGGTGCATGAAATATGTTTCTGGAAAGCCACCAAGTGATGCCAGCGACAAACCACCTTAGGGGACAGTGAGGTGTTCAGAATCTGCAACGTCAACACTAGATGAACTGAACTGTTAGATACACACCATTACATGTAACCAGTTTCTCCCCAAGACTGGATATTATTGAGCCGCAAAAGGAGAGTTTTTGCTTATTTAGGTTTTCAAGGACAGTGGACAGTGTGTGTGTGTGTGTGTGTCGCTGTGTTTTTCCTTTAAACCTCCCCTGTGGGGTGCTCCTGCTCTGTCCTACGGCGCTGCTACAGTTCAGGTGATTGTGTTTCAGTGTCTGATGTGTTTCATGACTGCACCGTCACTCCCTCCACTGTACCATCCATCCCTCTATCCGTCCATCCCGCTCTGCAGAGGCCTCTGATCACACACAGACACACACTCACACTTCCCTGTGGGAGGTCTGTTAATGATCATCACCTAGGTGTCCTTACCATTGAGCTTTAATTCACACAGAGCAGATGAGTCAGCGTTCGTGGCCTGTAATGCACACACAGCAGAGTCGGATTGTAAACTGTCCCCTGACTTCTCTCTCTGATTTAAGTCGACCGTTTCATTGAATTCGCATAAAGCAGGTCAGGATGCTAGGACGTTGTGAAGCTGCTTTTCTTTGCTTGCAGAAATGATGATGCCTTAAACTGGACTCTGAGGGAACTGGTTAAACAGCAGATGGAGAAGCAGGGGTGGGAGGGGCTCATTATTGACTTGTTAAATGCTGCATGAGGTAGGCGGCATTGTGTTCCTGACGGGGCGTCCTTACTCTTCTTCCTCACCACAAGAGCATTACCAAACTGTCCTGACAAGACAGAGCGCTCGTTGGAAACATTCACAGGGTTTTATTCATCAAGTCATGAAAATATTTGGGTATGTAAATAATGGAAAGTCAAAAACCAACTTGGAAAACTTTCCAGAAGGTCATATTTTGTACATGTTTCTGCATGTTCTATTATCAAACTGAAACTTTGTTGGCGCTAATTATTTTAAGTCATGTTTACTCATGAAGGACTTGAGTTTTAGAGCTACGAGCACATACAGTAGTGTGCAAAAAAGGTTTGGATTTACAATTTTACACAATCTCAAATAGTATAAAATATTTGCAGATTTTTTTTGTTTTTTTTCTGTTTGTCTCAAAAGATGGTGGTGCATCAGACAAAAACAAATGCAACTGTGTTTTTTGTTCATTGTTAATAAGGAAAAATGACAAAACTAAGTTGTTGACAGTTTCAACATGTCATGTCCTTGTTGTGTTTCATTCATTTACTGAAACATCCAGTTCTGACCTCGATGGAACAAAGCAAGTGCAGAAGGCAGCATATGGGTTTGGAGAACGGAATAATACTTGACAGGGTTCAAAGGCTGAAGAGTGATTCTTAATGCAATATATGAAAAATGCATGTGGTGTCCAAAAACATTTTTCCTCCACTGTATTTTGTACATGTTTCTGCATATTCTGTTATTACCAAACTGAAAATTTGTTGGCGCTAATTATTTTGACTCATGTTTACTCATGAAGGAGTTCAGCTGAAGAGCAACAAGCACATAAGATGGAATGAGTATCTAAGGAAAAACTAAGCTGTTTTATTCATTTATTCATTTTAAGACTAAAATGAGCTGCGGCATTGAAAGGCCCTGACTGATGTGATGACAGTTACAGACCCACTACACACTCCACTTTATTTATTTTTCTGTTACTATGCAAAGCCTGTTTTGTTGTGAGATGCAGTGGTCCTTCTGTTTGATGTGCCTTGATTGTGCTGCCTCCTTGTGGTTAGGATATGGTGGTGCATTCATCCGTTGATCATTTCCTGGTTGCTGAAGTTGGAAATGCTCCACAAACACCTGAACTAACCCCAGGCTTCTCCTCAGACTGTGTCCAGGCGCTTTGTTGATGCCTGTTAATGACACCGCAGTGCCACCTCATCACCTACTACTGTGGAGACCCTGAAACCCTCAGTTTCTTCTCATCATTAGGCCTTCTGCCTGAACCCAGTTTGTGAACTCCAACTGGGGGCCTACAGCATGGCCCGCTTTAACCTAATACATTCACAGATGATGAAGGACTTGATATATAGTCCTCTGTCAGCAACTTGAGGACACATCCTCAAAGTGTTGTTGATTTGTCTGCTCTGAGTGTCCGACTGTTGATTTGCTGAAGTCTTAACCTGCTGCTTCTTAACTGTTACTGTCCTGTTTAATGTTTATGGTGAAGGGAAAATAGCTGTTAATGTTTTTGTTTTTTTCTTGCACACTGAAGATGTATGAGTCTTTATTCAAACAGAGATCTATTTTTCCATTAGACAAATGTCTGTAATTTTCTATTAATTGTTTTTGATTGAAAATGAAATAAATGAGATCAAACTGTTTGTGGTCTGGTTTATATTACAGCTTATGTTGCAGCTTTAGGGACACAACTGGTCTCAGATGTTTGTCCACATTTTTATCATTGGACCAGTAAATATGAAGCCATAGTTAAACTAATTCACATGTACTTTACGTCTTTACTCCAGCTACCTGCACAGACCCTGTTTTAGTCCCATTAATGTGGAACACATTTCTCAAAAGATATTCATTATAGTTGTTTTTTTTTTTTTTAATGTAAAAATGTAAAAATGTTAAATGTAATTTTTATACGAATTCACATTTTTTAATTCTAATTTTTTTAGGAATGTGATGAGTATCTTTTGACAGACAAAAAAGTTTCCATCATTTGGAAAAATTAGAGTGGAGGGAAACTACATGTGTTTTTGTTGTAGTACCATGCAGGTAATCATCTTCTCATTAAACTGAAACCTATAGACCTGGCCACAGCCACAGTTTTAGCTAATCAGAGGTAGAGGCGAGTGGGTCATACTTGAGCCCAGGTGCAAGAATACGTGTCAGTTTTCCCAAATCACCATCATGTCGAAAGTTAACACAGGTTGAAGTAATGTTGGTCTAAGGTTATCTGTGCAAATATGCAGGGTGTTCATAAAGTCTCTTAACTATTTCATTGATCCATCTTCTAAACCTCCTTTATCCTCACTAGGGTTGCAGTGAGTGTTGGAGCCTATCCCACCTATGGGTACACCCCTGGACAAATCACCAGTTCATTGCAGGTGTACAGAGACAAACAACCAATCACTCTCACAATCACAGCTATGGGCAATTTTAGGTTGAGCAATTAACCTATCAGTGTATGCTTTTGGATGGTGGGAGGAAGCCGGAGTACCCAGAGAAAACCCACAAGAATTGAATACAGGACTTTCTTGCTGTGAGGCTTCAGTGCTATCCACTGCACCACCGTGTCACCCCTCTTAACAATTTTTTAACAAATGTATTACAAAACCAAATTAATCGGCAAATCTGTGGAAATTATTTGAAAATGAAAACTAGATATTGAAGGTTGTTTTTTTTTTTTGCCTCATATAATACACTTCTATATGGGCACCATTAATTGCATGAAGCACATCAATACCGTACTCTATTTCCTGCCATGTTGGCTGTTGCATAGCCTCATCGATGGTGTCAATGGCAGTGACCTTTTGCTTCAGGTCACTGGTGTCCTGTATCTTTGTTTAATACATGATATTGTTAAAATTAGCCCACAGACAGAAATCCAGGGGAGTGATATTTGGTGAACAGGGAATTGGATTGTCCCTTCCAATCCACCAGTCTGCAAATGTTTCATTTAGGAACCCACCAACAAGCAGTCCCCAATTTGGTGGTGCACCATCTATCTAGAAAATGATGGTTGGTTGAAGGTCATCCAGTTGTGGCGCCACATATTCAGTTGAAAGGTCAAGGTCAACATTTGCAATAATTGACCTCCAGTTAGAAAAAAATGGACCAATGAATACATAACCCCACAATATGATTCAAAACTCTGATATCCACTGAGCCCGTAGAGCAAATCTCATTCACAGATCTCATCAATTGCTTTTGTTAAAATGTTTTTTAAATTGTGGAGGGACTTTGTGGACACCCTGTATTGCTAAATTTGGATTCTGAGGCTAGCTTCTTTGGTAACTTTCTATTTGCTGTTTGTTAACATCTTATGTGAAGCCAATGGAGTGCTGAAGACTGTTGAAGTTACTGTTCACTTTATTAATGTTGATGTTAAACTCTATCTCAATTAAGAACAGCTGCTTGTTGTTTTTGTTTAGTACCTGGTTGGGCTGTTCAGTTATGGAAAAAGTCAGTCACGATCACGATTATTTTGGTCAATATTGAAATCACGATTATTCAAACAATTAAATTTGAGTTTCATAATGCATTTATTCAGCATTTCTCTCTCTCGCTCTCAAAAAAATCTTTGTTATTGATTCTTTATGTAAAACATTCATATTGAAAATAAATTCTGGCTACAAATATGTACGTTACATCTGTTTCGCAATGAATGGAATGTATTGCGCATGCGTGTCTCTCAGAAATTGTGTAAAGAAAAACGGAAAATACATCGTTTCAACTCGATTATATGAGTTTTGAGATCGTTTGACAACAAAATCGAAATCGTGACCAAAATTCGATTAATTGCACAGCCCTAGTACCTGGTTTCTGTCAGACAAACTGCTCAGGCCTGGACTCTGTCTGGTAGCACATGATGCTAGCATGCTAACGTTTGATAGCTCACATTTAACATGTTAACTTATATTTACATATCTAACCAAATTAGATACAGCCTTATGTGGGCTAATACTTCACTATACATGTTCACACTTCAGTCATGACATTTAACGCTGAACTTAATTCTAGACAAGCTGCGCTCACACATATATTTAAAATAAGCTAACAGTATTTAAGCTAACCGCTAGCATCGATTACGAGGACACCACGATATACCTTCAACCATGTCTGAAGACCAGCAACAGGAGCAAGGACCCGGAACAGAAGAGGACAACGGCCATGAGGTGCATTTACACCATGGAGGAGGTAAGAATAACAGGCTCATTTTAAACTATTCATTTAAGTAACACTTTAAGCAGAACTGCATGAAAAACTAACGTAAACCATGTCACATTATTTAACAAAACTCAACATAACACTGATATTGAAGAAAATCTGAGGTATATTTGTGAGAATTAATTAGTTTTACATGAAATTGAGACAAAAACCTAAGGAAAACTCATCAAAAATCCCTCAATTAAGCTAAATAATATTCAAAAGATGAGTAATTACTGATGAAAAATAGTTATCGAATATTTGACAGGTTTTAGATAAAACTAAGGCTTATATTGAAGAAAAACTTTAGTAAATTACTCAACTAATAAAGAAATAGATGTCTCTCCAGTGAAACAGGATCAAAGGTAGTGTTATGAATGTGCAGATCTGGAGGTGAAGGACACTGGATACAGTCTGTGCTGTTGTTTAACTGGATTCCAACAGAGGGCGCTGTCTACATTCAGACTGGACTCAGGTTGACGCCTCTGTAACAGGTTAGAGCCATACATATCTATATATAAAGGCCTTTCTATAGAAATCTATGGGTTAGAGCTAGGTTAATGTCAGCGTATTCCTTTTTTAAGTTAGAGTGAACATTAAATGCTTGTGAGCTGTATCTTTTCAAAGGCAGTTTGTTTGATGCGCAGATTTAAAAAAAATCCCGGTGTTCAGTGAATGCAACACAAGACAGCGTGTTTGGTCAATGACCTGTGCTGTGGTTCAACTAGAAGCATGTGGCTCATGTTCATTGCAAATACTGACATCACTGACAGTAGTAGTCTAGAATATTTGCATTTGAAAAGCTAAGTTTCAGGCCACAAGTAATGTTCATGTTGTCATTTTGTGTTTTGGTCTGATGCTCCACCCATCACATGTGTAGTGTTTCAGCCTCCAGGATGCCAGTTCCCACTGAGCTACAGCTGGAACATTTCTGATCACAAATGTCTGATGTTACTGAACCTTAAAGGCCTCTTACTATTCCTAAGTACGTCATGACAAAGTGAGAAACAAAAGGATATGTATAGGTCATAGTTTTGAAACATGGAGATGACTGAAAGTGGGGAAGAATTTCCAGACTGACCATGGCTCTCAGTGGTTCTTATCAGCTGGTGTGACTGGGCCTGGGCTGTAATGTATTCTCCCAGGCCGCATTCTCTTCTCCTGGCCTGCGCCTGGGTGAAGAGACTGCAGTCCAGCCCCAGGAAAAGAGACTGGGCCCAGTATAAATACTGGTGTGAGGCTCATCGCTTGCCATGGTAGCTCCTTGTAATAGACACTCATACTGGATCTGGGAACCCCTAATCTAGGTGGAGGGGATGACATGCTCTACAGAATTTTGAAGTTGACTGTAGTACCAGTTTTGGCCACAATCCCACATACAACTCCTTTAAACGTGCGAATGACATTTGTCACCAATTTTTCTGTGTTTGACTGTGGCGATGGTTGGTGATGATCCTCAAAAATGATTTAATACAGTTTGAAATACTCACATGACCAATTGATGCCTTTGGGATTTAGAAGTATTTTATAACTTACTCAGTATTTCATGACCAAAACCTGTTTTAGAATGACTCAAAGGCTTCATTTAGAGTTCTTTGGGGACCATCAGCTCATCATTCAGTATTTATAATGAAAAACAGAAAGAGATCACTAGACTGACAGTAATGTAAAAACCCGGTTGAAACAATCAGGATAATTCCAGGATATATTTTTGAGCTCAAACCATTGGATTGAGCTTTTATTTCCTCTAAATTGCAGATTTAATACCTTTTAAAGACTTTAAGACTTTAAGGTATTAAATGCAGATTTGTAAATTTAAGACCCTGCAGGAGCCCTGATAAATAACTCATAACAGAAAAAAAACGATCTGCTTTGAAGAAAACTCACCTAGAGATTAATCCAAATAAATAAAGGCCACAATGTTACTATAGTACTGCTTGCAAAGTTTAATACATCACTATACAGTTGTCTTAACGCAACAAAAGTAAACCATTAAAAAATGAGAAATGAAATAATTAGTACACAGTACACACTCAGCATTTTGTACATATATGCCCCAAGCATCCACATGACTTGTTTGAACTCAAGTTTGTGTTAAATATATATGCATCTATATATTTCAATATAGTCAAGATGTCTGTACAGAGGGAATCAGGCTACAAATCATAACTTTATTAGTTTTTTTTTTTTTTTTTTTAATATATCAATAACAGGCCACTGTGGAAATGTAGACATCGTACAGTCAAGTCTTGAGTGTAGCCCAATCAGAGGGCTTAAAGCAACATGTTACATGCTTTGGCTGTAAAAACAAAGTTCTTGTAGTAATAATAATTATAATAATAATAATAATAATAATAATAATAATAATGGTTTGAATCTGAATAATATACACTCATACACAGAAAATAGTACATAGCATAATGTGCTTGATATCCTGCCAGATTTTACTTCAAGATCTAGTGAGATCGCTTCACATTTTCTGTTTTTGCAATTTGACAAATGGAAAAGAAGGAGCAGTAACATCACCTTTTTTGCTCTTGGTGTTCTTGTGTTTTTGACCCTTCTGGAAACACTATAACCATGGCATGTCCTCTTTTAACTCTTCTGACAGATGTAACCATTAGAGGAAAAAGGGAAAACACACTTGCTCCAAGATCTGTGTAGGTGATGTTTTACTCAAATGACAGGAATGTAAACAAGGCTACGGTGAAGACAACAAACACACCCTTGTCTGGAGCAGTTAAAGGCAGAGAAATAATGAAGTGAAACGAAATCCACAAGGACAAAATGATGCCTGATTGCCACATCTGATACAGGAATGCCAGCAGAAGTCAGGTAGGAGGAATGGAAGACAAAGCAAAACAAAATACCCTCATTTATAACGTCTTCATTTCCTAAGTTTCTTTAAAACACAGCAAGTCCTGGCTCATGGTTCATTTCTTCTTTCCAAACACTCTTCAGCATCAAGGCTCTTTATTCAAGTAAATACCAGACAGCCAACGCTCTGTCATTTATTATTTCACAGATATACTAAGCACAGGGGATTTGTTTGACCTGTTTAAGAATTACAATAATAATGATAATAATATGAATATGAATATAAAGATAGGGAAAAAAAACATTAAATATGAGATGAGGTTATTTCTAAAGATGTAAACAAAGACTGCTCTGATGTCTCCCAGGAAGCATGTGTCGGACCTGAGGGTGACTTTTATGTCAGGTCCCTGAATTTTTCACAGTAAATTACAGCACAATGTGTGGCAAAATGTTTATTTAAGGAAATAAAAGACGTGGCAACAGTCAGCGAGGGTTTATTGTTGCTGTAATTTCTCTTCTGTGAAGTCAGCAGTCACTCAAGTAAAAGTAAATGGATGAAAGAAGGGGGAAAAAAAAAAAATAGAGTCTAAGATAAGTGCAACATGAACAGACCATACCTTGTATGTTGATGGTATTAAACTCTGCACGTGCAATTTGGAAAGGTAAATAAGAATATGGAGACGGCTGAGAACGAAAGGAGAGATCTGCACTATTAGGGAGGAAAAACACTGGGTTTAGTGGTTCTAGTGTTTCTAAATGTCTAAAGCAGGACACGAGCAGCTGTGCACATGATGGTCTGAGATCATTAAGAACAATTCAAGTAAGGCAACATGTTGACATGAAATGACGGAATGGATGCTGTATGGTTTTTTTGTTTTGTTTTGTTAAATTTGTGTCATTTGCAGTGAATGTAGGATCACCTCTGACTCCTCACCAGTGGAAAAAGTGGAGCATTGTGGGTAAATTCTCCATTTTGATAACTTACAATTAACCTCTGAGTAAAATGCATCGAAACGTCAAAGCACAGGTTCAAGTTAGGCAACGTTCTAACTTCTACAGAAAGTGAATGTAACTTTACTTTTTATAGTTTTTGTGTTTTAACGTAGAAGCGACAGCTGTGTGAAGCTGTGACGAACCTGAAGCAGTGAAACTCTTTTGCCGCCCTTCTGTGCCTGGCTAACATCTGTACAAACGGCTACAGCGGTCTGACCTCCAGAGGCGATTGTAAACTTTGTCACTCGATGTTTGCTGCGTGGTTCAGTGCGAGTGATTGGCGAACGGTGAAGCTGTGGTGGCTGGCAGTTTTACTGACATTCAGTACGTTCTACTTGGATATTTGTGGATGTGTGCGTTGTGGTGTTTGTGGATAGAGAACATTTTGGCAGAAAGCGTACAACCAGTGATGTCTATTTAAAAAGAACCCATCTGGTTAGAGTATTTATACGTTACCTCTCCCAGACCAGACTATCCAGTGGTTTGTTGTGGTGCAGGATGGTACAGCGATAGTATCAGTAGTGCTACACAGAGCCGCTTGTGGCCCAACAGCCAGAAAAGCTGGACTTTGCAGTTTTTTATTGGAACCCAGCATTCTTCGACCTCGTCCAAAATGTAGTGACGATCATCAGTCTGATTGACAGCAGAGTGGTTGTCCCGCAACTCTCCACCTGTGTGATGGAGGCTGCTGGAGGGATCGGTGGATGAGGCGGTGTAGGTGAGTTAATGGCACAGTTTCTTTCATTCAGTCCTCCTTTGCATCCACACCACTTCCTCTGAAGTCAAAAATCCTGATGCGGCAGACAGGGTCTCCGGTAAAAGCTTTCCATGTTTCCTGAAGCGCCCATCAAAGATGGCGGATCCTGTGCAACAAGGTCGTCCCCATAGTTACGGATGAACACGTGTAACGTCCGCCCTTCTTTATTCATCACACACATACTGGACATCTGCGAGGACACTGAAGGAGAACAAAGACATTATCAAGTCATGTCCCAACCTGTTCGCTCTGCTGATAAACGCTGCTGTTCTCCTGCAGTCGATGTGGAGTTTGGGTCAGCGAGAGATTAGTGAAGAAATGGAAATAAAGGATATGAGCAAAAATACGGGCAGTGCTGGGGGCCCAGTGCAGCTCTGGACAGGGGTACACAGGATTTAAAACTGTAGCAAACCCCGACCACGACAACAAGAGATGAATCCTCTTCTACAGACTGAGGCAGATGAAAAGGTAGAAGAGAAGGAAGAGAAAGGACAGGACAGTGCAGAGATGTGTCGGGGAGCTGAAGGAGGCACTTACTTGTCCTCTGTGCATTCAGGGATGCCGGTGGCGGCCAATGCAGCTCTGTACTGCTGCAGCACGCCGCGAACACTCTTCACAAACCCCTTAGACAGCGGGAAGAGAGGAAATCCGATGTCCGGGTAGCCGCTGCCCTCTGGGAGGAAACTCCGGTAGCTCTTTCTCCGTTTCTTTGGTCGTACCACAGGCTGGCTTCCTGTGGAGCCCACCCCTCCTCCACTAACCGTGGCAGAACCCGATTCCGATGCCCCGCCACGGGCCACACATCCAGGGACTGAGCTCCTGCTGTCAGTGCTCCCAGAGTTCCCATGGGTGTTATCGCAGTCTGAGTGGTGGCTCAGCTCCTGTTGAGAGATGGCTGTGGTGGAGGGGGTCAGCCCTGAGTCCTCCAGCTCCTCCTCCATAATACTGCTAACACCCATTGCCCCGTCCTCCCCGGGTTTATTTGGGCTGCTGTGGGCCACCGCCACAGGCCCTGATCCCAGAGGCAGCTGCTCGTCCAGAGGCTCCACAGACGAGGGTCGGTCCTTGGAATGCTGGGCCCGGCAAGACGGGTGTGCTGCCTGGCCCCTCTCAGCGCCGTCATTCAATTCCAGCCACACCTCCAGACGGTGGACGAGCCGCCAGCCGTTAGAAACAAAGTGCTCCTGGATCTCCTGTTTGAAGACCTCCACAGGGTTCTGCAGGAGCTGTGTCATGGACTGGACCATTTTAATCAGGGCCATCTCATTGTAGCAGCGGCTGTTCTCGTAGCCCTCCTGCAGACCCCGGTCACTGTCAAAGCCGGCCTCATTATAGTATGGTTCATTGACGAGGATAAGGCCTGCATGAGGGGAAAAAAAACACAAACTTTTTTTTTTACACAACCTTCTTAAAACTATTCGCAATAAAATTAAGACTATGAACACTCTACATTCACAACAAAACATTCATCAGCTTGATTTCTTGTCTGGCTGTGTACTCTACCAAGTCCAACACCTATGACTGTTCGATGAGTCCAACTAATGCACCAAGGTGGTTTACTGTAAAACTACTCAAGTGCTGTCTTTAACCTGTTGTTCTCCTACATCATGTCCTAGTTGCTCATGCCTTGAACGTGTGTATCCACATGCTCACATGATAATAATCTGTAGTTTAATACACTTCAATCTGCAGAGGCTTGTTTACATATTTTCCCCATTCAATTTGAGTATTGAAGCAGCTGATATTAGATTAGCAGTATTTTTCCTTAAATGTAATCTAATTTAAGAGCTACCTCAGGTCCATTCTAGCAAAAAAAAAAAATGTTTAAGAGATGACGGAAGGTCCCAGTCCCAGAATTAGTTACAAAGTAAATGCATTCACATTTAGTATGAAAGTGTGACAGGAACACGACCACACAGAGCTGTGTGTGTGAAACCGTTTACTAAGGCATACGGTTATTATTCTTATGAATTCTAATTATTAGATTTTAGGCTTGTGTAAATTTTATACACCATCAAGATGTTGCATGAGGATAAATCACTGTTCTATTTTGATTCTGTGGACGCTGATAGAAGTCACTGTTCCAGACAAACTGCAATTATCACTTCACTCCCCAGGTAGATCTCAGCTTCTGACTCAGTATTTTTGCAGGAGTCAACTGATGTGAAAACTGATTTATTCTTGACGGATTTAACCAATATCTGGACCAGAGGAGGAGAAAACACATTTGAGGCTACATTAAATCTGAACTACTGACTTATTTTTGTATACTGAACAAATTAATTACATTAAAATCTGGACTGAATTCATTGAGCAGAGCAGATTGCGGAGTGACTGTTGGTGTGGAGGTTATACATTTCAGCTGAATGACTGAGTAACATTCCACTCAGAGCCCTTCTGAGCAAATGAACATATGAATAAAACATTTCAGTGCTGCAGAGAGCAGGAGGACAGAGGATAGGTGTGTGTTTTTGTGCACACTAACCTTGTATGGAGATGAGGACCTGCAGCAGACTGGACTTACTGGTCCACCTCTCAGTTCCCTGTGGATTACAACAATTATTTATTATATGTGAGTGATGGAGCTATGGTTTTCTACTGACATTATAGGTTGTTTGAGGTCAAGTTCAGTAGTGGACGTCGTCAGCAAACATTGTAGAATGTGAATTCAAAAGTGTCCTCACCTTGCCGATCCAAGTGCCCAGCAGACTGACGCACACCTTCCCATTGTCGTAGAGGTTGGGGTTGAGGCGTCCGCTGCACTGGGACAGGTAGCGAAAGAGAGGCGGCACAGCAGGGTAAATGTTGGGCAGCTGGATGTCAAACAGGAACAGACCGTCCTCATAGGGCGTACGAGTCGGGCCTTTGATCAGAGCTGAAAACAGGTCCTGTGTAAGGGAAGACAAATAAATGTTTGGGTTTTTTTTAAAAAGCAGAGCATCACACAGGTGCTTATGTTAATCCTTGTAACTTTAATCATGTGATGCTAAATAATATAAAGTTAAAAACAGAAAAACCACCATGCGGTCCTCAAAGGTTTTGACCATGATGCCGTCTGGCAGTGACGTTGCTAGCAGAGCCATTTCCTTTCTGACAGTGCTGAAGAACTTCTTGGCTTCTGCTGGCTGAAACTCCATTTTCTTGAATGAGTGCGTGTCTGCAACAAGGACACAACGATAGTGATTGAATTGCAATACAGAAGGAAATAAAAACCTCCAAACGTAAGACTGTTTGTTTCAGCAGGAAGTGGAGATGTGAGTGTTGGTGGCGGCTGAGTACGATTACAGAATGGAAATGAGAGGCAGTTACTATCACAGTCACTGTCAATGTGAAGCCGAGTGTTTGGTGTCCAAGTGGTCAAAACAAAACCCGTAAAGGGATGGGAAGCTGCAGAGGCTACATTTACACACACACACACACACACACGTTATTCCAAACAATATTCTGAATTTGATACCGGTCATGTACACAGTGTATTCTCCCGCCTGTGTTGTAAATAAAAAAACAACTTTACAAGGCTGCTCTAAAGATGGAAAATAAAAGTATGCATTTACAAAGAGTTAATGCATACCCAAACACCTGCTCAAATCAAATATTATACTCTAACCTATTCAAGACAGTGGATAGATTTACATGATACAAAGGAAGACGCAAGCCAAATGTCTCCACCATCTTCAGCACTTTTCCACATAGTGCTGTAATGGTTGCCATATTAGGCCCCTGACCCTTATGAAATAAACAAATTAAAGGAGAAACTGATGGAGTACACACAGCTGCAATATACACATTCTAAACATCCATGTTACAAAAAGAATGTCAGCTAAAGCTAAACAAAACCAGTTTTCAGACAAGACCAGTGCATGTCATGACTAGTGCACCAAACTTAAAAAATAAAAAAAAACAAATAACAAGACAACAAAGAGCCACAAAATACATAAAATAATAAATAAAATAAACATAAATATAAATAATAATAATTTAATATTACATTATGATATGACAATTATGATTTTTTTTCTGATCATAACTTGGTTTTATATGAATGAGGCTTCTGCTATTGGCTGCTACATTGTTTTGGGTTCTATTTGAATGAGTCCAAGTGGAAACAAACAAATGGTCCAGGGCTTAACAGGTTAATTATCCATTTAAACAGTTTAGTAGATATACAGTGATGGAAAAAACACGTTTTGGACACCCCATGTATTCATGACTTATTACATTAAGAATCCCTCTTAGGTCACTAAACTCTGACACATATTGTAACATGTTTCCTTCTGCACATGCTCTGTTCCATCAAGATCAAAACTGGATGTTTCAGCAAAATAATGAAACGCATCCAGGGCAGGACATGTTGAAACTCAAGAATTTAGCTCCCCCCCCTGTTAACCATAAGCAAAAAAAACCCCAAAAAAACAATAATAATAATCATTGACATTTGTTTATGTCTGCCACACCTTTTCAAACACTAAAAAAGGATTTTCTGCAAATAATTCATGATATTTGAGATGTCCAAAATGCTTTTTTCCAGTACGTTTGTTTTTCTTTTAATGTTAAAAACTGACAAAGTTTTTTTCATGTTAACACATTTTATTACACCAGTATACTATACGTTTAACCGAGGTCTCCCGTTATTAACATAATTAAAAGCCACTTTATGTCTCACCTGGTGCCCACTCCAGCACAGAGAACACCTCTCCCTTGGCACTGGTAAAGGTGACGCCTGGTTTGCCACCACTCTGTTGGCACAGCACTGGTGTGTCGCTGAGAAACTCACTAGGCCACTCTTGTCCACTCACAGGTGTCTGGGGCTCCTGCTGGGGCTTTTCCTCGCCGGGTCTCTCCATCTGAACGGTAACACGGCAGCAGATAACAGGAAGGAACAACAAATAGTGTTTACTTTTGCTAATTTGTCACATACAAGGGAAAAAAATTTATCAAGATGACAAAATTAATTTTCCACATAAGCTCCATTAGAGTAAACACTTTTGCAATCCCCGTTTCCATGGGTAGATTCCTTCTTTGTAGAAGCTGGTGCTGCCTTTGGCACAGTCTTTGTCATTGAGAAAGTCCAGATTCGTACCTCTGTGACTACTGCTCCACTGCCTCCTGCTTCCACCACTGCCTCCATCTTTTCCTCCTCCACTATGGCCACATTGTCCAGCGTCTTCCTCAGATTCTCTTGCAGTTTTTTGATGTCATCCAGGAAGCGTTTCTCCTTGGTTGGTTTCTCCGGGGCTGTGGGCGTCACCGAACTTGCTATGTGTGTTGTGGAAGCGGGTTCAGCAGAAGTGGGGGAGGTTGGAGAGCCGCCGGTCCACAGCTGCTCCACAGTCATGTTCTTAAGACTCTCCAGGATCTTCAAGGCTTCTTTCAGTTCTCTGAAGCCTCGAGAACCTCCGTCCTTACTGGGCTTCTCAGCTCCATTCACTGCTGCTCCTGGAGTAGTTCCTGGCAGAAGAAATTGAAAGGTTGCACCAAATTCTAACAGGCAAACTCAAAAGACTTAGACAGGACAAAGATGGTGCTTCTGTACTGTGACATGTTTCCTGAAATGAAAGGGTGTAGTTTAATCACAATAGAGCAGTCAGGTGTGTCTGTGTCTATGTGGTGGGTGCAGGAGATACCCTGAAGGATTTCCAGTGACCAGAATTGTAACTTTTTAACTTTACTCAAAAGCTAGTCTCAAATATATTAAATTCTGTTACATTTACACACTAGTTTCATGATTTACCTTACACACACTGCAACAGAGATAGTAACATCACAGACACCTGCATGTCACCATGAGTGAGGATGAAAGTCTGAAGAAAAGAAAAACTTTACCCAAACAAGTAACACTTTTAATGCAAGTAGAAATATATTCTATCGAATGGATCGAATTTTATTGATGCATTGCAATATCATTCCAAATTTTTCATTCACTCAGCTTCTCTACCGGTGCACTCTGATCGTGTACGCATGTGTCAGTATCAGTACGTATCCGATAATCTTCCCATCCCTTGTTTGTAAATTGTCAGTGATCCAGAATAGATCTGATTACATTTTGGGAAAAGTAGGTCAAAGTTCAAATTTTTAATACTCTAGATCTTTTTTTCCTCCCACTTACTTACAATGGGTGAAATTTCAAATGTCTATAAAAACATAAATTTGTTCTAATTTACTTCAAACTTGACTCATATATAGAAGAAACTGATATGCTGACATCAGCTGGATCCATGCCAAAATAAGCTACACTACGTGCGAGGGGCGGGGTTCGTTGTGCCTGGCACCACTTGTTTTTCCTTGTTTCTATATAGTGGTGGATAAACTGCATTAAGAATCACTGAAGTCATTGAACTGCGTCAGGTATTGTTCTGTTCTCCAACCACATGCTCTGTCCGATTGAAGTCGAAACTGGATGTTTCAGAAAGCTAATGAACATCACATCTGGGGTAAGACATATTGAAACAGTCAAGATTTTAGTTTTATATTGTTCTTGTTAACAATAACCAAAAAAATCTATATTTATGCGTGTCTGTATGATGCAGCTGAAAACTTTTTCCCTCACAAGTGTACATTTCAGATTTTTTTTTAGGTTTTCTCTTTTTGTCCTGTCAGAACAATTTACCTGATGAGCAAAGACATAAAATGCACTGTGGAGTTGACATATTTCCCTTGAAAATATTGTACACGTTAAAATCCTTCTCCCTCACCTCCTCCGGATGCAGGACTAGCCACTGCCACCGATGCGTCTCCCTCCTCCCCGGGGCCCCCTTTAGTGGGGCTGGTGACCCCGGCTTTGCTGCCCTCCTGTGGGAGGGTGATGAACAAGGAGGAGCCGGTGGGTGTCGGGGTTGGGGTCGCCGTGTCGGTGGCATCTGCGTTGTTGACATGACTGTCGTCCTCCGTGGTCAAACCGTTATCCGTCTCCCAGCTGTCACTCTCATCCTCCCACTCCTCAGTGGACAGAACACTGCTCGTCTCCTCCACGGAGTCATAGTCCGTCTCTTCGATCTCAGACTCCACATTATAAAGGTGCTGTGTGGAACAATCCAACCACTTGTAAATATTTTGCTACATCTCTTAAGGCCAAAGGTGATGTTTTATCAAAGGAAAACATATACCTGCGGCAAAACGATGGTCATAGAGTTATCAGCCCAAACCACCTCCACTTTGCTGCTTACGTCCACTCTGGACACCTGACCCACTGACGTCTGATGACAAATATATGTAGAGGTGGTCATTATTAGCAAAAAGTGACAGAAGGGAACGCACTTTGACTCAGAGATCTGAACTGATTTGGTTTTAGCACGACATGGATGGATGAGAAACAGATGAAATGGTATTCTATTTGTAAAATGTTCTGTTTTCCTGAACATTGTCCCAAAGAAAAGGTATCTGGGTCATTAACATCGTAACAGCTGACCTCTGTGGAAGCATAAACATGTTTTCCCGGTTATCTCATAAAGAGGCTTTAAGGATAATATGGCATTTTTTCTTTAGGTTGATACCACCACAGTAGCTAAACGTTGAGCACTACAAAAAAAAGAAAGAAAGAAAGAAATGGAGTAAAATAAGGTCTTTTGATTGTTATGCAGTGTCTAGGACAAATATTTCATTTTTGTAATGAAAAGCTTTCAAAGGAATTCCTTGGAAAATAATTTAGCAAAAAATACTTTTCAGCTCCAATGATATATTTAGCAACATCTGAGGAAGTCAAATTCTTAACTCTTTAAAACCTGACGCGTCGTCACTGACACACCCTGTACATATGCTGTTTGGATGGCTGCAACTTTTTCACTGTTTGTGCAAATAGAAACATTCCAATGGCTTCTGAAACCTGAGATATTGTGCTTTATAGGCTTCACTGGGTCATTACGGTAATTTCACTCACGCCTGTTGTAGAAGTTGGAGAAACTGTTGTAGCAGTATTACAGCATGCAGTAAACTGTAAAGGACTGCTAGATTTCAAGAGTTCTAAGTGCTCTTGAAAAATGGGCAAAAGGACTCGCAGGATGTTTTCCAACCCCAAGTCAAAATAAGAAGGAAAAAAAGACATCTGGACAGACCATTTTAGGCTTGGGGTTTAAAGGGTTAAGTAAGAGTAAATGACTTCTAGACATAAGAGCAAGTGAAAACTAGTGCGGACATTTATAATTTAATTTCAAATTAAAGATTCTTCATTCAGGAAACAAACGTGTTACCATTTTTGAAGCATTTTTTTTTAATGTTCCTGCCGATATGTGTGGGTTTTAGACTTACTAGTTGTTTTTTAGGGTTTTAACACTTTTTTTTTTATTATACTATTGAATATATGCATTTTTTTATTACTATGATGCAGTCTGATGACCGATACACTTTCAGTTTGGTTGCACAATGAAAATAGAGATGCTGTTCTACTGGAATTAGTAAAAAAAACTAATGATTCCAGTAGATTCAAAAGTAGCTTTAAGTTTTAGAATTTTAGGAAGTCTCATGAAGCCAACAATCCTTTTGTATGATTTTTTGGGGAAATCCAAGAAATAAACTTGGAGTGCTTGGTGAACACTCCAAGGGAATTATATTTTCTTTTTACCTCATTTTCACAGTCGTTCTGTCCATTCTCTGAGTTCCATATTCTGATGACAATGTCGGTGGTGCGGAAGTGGAAATCTGGGTGATCTGCGATGTCGTAAACACTGACATCCTCCTCTACACCGATGACCTGGACTCATCAAATGAAGGATTAAGTTGAAAAATGTGTAGCGATGTACTCTAATATCTGTTTGATCACAACCCAAAAATATTCAGTTTACTGCCACTGAGGAGGAAAGGAACAACTAAACAGTCACATTTAACTGAAGTGAATCTGAGAATTTACCCCCTTAACGCCTGAATCGATTTCCAATTGTGGGGGGTAAAAATTGGACTTGCGTTTTTTCTTTCAAGTAGATAGTATTTTGGTTGCATTTCGGAGAGGGGGAGTTTGATGTGAATTTATGACAATCGGCGTCAAGGGGTTAACTTTTTTTTTTTTTTGATAAGTTACCAAACTGATGATCAATTATCCGACTAGATTAACTTTGTAGCCAATATGTAATCAATTAATTCCTCAGTAGTTTACCCGTATGGAGACAAAATTGTCAAGTAATGAAAGAATGTGTACTATAGAAAATATAAAATTCACAAAATAGTACAATAGCTTTTACCCAATGTGGTTTCATAAATATGTGTTCACACCCACTCACAGATAACAACCAATATGAATAAATGTAACACTATTTTATAAAAGGATATATTAATAAATGGTGATATATTACATACAATTTTTTTTCTAAATTCACACTACATTGTGCAGAGATTGTATGGAGTTTTAAGACTCCACACAGTCCCACAAAAGCACAGTGTATTTAAGGGACAGTGGAAAACTAGGACGTCTGAATGTTTGATGAATTCATTTGCGATTTAAAAATGGGAAAGACATTTTCCTAAATACAATAACTTGTCATTTCTTGACAAAAGTAGACCTACTCTGTACCCTGATCCCAAAACACACCAGTGGAAGACTTCTTCCTCTGTTGGGAAAATGACTAATAGTGTGTATCTCACACTCCAGGGACTCCATGTTAAACGATCTGTATTAAGCAAAAATGTGTACTTTGAATATAGTAAGAAAATCAATAAGTCAGGTAAGAGGAACAGACAGTATTTTCTCTCTGTGTACTTGCACATTGAGAGGAGTTTTCGGTCTCTTTCCTACACATCCTGTAAGACAAACACTGTTTAACACAAAGTTGTCATGTTCTTCTGACTGACCTCCACGTCGTCGCTGGTTGAGTTGAGTTTGATCCACTTGACCACACAAGTTCTGCCCTTGTGATCACCAGACTGGATCACGCCATACACCCCCGGGTCCTGAAAGGCTTGAGCTGACGGGAGCAAACACATGCATATTAAATATACATGTAAAAAAAACTTAAAGTAAACAATACAAAGAGGCGAAACCTCCTCATGCAGGTCAGTAAAAATGGATTTGTCTAAGAGGAATTTTGTTTTTACTGGCAAACACATGACAGCTTAAAAGTAAATCTGTAGATTTTCAATCCATTTCACACAAACTTAGCATAGTTTCAGTGAGTGACCTAGATACTGCAGGTACTTTAATGGCTGAGTGGCCTACATAAAACACCTCATCAGACTCCATAGGGACAGAGATCTGACACACACTATGCTTTCCATAGTCTAAAAAAGACACAAAGAACAAAGTAGGATACCGCAACAAAGAAATGCACTAAATCCCATTCAGTTTCAACTCCTTACGTCTCTTGTCTACTACAAAGTCCCCGGGACAAAACTCGTGGCTGTCGAGATGCTGGATTGGGATGAGGTCATTCGATCGGATCCCCTTCTCCACCCGCCCGTCCTTCCACATCACATCCGCAGTGGTCTTTGTGGACACCACTTCCACTGCCACACTACAATAACACAGACACGAGTTAACAAATGACAGTAACACTGGTGCAGAATCCTTTCAAGATCTAAAAATACACTTTTAATCACTTCAACCTGATCTTCTGTATTGATTAGGAGATTGGATGCAGTGAATTTGGCATCTTGGATACTGTCATACAAACCCTGACTTCTATCTACATGACTTTTTGGATTTCTCAGTTTCATAAAATCAGCCAAGACGTTGTGAAACTGAACTAGAGTCATGCCTGAAAGGTTTTATTTTATTCTAATTAAAAGGAAAAAAAAAAAGTCCAGAAATCTGCACAGCTTTGTGGTGTTAGAAAGGAGGAAACGGTGCGTACTATAACCTGGGGTTGTGTGTGTGTCATTGTGCAGCAGAGGAGATGATACCGTTAAAAGTCTGAAGTGAAAGTGTTAAACATCAGTGTCAGGCTGATCGACACAATAAGCCCTTTCACAAACAGCACAGAGATATTGAAGGGCCACAGCATTGTCGGTTTCTGAGGAAAGCTGCTGCTGTGGTCGCATGAAAAGGCAGCAACAGACGTCTATTTATACAGCCACATATCGTATCAAATGCATAAAGTGAATGTCACAGGCTCTAATCCTGCTGACAGTGTCCAAGCTGACCAAGAGTCAAGCACTAAGACAAAAACAAATAGAGTACATTACATAAAATCACAGAAGAAGCAACAAAAACTCGTCTTCCACAGAAGTTGTTTCGACTGCCTCGTGTAGCAGGAAAATAGCTGCTCTTCATAACATATGGATCGAGTCCAACACATTTTTATTAATACTTTACTCTAGAGTATCATGAGTATCATCTGAATTTGCACAATCCACTTTCCTGAATCTCATTCATACTGGTGTTTGATTTTCATGTGTCTCTAAACAAACACCTCTGATAGGACATTTTTGGAGACTTTTGGAATCAAGGTCAAAGGTTATTAAGCTTCTCAATAGGAATTACTGTATTTTGTGGGAAAATAATGGCTACAAAATCATTCACACGTCGAATTTTTTTTTTTTTTTTTTTTTTTACACAAAATAATGTCACTGTATGTTCAGTAATCCAGACTTATTTATTCAGGTCTTTATCGCTTTGACTGTTGATGTTCAGGCCACCTGTTATTGAATTTCTGATAAAGTCAAAGATGGTTAATTATCATGTAGATTGAGGAGGATGGAAATAATGTAGAAGCTGGATATTAAAAAAAAAAAAAAAAAAAAAAAAACTTTAAATTTTATAAAAATACACAAATTCTAGACAGAATTGTAACTTGCCGGTCTCCAGGTTTGAACTCGCGGGGTATCTTGGTCCTCTTCTTCTTGTGCTTCCTCTTCAGGTTGCGGATGGAGAGCGGGATGCTCTTCTTGCGGTTTGTTCCTAGACCGCCGCTCTGAGAGGAGGCTGTGGAACTGGCAGACGATGTCAGCGAGCTGCAAACATACAGGTGTGAACACAGGTCATCCTATTGAAAATACAGGGTTCTCATTTACAGTCACACCACAGACTCAAATAACAGGAAATGAGTCATAAAGTTTGGCAAAAGCCTCCACTGGGATTTAACTACAGAAATAGTTAAGATCCATCCGTTTGATAACTACTGCACTAACAGGTTTCAGCAGCACTGAGTTGTTTAACCCTTTAACTGATGCAGTAGCTTCTCATTTTTTAAACAATCATCAGGTTGACAGAGTGCATAAATACTGGACTTTAAAGGCCATGTGGTCTATTGAGTCCAGATTGACCCTGTTCCAGAGTGAAGGGTGAGAAGTCATTGAAGTGATTACCCATCATCCCTAGTGCTTATAGTACAAGCCTGTTGGGACAGCGTTATGACCTGGGATAGGTTCACTTGGTCCGATCTAGATTCAACAATGTTACGAGTCCATAAAATGAGGTTAGCTGAACCTGAATATAGTGAAGGACCAGGTCTGAAGATCATAGGGCTTTTTTCCCCTGATGACACAGACATATTCCAAGATGATCGTGCCAGGATTCATCAGGCACAAAATGTCAGAGTGGTTCAGGGAACATGGGATGTCATTTTCAGGCACAGTCCAGACCTGAATTGAGTAATTTTGGGATGTGATGGAGAAGACTTTCCACAGTGGTCCAACTACTGTCGTCAATACAAGATCTCGGCCAAAATTAATGCAATTCTGGGTAAGTGTTGCACAGCATAAACAATGCTTCAATGCGTCCTGTAATCACAGCTAATGGCAGTCCAACAGTATGCAGCAGTATGTATTTCAACAATATAAAAACCCTCAAACTGTGAATAAACCTAATAAGCTTGTTTCTTCCACTGTATCTCATACCTACAAGAACATACACTCGTGAAATGGCTTTTAATTTTAATTCATTAAAAAAGATAATCCACTTTTATGCTAAATAGTAAAGTTATCAATTTTGAAGCCAACATCTGTAAAATAATTAGCCATGGGGAAAAAAAAGCAAACAGGACCATTAGTCTTTATCATGCCATGTATTCCATTTTTGGAGAAAACCATTTGCTTTCTGAAGACTAAAGCTAAAATAATGTAATTTTGTTGACGAAGTAAAGAAGAGCAGCTGACTAATACACAATAAACAAAACACTGGAAATGAGTGGAAAAGTTATTGTACTAATTTTTCCGTGGTGAAAACGTTGCATTAGTATTTGACAGTTTCCTCTCTCTGTTGATGAATACTTTACTGAAAACATGTCAAATTGTTTTCTAGTTCTGCCAGTACAACAAAATGACATAAGGCAGGACAACAGATAACACAGGAAATGGCACCGCTCTAATACATATCATTTGGTGAAAAAATGCTGAATTGTTTTCCAGTTGTGCTTTGGAAACAAAATGGTGGCAGACATGCCAATTTCTACATGCCTGCCAGGGGACTAATTAAAAAAAACCTCATGACAGTAAATCAATCGAGCAGACCTGGTGTCATCTGTGTCCTCTGCGGCCTCGTCGTCAGCGTCCTGCTCTCCATGTTCGGCCGAGGTATCGTTGGTATTCTGGTCCTGAACGGGAACAACAGGACCGTTGTTGTTGGGATGAGGCGCGTCTGTCTGCTCTGACTTGTGTTCACCTGGTGAGAGACA
Source organism: Ostorhinchus rueppellii (assembly GCA_030068375.1). Classification (NCBI taxonomy): domain Eukaryota; kingdom Metazoa; phylum Chordata; class Actinopteri; order Kurtiformes; family Apogonidae; genus Ostorhinchus; species Ostorhinchus rueppellii. Next base: position 14,098,180 of record JAQQZY010000001.1, read on the forward strand.
AAAACAAAAAAGGATCGGCTGAAACTCTAAACTACACATTAGAGAGATTTGTACTGTCTCTCCCTGATGAATAAATGATTGGGTTTGGAAAAAAGAAAAGCACAAGAAGTTACTTGAGGATGTTTTTTTTGCTTGATAAAAAGACACAGCTCTATCCTGTATTTTTTTCTTCAGCAAAATTTCCAATTAGTCTGTTTACAGTGTACAGAGGACTCCCTCGTGTCTCCGAGGATATATAAAACTCCCTGATGCTGCTCTGCGTGGAGATCCTGTAAGCACAAAATGATGCTTACTTTTCTGACAATGATATATTAGGGTGTGTGTGAGAAAAAGGCAAAAGTATATGCTTAGAGTTTTACATTCATCTTTTAGAAAAACTTTTAAATCTTCTGGCTTTCTAGTCTTAGTCCTGATCAATTACAGCATGAAAAAACACTCTAATGGTTCAGACTTTTAAATCAGTCACATGAGGTTATGCAAGGCTATTAAGAAACACTGAAGAGTAAGAAGAAATGGAAGACGTTAACCCTGAAAGACCTAAACAGCCACCAGCAAGCAAAACATCTACTAATCTGAAAGGTTTACTAATATGTAAACCACTAATCCTATTAATACTGTGAGTATAATTCAGATAAAGTGCAGTTTCTGGGCCTTTAAGCAGCATCACATGTGTCTTATTTGCATGTTCAGAGGCACCATGAATGTGGAAACGGCATTATTTTCGGCAATTTTGATTCACCACCAAACCCATGTAGTCCGACACATGACAGAGGCTGTACATGCTCGTTTTTACATCCGTTTTTAGTGATATATTTTGTTTTAAAAAAAATAAATAAATAAAAAATCACCTGTGCTTCATTTTTCTGTTTTCATACAATTACCTTTGATTTTATTCTGAGCTTATAGAAACATCTATATAATCAGTAAATTGAATATGGGAAAATACCAGGTTTTCACCCCGCAAAAATGCAGAGGATAATAGAATAAATGGTTATAAATCCCTTAGGAAAGGTTAAATGTAGGAAAAATATTAGTTGGAAGTCAACACAAAACTACTTCAAGGAATTTAAGGGTTAAACTGAGGTCAGTTATTATCCTGACATTAGCCACACAGCTGTCTATAAAGCAGGGGTGCCCAACCCTGGTCCTCGAGAGCTACTGTCCTGCATGTTTTAGATGTTTCCATTTTCCAGCACACCTGACGGTTGTTATCATTCTTCTGCAGAGCTTGATGATAGGCTGATTATTTGAATCAGGTGTGTTGGAAGAGGGACACATCCAAAAAAAGGCAGGATAGTAGCTCATGAGGACCAGGATTGGGCACCCCTGCTATAAAGGGTAGATGATGATGATGGAAATATGCATTAGTTAACCCCAATACGTATTAGTTGAAAGTAGAACTAACTGGACCAAAGGTGTATGTATATAATGTGGGTTCAGATGTCTGGGTTTTATCACTGACGTTTAACAGTGCAACTTCAACTGAAAATAATCATCTTTTTCACTGTGTAAATTAAAGTACCAACTGCTACAATTTTAATTTTGTTTTCTTTGGCACCCCTACTGGTGCTAAGTGGTCATTACAAGTTTGCTGTTCAGCTGCTCTACATAGAGATAGTCTGGTATGATTTCATCCAGCATCAGTCAGCTGACAGTGGAACCTGTGGCCACGCCCCCATAATGACCACATTGATTCACAAAGTTAGATTTTATCTGTGGTGGGGTGTCCATTCTGTCTGTAGACGTGGGTGTTTCATCCAATTAAATGAATAAAGTAGTGATAAGATGACATAAATACAGCACAAATATACTGAAGTTGAAAGTACTGAAGTTATCACGTCCTTATTTGCTCAGGGGATTGCAGTTCATTTCACATTCCCGGACTTTTATTTTTAGGCGACAAAGTTTTTCTTTACCAGTCATGAGTCAGAGCCACAAAAAGACTTACATCGCATTAGAGCTCAAGTGCACATTAATGTGTTTGTGTGTGTGTGTGTGTGGATGCAACTCATTGATAGTTCTCTTTATACTGTGTGTGCGTTTTTTTTTGCAGTGTGTTGTCTGGTACCTTGTGAGTCAGCATTCTCTGTCTTCTTCCCTGATTCCTTCTTGAACAACCTTTTCAACTGCAAGACACACAAAACACACACAGTGAGAGTGTGAGGATGATCATAAACACTCAGTTATTAAAAGCTAATGAATATCTCTGTAACACAAAGAGGCAGAACTCTCTCTAAATCAGGGGCGTCAGACACATTTCAGTTCAGCGGCCATATACATACAGCCCATTTTAATGTCAAGTGGGTTGGAACAATAAAATAATAGCACAATAACCTTAAAATAGTAAAAAAAAATTTCCCCTCCGTTTTCTTTTGTTCTCTTTCTTTGTGCAATTTTAACAATTATGTCCCTCAGCTTCACAGTTACACATGTGCATTAGACCTGACAGATGACAGTGGATCTACAAAGGAACAAAACATGAAGTAACAGGCAGAACACTGTTACAATTGCACTTACAGTATTTTCTAAAGAGCTTTCAGGTTGCTGGTGATTGTTCATATCATTCATTTTCATGTAATTTTACTTTTTTACACTAAAATGAACACAAAAAAGTTGTCATTGTTTATAGGTTATTATGCTCTTATCTTACTGGCCCGATTCACTTGAGATTGGACTGTATGTGGCACCTGAACTAAACTGAACTGTTAATATCTTCAATATAATATTTTCCACCTTACACAGATTCACCCTGTGGGCTGAATTGGACCCTTTGGTTGAGCGGTTTTGGCCCACTGCTCTAAATAACCATCCCGTTCATTTACTTTATTCATTAAATATTAAGATAATACAATGACAATATAGAGTATTGCTGGATAATAATAACTTCAAAGTATAAGTAATGATCACCGAGTTGACGTGCTAACACACCTTTCTGATCACAGGATCCTCTGGCAGGACGGGGATACCTTCAGTACCGTCACAGGTCACACGTGTAGCGTCACCTTTAGCAGGAAATACGTAGAGGGCTCTCTCTCCTAGCTGCCTCTGAGTGTGGTCATAAAAGCCCAGACGCTTCACCCTAAACCCAGCCAGCACAGCAACATTACTCAAAGACCAGCAGCAGAACATGTCACACCGTACAAAAAGGTCTAACACACCGAAGTGTACGGCAACAGAAGCACCAACAGGACCCACCTGTGGAGGTTTTCCTGTGTGATGGTGGAGGGTGGGGGGTAGACGCTGTCTGAGCCTTTAGGGGAGTAGCTCTTTGTGATCCACGTCACCTTCAACTCAACCACTTTCACCTGAGGAAATATCCATGTCGCCATGGTAACTATTGATGCTTTTTAATATAAAGAAATACAAGCGACATTAGGGCTGAGTGACCTGACCAAATGATCATATGACAAAGAAGAATCAAGTTCACAATCTGAATCACAAGAAAATGTAGGCAAGTCACAAACAAAATATAACAACTTCTAAGTTCTGGAGGCTTAAGCTTTGTGCGATGGCTTTGTATTTTTTTTTTTTTTTTTTTTATCTGACTAGAAACTGCATATTTGCATCGTTGTGGACGGACATTATTCTAGCCTAGGTAATGAATGGAAACACTGCAGCCGTTTCCATTCATTACCTAGACTGTGGCAGGTTAACGTGGCCTGTTTTTACACTCTATACCATAACTCTGGAGCACCTGTGTAAACCAGACTCACTGCACATTGGAGTTCAGATCCTGGACCTGCAGCTGGACATACTTGTGCTTCATCATCATTTGTTCAGCAGCAGCAAAAGAACACATTACACAAACTCTGCAAGCTACGGCAGACTAAAACTAAACACTTTAGTGCAGACAGATGCTAAAGGATCACTATAATGGGGCTGAAATAATTCACCAGCCTTACAATCTGAGCTGGTGACATTAATATTACAAACCCACTGGTTCGTGCAATGTTTATGTACAGTGGTTCTGTAAAATACCAGAATCACAATGAGTTAGTGAAAAACTACTAACATATTTATGACAATGACCCTTCCAACATAGTATCCACATGAGTAATGCCTCTGGTGTTGGCATACTTGACCAGTATCTTAATTAATAGCAGCGTTTTCCGGTGGATTGATTGAGAAACGCTCATTACAAAGCAGATGTACCTACTTACGTACGTTAAAGGAGCATAAACGGGCCTTTCAGCTCCAACATGTGAGCTTTTGATCACATTTTACATCTTTAGTGAAGTGTCTGAAACTGATGACTGAAGTGGCAGTTATTTTATACAGCCAGAACAGCTCTGAAATGCAGATGAAGACTGCAGCTACTAAGTGTGACCTTTGGAACAAAAACCATCTTACCTCTTCCACAACCACCCTGAACTTGTATTTTCTGCTGAGGACAGGTTTGACACCTGATAGCCACTGTACATTAGAGAAGACTTTGGCTGGACCAATCAGGACCTGTCCAGGGTAAAAACCATACGCCTCATCAAAGAACAGACCCTGTGAAAGAAGAAGAGCAACATGGATCACTTTAAAAAAAAAAAAAAAATCTGTATCTGACTGATCTACAGCTACTTTCAGACAACTTAAAATAACGACGCTGAAGTGACAGGAGCTTGTGGCTACGTACCGAATCGCTGACATGTGGGCAGATGTCGTAAAGCTTGGCACCATCCTCCACGCTCATGGAGCACCTGCAGGGAGGCGAACAGAGACATGACTGGCTGACATTCAGTGGATTTGGCACTGATGAATGAGTACCAGGATGTACACGCTGTGACAGACTGCCACATGGTCACTGTACACACTATAACCACACATACACACGGCACCGCCCTACCTGGCTCCATTTGAGAGCTTCAGAATGATGTGATTAGTCAGGTCGTACACCTTCCCCAGCCAGAAGTCATAAGCAATGTAGTCGTTGTACATAAATGACTGGAAAACAATTAGAACAGTCAATTTTACAGAAATTAGGTCTTTATTTTCATTTTATTACAGTCATAACTCACAGCTTCACTTTGTGTTTTAACCAAAGCCACAGAGGTTTGTCATTACAACCTCTTTGTTCTGACCGATCCTCTAATAACTGAAGCAAGTCAGCACTATAAAACAAAAGCAGTTATATAAATGTGTTTATCAATAAGCAGAGGACCATAAACAAGCTCTGTGGGCTTTTTAATCAGAAAAAAAAATGTTGCTAAATCCAAAAGTTATCCAACATACTGACTGTGATGGATATGAAGTGGATTTGGTATCATTTTCATTTCACAGAGCCAAAGTATCCTGATTATTCCCATGTCCTAGGAATAATTATGTAATTTACTGGACTATAGAGATGTTATATAATGTACAGGCACCATCTACCATGGAGCACTGTGGTTCATTAACCAACGTAACTCCATCACTCACCATTTTTCATTGTATGTTCGGACTGGATGGCCCGTCTCATCCACTATAGACATATCCATCAACTTGGTCTAATAAAGACTATTTTAGGTACTGCTACAGACATCAGCCACAAAAACATTTTGTCCAAGGACTTCTTCATACCATCTAGCCCTAAAAGTCCATACTGAACAGTACAGGTGTGTTAACATGTTAACCTGACTGCTTGGAGTCCATTACAAAACCTTAAGAACCTGATCATTAAGTTACTAAAGCTAAATTTTGATGATCTTATATTCATATTAGTAATGATAATTCGTCACAAATGTTATTGAATGCAACTGATTCTGTTACCTGTACTTGTTAAAATACTTTTTAATTTCATTGGCCATGTTTCAAGTAAAATATCCAGGAATACTGAAGCCAACATTGGAAAAGTTAAAAAAAAAAAAAAGCAATTTAAATGCATTTCTGTAAATTGGTTTGTGTGAAATCACATAGGATGCATTAAGTTGCCAGCCTGTACATTATATTACACATAACTCTAATGAACAGAGTAGAAGAAGCAGAGCATTCTGATGATGTTTTTGGTCTAAAGTGGCTGTGGTGACTTTTGCACAGATGAGATAATGGGAATGACCTGGTCTCTGTCAACACAAACTGTTGGACCCGACGTGTTTTCACACTGAATCTGAACATGTGGGAAGATGCAGCCAAATAGCTGATCAGTCAGTTAATCAGTCAAATGTGTTAAATGGTGTCAGCAATTATTTTTTTAAAAACATTTCCATTTGCTCTATGTGCGCATCCACATATTTTGAGAAATACAGTAAAAAGCACTGTATGTAACTGAAATGTTTTTGGGAAATTCTTTTTTTTTTTTCTCTTAGGCAACCTTTTAACTTTGTTGTTTTTACAGGGTTGTAATGGGTGTGTGTCTTTATTTGTAACAAGAAATATGTAGGAAATATGTGCTTCAGTATTCAAACACACAAAAAATCTAAATTAAGGAGCTTCTGCAGGTAAAAATCAGTATTTAGTGTGAGCTCCTTTTAGATTCACTAAATCTTTAACTCTCTTGGGTTGACTGTCTGGAAGTGTTCTTAATAATAATAATAATTATTTATATATATATATATATACACACACACACACATACATACATATACACACACACACAGATTTATTTATTTATTCATTTATTTATTTATTTATTTCATGGTATTTTACCCCTTTCTCTGTCCAGATGATTCCATATAGCTGAGGCAAAAAAAAAAAAAAAAAAAAGTGTGGTCATGTACGTGTAATATAACACAAGATTATTTAAGAAAACATCCGGACAATCAACCCAAGACAGTTAAAGATTTACTGAGCTCACACTAAATACTGATTTTACCTGCAGAAGTGGTTTGGTGCAGATTTTTTTTTTTTATGTCGCTGTGTGTTATTCAACACTGTGCACATATTTCTTGGTACGTCCAATACAACCCTGCTAAAACAACAAATCTAAAGGCTGCCTAGGACTTGTGTACACTACTGAACATTTATTGAAACTAAGCTAAATTAGACTTTTCATGGTTAAATAAAGCTTAAATTTAAAAAACTGATTAGTTAGAGGAAAACACACATTTAGTATCTCCTTAACAATACAGTCTTTGTGCCGAAACACAAAGTGTTGACTGTGGAAGTGAAGCTAAAAGCTGACTTAGACTAACTCATCACTTCTCTCCATCAGATCATATTTCTAGAGAAGAACGTAGAAGACAAGAACAACACAGTTCATGGAGATATTTTAGAAAACAACCCTATAAAGTTAATATGTGAAGACCTGATGGAGTAGTTTTCTCTCTTACCCAGATGTGCTGCAGGTCTTTGCTGTTGACTGGATATAACACACAGTTTGTTCCCACTAGCTTCACCGCACACTCAATGTCAATGTTGGTCACAATACCACACTGGTTGTCCTGCAATGCAACAGAAACAGATTCAGCGCACCTTCAGATTAAAAATAATAAGCACTGCTTTCTATTCAGAGAGCCTTAAAGTGAACTTCAAAGCAAAACTCAACTATGTTTAAGACTTCATAGTGATGTGTGACTTTGCTGTAACACAAAAAGTTTGCCTTTAGTTTTCTCTAAGTGTCTACCTGTGATTTTATTCTAGTCATGTCTGATGCTGCAAATGGAACCGAGCACTGAGAAGTGACAAGACTGACAAAGAGCGAGTCTGATTAAAAGAAAGCTTGAAGTAGTAAGACAGAATGGAAGAGGTGAAGTGAAAAGAAGGGTTATCGTCACAGAAAACACACTCACACTGAGGACTGTGCTTACATTGGAATTGTTTCGTCGCACAATGTCCCGAATGACAATGGATCGATCTTCAAGTTTCAGCTGTAAACGAAAAAGCAAAAAACAAGTTTAGAAAATGGTAGCCAAGACAGTCGGGTGACCTCAATTAGGACATTTCTGCCACTGGTATTGAAACTGATTTTCTTTTTTCTGAATTGTATTTACTTCATTGACCCTGTGATGAACTTTAGAGAAGAACTTCACAAAGAAATTAACAAAGTAGTTGTGAATCACATTTAGACCATGACAACGTAAGTGATTTGTCACACCCTTGTCCTGTCGCTGCTCAGTGCAACCTGCCCAGTCAGCAGAGCTGCAATGTCCATGACAGCAGATAAAATAATGTACCGTCTAAACAGGGAGACACATTTCACTGGGTTGCACTGCATGAGCCGTGAGTGTCATAATCCAGAAGGGCGACAACAGCAGAACCAGTCAGCAAACAAATTTTCACTATCAATTAGCATTTGATACAAGGATACAAAAATAGGAGCTGAAATGTGATCTAGTTTAAAGATGAGGCAGTCAGTGGGATGGACAGATGAAGCCAAAACATGTATTGATCCAAAGCAGTGAGCCAAGAGAGACACACAACAGGAGCCCATTTTGTATGTCGTCTAATTTTGCTGTGTCACATTCACCCACTTGAGTGGGTTTTTAGGCTGCAAATGAGTTGAATGCATTTCCTTCTTCATTAAACACTACAGAGAAATACGCGTGACCACAGAAAAAAAATGTCTATTGTTATCCATGTTGTGTTTTTGGGACAAATCTACTATACGTGTTGCTCCACACAGCACAGATGCAGTGAGGACATTTGCATGAAGATGAAAACAAAAAATTGTGAAAGACAGTGAATGTGACACAAAACAGGGTGACTGATCAGGAAAAACACCAGCTGAAACTAAAGGGGCAGCTCAAAGCTAAGAGGAGCTACATCTGTCACATGGATTTGGTTTGAGTATGAAAAATACTACAGCAAACTGGTGTACAGCAGACGGATAAGTCTCAAATGTTTTATCAGTACCATCAGGAATATGCTAACGCTCATCCCTATTTTCTATTCATCTTTTGTTTACTTTGTGTATTGTTTATCAGTTGCTGATTGAACTGAACATTTGCACAAAGATTGAGAATAAAAGAGGAATAACCCAATAGGATTAGACACTTTTTGTAATTTGGTCTATCTATCAATGTGTTTATTTTAAGCTCAGCTCAGACCAAAGGTTGTAAATCTCAGCTCAACTTAAGGTGTCAGTGGTGGTGTATTCTGATGTACTGGTGAAATCCTGACACAAGCTTCTTTCTCAGCTCAATATAGGAGATGCTATTTCCTCTTAACAGTCTCTTCTTTATGTTTTTGCCTTTCATCAATACCAAAAATGCAACTGTAGTAAGTAACTTCCTTGTTCATATTATAAACTGTCTCATCTCAATGCAGAAATGTAAAACTGCAGGTTTCCAGGAGGTTGCAGACAACGTTTTACAAGTAGGCCCAAGTTTTCAGCTTGTGTAGCTGTGAATCTTTGATCTGACCTGGCTCTACATGTTACTCATCAAGTAAAATTACAGAAAATGTCTTGCATTATGATATTTGTGAGGTCACATAGCCCGCTTGTTATAAAGCTGTTTTTGATGACATTATGAGCAGAAAGAGGATGCATGAACCACCAATCAAAGCAGTATTTAATCTACAACAAGTCAAGAATCTATCAGGAAACATATCTGAAGTCAGAGCTCTGGAGTAGAGTTAATTAAACCTTCAGGTTATAAATCATTTATCCAGTTGGCACACGAATCTTGTCAAACTCTGCCCTTGTGCCATGTATCATCTCAGACTATGCTCGAATCCCGTCAGGAATACACACATACATGGTCTATTTTCTTTGACCCACTTCACAACACAGCGCTGCTTCTCTTCCTCTCAGAAGCTTTGGTCCTGTTGGTTCCAAAACCATGTCAGGCTTTCATTTAAGCCCCTTGCGCTGACACCCAGCATTCACATGTCTACCATCCATTTACTATTCAGGACGAGTAGCTGCCACTCTTCATTCCTCTCAGCATCTCTGAGGCAGTTCAGCTTTCATTATCGACACTGTTGATCCATAAGATGTACAAGAGGAATGATCATACATTAAACATGATGGTAATATGATGTCATGTCTTTGATGGGCTTGTTCTGCACCCCACGCCCCTTCTTTTCTATAAATCACACAGTATATTGCTCTGGAGGCACAGGTCTTTACTTGTACTAAGTCAAGCTGGGGATCATAGTGAAGAAAGAAAGAGGGGGGAAAAAATACAGAACTGTGGAAAAGTGTGTTTTTGGAGGATTCTGAGGAGCATGCACATTTAGGTGTGTGAACGGATAAGCTGCTCTGATGGCTTTTGCTGTTATTTGACTAAAAACTTTGATATAAAAATTTCTGCGTACTGTTGGATCTATAGGCTATTATCAAAATGAATTCAATCTGCTCGGCACTCTCAATTCTCTAGTTGTAGATAAAAGCATACAGGTAACATTTTTAGGTTGCTTTTAGATTGCAAACTGTCCCTGATGTTTACTTATTGACCTCTTGGCACATATTGAACTCTTGGTTCAACACTAAGACTTGGTATCTTAAGTTGTATGAGAGTATTATTGTAGCAAAACTATTTGCAAGTGCGTATCTGAAATTTGTGTGCGCGTGTTAAGATTTGTGCTTGTAAGTAAGATCTGTGTGCGCGAATACAAATCCATATGTGCGCATGCACAATCC
>JAQQZY010000001.1:14142995-14154465 GCA_030068375.1 Ostorhinchus rueppellii
AACACTTCTAATCCACTCAGAACACTGTAAAACACATCAAACTGTCCACACTAGTTTGTCCCAATGCATCCTGGGAAGCTACTCCAACATACCATCATAATATTATAGGATAGATTTGACTCTATTATTTTGAGGAGCTGTTGTTTCTGTTAAATAATCGGTAGTGTTTGAAGAATTGAACCAATCAGAACAGGTTTCACTGGTTGATTCAAGCTGAACTCATTTCTATAGCTTGTGTTTTCCAACCCCCCCTAAACCATTTTTGTCAGTGTATCACTTGTTTCAACTGGACTCCTGTGTCCCTCCCCAGCCTTCATTTCAGTGTCCGGTGAGTGTCCCCTGTACCTGGACGAGGTGCGTCACTTCCTCAGCCTGTGTCCTGAGCTGTCTCTTGGCTGGTTCGAGGAGGGACGTCTGGTGGCTTTTATCATTGGCTCACTGTGGGACCAGGACAGGCTTACAGAGGTGAGACCGAGCGCAGGACACCTGGACGCTGACTGAGCTACAGCTGAGCAGCAAGTGAACTGTTCTTCTATTTCGTATTGGTTTCTTGTTTTTGTTTTTATTGTACAGCTGTTTTATCTATCTAGTCTGTTCTTGTATTTTGTTTTTTGTGGTTGTTTTAACCCATAAAGACCTAAACAGACGCCAGCCACCAAAACCCTCTACTGATCTAAACGGTTTAATACCCGCTGATCCACTAATCCTATCAAAACATGTAAATAATTGATGCAAAATACAGTTTATCATCTGTTTGTGGTCATCAGATATGACCCATTTGCCTGTTCAGAGGCTGTGTAGTTACCATGGAAACATGATCATTTTCAACAACATTGGTTCACCATAGAACCCATGGAGTTTGATCAAAGACTTTTGATACAGAGGCTTGTTTTGTGTTCAGTTAATGATATATTTTGCTGAAAACACCCCTTTTTCTTCAGTTTTCTGTTTCTGGTATAATTACCCCCAGTTTAAATTTGAGCTTGTTAAAATAATCTATATTATCAGTAAATTAAATATAGCAAAAGACTTGATTTTCATTTTAAAAAAAAAAAGAAAAACACAGAGGATAATATTAGAATTAATGGTGATAAATTGCTTAAACATTAAAATATGGAGAAAAATACATATTTTTTACAGTACCTTTTAAAGTTGTTTTAAAACTGAATCCAATTCTGATTAAATTTTTATGGGTTAATATGATATATTTCTGTTCAGTTAAATAAGGAAAGTAAACAAAAATGTAACATGTTAAGTTAAAAGAGCAAGAAAAAATCAGGTTAGTGTGACATAAGCAGATCATGAAACATGCACATGATTTTTAAGAGTCGCCAAAACATAACTTTACTTCGTGGAACCGCTTTTAATACTTATAGTATGTTAGCTCAACAGATTTTTTTTTTTTGTTTTTCAGTTTACAAAAGTAGCCCTGGGTCTTTATGTGTTAAAGTACTTTACAAATAAAGGAGAGACAGAGAGAGAGAGAGAGAGAGAGAGAGAGAGAGAGAGAGAGAGAGCTCAATGGTAAACCTTCCTCTTGTAAGTCGCTTTGGAAAAAAGCATCTGCCAAATGCATAAATATAAATGTAAATACAATAAACAGACACTGAAACCCTGAACTGAATACATGGAATTCTCTGAGTTGGATAAATGATGCAGGTTCACAAACCCACCTGAACATCTCTGAACTCCACGTGAAAACTGAAGTGTTGATGTGCTGTAAAGAATCATAGCTGGAGTAAATAAAAGAAACAGATAAGGCATCTATAAGGATGGTAATTAAAAGATGTTTCAGCCATGAAATATTCCATAAACAAGTAGAAATATGGACTGCAAATAGAAAACTAAACTCAGGGACTCATTTGAACTTCTGCACCTGAAAGCTTCAAAACTCTGGGATGTTCAGTTTATAATATGTTTAATTTTTTAATTCACTTTATTTTTTGATTTCTGTTTATTTTTAGTAAAGTGTTTCTAAGTACTTGTAGTTTTATTTTAGACTTTGACCAGTTTTAATCAGAGTTTTTGGTGTACTATGAGGAAAGCCTTAGGATTTATAAAATCACTGCCCTGTACTGTGTAAAGGCCGTTTGATGATTATTATCTTAAATTTATACACATTAAAAAAACAGATGCATGTAATCCACAAACAGACAAATAAAAGCAGACCAATTATTTAAATATTGTTGAGATTGAGGGTGAATGAAAACAAAGATTTTACCAGCGATTCTGTTCAGTCTGTTGGGTTTTAGTTGGTTTTTCTCTTGTTTGTTGCAGTTTTTCTTTAATTAAACTGTCATTTTTTAAAACATGTATTCACCCAAGGTTTTCACAGCTAGTTTGAATTTTAGTCTTATTCTTTTTGTCAACTTATATAATGAATCTTAAAGAAATGTTGAGTCTGAGGTTGGACTGAACTGTCTCGGCAGGTGAAATGATTGTTTGATTCTTTCAGTTTTCATCTAGTTCAAAGCTTCTCTCCTTTTCCTCGTCTTTTCTCAGGATGCTCTGACCCTCCATAAGCCTCACGGGACCACTGTCCACATCCACGTCCTGGCGGTCCACCGGACCTTCCGCCAGCAGGGCAAAGGCTCCATCCTGATGTGGCGCTACCTCCAGTACCTCCGCTGCCTGCCCTACGTCCGCCGTGCAGTGCTCATGTGTGAAGACTTCCTGGTTCCTTTCTACCGGAAGTCAGGTTTCAAAGTGCAGGGTCCCAGTAACATCACGGTCGGACCCCTCAACTTCATTGAAATGTTCTACCCGGTCAGAGGCCACGCCTTCATGCGCCGTAACAGCGGCTGCTGAGAACAGACGAATGTGATGTGGATTTTGTCCTGGCACATGCAGGAGCAGCTTTGTGGCACATGGACGACCATCACTGTGGTTGTGTGTGTGATGGTCGCTGTGGACAAGACTTTTCCAGCAGGTGTGTGTTTAGAGAAAACACAGTCTGCATCCAACAGCTGCAGGAACATGTGACTGCAATATAAAAAGCACATTACAGAGCACACCTGCAAAAGAATGTCAGTGGTGACACTTTCAGATGTTTTGTATTTTCTTTTCCATATGTTTTTGATAAATGCTGGACATTTACACCTCAATCGAACGCAGCTGCCTTGTTTATGTCATTACCCTCTTTTTGTATATTTTGGTTTGCTTTCCTTTTGTTATTTAGTTCATCTGTAATGTTTATGGCTATGAAGTTTATGCTATAATTTGTAAAGAAACAGTCACATGCCAAAGTAAACAGTTAACCTTCAGTGATGGTGAACTGATCAAAATACTGAATCAGATGCAGTGTCAGAATATGAAGCAGTGTCATTTATGGCATGATTTAAACATATATGCTCCACAAAGCTGGTGGCAGTATGTGAACATGTCCAGGAGGTCGTAGATTTTAACCCATAAAGACCCAGTGTTACTTTTGTGGTAGTTCCCAAATGATTTTTTCTCTACGTTAAACATTTGAGTGATTTGTTACCATTTATTAAGAAACAATCCTCTGTACTTTGCATTTTTCCAGTGAAAACCTGGTATTTTCCAATATTTAATTCACGGGTCATATAGATGCTCATAAAAGTTCACATTAAAGTTATGGGTTATTATGCAAAAAAAAAGTGAGAAAATTGAAGAAAAAGTCCCTTTTTTAGTCATTTACACCATTAATTGAACATAAACCCAGTGCGTCTATCCACCGTCAGTGATTCAACTCCAGGAGTTTTACTGGTGAATCAATATTGTAGAGGATGACGGCGTTTCTGTGGTAACTACAGAGCCTCTGAATGCCCAAACGGGTCATGTGTGATGACCATGAAAAGAGGACAAACTGTATTTTACACCAATTATTTACATTTATTGATAGGTGGGCAGGTAGAGGTAGTGGATCAACAGGTATTAAACACCTGAGATCAGTGGATAGATTTGGTCACTGGTGGATGTTTGGGTCTTTATGGGTTAATGTTAATTTAATAGAATGTATTATACTGTAAACACACTGTACCCAAAACAATCAGCATGTGTGTGAAGACCCCTCCCACTTAGAAAATCGCCACTTTTGCCTCCTGAAATCTTGAATCAAGACAGAGCTTTTTCTCTATATTATTTTGTTCTTAAAAAATAAAAGATTTATTTTCTATGTTTTTGTGAGGCGTGCTATTTAAAATTCTGTTAACATGTAAAATAAATCTGCATCGAAAGAAACCATCACTGACATACTTTATTTAGTTTCATTTATTTTGACATGATTGCTTTAACACAGAAACTTCCACATGTAAAACTGAAGCAAAACCCAACAGCACCTTATGTACGGCCTAAAATGATTTAAAACGTTCCCTTTTTTATTCCAATAAATACAAAAAGGTGAAATCTTTTGGTCCCAGTGGAAACACAACAGGGCGACTGTCATGATTATGAGCAACGGTTTTACGGTGGGCAAAATCTGACACTTGTTCACATGATAAAAAAGGCACAGTAAAGACATTCCCTAAAAAACAAAAATGGGACAGTGGCAAAAACTCATACAGTTTGTGAATCCATAAAACAAATGGTAGAGCTCCAACATATAATATATTGTTCATGTTTTTAACATTTCACGGTCTCAGAAACAGCCGCCAATCAGGAAGTCAGGCCCGCAGACTAGCTCACATAATCCCATAACTCACTTAGTAACTCACATAATCCTCCACCAAACAGTCATTACAGTAGCTCGAACAGCTGGGGTCAACACCTGCCAGATCAGGAACAACAACAAAACACGACCTGGGAGCGTTTACCATTCAGAGTGAGGAAATGTTTAGAACGGCAGGAATTCTTAAAATATATCACTCATGTCACATTGTCAGGGACCTCCAAAACAGCAACGACATTTTGTTTGAACGCAAATGCACAGACATGAATAGATGATGTAGACATCTTTAGAATCTGAGGGTGACGGAGGATTGTTCTATTTGTACCGATTATATCAAGGAGAGCACTAACAAGTGTGAATGATTAAAAGAGCCTTTTAGAGTAATTTCATGGGCGTATTAAGGCTCAAATGGGAAAGAAAAGACACATTTTGAGGATGTTTGACAAACATACAGTGCAAAAAAATGACACCCGTTTAGATCTAACAAAAATGCCCGATAATAAATAGATTATTTTGATTAACTGAACACAGATGACATGTACAGAATGGTTTAGGCACCACTGTTATGTTATCGGACATAGCGTACAGAAGTGACGTATGGAAATCTATAGTTTGACTCAAACAACATGCAAAACCTGCTTGTGACATTGCTTTGGTAGATCAGCGTCGCACAAATATCTATTATTACATGAACTGATCACAAGCAGTACACAGTAGGGAGATAGCATAGTCTCAGTTTAAAGGTTCAGTGTGTAATATTTAGTGACATCTAGTGGCGACATTACAGATTGCATTGTTATACTGGCTGCTAAGAAACACACAGGTCTCTCATTACAACCAGGGTTTGTTGTGTCCATCCTGGTCTTTTGGTTAAGTGGACATCAACTCTGATCCAAACTAAAACATAGCAGGTGACTGATGCACAGAAAGACAGACAGAAAAAAAATGGACGTCATTTCTGAAGTTCTGTAGAAACACTTCAAGCCACTTCCTTTGTAGACTCCTATGTAATTAAAAAAAAAAAAAAAAAAAAAAAAAATTATATTTCCAGGTGATTATATACTAATGAAAACATAATTAGTGATATTCTATTCCATTTATGTAATTTGATTCTCCTACTTGCATAAATCTTACACACTGGACCTTTAAGGCAACTAACGGTTTTAGATGCTTGCCTCATCAGGCCACTGTTCCTATTTCTGATATTACTGCACAGGTAATACTTGGAACACACTGTTGCAAAACATTGAACTGCTCCAAGAGATTACTGACATGCCAAGTGCATACATAGAAAAGAGTGTACATATAAAACATAACTTTTAATTCTGAAAACGTTAAAAAGCAGCAGAAGCTCCTGTAGTGTGAAAGCCAGTGAAAACAAGAGTTCAAAGGCAGGTGGAACATCCAGAGTCACTGGGATGATAGAGGATGCTCAGTTCTGCCTTTAACATGGTTAAAGCCATCCATAGTTAAAGTGACTGTAGGCTGGAGCCATCTTCCACATTTGTTCAGCTCCTGTAGAGTAATGTCACTTGTTCTGCTCGTGAAACTGTGAAACCAGCCTCTCCTATTTAACACTTTCTTCTTTCGGTCCATCCAATTCTTTGCGGTTCTGACATTCTGATCATCTGCTGTCGATGATCTGTTACTACAACCACACTTGATTGAGGATTTAAAAAGGTTGAGTAACGTTTTCTGACAGTAGACCACGAGGAACAGAGTGATTCAGGTTGATACAAAAAAAAAAAACTTGATTGACACTTTTTTAAAAATGGCCACTGAGTTGACCTGGAAATCATAGAAATCGTCAGCGGCTAGTGCACCACGTGATCAATGTTGTGGTCGATGTCATACTTTTCGCAGAACTTGCTTGTGAAGGGCAAGCAGGTGAGGTGCTCCAGCCAATGCCAGTTAATCGGATAAATATAAAACCAAACAATAAGAGAGGAGAAGAGCCCCGTGTAGGCCACCAGTGACACCACGATGAGGATGCGTTTGCGGTACTTGTCAAAATTCCCGAACGTAACGTAGGGCAGGAAGGCAAAGGACAGCAGCAAGCCGCTGAGAAACCCAAAGATGTGGGCAATGTTGTCGATCCATGGCAGAAGGCCACACATGAAGAGGAAGAGGACGATGCCCAGCAGTTTGAGGAAGGCTTTCCACGGCCTCTCCAACATCTGCCAGCCCTGAAACAGCTCCACAAACAGGCAGGCCAGAAGACCAAACTGTGACCCCGCTGGTCCCACCTGAAGCCAGAAAACAGAAACATCACATTATCATAATTAATGAAACTCAGCCTGAAACTTATGAAAAATTCAACCCAAACTTTTATAAAATGGAACAGTGGGTAATAACCAGCTTCATTTTCATTCAACATTAAACGTTCAGTCTTGACTGAACTCTGGGTCAAATTACTTTACATTTTCTCATCCAACTGCCTGGAACAACCTACAGAAGGAGCTTAAAACGAAGGACTTTGAACACATTCACCGACTGAATTGGTTTCTGCTTTGAAATGCTTTAAAAGGAACATTGTTGTATACTTTTATATCTTTTAAACTACTGGTGGTGTTCTACATGTTTTTGTATGGTGTTTTATTTACACTTTTAGCGCTCAGTTCAACTATACGTTTCATGTGCGTATTTACTGTGGATATGTGGCTGAAATGTCTATGTTCTGTAATGTCTGCTGCTGCCTTTTTGACCAGGACACTCCTGCAAAAGAGATTTTCAATTTCAACAGGTCATGTTTTCCTGGTTAAATAAAGGTAAAACATAAATACATAAAATTACTGAACTTAGATGAGAGTTGAATAATGTTAATAGTGCCTGATCTCCAAGAATAAATCTTACACAGTGTATATGGTGCATGCACTGTACCTTTTCCACCTTTGGCCATACTACTCCAACTAAAACTTAAGACTTATCAGATACTTAAAAGAAAGGTAAGACTAGAGTGATGTTAAAAACCAAACTTAAAGATTAAATAAAAATGAAAAAAACTCTACATAATGTGAGTGACTGTGCAAGGTCAAAAGGATGTTTATCAGGTTTTAGGTCTTAGGCAAAACTGGAAGAATATGCACACGTATGGTCTAACACCCAACTAACATGATCAACCATGTATGACGCAAGCTGGAGGTAAAAGGCATACATCCTGTCTGCTGCTGACTTATTACTGTCAAATGACCTTTACAGTCTGTACATTTATGTTCCCAAGAGCTGTATCAGAGAATATCGGCTGGAACATGCAGGTCAAAGACATTCAAGGCGTGTTTCATCTTCATGAAGACCTTTGGTGGTTGAAATGTGTCATTTTGTGTCTTAAGCTGTCAAAGCAGCGCTCAGCAAATTATAATAAGTTGTTCAAATATTTCAACCAAGGACTTTTTTTAACCATGATAACTACAGTGGTCAGCAATGATTTTGCTACTGAAAGAAAAATACCTAATCTACTTCTCCTGGACGTCAGGAGTTTGAGTCAATACATATCCATTAGCAGCATATCAACACCAGTGTTTTCGTTCTACAAATTCTAAGTGTTCAGAATTCAGGTGGCTTTCAATACCTGAAAGAAAAATGTGGTGTAGTCGGAAGTGTCACGTTCATTTTTAAGTTCAAGTCAAAAGACAGAATTTTTTTGGACCCCAGATTGGTGAACTTGCTTGTGAATTAACCTCAGAATCATTGGTGCAAGTGGATCAAACCTTTTAGGACAACCATAGAACCCAAATTCTGATCAACCAGTTGTGGACATGCAAAAAACTTGACAAAATTCATTCCCTCAACTCGCACCTGTACTTAGTTGACCCAGTTTATTTAAAGGGGCCATATTTTGCTTTTTATTTTAATGGAATTATGCATTTTAAATACTTCCTTTTGTGCTCTACATAAACTGTAAATGCTCTGCTTGGGTCTGAATTCTTCATTAATTCAACTTCACAGGTCCATCTTCAACATTATTTCTGAGTAATGACACCAGAAAGGTGGTTTTGAGCGCTGGCCCTTTAAATGCAAACTTCACACTTCACTCCATCCAGGTTGGGGACGGAGCTGCTGTCCTGTTTCTCTGTAATTGGAGAAATGTTCAATGGAAGTCTTGACCACATATGTGCAAATGTTGTGGCATAACAAATTAAGAAGGAATTCAAACAGGTTGTAGAAATCCATTTGATTTTTACTAAAATGAATATAAAGATAGCTTTGCAGCACCTGGAGGGTTCAAATTCTAAATTTTTTAACTATAAGGGTCCCCAAATACACAAATAAATGTACCAAAGACTGATAAAAGTGAGTTTAGCAAAATATGATTCCTTTAAGCATGAGCAGGGTGGCTTATTTCATCAAAAATATTTCTGAAATGAAAAGCAGGTACTTAAGGGCTCCAACCCAAAAATTATGGATATTACTATTGGTTCCTACAGTGGGAAACCTCCATAAACATGCTAACAAGCTAAGCTAATGCTAATTAGGTTTATTCTTCACTGGGCTTCATGTTCACATCTACAACTATCCGTAAAAGAGTTGAAAGTATAACATCAATTTCAACAATAAAAAATACTCTGCTTTAAAGGGTAACTGTAGTGAATTTTCAGGCAGATCAGGCATAATACTAATGACTCCGTCAGGTAACTTTCACCCCTTGTCAAGTCACTGCTCCATCAGTTAGACATGTTGCTGCAGAGTAATTGTTTTGTGTGGTTACCTGGGCTATGATGGACTTGTCATTGACCCCGTGTAGCAGACAGCAGTCTAACGTGACACATTATCAGATCCAATAGGTAAACATTTAAACCCAATTCCTCAAAATTGCTTCTTGAACACCTGCTTTCCACTCAGTCTCACTCACTGACTGCTGCTTGTTTACTTGCACTCGATCATCTGGAACAAACACTGGTACCTGACATTTGGGTGGCAATGGCTCCTTCCCATAGCTTCAGCCCATGGGTCATAATTCATGTAATAAACGGTAAAGGTCCAGTGCGGTGTCTTTATGGCAATGTTTTACTGAATTTGTACATCTTTTGCTTATAAATAATACACAAAGCACAAATAATATCGCAAGCATGACCAGTACTGGTACCCTTTAAATAATAATTTGTGTGTGACACAGAAAAAAAAAAAAAGAGGAATCTATCTACTGAGGAGCCTTAAGTCCCTCAGAGGACAGAGGGCGCTACTGAAGACGTTTTATAAGTCTGTTCATGTCCGCTGAAGCAACAGCATTTGAACAGCAGACAAGAAGACTCTCAAAGACTTGAGTGGCTCATTCAGCAGCAGACTGCAGTAGCCACAGTGTGAAAGAATGATTCCACAGCTCATCCCTTCCTGCTGCTGTCTGATTAACAGTCAGTAAACCGCCCCCATAAAACTCCCCACAGCAGTATCAGCAAATCATTCCATTTACTTGTTCACAGTGTCATCCCACATGCAATTGGTCTCTAATTGCCTACAATTTACTTACACTACTGCACTGTATTTGTTGCATCTATCCTATTCACTATCTTTTTTTTTGTTTTAATGATTTTTCCTCTCAATGTTAAGGTTTGAATTCCCTTACACTCACATCACTCTTATGTTCCATTATTATATGTTCTGTTTTGCTCCTCTCAACTTCCATTTCTAATCATTTTGAACTTTTTACCCTTTGCTGCTGTAATACTGTAAATTTTCCTGGTTTGGGACAAATAAAAAATCATCTCATCTCCCTCGTTGACCAATTCAGTTTCTTGGGTCTTACTGTCATGAAATTATAGTTTTCCCATTTTTTGTGACGTGAAAGTTATGATTTTCCATATTGCACTTCTAAATGTTACTTGGCAGATCACAGTCGGCTCAGATGTATGTGTGAGGTTACAAACCCTCATGTTAGCCAAAACTCACAACTTCAGTGATGCTCAAAGTATAGGGTGAAGATACATGAAAAAAAAAATCTTGTTTTTTTTTAAGTAGTGATGTAAATCATATTCCACCTGAGGAAACAGGGCAGAACCTGCTAAAAACAGACTCAAACAACATACAATGCTTTGCAATTATTATAAGAAAACAACGTATTGCAGGGAGTGTTTTCTGAG
Organism: Ostorhinchus rueppellii; assembly: GCA_030068375.1. NCBI lineage: Eukaryota > Metazoa > Chordata > Actinopteri > Kurtiformes > Apogonidae > Ostorhinchus > Ostorhinchus rueppellii. The sequence continues at coordinate 14,153,700 of JAQQZY010000001.1, forward strand.
TCTTGCTGCCCACTGTTATTCAAAAGCTATCCCTAATAAGAAATCAGGCCAGTAAAATAAGTCAAACAGCCCAACCCCTCTGTGTCAACTATATAGATGTTCAGTGATGAGAAAAGCCACTCTCATCACTGAGGACCCCTCCCATCCCCTCCACCACTCCTGCCATCAGGCCAACGCTACAGAACTCCACTGGCCAAGAAAAACACCTACAAAAAAATCTTTTGTCCCCTCTGCAATAGCTGCTCTTAACAACCCAAAACAGACTGCACTGTGTTCCTAGTTATTTACATGTTAAATTGTTTTTATCTGTTGTACTGTTTTTGATGAGCTCGGGTGTTTTTACACTTTAAACAGCCGTGACAAGAGAAATTTCTGTTTTTACTCGAATGGATGGACAGACGGACGTATCTATCCATCTAACTATCGATCTAATCTGCCTCAGTGGTGGAACTATGAGCCCTGGGTCAGGCAGTAAAGGTGAGCTGATTAGTCTGACGTCAGGGCTGAGTTTGGAGTCTTGGTCTGGTCAGACGCAGATGGCTAATCTGTGAAGACGAACAGAAAAAGAGTGCGGCACAGCACACCTCCCACACACTCCAGGCACACAGGCTGACACGTTTGTAACATGCGCTACCGTCCTTCACCAGTGGTTTGAAATTATAATATCAGTCATGTGTAGGCCTGTCACAATAACAAATTTTGCTGGACGATAAGTTGGCCAAGAAATTATTGCGATAATCGATAATATTGAATTTCTCGCAACTTT
>JAQQZY010000001.1:14158317-14171943 GCA_030068375.1 Ostorhinchus rueppellii
AAGTCTCATTAAAAATCTACAAAAATCTGAAGGAAAAAACAAACACATATTAAACCATATTACAAACTCTAATCCAAAAAGCAGCTTATTCTACCGTTTAGATCATTAGACCAATACCTCATTGTATATCAACAAGTTAAACGCTTAACGTATGTGTGTTCCATTACCATAGTAACAAGTGACCGGTCAGCATCAGGCCTGAACACGGACACAGAGGGAGACAGGCAGTGTCCCAGTGTTTAACACACATAGGCTGTGCTGACTCTACTGCCTTAAAAGTATTGACAGCTAAAGAAGGACATTTAGTTCATTGAGAGTATAACTTAAATATATTTTGGCTGTGTGTTTATATGTTTGTAGACCAAACATTTAAAAACACACAGGGGCACTGGGTCAGGGGATTTAAATAATTGATCTGTCTGGGCCTGCAGCTTCAGTCAGAGCACAACCTTTTATGAGAGCGCTGCGAGTATTAGATGCAACTGTAAAAAGAAATGTTACCATTATTCTCATACCCCCGATTCAACTGGTGATATTATGAGTCAAGAGCAGCCACAGTAGATGAAATACAACAAGAGGTAGATCTAATTCTATGGGACACACTGCATCATACATGAAAAAGGATAAATCAAACACAACGGACTCACCACCACAGATGAAATCGAACTCTGTACGAGTCAGTGTAACAACTAAGGTGTGGCCTGAATGAAGAGCAGCGCAACAGCAAAACTGCAATTCTCACTTAACACCAGTAGGGGTAGCCAAAGAGAACAAAATAGAAATCTTAAATATTGTTACTTAAAATACCATAGTATATTTTAGTTACACCCAATTTAAATTAATTGCTCCATTATTAATTAACATATTAATATCCATTATAAATATAATGAAAATAGTAATTACCCCAATTACGTAGTCAAAGTCTATTGCGGATTTAGGTTTCATGAGATTTTAAATAATCACATTTATATTTCAAGGACAGACTCAGCTACATTAGGTAATTTAGAAATAATGACAATAGTCACACAATAAACAATCCAAAAAAAGACAACCAAAGGAAGTTAAAAGCCCCCTGTTATTGTTACACTGAAGGTAGCTAGGTCTTCAGATGTTGTTGCAGGATTCAGCACATACCCAGCATGGAGGAAGAGAGAGAGCCAGAGACGGTAGAACTGATCCGGGATGTCAGGGTTGAGGAAGGGGAGTAAGCCACACACATCATCCAGACAGTGAACCTGCACAGAGACAGCAGTTCAGAAATACACCAACAACCCAAAGGGACTCAGGCACATACATAGGCATACACACAGAAACACTACCTGTGAGCAGAGCGTGGCATCTTCATGGAAGTAACCATGCATGAAAGAACAATACTCTCTGGTTGCAATCTCACATCTACAGGAGGTATACAAAAAAAACAGAGTTTCAGTTTTCTAGGTGATTTAGCAATAGTTGTTTTTCGAACAGAAGAATGTTCCAGTATCTGTACGTCTGTTTGCCAGGAAACAAACAAACGTATCACAAAATCTATTAATTTCTCACCTGCCCTTTGTTCCTATGCAGCATGGTCGTCCCTTGATTTTGCAGTCCATGTGTCTGTACCCTGTGTGATTCCAACTCTTGGGGTATGTGCACACCTGGATGAAAGAAAAGCAACAGTCTCGTGTCTGCCTCTTTGGATAGAATTCATACAAAACTGTGTGTGCCATACTGTGATTGAGAATTACGATACCTCTAAAATAAGAGCATGCTAAGTAATGTTACTTCTACATTTGTTATTGGTTCAACACATGTAAAATTAACAAAATAGTTGATTCTGCTTTTAAAGTTTCTATATTAAATGCCTTTCAGAAACATCTTTTAATTGAGTCTTAGTCTACCAGTGTAGAAAGATTTGCAAGTGATATTTTCATAATGACATATGAGCAAATGGACAACATATAAAATAGCTGTAAGGACCAGCAGTAACTTCCACGTACAGGCCATTGGGTGATGTCATCTGGCCACACATGAGGTTCTGCAGAAGCAGGTTCTTCACACACCCTGGTCACAAAACACAAGAAAAATCAGAAACACACCAAAGTAGACATTTACTTTTAAATTACCAACAATGACTGTAGTTTTTGTCTTGATGGAGATAATTTACAAGTCATGTGCCTCCATATTCATATAAACATCCTCACCTGGGATCCTGGTGACACACAGAACCTGAAGACCTGCTGATGTCCACAGGCTCATTATTCCATTTAATAAAGGTGGCAAGTGTATCCTGTATAATCCATATTAAATTAGTATGACAGTTGACAACTTACATTTCACAATTGTTTCGAGTAGTATTATTGTGTCCATTAGTTATTAGAAGAGTAAAACTTCTATATTTGTTATGCACTTCAAAATAGAAGGATTTAAGTGTTTATAGTGTTAATGATGAAATGCTCAAAAACAGTTGTACAGACAATGTAATTCATCTTTGAATAACGGTCATTACATTCTCTGCAAGAACAGATAAATTTGTTCCCTCTCCCAAGCTGCAAGAAAAGAATGATGGAATTTTTTCCTCACATTCCTGGTTTAGGAGTTCTTGCAGGTTGTTCTCAACACATCATCTGGGCAGAACTTTTTTTCTCATGTGGTGTCCTATCTGCCGAATATTGTGTGATTGGTCAGAAATTTTAAGTGGGAGTGGTTAATGTGGAAAACTAGAGGACTTCCCAGGAGCTCTGCAAATGTCTCTGTTCTGGCAGAGTATATATATCCTTAAATGTGTCAAGAATGTCTTCTCTGTGGGTATTTACATGCATGTGTTTATCATTTCCACTCTGCACAGCATTCTTTGACAAGCCAATTTGCAAGCAGTAAGATACAAAATAACCTACGTACAGAGCAGTCGGAGTGGAGGGTCTGTACACATCCAGAGTTGTCATTCTGTACACAGCAGCCCGAGTCCTTTTCCAGATCCTTGGCCCTCTGAATCAAGTTCACTATCTGTTTGTCCTGGCGGATGCATGGAGAGAATTTGGCCCCTAGATGGATCAAGTCCTCCTGAAATTACAGTTAAGATAACTGCCCATGGGTGACAAATTAAAATCCCTGCTTTGGGAAATACCAAAATAGCTTTGTTTGGAAACAGGAAGTTCATAATGTCTGGTGGACTAGAATGTTACTTTGGGCCAGGCATGTAACCACAGTCAGTGAACTTCCAGTTTCACACCAGAAAGTGAATGTGTAGAAAAAACATTTTTAAAAACAGGAATTTAAGGCAGATGATCACAGAAAACATAATGTTCAAGCCTGTCTTTGAAGACGATGACAATGAAAAAAAACAAACAAAAAAACCCCCAAAAGACAGAAAATGGTTCTTTTTTTCTCATTTGTAAATCACAAATAATTTTAATTAAACTTTTACTCACAGAACTGGGACCAATCCAGAAGTTCTCTTGTTGAATGTACTTGACGCTCTCATAAATGCCTTTATTCTTCAGCACCTACAGAGGGCGACAGATCAACACAGATGGAAGTTACATCAGAACGGATTTCAAAATGTCTATAGCATGTCGTTTGTTGTATTTTCAAGCAAAAGGAAATGCACAGCAGCTTTAAAATTCCTTAGTATCAGGAAAAAAACTATATTAATAAACAGGCACAATTTCAGATAATCTAGTTTTACCTATAAAAATAAATTTAAATGAATGAATATTTCATTTTTAGAAAATGTTTGGTAAAAATGAGCTTGAATGTTTAAAGGTAAATAAAGATTGATGAGTTGCCTTTTTAAAAGTAGACGTATTATTAATAGGCATATTATTATACATATAGATTTGTGTAAAACTTAACTCACCAGTTGAGATTGAGAGTGTTGTGCAAACCCCACAGGGGCAAAACCATATGTACAACAGGCCAGTAAAGTGATCACTACATGGACAAATGTAATCCAGTAGGTAAAGTAAGGCCTAAAGACAAAGCAGACAACAATGAATTCAAAGTAGAAAGCATGTCTGAAATGTGGAGAAAGAGAAAAACAGTGACACGTACTAGTAAAACACTCAAGCCTGTGGAAAATGATTCCTTTCACTGCAGACTGATTTTTCTTGATTTTGCCCTAAAAACACCCTGCTTAAATTGACAGTAGCTGTCAGTTCACTGTTCCTGACCTGTGGCTGTGGAAGTCTTCCAGCTGTTTCTGGACGTTGCTGCTGAGACTGCGTCGATAGTGCCGGTTCAGCCACTTCCCCACGACACCCATACCATACTCGCGCTTATGTTTGTCAAAGGCAAAGTGCTTTACTTGGGAGGCAATGCGACGACCACGACGAGGAAAACTCTTCTCATGGACAGCTGTTGGTGTTTTGGGTGTTCGAGAAATGTCTTTGCTGAAATTGGGTGAAAGGAGTAAGAAATATAGAAAAGTTAAAAAAAAAAAATTAGGCCAAGATGGCAAAGTTCAAGTATGTCAGCAAAAGACACCAGTAAGACTTGTCGGAGCAGCTTGTATTATCTACATTTGCTGAATTTTGCTGAAACCCTGACTAAAATCTGACATGTTTGGCAACTCTACGGAAGCAGTGAGAGAAGGTTTCTTTCTTCATGTTTATGGGTCATGTTTTGGTTCAATTTTGACTCACAGGCCCTGAAACTTCAGGTCAGACGGCTCAGTGGGACCAAAGGAGGCTGAAATGGGAGGGGATTCAAATACATCATCGGCCATAGAAGTCAGCTCATCATGAGCATCAACCTACGCAGCAGAAGAAAAAAGAAAAACAGGGAAGAGAAGTGATGAGTGAGCAATCATCAAATTAATTTAGATAAATTCCCGAGCTCAAAGACATTCTAAATTCTGGATCTATTATTTAATTAGGGTCAAAGTGACAGTTTGTAGGAAACAATGATACACCGGAGAGAACATTTAGAAATCATCACAGGAAAAAATAAGGAAGAAAATTGGTTTTTGCTAATAGGATGTGATAAAAGAAGCAGAATAAAATAAGTGAATACACAAGCACAGCTGCTAATTATTGCTCTAAAAGCTTTTAATAACATATGGTAAATATGCTAAAAGGTGAGATGAAAGGCCGTTTGCTGACACAGGAAGAACAATGGAAGAATGAATGCTGAAAGAACTAAAAAGTAAAGTCAGAACCTTAAAGTGACAACAGCCGGGTTATCTGCATCATCATCGTCATAATCATCATCAGTAGTAGTATTATTGTACTGACAAAGTGTGGCTACACACCTTGCTGAAGAAGAGCGACTCTGACATGTCTGCAGAGTCCACAGTGTCCTCGTCCATCCAGCTCGGCCTGACAAAGCTCCTCCGGGGAAAACTGCGACCTGCCTGCGAGCCCGCCAAGCCACCATGACCCTAAAATAACACACACATCCATAGCCATCAGCGAGGTATTAAGAATGACAAAAGGTACGGTATACTCCAAAATGCAAAACTGAGCAGGGGTATAAACTATGTACTATAAATTAGCTGTACAATGTAGAAAAACAATAATGACCAGCTGACTTTAGGGCAGAGGACAGATCATTTGAGTAAACTCATAACCTGAATGTGTGGGCATCTCCATTGTGAAACGCACTTGTTGTTGAAGTGTGGTAATAATAAAGACTTTTTAGAATACATCCTTTTTCTTTAAAATATAGACCTACACCTTTAAGATTACAAATAGGCCTGTTTGTTCATTTTTATTGCTTGGGAATATTATCTTTTTCTTACCTTTATTATAGCAATTTCCTACGTTAAACACTAAAATGTAGCCCCTATGATGCTTGACAGAGTGCAGAAACACTTCTAACACTGCATTTACAGATATTTTACGAGAGAAAATCAATACAAATTTCTATTAAAGCAAAAGGCTAGCTTTTTTTAGTGCAAATTTTCTAATAGAAGTAAAAGGAATGCTTGAGAGTTTATACCAACAATTACCCACAGATGTCTTAACTTTTCTTTAGGACTTACAAAATCAAATATTTGAACAAAATTACACTGGTGACCATAGTATATTATTACAAACAATAAGGAAACTTTTGGCTAACAGCGTACAAGTGTAAGTTTGGCCAAATGTGATATCTACTGTTTTGTGCACTGGGATGATTCTGTCAGGGAAGTTCAGATCATTTCAGAGGTTTCACCCCACCCACCCTCAGCAGGTTGGATGCAGCTCGGATGCTCATGCGGGCAACAGATTCCCTCTTACGCCGGGGGAAGCGGCTGTAGCCGGACCGCTGGCTGGTGAAGGAAGACAGCGAGGTGACTCCTGGTGTGACAGGACCAGCCTGGCCCGGCGTCCTGGGGGAGCGACTGTCGACCTCGTCGGTCATTCGGAAGGCTCTTCCACGTGCAAGGGGATCTACAATCTAGCAAAAAAAAAAAATCAGAATGCAAACAGACTCAATACATGACAAAACATTCACAGTATTTTTTACATGGAAAGTAAGAAGACAGCAGGTGTTTTCACATCAACTTGTTTGGTTATTTAATACGATGAAACAAAAAAACAGAATTGCAGGGATTTGTCTAAAAGTCAAGATAAGTAATGGGAGACATAATTGAAGACATAGTAACTGTACGTGTGAAAAAAGTTATTTTAGTGTACTCACAAAATTGCAATGTAAATTAAAAACTACCCAATTGAACTGTATGCGATATAACAAAAACATAAACCTTCGTCCACTTAAAGATTCAGTTGTGAAAAGAACTTTTACATTGATGGTGAATTTGCATCATTCAGGCAACTAAAGAGCCAATATAGCCTGTCCAACTCACTTTTTTCAGTGTTTACAGGTCAGACATTACATTGTATCAAAAATCCCAAGTTACAAAAATCTTCCTATGGAGCATGAGATCTATAATGTGCTGAAAAGCCCTTCTTCCCCCAGACATCTCATCTCAAAATTTGCACATCTGTTTGATGAATATGTTGAAGCAGAATATAAGAGATACTTGAAAAGAAGATGGGCATTAAATTAAATGAATCTATATGGGACAAGTGTTTGTCTAAGATTCCGTCCTGTTCTATCAACAGTAGGCATCAGGTGATTCAATGTAAGACTGCCCATCATCTCCACTACTCCAAAGTCAGGCTGAACAAGATTTATCCCTCAGTCTTGCCAGTGTGTGACAAGTGTAAAACGTTAGAGGGCACCTTGTTTCATTCGTTTTGGTTCCGTTTCTCACCGACAGGTTTCTGGTTGAAAATATTTGACTGGTTCTCAGAGGCCTATAAAAGGCCTCTTCAGCCTGAACCAGACTTGCCATTTTTGGCTGTTCTCAGACATTCCGGAATAAACCTGCAATACTAGTGTCCACTGGAATCTGATATTATAAAAGAATGGAATTCTACAAATCTTCCTTTTGAAATGTGGGTCAATGATATGTTGCCAGTGATACAGATGGAAAAACTCTGCTCTCAACAGGTTTTCAAGTGCTTGGACTCTGTTTCACGCATACTTGGAGGAAGTTAGATTGGACTAAGGATTATATCTGTATGCCAATGACTGTCCTCTGCCACTGCTTTTTTTAAGTGAGGACTGGCTAGTTAATTTATGAATTAATTAATTATTACACACATCTGAGCCTTTGTTTTTGTGTTTTAAGATAACTGAAAACTGCAAAGTAAAACAAACAAAGATTCAGTTGTGAAAAGGCCTTTGGTAATAAAATAAGACAAAAACAGAGACCATTCAAAACAAAATACAGGATGATGAGTCACTGAGCAGAACAAATTGACAGTCTGACAAAAATCATCATGAATCATTTGGTCCCAGATGCTCAGTGTCTGACACTATACGACATATTATTAAAACCAGGCACATTTCATCTCTCCTCACAACTTCCACATCCTATTCTTTTAATACATGCCTTTCATTTTTTCCTCAAAACACTGCAATATCACGATTATACATCTTACAGCCAACATTACCTGTTGGCTGGCTTTGAAATTGGGTGATAATGGAAGAGAGACTGCTATGTTGCAATTTCTATTTTTATAGCACGCTAGTTTGTTCTTTTTAATAATCAGTTTGGGATCTAAAGATGGTACATAAAAGCTTTATCGGGATGTGAATCAATGTTGGGATTAGAGTGGGTACATTAAGATGAGCCTTCACCTTGGGCATCCTGTGTGTGGCTGGTGAGTCTAGACTCTGGTCGGTGGTGGCCGTCTCAGGCTCTCTATATTGGGCCTTCAGTTTGCCGTAGCGCTGGCTGCAGTGACGCAGGCTCTTCCTGTGCCATACCTGCTGCTTGGTCTCACAGTCCTCTCCAACACCGAACCACTGGGCTGTGTTCCTACAAATGAGAAAAGAAAAGCAGATGCAATTGTATAAATCCACAAAGCATAATATATGGTGTTAATAAAATGCTGAGAATTGAATAATGAAATAACCTGTTGCACTTCTTGTATAATACTTGAGTAAAGACAAGTATCTGGACTTGCATGTTGCTAGTTATTAAGTGTTAGTGTGATTGAAGTATCAACAACTGTCCCCCTTACCTCCGGATGCTTTGTGAGAGCGATGTTTGCCTTCCAAACTTTGCCCTTCTCTCCCCGACTGAATTGCCTTCATCTCCAGTGCCTGTGATGCTCTCCGACACAGACGCAGGTGTCCGACTACTCCAGCTTTTTTTGAGGGACGGCCGTAGTGGCTGCTCACAGGAAGGGACACTGTTACTGGACATGAACAGGGTAATGACTTCTTGCTTCAATTTGTACATTTACGCCATTAGTGGAATTTTTGATTGTCCTTTCTGAGACTCAGACCTGCAGCTGAGAATAGGTACCATAATTGTGTATTAAATGGGCCTGGGGGTAAATTGGTACAGACCTGAGTATTTGTGTGATTATCTACTGGAGAAATTAAGAATAAGATTACGTCTTTGTTGCTTTGTCTAATTTTTACCCCTTACATTGCACATCAAGTTGTTGAACACAAGAGGGAATTTTAGAAGTCAGGTCAGACTTTCTTATGGAGAAGAGTAACAGATTCATCCAAGAATTTTTCTCACTGGTATATAAATTAAACACATATCAAGCCCTTAAATACCTATGTGGCAACTACCAAAAAACTTATTCTGACATTTTAAGTTCCCCAAGTGATTTATTCCCATTTATTATTTTTATTTATCTGAAAATCAGGTATTTTGCTGTACTTCATTCATTGATCAAATAGATGTTCAGAAAAGGTCAAAATAAATCTGAAGGTTATTTTATCACAGCAGAGAAGATGAATCAAAGTTAGTTTTTCAGCAAAATCATTAATTGAATTGTAAAAACAAGTGTCTATTACCCCTGCTATTTGTCAAACTGCATTGGTTTTAATGTTACAGAAGATGACAGTGTTTTACATCAGGTACAGAGCCTCTGAATGTCCAAATGGGTCAAATGTCATGACGATGAAAAGCTGAGAAACGGCATTTTATCTGAATTATTTCAATGTACTGATTGGATTAGTGGTCCAACAGTTTACAAATTTTAGATCATTAGATAGTTTTGTGTGCCAGAGCCTGTTTGAGGGTTAACATGCACGACACAACTGTATCATTGTGTATGAACTGTGTTTCTAAAAGTCAATCAAATTTCTTGGTTCTCTTTTATATTTAATTCACTGATCATGTAGATGTGATTATTGTGTTTGTGTTTTCTGTTTATAGTGTTCTGTCATATGGGGTTCTGTGACTCCTCTGTCTCATTATGGTAACCTGCACTGACTGCAGTTGGTCAAGCTAATGGCCTTGACATTCTGAGAAAAAGAGAGGCTCCAAGTGAGCCATATGTTCAGACAGTTGAGACAGGGGTTATTTCAGGTGTTATCCTGGGAAAATTTGTAATTTTTACCCAGGACTCATACACTTCCAACTCAAAAAATAGCAGGTATATGGTGTGTCAGGTTAATGTGCTATTTAGTTAAATCACAGCAACTATTCAAGTTGGAGAAACTATCAGTTGAATTTGTGATGATCACAAAGAAAAACACTGAAATCAGTGCTAAACAAATGCAGGATACTGTGCTGTATTCTCCTTGTATGCAGCTGCTCTCCCCTTGAAAATGAGGCCACTGTCATTAAACACACATAAAAACAGCATTTCCGGACCCTAGGTTCAGTTAAATAACATGCTTGAGTTGATAATTTGCACGTTTTTACAACTAACTTACTCTTTAGGAAGTGTTTAGATGCAGTGCATGCTAATAACCTATGGTTTTGTGAAAGTAAATTGCCATCGTTTGTGTGCTAAGCATGAGGCCCACAGGGGGAGACATATGGCCTTATGCCCAAAAAGTGCAAGACAGCTGTCCAAAATACCTCCATGCCTCAGCAAATGGCATGTAAAGAGGTACTGAGGGAGGCCACGCCAACAGTCAACACATTTAAACTCTTCTGAACTTTTTGGAAACAAATACTATGCTAATATATGCTCACTCTGACTTATGTCAGTAGAAGGTATCTGCATTACCTGTAGATTCAAGTAAATAGCTAGATCCTGCACTAACTCTTATTAGGAGCTTCCTGAATTCTGACAAAATGCTGTTTTAAAAGTCTTGCAGAGTTTCTTTGTTTTTTTTTTTTAAGATTCCTGACTGTATGTGAACAAAAGGATACTGTGATATGAGGCTTGATTACATAATACTTAACAGAAACTGTTGTGGCATCGCAAACAAAGAACTTCACTTATCAGAGTCATGGCCCATATTTGCTGTTTTTGTCCTCTACAGAGAATTTTAAAGGCAAATAGTTTTACTCCTGTTCTATTACTAATAAAAATATCCTATATAAATGAAGAGCACAGCCTGCACAACATCTTATTTAACTTCCTTATAATTAAACAACCATGAGATATGCTCAACAAATGGGATTTTTTTTTCTTAAAGGAGGTGGTTAGTCACTAACATCACATCTTCAAGCGGTGATGTGTCTTGTCCGGTCAGGAAGGCTACTCACCTGTTTTGTTGGATCCTGTCCCTTCATTTCTTCAGGTTGAGGGATGGCTATTACCAGGCTGGGTGGCTTCTTGCTCTTTAGACGACTATCTGATTGGCCTCCCTTTGGAGGTAGCTCCTCCCCCTCCTGAGATGCCATTCAGTCAGAGATCTAGAGTTGAAGAAATTGTAACAAATTCATCTTAAAATGTCATGTGTCATAGGTTATGTCAAAACAACTACAGCTGGTATTTTATAGACAGTCCAACATATTAAACTAAAAACACTATACAACCTATTCAAGTGCAACAAAAGAGATATTGTACAAGTGAAATTTCACTAATTAAAGATTTACACAGAAACTCAAGATTGTCTCCATGTGATAGAAGCTCTGTAACTGAAGATCATTCAATCACAATATAGGAGTTAAAACAAAAAATAAACACTTTAGTGATGTTGTATGACTGGTCTTATGCCTAAAATATGCTATTGTATGTGCTTATGTGCCACGAACAAAAGATAGGGCACTCAAGTACTTAGACCCTACTATAAATACATAATCTCTAAACTTACATTCTTTGTCATTTCTAAGTCTAATGTGTGATTACAAGTTCATCTATATACATATGATGCCTATAAAAAGATTGGACTACTATACATGGGTAAAAGCATGACTAAAGAAGACAAAAAAATAGCAAAAAAAAAAAAAAAATTATATTTGTGTCACATGTTTCGAGATAAATTTGTCCATAGTGAAGACTCCCCCCTTCCTTCCTCTGGGGTCCCAAGAATAACACAATAAGGAAACCATAACAGTTTATCCAAACAAATCGGTTCTTTAAACAAACACGGCAGCAGCTGGAATTGGTCCAGTTCAATCTGTAGAAAAAAATGGCTCGGCCAATTCCTGTTGCCTTTTGATTACCTCTGTGGCCAATCTTCTTAAGTGATCCTATCCAGACTCTACATTCACTTAGAGAAAATGACAAATAGTGCTATACTAAGAATATTAACCCTGTCCTCACAAGGCCCTTGTCATTGATTTAAGCTAATGTAATGCAGAGATTTAAGGAAAACAAGAGGATTGAACAGTGACTAAAACTCTATTAATACCAACAGTTAATTAAAATAACTTATCTGACATTTCCATGACTGTCAATGTCTTTCTGATTTACACTTAAATTGAAACATGTTGTTTGATTTATGAAATGTTATTAATTTAATTGCCATAATATTACAGAGTGCTGTCTTTCACATACTGAAGATCTGTATGACTATGTCTATTAGTCACATATTGGGGCAATCTCATTTGTAATATGATAGACTCTTCAGAAAGGTTGTATAGATCTTGTCATTAAAGAAATAAATTATGATGTCAAAACTTTCTTCCTTAGGTAATTTTTATTTTACAAGTGCCATTTTTCTGTGTAATTACAGCATTCAACCAAGCAGTGCACACACAGTAAGTGTTGCACTATCCTCAACATTTGCAGTATAAACGCTGCTAGCAGAAGTTGCTAGGTCATTTCAGCCAATTTGTAGCAATATTTTAGGGACAGTTTCTGTCCTAAAGTGTTAGATTTTACACAACCTACAGCAGAACAGTTTGTGTTGTTTTGCTGCTGCTGAAGAAATAATGACAAAGAATTATTATAAATGCGTCAGTTAGTTGGGCTTCTGAACTCCAATGTGCAGTGAGTCTGATTTACACAGATAGATATACTCATCAGAAAATGGGTTCAATTCATTATAAAACTCCAGTAGCAACATGGTTAACAAGAAGTGATACTGTAGTGTCAGGTGTATATACAGGGAAATGTAGACTTGCATTTACTTTACTTGATCTAAATCAGTGTTTCTCAACCCTGGTGGTGGGCGCTGGGCCGGGGGGGGGGGCAAATCACTGCGCTCCCCACGGCCTTTTTGAACAAATGCTCCCTCACGTCATCATGGTGGTGGTGGTGGGGGGTGAGGAGTTCTCTGCAAATACCGATTGCTGATTGATATTTATACTTAGACACTGGGAAGACTAACGGAGACTAACAGCCCCCATTTTTGTCTCAGTGCCCACCTCTCCGTCTTCTCATTCCAAATGCCCCCTGACGTTGTCCCAGTGCCTCAGTTGAAAAAACACTGATGTAGACACTATCAAACTATTATAATAATTTCTGTCCAAAATATTGCAAAACTTCTGTTTCTAGTCAGATAACAACAAAAGACATCACAGACTAAACTTCTAGAAAACAGAGAAAACTTAAGGAAAATTCCTAATAGTTTGCATGTAAATCACCTACATTTTATTAGAGGTGAGAAAATTGTGTCAGATTGGGAATTCTACTTCAAAAGATTGTCATATAACCATTTTGTCATGTTGTCCAGCCATAATTCCAACCTTGATTTGATACACGGGTCAAAAACGGCTGCTTCCTGACACCACGGTTTAGTTACAACTGAAATTTTCCCCTGCTAGTAGGGCTGTGTAATTAATGACTTTTGATCATGATTTTGTTTTCAAATTATCTCAAAACTCATATAAAATCGAGTTGAAACAGTTTATTTTCTGTTTTTCTTCACACAATTTCTGAGAGATGCGCATGCGCAATACATTCCATTCTATTGCAAAACAGCTTTAAAGTACATATTTGTAAAAAAAATTATTTTCAATTTGAATGTTTTGCATAAAGAATCAATAACAAAGTGTTTTTT
>JAQQZY010000001.1:14195638-14213213 GCA_030068375.1 Ostorhinchus rueppellii
AAAACAAAATACAATATTCTAATCTAAACTCAAATGAAAAACAGGAGAAAACACCAAACAAAAAGAGCCGCCCTCTCCTACAAATACAATACTATAAACACTGTCAAAAACAAACATCAAAACTCTATCTTCACTATTTACAAACACTATCAACACTAACTAACATCAAAAGTCTATATCTACTATTTACAAATTATCACAAAACACTCGAATTGATTAACGAAGTCTGGGTAAGAAAACACAGAGGACCGGGTTGGAAGGTGGCAGTGACCAAAAGAGAGAGAACGAGCACTGGACTGGATACTGTTTTTAAATGATTCATCATAGTCCTCCAATCCGTTGTCACTTCCTGCAAAACAAAACCCAGACACACACACACACACACAGCACCCCTACAGGATTGGGGGAAAAACACACTGTACAGAAATGCACAAACAAATTATGACCCAGGGTCATAACAGTAGCATTATTATGCTGATAAAGAGGGGAGCCTATTTCCTTAAAATAAAGCACTCATTTATACTCACATGCAGGCCATTTAACAAACACAAAGCCCAGTGCACATATCTCCAGAGGCACATGCATCAAACACTTCAACGAGACTCTCTAACTTACACCAAATCTTAGCATAGTTTCATATATCAGCCCATTTATTCATTCACATTCATCACACCCTAGCACTTTTTCTCTCCGGGTTATAGGAGGAAACTGAACATTTCAACAACTACTGCATTAAAATACATCTGGTAGAGAAACTCTGAAACCCTTCAAACAACATAAGTTCATAAAACAGCTTAATGAATCTGAAACATCAGTCATCATTGTATTTGTGATACCAAACCACATCAAACAACATTCAAGAATGTCAAATGTCATCTGTGTTTGTTTTCGTTGTGAGTGGGTGGTGCTGAGGTTCCTGCATTTGTGGTCTGTTGAGGCTTCTGAGTATATGCCTTCAGTAGATGATTTTTTTTGTCTCTGTTCTTTAGAACTGTGCAATTAAAATGTGAATGGATTACGATTATAAACCGTTACTGTGCGAGTACCAGCTACAGATATTTATTCACGTTTCCATGCAAAAATACTAATTGTAAAAAATAAATAACTGAACTGTTCGATAAGGCCTTTGTCACAACTTTGAATGAGATCAATAATCAATCACCAACATGACTGACCATCATCAGCCACTGCCAACAATTGAAATCACATATACAGATGCCAGTCAAAAGGGCTGTACATCCCCAGTACAAACAACTGCGAGAAACATCAAGTACAAAGTAAAATAAGAACATTCCTAGAGTTGTATGATGACTCAAACAGTACAGCAACAATAACCACAAAATATCTTCAGTGTGTGTTTTTGTTTCAGCATTAGGTGGAGTCCAGTTAAGGACTGATGTTTGTGGTCGATGCTCGTTTGTGGCGACACACCTTGCAGTCTGCAGCATCATGACAGTGTTCTCTCCTTCATATGTGCAGGTTGGTGTGAATTCAACATAAATGTCTGGCAAGCCACTGCTGCGAGAGTAACCATGGCCACCACACGACATGCGACAAACTTCAATGGCGGCATTAGCTGTCCAGGTGGTGAAGGCCTTCAGCCCTGCAGAAAGGGCATGGAGCTGCAAAATGGAAAGCAAACTTAGTAAAAGGAACCCTCTGCAAGCCGTCAGTGAGACTTAAAATACTAAATTATTTAAGCAATACATGTTTGAGTTTAATTTTCATTACTTCAGTTTGTCATTTTCATTGCACCATTCCAGTGAATTCCAGCAATCAAAGCTCTGTAAACAATCATGCGATGTCTACAATTTGCTAAAAATGAACCTCAATGAAAACCTCAGGAATGTGATCACGTGGAACACAGATGGTCACAAGCAATCAACCAAAGAAGAGTTGCTTGTGCTTTTTTGACATGAGTGACAAACTTGCCAAAAGCAATGCAATGTGAAAGAGCAAGCCAAGACACATCAAAGCAGGGTTGTTTCTCTAAACATTCCTTACTGCCCCCCCCCCAAAATCTCAATTCAGTATGAAATAGATTTAAGAGAAACTTGGAATGGAATATAGAGCGCTATGTGGCTGCCACGTGACCACACAACCAGGAAATTGAAGTCTGTACCATCTGCTTCACTGCAATTCTTATTTAGATGAATTTGCAAACGGTGTGTTCCTTCATCTTCATTTTCAAGTTGTGATGAATGTCAGTAAACAGACTTAACTCAACTGATGTTTGGTTTTATCACATCCAGTTATTTAGCATTTGCTTTAAAACACAAAACAAGACTGAGAGACTATTGTTACATATAGGAAGGGTGATTACATATAATTCAAAGTCAGCCATCATTTCATTTTAGACAGTATATTAGTTTCCTCAGTACCTCTGGCAGTTCACTGAAGTCCCCCTGGTTGATGTCTCCAGTGATGCGGTGGTAGGTCTGGTTCATGTACTGACCAACAAAAGTGAAGGCGTAGGCTGTAGCGAGCAGAGGAAACAGTTTGTATTGCTGTGTTTGGTAGTCGAGGATCTGAGGCTCAGGTTCTCTGCAGGACAGAAACAAAACAGTCTGAGCCGAGTGTGAAACTAGACAAAAATCACAACAAACTAATTTTGTTTCTATTTGTTAAAAAGGTATATCATTGGATTCCATTTCTGAAGACATAAAATTATAAACTAAATATATCTTAGTGAAACAATCAGTAAAACTGATTCACAATTTTGTCCTAATTATACAAACAAGTCTTTTGGTACTGATGCACCAAAGCCATTAAGAAAAAAAAAAAAAAATGTAACGTGTTCACACAGAAAGAGTGTGACAATTCATCCTACAATTATTGTTCTTTACTTTTTTATAGGTTTAATTATTAGTTGCTTCACTGATTTTAAACTTACATCTGCTCTCTCAAATATTTCATCGCATACATGTTTTATATTTGGTGTTCCACTCATGTGCAGATATGGTTATTACTTCAAGCTGAATTGGATTCACCATACATATGAATGAACAACAACACATAATTATAAATGGATAATTGCACTGAAAAACAGGATCTGAATGCCACTGTGTTGTGACTAAATGTACTTGTTTAGAAGTGAATTCCAACTGACTTGAATAAATATAACAAAAAAGAGGATTCGATGAAGTCAGGATGGCTGAGTGGTCCAAGGTGCTGCGTTCAGGTCGCAGTGTCCCCAGGAGGTGTGGGTTGGAATCCCACTTCTGACAATTACTTGGAAATTTCCCCAGGGTGGGACCAATAAAGTCTTGTAACTGAATTTGTCCTTCATGAGAATGTAATTATTTTGGCATATGCACAAGCTTCTCAGATGTCACTACTCATTTCCTTGTGACATGGAGGTTCATCCATAGATTTAAACAACATGCTGTTTGGTACTGCAACGGATTACTTCTGTTAAGACTGACCCAGATCGGATTTCAGACTGATGTCGGACAGCGCTGTAGCGAATGGCGATGGTGGTGGACTTGGCAAGTGCCCGGGCTGACTCTCCTACAATCATGGAGCGGATGAACACCATAGTACCGTAGGTCAGCTTAGCACTAGGAGGCTTCACGTAGGTCCCATCTGGCTCCACCTAGTGGACAGAGTCATATTCTACTTGAAGAAACTTGAGGTGCCAAAAGGTTAACTGAAATATATCTTTCTAAAAGCATTCAGTTGTGGTCAAAATACAATATCATCACTGCAAAAACGGGTGTCTAAAAACAAGATAAAAACATTAAATGTGAGAAAGAAGGTACTCAAAACAAGTAAATATCTGTTCATGCAGCAGGAAAATTTCACTTGACAAGATTTCTTGAATTAAGACAGTTAAGTCTAGCAATAAGCATGTCTATATATGTATGAACACTGAAAAGAAGAAATTAACACTTTAAACAAGATAAAAGGGTCTAAAACTTCTAAATCTAAGGTTCTTTTTTTGGTGAAAACCAAATAATTTGCAGTGTTGTCAAGGTACAATCAGAATATCTACAACCAATATATTGTACGATGTATTAAATATACAGTACATATATATCGGTGTCCCTGTCATTTACAAAAAACAAAAAGGCGACAGATAGGTGACAGTTTTCACATATCTGATCGTATCCTGTATAAAAATAATTTAATAAACATTGAAACCAATGCAGTGAACCTTCCCTATTTGGCAGAAATAAGTGGATGTAAATGCCTAGTCCTTTAACAGAAGAAGAAAAACTTCAAGAAATGTATAGTAGAGGGTTCCTACATATGTTCAAGTGAAAATGTAACATTTTTCCAGAATTAATTTCCAGGACCATGTTTAAAATATGTAAAAGTGAAAACAAAAAAAATATTAAAATAATTCAAATGTTATCAATTATCCATTTAGATTCATTTGTGTTACTTCGTGTGCCTACAATGAGGACCAGTGAATGGAAATGTAATTTTACATAAATAGCTGTGAGTATATGGCATCCATTACCAAAATCTGGATCATGACTCACAGGTAGGATGAAGGAAATTTAGTTTGGGGCCACTACAGAGATTTCATACATTCCAGAAAACTTTCAGCTAGAAGTAGGTGACAAAAACCTAAATGATTTAAGTAGCTTTAAAAGTATTAAACACTTAAATGTTTTCACCTAAACATTCAACATTGTTATTTATCATACACGTCTCACTGAAACTACATATATAATACATTATCATAAAGCTATATCCAGAAATGTCAGTTAGAATGATAAGTAATATTTAGTTATCTCAGGATTTAGAAATAAGGCTAATTTTAAATTGGTTCATGATGAGTTTCCATTTTAACCCCCCCCCCCAGGATTTAACCTGAATGTGTTTTTCAATGTTCTTTCGACTTTATTATCGTATAATACAAACATAGAACACAGAACCTCAATCTTGTTATACAAACTAACCTCTGTGCAAACTAATTTTTGATATGAACACAAAGAAAAAAAAAAAAAAAGGCAAATCTTAGGTTTAAGGAATTTGTATTACATTCTGTTACGCTATATTTCAGGTGGAACTTCAGATTCCACCAGAAAAAAAAAAAAAGTGCTTTTCCGGTGTGAAAAAATATTAGACTTTGTTCAAACCTGCTCAGATAGGTGTAGTAAAATATAAACAGTCTCTTAATTTAAGGGAAACATACGAACTTAAAAAGGGAAAGTGAAGCAACAAGTATGCTGCAATTTCCTTTGAATGTTAGCAAGGCTCTAGTGACGTAAATATGTATTACAATCAGATAAACATGCAGCAAGATGCTAACAGCATTCTGACACAGTAAAAAATGTACTTATCTAATGAGAAGAGCTTACTGACCTCAGTAAAATGAGTTGAATACAACAGTGCTACACCGACTATGTTGCATTACCTTAGCATACTTCATCAGCATGTTCTCTCGTGGAATTCGTACGTTATCCATTTTCAGAAAGCCGTTGTCAACTTCACTGAAGCCAAACTTCGGTCCAATATCACCGACTACAATGCCTAGAATTATGAGCAAACGCAAAAAAAGACATACAAAAAACATGAAGCGTAAAAATGCAAAAACTGGAGTAGGGGTGCTGACTTCACATAAAACACTCCAGAGACATCGCAGTTGGAGGTTACCTGGCAACGGGTCATGAGTGTTCATGTCGCGGATGGGTACGATGAAAGCATGCAGACCATGGCAGTTTCCCTGAGTATGAAGCTGGGCTAATACAATGGCATGGTTTGACGTCTTTCCAACTATAAAAAGAGAGAGGGAACAGATTATTGCTTGTACTACAAAGCTCTCGGTCTTAAACCTGCATAAACACTGAATGCACTCACGTCCTCCTGGCCACCATTTGATGGAGCTGATCGTGGGGCTGTTTAAGACAAACTGCTGCGTGGCTGGGTCATATGTGGCAGTGGTCTCCAGTCCTCTGAGGTGGGTACCTAGATGGGTACGATTTGTAAAAACCCAGCAAATACAGACACAGAATGCAAGCAAAAGGAAAAAAAAAATAAAAAAATTAATAAGCCACAGTAGAATGTTCAATTTATATTTATTCCTTAATTTAAAAAGTAATATTATACAGTATTATGTAATTTATCATAATTAAACAAAGACATCAATATAACCTAAAAGCAATGTGCTACAAAACATGTACATTATCTGAACTAAAATATATAGAAATACTATGAAGAGACAAACCGAAACTTGTAGGTGTTTGACAGATGCAAAGACACACTGTTATTCATGGGCTACATTTGACATGCTGTTAGTCTGAGAAATGACATCCAGACAAAAAACAGGAAGCCTGCTTGTTATATCCTTTTGCTGGTCTAATTGGTATCCAAGACCCTAAAGACCCATCTTAAACGTGTCCAGCTAAACAATTGATTGCCATGCTAATAATCAATGTCAAAACTGATCATTAGCCATTTTCAGATTCATAATAATCTGAAAACGGACAGACAAAAGTCAGTGTTTCCAGAAATTAAATGAAGAGGAAAAATGGGAAGGAGGTTGTATTAGGATGAACTGGTTAAAGAGCATCAGTAAGTAGAAGAAACGCCAAACCTTTTAAAATCCCTTTTCATTTCTTTTAGTAGTTGAACAATAAAGTTAGTGGTTGGAACAGTTTAATTTTATCTAAGCAGCGTTGCCTTTTTTCCCCCCATTTCTACTTTGTGTAACATGAGACAGTTGAAGATAAAACATACTTCAACATGTCTGTTGCTGAAATACAATTCAGCCATTTGTCAACAATCAACATATTTAAAATGACTGCATTAACATATGGTTCATGGCTGATTGTTACTGATAGGTTTGATTAGCATAAGTCAACATGTTAGATTTATGTTGATGAAACCAGTTGTCAACTATTTTAACAGCACATCACCCTGCTTTTATTGCATCCAATGAAAATTAGGACAAGTAAAAGACACTTATAAAATTGTTTTTTTTTTTTTTTAAACTACTTATAACTTATTAACAACTTTCAGGTATCTTCATATCTCAAATTCACAGCATTACAAGTAGTTTTCAGTGAGAATCATTCAGTGGAAATATCAAAACCAGTAGTACTCAGTTTGAAATTTAACAGATAAAAAGGTACCTAATAAGCGAGTGGTTAAAGTTCACACCATATGGAGCAACGCCCTCAACAGCGTACCCCTGGTTACTGTACAATCCTGGCTGGCTGAACGTTTCTTGCACATCACTACTCTTTCATTTCAGTTTCTCCACCATCAAAAAAGAGGCACAAAAGGCCCAAATAATAAATGAGCATTTCTGTATATTGTTACACACTCATGACATGTTGGGACTCATTTTACCGTGGCCCATCTCAGTCTGAGCGTAGGTGCCGATGATCTCTAGATTCCAGGCTGGCATGAAGAAACGATCCATTTGCTCTGGTGTGGCCTGGTTGAGCAACGTGGGCAGGAACATCCCCAGATGGAGATCCAAGGGCTCTGGCCTACCAGGGTGCACACAGCTAGGCCACGCAGGACAGAGGTAAATGGAAAACAAAAGCAGGAGGTGATGTGCAAAAGGCAAGAAGGTGAGTGAAAGGAGTTTGATGGGTTCCGTTTCATGGAGTTTGAATCAAAGTAAATGTGGAGGAATTAAGAATGAATATTTCAGAAAAGATAAATTCAAATGGAGGTGATGATGGTTCAAGCAGAACAATGAAGACATAAATGACAAAGACAAATTAAAACAGATTGTGAACATGTCATGCAAATTGATCTTGATCTAGAGTCAGACAAAAAAATTAACTGTTTGAAATTGTTCAATACGACAGCTGTAAAGTTTGGCCAAATGTAGATTTAATCGTTTATCTCCATTCATTAATGTTCTGCTGGCCACATGCGTATGTGCCCCATTAAGGCCCTGTAGTCACATGGAAACATCTTTTCGTTTGTAATTTTGGCGATTAAAGAAACAATCTTGAAGATTTCATTTCACCAGCTCTGGTGGCTTGTATTTGTCATAACGGGTAATGACAGGTTTATTGTTTAACTGCTCTTAGGACCAGTGTGATGTTATCCAATATCATCAGTCAGCTGACTGTTGAAGCTGTGGCCACGCCCCCTTAGTGGTTATACTGATTAACATAGAGTTTATCCGTGGGGGCGTGTCCACTCTGTCCACACTAGAGGTGTTTGGTTTGTCCACTTCCATGTATGATGCAGTGTGTCCCACACAATAAGATGCTATATGTGCACCTGGGTGGTTGATATTAAAGCACCATGGCCAATGTCTCTTCTGATAAACTAACAGATCTGTAGATACTGCAGGACAGTGAGTCTGTTTTCCTGTCTGTCTCTTGTAGTCAATAACTATAGTACATTTCTGTTAAATAGTAATCAAGTAAGAGAATTACATGATCTGTTGACAACACTTTGTTACAGGCTGTATTAATCTAAAAACCTAAGTGTAATATGACTGAACACAGTAGTAAAAGTTTCAGATTTTTCCTGTTTCTCTTTACCTTGGTTTTGCCAACTGAATCAGAAGGGACAGGGTTATTCAGACAATTTTTTTGAATATGAATACAGTTGCATATAAAACATGCAGCACTGTCATCAAAGTCTCCATTCTCCAGTTAAAGCTCTGTCCTGGACAATGATAATGATCAAATCCAGTTGTTTGTTTGGTCCACCACGCAACCAGAGTATTTCTAGGTTATGCTCACTATAACCTAAATCTACACAGTTGACTGCCAATATCTTTGAAGTCCAGTAAAATCTATATGTTAAAACACTGGAACACATTACCCACTGCACCTCTGTGTGTGTTTAGGGCTTGTGCTCAAAACACATGCACGCTAATCTTTGAGATTATGATTTTAGATCTATTTACAACTAAAAATACTGTTAATTAGTAACTAGCAGTTACTAAAGTGAGCAAACATTACAAGAGTTGATTTTTGACAACAATTAAGCATGTAAAACACTACAAAGTGTCAGTTACAGCCATAGGTGCACACTGTCACAACATTAATGACACTCAAGCGCTGAACGCATCCAAATCTGACAGTTACACAAAATATTCATTCTAAAAACAGAGTCGTTAAACCTCTTTGACAAGATTAAATTCAAAGTCATTGTAACATTCACTTTCACAGAAAGGCACCAAACAACAGCTGACATGGCCTACATTTTTTGTCACCACAGATTTCTTGGCCTCTCTGATTACAAAGGGACATTCAGAAGCTAGAGCTCAACCTCATTAGAAGCTGCTCGGCCACATGTGTCTGCAGCACTGTGTGTGTCTTCACCGATCTTTGATTTAAGCCCAAAATACGTTCTGAGCAGCTTTACCCAGGATAAACAATGAGTACTACAAAACCACAGATTGGAATTCATCAAAAACATTGCTTTAGTTTAATTAGATGGAATGAATTAAACAAAGGAATCATTCATGCACTACAGCCATTGTATAAAGAGGGAATCAAAGAGTTGAGGAGGAAACTGTCAGAGGAATTAACCTATGTTAGTAAGAATGTATTTTGAAATAAATGAACACCAACTGGACTAATTTCATTGTAAGACACGTAAGGAGAGCCAATATTGTTAATACTGTGAAAACTATGGCTACCAGTTAGTGGAGATTATCTCCTCTTCACAAAACAGAGAATTCATATCATAAAAACACAAATGAGGACACACATGCAGCTACTTTTATTTACATCTGTCAAACACATACAAAATTAATTAACAGAGGCTGTTGTATAAGGCTGTTTGCATGTACTCTTCTCCTACCCCAAAAATAATAAATTATTGCCAACATCTATTTGTGCCCCTCTAAATTGCACATTGAAGTTGTTTGGGCATCAACAAAGTAACTAAAGTTGCATTTCCACAAATGGTATCAGCTCAACTCAGCCTCTTCTGCATTTCCACTACACGATATTAAAGACTATTGACAAATTAATTTTAATAACGCCTTCATAAAGGGTCCAAGCGAGTAATGAGTCACATGGAGGCAAACCATGGATATGACAGATTACTTAACCCAGAATGGTAAGCATTATTTTTCTTTCACTTGCTCAAATATGGTACTAACAAAATCAGCACCAACCCTTAATCAAGTGTGTTCCTGAGTGTAAAGGCTGAAGCACTGAGATGAAGACCATTCACACTGAGGGGGGTGCAATGCCTGCAGTAAACTGCTAATACCAAAACCAAGCTGAATTGTGTTGATACCATCAGTCAAAATGCAGCATGAGTTAAGGGTTAAATCCAGGACTGACCATGACCCATCTCAGTTTGAGCATATGTGCCCAGGACCTGGAAGGACTCAGACCAAGGTAACCATTTCCTGGCTTGCTGACGGTCACACTGGCTGTACAGCGTTGGGAGGAACATGACATAATGGAGCCCCAAGGCCTCCTGGTGGTGGCCTTTAACCATACTGTACAAAAGGAAGGTAAAGGAAGGCTGAAGTTTAGGCCAGCTGCTTAGAAATTATTCTTACCAACAGTCCTAGAAGACAATGAAATGTTTATCTGGCTATAGCACAGGTTTATCTCAAGCATTTAGCCACATGTTTGAGGACTAGAAACCACCAGCTTTCATTCCCTGTGGCACAGTTCTAATCTTGTAGTAAACTTTGCTCCAAATGGCTGACTGCTATAAGGCTTCAAAGAACAGTGGTCACGTGACTTTATTTGGTTGCGCATTATCCCCTTCGACCCATTTGAATCAACCAACAAATTCTGAGTTAAACATTTCTAAAGGAGGCCAATAATAACACTGCTACGACTATGGCCAATAGGTTAGGCAGGTACTACCATTTCCTATTAGAACTAAACATTTTTATCTTAAAATGACAAATGTTAGGACATGTATATAACTACTTTGATTTGGATCTGTCAAACAAATACAAGTAATCAGCTAAAGTCAAAAGACAATCATTTTCTACTCTAAAAATAATTAAACAACAAGATCAATGTGAGCCTTTTTTCAAAGCACACATTGAAATTGTGCTTGGGAGCCTTCAACACAGACAGACACTGATTTAAGAGCTAAATCCTGGACTGACCATGACCCATCTCAGTTTGAGCATATGTGCCCAGGACTTGGAAGGACTCAGCCAAAGGTAACCATTTTCTGGACTGCTGAGCATCACACTGGCTGTACAGCGTTGGGAGGAACATGGCATAATGAAGACCCAAGGCCTCCGGCTGGTGGCCTTTTCTCATACTATATGAAAGGAAGGTACAGGATATGTGGCTGAAGTTGAGGTCAACTCTTATACAACTGTTACTGACAAAGATCAGTCAATACAATACGTTTTACTGGTTGCAGCCTAGGTTCATGTCACACATAGAACCACACCTTTAAGGACTTTACACACAGTAGGGTTTAAGTGGAAACTCATACAACGATAAAAACAATTATGAAAGTAAACACTATAGGATAGAAACAACTGAAACAATGAAGTCTCAAAAAATACAGTGGTAGTAAACAGTTGATTTGCTTAAGTTTAAAATAAATTTTCACTAAAGATTTAACATATGAAACAAGGCAGTGAGTTATATTTTATGATTTTGCATTTTCTAAAGCGCATGTAGTCTGAGTAAAGTTGCATTGACTCAGAGCTTACCTAGGATCTGTCTTACTGTAACAAAATAACATGCATTTGGATGGTTCACACTGGTAGTACTTTATTTTATTTAAATAACAATCTATGTCCTGTACGGCATTTTTCTGTATTGTGTAATTGTGCAATGAAAGCGTTCATTCCTTTTGACACAGTTTTAATCTTGTGCTGAACTGTGTACCAAATGGCTCTGAACACTTCACAGAGCACTAACCATTTAAATTATTTTGCATTCACACGATTCTATTTTAGTCAAAAATTCTAAACTGCTTAAGACTTAATCAAAAGTTGAAGAACCTAACATGTTTAAATGGAGTATACCTGTGATAAAAAGACTCAATGTGGATGGGAAATACAATTTGAGCAATGACAAATTAAAATTGTTAACCTTCTATTTTCTTATTATACTAAGTTCATAGCTCATTCAAATAACACATTCTCAAGAGTAGATTCAACCTGGGTTACAAACTTGATATATCGTAGTTCAATGTTCTCTAACAGCAGTTCTTTGGTCATTTTTGGACTGCACTGCTTCAGTTCAGCAATCAAACTGAGAGTGAATGTACACTTTATATACAGTATGAGGGTCAGAATGCAGCCCTTTCTCTCATACCTCTTGTAGCAGATGATCTCCTCTGGGTCTGCAATGCCATACTCTCTGAGCTTCAGGATCATTTGGGCACTTTTACGAACAGCTTGGTCATAGCGCTCACTGCGGGACAGGAAGTTTGGGTCTTCCTCCTTAAAGTCTGGGTCACTAAGTACCATTGACTCTATAACGCAAGAAGAGAAATTATATTTAATGTTATTTTATACAAGTAGAACAACTGCTCTGGTTTTCCAAAATGCAAGCTTTGTTTTATATAAAACTGGAACAACTGCTTTACAATTACAATATTTTGACAGACTAGCTGCTTCCTAGTTTGTTGACACCCCTGATTGATAACAATTATGACTGTTTAGTTATAAAACACACCATTTATCAGATAATTAAAATAACAAAATATTTCAATATAGTATGCAAACAGACACATTGTTAGTCCCTCCCAAAATAGCCAGAGAAATCTAGGTAATTATTCTCACTAGTTGCAGGTGGATGATTTGACTACTCTAAATCTATATTGAGGAAGGCACAACAACAGCTTCACTTCCTCAGAAGCCTGAAGAAGGCCAGACTCTGTAGGAGCAAAGTGGTCATCTTCATACCATGAGGAGCATCTTCATGTGCTGTATTTGTGTATGGCTGTATGCTGTGTGGGAAACCCCTCCAGCAGGTGTGTATCACCAGCATCAGCACTGGAGACACACACCGAGGTTCTGGTCCCTGGTTTCTTTTTCATTCTTCACCGTCAGGAAGAAAAATCAGTTGCCTCATACCCAAGGACCAACAGCTTCAGACAGCTGAACACCAAACCCAACTCCGTTACCATTTACAATCATTGATATCACTGATCTGTTGGTGATCTGCATACTTTAACCCTTTAAACCAGGGGTGCCCAACCCTGGTCCTTGTGAACTATCCTGCATGTTTTAGATGTGTCCCTCTTCCAACACACCTGATTCAAATGATGAGCCTGTCATCAAACTCTGCAGAAGCCTGATAATGACCGTCAGGTGTGCTGGAAAATGGAAACATCTAAAACATGCAGGATAGTAG
The DNA here is from genome assembly GCA_030068375.1 of Ostorhinchus rueppellii. NCBI lineage: Eukaryota > Metazoa > Chordata > Actinopteri > Kurtiformes > Apogonidae > Ostorhinchus > Ostorhinchus rueppellii. The sequence continues at coordinate 14,208,877 of JAQQZY010000001.1, forward strand.
CTCACGAGGACCAGGGTTAGGCACCCCTGCTTTAAACCCTAAGCCTAAAATGTTCCGCCTGGACTTTTTTTCTTTTTTGACTAACTAAAAGGTTAGAAAATATGATGCGAGTCTGTTTGCCATTTTTCCAGAGCACCCCCCCGATCTTTCAACAACAATAACACCCTGCAGCGTGTTTCGACTACAGGATAATATTAGTCTATTTTTTTTCTCTCCTTAAATCCTAAGGTTCCATTTTTGTCTTTCATTCTGCAAACACAGTGCATTTTCATTGCAATTTTTCAGTTCAACTGTATCCGTATTCCCATGTATGTTCTGTGTCTAATGTAATCTTGGTCGGTTGTAACTGGAAGGAAATTTCATTAGTTTGAAATATGTGCAATGGCAATGACAAAGTGATCTTAAATCAAAATCTACCGATCATTTACTGCATGTTATAACACTGCTAAAATGGCTTCTTCTCCAGCTTCTAGTACAGGCATGAGTGAAATTACTGTAATCACCCAATAAAACCTATAAAAATACAACATTCCAGGTTTCAGAATCTGTTGGAATTTTTTCCAATTGCACACAGTAAAAGAGCGACACACAGGGTGACACATCAGGTTTCAAAGCGCTAATAAGATGAAATGTAAAACAAATAAGGGTGCTGGTTAAAGCTACTACAAAGAACCTGAACAGTCCATGTACTGTAATATGCAGACCATGTTTTTAAGTAGATGTGGTAGCTGAGACAAATATTCCTTTTGTGTAAACCCATTCTCTCATTAACTCTCAGAATTTCTCATTTGACAAAGGACTGTATCTTGGAAACTACAGCCTACCAGCATTTCTTTCTAAGTGTTCTCAAACTTGATAAAGTTCCCTTCTTTTTTTCCGAAGGCATTTTGCTTGTAGACCAGTGTATTCAGTGTCAAAATTCGTTTCAAAATTCTCAGAAGAGGATATAAAATAAAACAGTATCTTTAACTAAACTACCTTCATTTAATGATTCAACAATTTTCAGAAATCTATTTTCTGTCATTTTACTTGTACTTGTAGTGCAAATTGGTTTGTCTATATTGAACTATCAAGCAAAAACACTAATTACATGTGCCATTAAATCTAATCAACTCCTATCAGATATGAAAAGGATGCAGGATGAGTTACTTTAGTTTGTTCCATCATCAGCTGTGAAAAATATTTCAAATGTTTATTCCAAGTAAAATAGTTGATAGCTCGACTTGACCTTAGAAAGGTTTTGTGTTGATCTTCTATTAAACTGACGCAATTAAGTATTAATGCCAAATTTACATCAGTTATACACCAAAAGTGTTGAGTGCATTTAGCTGTAACCACCCATCCCGACTTTAAGATAAGTAAGTTTACAATCATGTCAAAGTTGAGTGATATTGACATTCACAGCAGGCGCTAGCTAGCTAAAGTTAGCCGTGGAAAGCTATGCTAGGTTAGCGCATTACTTTCAAGACCATAGTTTTTGAATAATTATAATTAATACTTCCATCAAATCAAACGTTTTTATCTTGACAATATCAACAGATAAATAGGCACCCAATGGAGAGACTTTTCGAGAAAAGTAGGACATATGAAACTTACCAATTTCTCGTCTTCTTTTGGTCTTTTCAGGGCCGCCTTCCAAAATATTAGTGAGTTTCTCGATGTCAAAAGTGGCACTTTGCCTTTCTTTGAGAATGTCGTGATTCATTGCTTTCTATCAAACTGGAAACAATACTTAACGTGACAAAATATGTTGGAAGATGTATCCTATAAAACGTCGTAGTACTTCGACCTGTCGACTCCTCTGAAGCAAGAGAGGAGGTGAAGGGGGTGGAGCCTCGTGAATCATGTGACCGGTACCGGTAGTGAAAGACTTCATGAACACACACGCCTGCAAGTCACATTAATTTATACGCATTTCTGTAAGTTAGTGTGTTTTTACCAATTTATGATGTTGCCCGCGGCGGCAGTCTTTCACTTTCCCTGGGAGGTAAGCTGTGGAGCCGTACAGGAAGGGGACTCAGTGAGGACATTTGGCAGGTGGGCTTTGTTTTGATCGGAGGTAACTGTAAGCGTATTAGTTGATTTCCATGATTTAATATGTATATTCTGATTTTATTTATATGTTCTAATCTGGACTGGATGGTGAAAAGCAACGTCATGTCGTTATGTTCTGTCATATCCACAATTTATGTTTTGTTTAACTGGGTAAAACTCTGGGTTATCAGGTATTGGCTTCACAAACTTTGTATTGGTCATTACAGTAACCACATCAAGCAAGTAAAAGCACAATTAAAAATGAAATTACCAAATAAGTATGTGAAGTTTAAAGGGTGTAGCAGCTAATGACAAGAATAAAAGGAAGTCATTAATAGTTATACAGGTAGTTAGTGATCAAAAGTGGCTTTTGTGAAAAGTAGTTTTCAAGTGTCAACACGAAAGTAAGAGAAAATTACCTCGAAATTGATATCGAGCAGAGTACTTGAATAATCTGTAGTTGTAGCATGTGATCAGAATGAGCAGTAAAACATAATCTATTAACTGCATAAACAGTGTACATTGATTGATCATGAAAATTACTCAATAAGAATGGTGTTACAGTTGTTGGTGATATTGTATTGTATTGTTGTTGCTGTTTTCATTATGCTTCCGTGGCATCTAAAAACACATTCCACACTATGAACCATGAGACTTGGCCATATAATAGAAGTCACATCCTCCTATGAACTACAATATTTCGATGCTTACAATCTAATCAGTCTTACCTATATAAACACACAGGACAGCACCATTTAATTTTTTAACCGTCTTTACATTGTACCATTTTACTACAAACCTTTGTCCTTCCAGACTTGACAGTTATGAACCAGAGGAGTCGAGGGCTACGCTGTCAGCTCAACACGCTTCTAAAGAACATCATGTGGTTGTTCACACTATGTTTGTGGAGCCCTTTGATGCAATAATTGGAGCTCAGTACATCGTTCTGGGAGAGATAGAAAACATTGAGGGTAAGGAATCTGTCAAATTTTGTCGTGATCCCAAGCTATAGTTTACTGTCTTCTTATTTCATTGTCTTTTGTGGTGCTCACTCCATTATGACTGTCATCTGTTTTAATCTGTATTTTTTCATCGTGCAGGTGTTGGTTCTGTGGTCCGTGCCCGTGTGCTGAACTGTGTTGATGGTGTAAACATTGCACATCTGCAGAAAGCCATTAATGAACAAAGGAGTTTCTTTGAGGAGAGAAAGTGTAAACAGAATGATGCCTCAAATAAAACTTGATCAAGGTTTTCATTCATTGATATCCTCATAGTTGTCATGCATAAACAGGTCTTTAGTTTACTGAAGTGTTTCTGATAACCTTAAGTGAACTTAAACACTGTTTATGTAAATCTAATTAACAAACATTATAACAGTTATTTACCCCAGACCAACAGTTTTCTACCCTTATCAGTCTTTGAGTTGCTTTTTGGCCATTAAAGCAACAATGATTATATTTTAGATATAGATTAATATGATGGTTTGTATGTTTTTTTTTTTAGACATATCTGTCTTATTAAAACAGTTTGTATTTTTTATGTTTTGCAAATGAACCTTATTGATGTTACTGTGAACTGCTGTCAATCAAACATAACAAAGCTACAATTTAATCTCTGCCCATTCCATAGATCTGCCATATGTAGAAAAAGCGTATGCTATGAATAAAAACCAACCCGTTGTTACATTCTATGAATATTTATATGTATAAATGTTAAACACACCTTCTGTTCAACTTTCAGCAATGAAATATAATTAAATACTTGTACGCTGTACCTCTGTTGGATTTGAGTGTGTCCATTTTATGCAGCTTTACTACACCTCAGAGGTAAATACTGTACTTTTTTTTCTTCCTTTACATGTGTCTGACAGCTGATCATTTTTTAAATAAACCTTCTTGTTCAGTGAGTTTGTAACAAACTGAGGGAAATATTAAAATTCTCCTTTTTAAACTGAATAAATTCATTAAAAATCTTCTTGGATTAGTTAGAAAATGTGTCTCAACAAAGCTGAAAACAACTATTTTTATGAGTTCATGAGCACTTGAGTTGTTAGGTTCTGATGATCTTATAGAATATGACGCATGGCTGCAGATCAAGCTTCCCTACGGTATAGGTACTTGAAATAACCCATAATTATGGACAGGAGTTAAAATGTATCATACACATAAATGCAGCAGTGACTTTAGTAGAAAAAGATCATGTTTAATCACCAACCATTTATTACTTTTCATTCATTCATTCATCTTCTATACCCGCTTTATCCTCACTAGGGTCATGGGGGTCGCATGGAGCCTATCCCAGCT
>JAQQZY010000001.1:14243529-14264997 GCA_030068375.1 Ostorhinchus rueppellii
GTTCCTGGATCCAGACGGTGATTCAAAACGCCTCCAAAATCTATTCATGACTTCTTTGACCCAGAGTGGACATACCCTGAAACTTTCATCAAAATCCGTCCATAACTTTTTGAGTTATGTTCCTAACAAACAAAGTCAGATGGTAGCAAACAAACAAACAAACAAATAAACAAACGCACAGTAAAACATAACCTCCTTGGTGGAGGTAATAATTACCTCCACCAAGGAGGTTATGTTTTTGCCAGTGTTTATGTGTTTGTCCATTTCTTTGTTTGTTTATGTTCAAAATAACTTGAAAAGTTCCAAACGGATTTGGATGAAATTTTCAGGAATTGTTACAAATGGAACAAGGAACAAATGATTACATTTTGGAGGTGATCCAGATTACCGTCTGGATCCAGGAATTTTTTAACATTTCTTTATCATATCATCATTTCTCCTTTCCCCTTCACTCCTTCCTGTAAACAAAATGTAAACAATGTAAACAAAATTAAGGGCAGAATTTCATTGAATTGAATTGAATGTACCCAGAAAGACCCAGCACTACAATTCCCAAATGAAAATGTCTTTATATCTGAGAAAGAGTTCCTGAGTCTGGATGTTCTAATTCAATCCTTAATGCATCACATGACGCTTTTCAAGACGTTTATATTTATACAAAGGAAGTTCTGGGTTGTTTTCTGTGAGTCACGCTAAAGGACAGAACGTGTGTTTATTATATTTGACCTTTTCTTGAATACAACCTCCCACGTGCACATGCAGTGGGCTCACAGGAGGTTTTTGTACCATGACCTTTCATGTGTCTGTACAGCTGAATAACACTGTCTGGGAATTCAGTCAGTTTTCAGTCACTAATGACCAAAAGCATCCACCGATCTAAAATTCCAGTCACTATTAATCCACTAATACTATCAGTACCTTCAAATAATTCAGATAAAATGCAGTTTATCATCTTTATCATCAACCCTGTGAACACTTGCCTGTGAACCCTTATATTGTGTTCGCTAATTCACAGACGCCAACAGAATCCACCACATTTGAACAGGAAGAAACCTGGAGCAGACCCCGACTCTGGAAGATGGACCCATAATACCTCAAATGTCTTTTTTTTTTTTTTTTTTAGACCTTTAGAATTTACTAAAATGGTGAAAATTAATTTTATTGCATTAAAATACTTGTGTCTGAGGATTAGATGAAGCCTCGTTCCAGTACAAAGAAGCAAATAGTACTTTTTACATGCCTAAACTTCTCTGCTGGGTCAAATTTGACCCGAACACAATGTAAGGGTTAATATTTTCTGTGTAATTTTGCCACTTTGTAAAATTCATCCAGTGGTGCGGATTGAACCCTTTGGACAGATGATTTTGGCTCCCCTGGTCTAAATCCTGCTTCATGAATAAAACTTTGTTGTAGCAGTGCACTGTACAAAAAAAAAAAAAAAAAAGATCCTGTTGTTTTTAAGGAAAAAAACCTGGCAGCTCAAACTGTAAACATATTTATGCAGACTTAACATTTTAGACAAATATATTTAACACTGGATTCTGGTGACATTTACATGTTTAACCCATGAAGACCCAGTACGACTTTAGTGGTAGTTCCCAAATACATTTCTTTCTAGATTCCACCCTTTTTAAGTGACTTATCATCATTTATTATAATATTAGTCTGTATTTTGTGCTTTTTCAATGAATATATGAATGTATTTTCTTATGTTCACTTTAATGATCATGTAGATGTTCATAATAGTTCTGATTAAAGTTGGGGGTTATTATGTCAGAAACAGAGAAAACTGAAGAAAAAGTGATTCTCGCAGCAAATCTATCATTAACTGAACATAAACCCAGTGTGTCCATCCACTGTCATTGATCCAACTCCATGGGTTTTACTGGTGAATCAATGTTGGAGAAGATGACAGTGTTTCCATGGTAACTACAGAGCCTCTGAAAACAAAAACAAAAAGCAGGAAAGAAAAAGAAAAAAAAAAAAAGAAAAAAGCAGAAAAAGCAAAAAAAAAAAAAAGGGGGGGGGGATAAATAGAAGGGATGGAAGAGGATAAATCTGGGTGAATGTAATTCTTAAATCTAAAAGAAATATTTCATCTGTGGTGGATTTCATGCTACCTCAGTATTAAACATTTTTTTTATTTCAGATGGTTTTGGTCTATGGTGGATGTTTGGGTCTTTATGGGTTAAAATGCTTAACTTTTATTAATACTTTTTTTAAAAGTATGAGAATAGGCTGTTTTTTCAACATTATGGTCTTTCAATTTAAATGGCACCATTGTTTTTACAGTTTACAATTTTATTTATTACAAAACAATAGAAATAGAAAACAACAGATAGATCATTTCTACATACAACATACTCTTCCTATAAAAACTACCACTATATTTAAATGAATCGTTAACTCAAACTTCTTTTCAAAATAAACAACTTTGCATTGTATTTTCACTTGCCGGTTTTTTTATGTTCCAATTTTAGAACTTTTTGGTGTTAATTTTACAGTGATTTTTTTTTTTTTTTTTTTTTTACAGTGTGTCATACACTGTAAAAAGTAAAACATTGAATGAACCTAAAAATTCTTCTTCAATAGGTCACATATTTAAAAAAGATAGCTGAATTAATTGAATTACATTTAACGTAATTTAATTTGGTTCACTCAACTAATTTTTCTTAAATATGTAAGTAAGTTAGCTTTATTGTCCCATATGCCATACATACTCGACATACAGCACATGTGAAATTAATGTCCTCTCTGACCCACGGTGTAATGACACAAAACGAAATAAAAACCCTACTATCAACGAAAAATAATAAATAAGTAGAGCTACAGTAAGCTAAACTAAACCAAACTATACTAGACCAGACTAGAAACTAAACTGGACTAATAAATAAGTAGGGCTACAGTAGGCAAATAAAAACAGTCAATACATCAATAAACATCAATTAACGATAAACAGTAAACAGTAAAAGCACTTGTGATGTAGCTGCTGATATGACCAGCTGTTACTGTTAAACGTGGGCAGTGCAACATATTAAAATTGTAAAATAGTGCAAAAAACACAGATAAAGTGAATGTGCAGTTCCTGAGGTCAGTGTGTGTGCGGCCAGAGTTTGTGACCTATTGAAGAAGAATTTTCATAAGTTCATTCATTGTTTTATTTTTTGCAGTGTCGGTTTTCATTCGTCACTTTTTGCTGTGAGAATAAACGTGACCCCTTGTCCTCTTCATACCATCCTTGGCTTGACTTTACATGGCGTTAACCTTTCAAACACAAACACACACACACACACACACACCAGCCCAATGTATACAGTCAACAATGGAAAAGGGCCTCGGTGCCACTTGGGTGACACAGGAAATCATGACATAACACACGTATAACTCATAGAGGCGCATGTCATATGTGAACACTTAAGACAGTTCAGTCATTCAGGATGAGGGCGTCTTTGTGCAACACGTCAACAAAAGGAAACCGTGGCGTGGAATGCAGCTCTGCAGCCTTTCACTGCAGCGGAGTGGGGAACAGCACAGAGGGCACGCAGTTTTGATCCGTCCACTCTCAGGGTGCGTCCACTCATCTGGAAAAACAGATACTGGCTCTGTAGCTGTGGAGATACTATAGAGCATATTGAATGTTGTGTTTATTTTATCTTCTTTTGTGATGTACATGTAAAATAGCCTTTAAATCAATACATTTCCATTTCTTTTTGGCTTAAAATTAATTTTTTTTTTTTTTTTTAAACTTTGATTTTTATTTGGGTTCTTTCAGTTAAATACAATAATACACACAAACAAAACAACAACAAGAGAACATATATATACATTTAAAATAAATTAAAAACAAAGAACACTTCTATTGGCTTAATTTTTTTTCTTTTCATGCCTATACTTTTTATTGCTTCCCCTCCACCCCGCTGTAATGCTTTTAATGTTTTATGTAAAGCACTTTGAATTGTCTTGTGCATGAAATGTGTTATATAAATTGACCTGTCTTATCTTGCTTTCAATCAGTATTAAGATGCTACCCTATGAACCCTATTTTATTGTGTAAAAAACCCAAAACAATAGCATAAGTAACAAAACGATGTTAAGACTGACTACATTTCATAAGATATATATGAAATTCTAGATGCTCAACCCTGCATTTTCTTCCTGACAACTCTTATCTTCTTGTCTCCTTACAGGCTGAGATAAAATCTAAACCTTTTTTTTTTTTTTTTTTTTTTTACAAAGCTTCAGAACAGGGCCATATGGTGGATCTGTTTCAGTTTTCCTGGGACAATTGTGAACATTTGAGCCTTTAACTTTATAGAATAGAATAGAATAGAATAGAATAGAATAGAATAGAATGCCTTTATTGTCATGCACAACTAAATGAATACTTTATATGAAACTCCATCTGGCGATTCTGAATATTGCTTCCAACTTTACATTTTATTCAGAAAAATAAACTAATGACAAATGACATAAGGGTTGGATTGTTCCTATTGTTTTTCTCTTAATCTGCCAATGAAAGAAACCAAATGTGGGCTGAAGCCAGCAGGTCAAATCCATGAAGCAGCAGATGTCAGAGGGAATAATGGAGCTTTGAAACGTTACAATTAGAGGCTGTTCATTCACAGAAATGTTTTATAAATCTGGTTGACGGGCTGGGCTTCATTCGACCTTCAGTATGAAGAAACAACTTTACATTGACAGGTGTGTTTAAGGTCATATACAGTGGTGGAAAAACACTTTTGGACACCCCATGTATTTGTAATTTATTGCATTAATAATCAATCTTAAGTCACTGAACTCTGCCAAGTACTGTTCCATTCTCCAAACACTCATGCTCTGTTCCGTCGAGGTCAAAACTGGGTGTTTCCACTAAATAATTAAACACATCCAGGACATGACATGAAGAAACTGTCAATTTAGTTTAAATATTTTTACTTGTTGACAATGAACAAAGAAAATCATTCGCATTTGTTTGCGTCTGTCTGACACAGCCACACCTTCAATTCATTTTCTATACCCGCTTTATCCTCACTAGGGTCACAGGGGTCACTTGGAGCCTATCCCAGCTACTTAAGGGTGAAGGCGGGGTACACCCTGGACAAGTCACCAGTTCATCACAGGACTGACATATAGAGACGAACAATCACTCTCACATTCACACCTATGGGTAATTTAGATTAATCAGTGCATGTGTTTGGATGGTGGGAGGAAGCCGGAGTACCCGGAGAAAACCCAGGCAGACACGGGGAGAACATGCAAACTCCACACAGAAAGGTCCCGCCCCCATCGACTGGTGCTGGAATCAAACCCAGGACCTTCTTCCTGTGAGGGACGAGTGCTACCCGCTGCACGACCACGTCAGCCTCAATACAATACAATTCAACTCACTTTAATTGTGCTGTCAATTTAAAAACAACATAAAAATGGCTTTAAAAGGCAAAATTTGTCACAAACATAAACAACACGCACACACACAAAAACTTAGAAAACACACACACGGTGTTCAGTGCGGTGCAGTTGTAAAGTGTTCAGGGTTCAGAATTGAGGAGCTGCACAGTCCTGGGGACAAAGATGGCTTCCCTCTGTTTGTCTTTTGAACCACAAAAACATTTTTTCACAAATATTTCTTGATATTCCAAATTGCACAAAATTTTAGGTCGTCCAAAAACTTTTGTCCTTGACTGTATGCCACAGGCTCTCAGGCCCAGAACTCAGATCGGTAACATGATTGAAAAAAAACAAAAAAACAAACTGGACTGGATGCCATCAAAACCTTTAAACTAAACAAGAAACAATGGAGTACACAAGGGTGTGTCGGACTCTTATTCTAAACTCTACACAGCAAACACGTCATGGCCGTCGGCTTTATAGTCCATCAAAATTGTGATGAATGGGCTGTAATTTGGACTCTTTCTGGTCACTGCATTTGTGACTAGTACCAGTTTTTCTTCATCTCAATAATGATTTGCTTAGATCTTTCATCTTTCAAATGCAAATTAAAGGGTTACACTAAGAATAAATGAGATACGACCTCTAACAAAGTGATATTTATCTCTGCTGCTTTGTTTATGGACAAATACCTTCAGTGCATTGAAACGGAGCACATTTCTGCAGGGACATCCACTACAGGCGCTGATGACAGGCAATAGATAAGACAACTATGTGGACGGGACGTGTGTAACACCGACGATGAAATGTGGGCTTAAACATGCACACTAATGCAACTATTCATACTTCTAAAAAGGTACAAACACAAACCTAAACACGTTCACACCCTCTGAAGGCATCCATCACACCCACAACAGTCACTCCTCTGTACTTCCGTCACCCATGAATCACAAAAAGGTAGATTACAGCCAAGAAATAAATAAAACAAAACAATACTTGGTAGAATTTTTTTTTAATTAGGCTTGGAAATCAAATCAAATTAAACATTCTTATCATTTCACCTTACATTTGACAATTAATCATCATTTCCAGGCTATTTTTTTGAGCTATTCCAGCACATCCATCAACATAAAACACTTAAAAGAAAAAAAAAATTAAAATGAGACATCAGTAAATGTGGAAGAGAAAAATATGGGTGAAACAGTCCTTTAGTGAGTGTTTAACCAGGTCCCACTGTGTTCACACTGCAGGCACAGAGGCTCAAATCTTGAGTTTTTTTCATAAACATAATGAATTTAACCTTAACTATTCCAGTTTGAGTCGGTTCCATTGAAGGTCCTAAATCTAACCAAGGTTTACTTATTTAACAAAGAAAATAAGAAACCAGTTTTGTTTTGTTTTTTGTAAGGAGATAATTAGATTTTTCTTTTTTTAAAATCCTCAATTGTATTTTGTCATCTAAGACAGTAGATGTACCATTTCAGGCTCTATTTTATTATTTACTTTCAAAGGGGAGACATTTTAAACATACTTCCATTAAAAATGTCAGATTTTAACAATAATAGTGCTTGTTGAATTCAAAACCCTCATCTTCATTCCTTCAAGGGTCCTTGTAACTGACAAATAATTTATACCAGATACTATAAAACTGATATTTTCTTTAAAAAAAATTATACTACTGGAACCAAGCTTTCTCCTCACTAAATACAGCTTCCACTGCTCATCAAGTTCTAAATGAAACCGTAAACGCTGCCTTCAGTACAACAGCCTGCTGTGTGAGGTTATTCTTTTGCAGATGCAGGATCAGTACAGTTCATACTGGAACCTGACACTGGATTAAAAAAAAAAAAAGTTAAAAAAAAACTGATCCGAGCGATGAATCTAAACCTGTAGTATGAATGCAGCCTATAAGAGTGAGATGCTTTTGGTGTGGAAAGAAGATGCAAGTCTGCAAAGGATGACAAAAAAAAAAAAAAGAAAAAGAAAAAACTATGATGTTGGTCATGAAAACAGTGCAGTTGAATATGCTCAGAGGTATAATGAAAACCTCCGTAAACGAGTCAACTCACACCTATAAACTGATGATGGCCTTTTAATAAAACAAATACGTCATGAATCAACTGCAGCCTGCAAGATACATGTGCGATTACTGCCCTCCCTAAATGTAAAGTGGAATCAGTTGGACCCGTGTCAGAGTAGACCGTATGTTCACTATTCATATACAGCTGTTTTGTGTCTTCAGTCTAGATTCTCTGATGAGGCCTCGGTAAAACCTCTAAGAGCAGATGAAACCGTGCAGGTGTAAAGGAATCCTCCTCCTTGTGCTCTTTTAACAGTGTACACAGTTGAAAATTGTGACCATGTAGTGTTTTATTTCTTCAGGTGTCATGTGGAAAAAAGTGGGTGAGGGGTCAAACTTGTGGAACAAAGATTGTAAACACAGGTAGGCATTGGTGATGATGAGGAATTTTGTCAAACTACAGGTAATGGGATTAGTTCCTATATTTCATGAACTCTATTTTGTATTAAAAAACCAAAGCTGGAGCAGACTGAGACTGCACTTATGTAAAATTTAGGTTTAAGAAATGTTCAAATCTAAATCAAGGGAGGAAAAAAGGAAACATAAGTACATGAAGGCGCTTACGTAACACTGACAAAAACAAGAAAAACACAAAAAGGAGAGGTCAGAGTGGCTTATTAACCCTGACAGGATTGTAAGACTGACACCTTGGCTTAAGTATCAAAACCATGGCATGGCCTGTAAAACTCTGGAGTCGCAGACACACCTCAGACGTTGAAATAACAGAGTTTGTCAGTATGAGGAACCCATGCAGCTGGATGTTACAACTAAAGATGGCAGGTAGACTTGGGTCATATTGCTACTTGAAGCAGATTCAATTACATTTCCTTCTTTCTTTATTGATTAGACCCACTTCCTCAGACCTGCTGTTCCACCCATCACGTTGTGGGGCATGAAAATTTTTAATGTAACTGAAATCATTCTAATTAACAACTGACCCAAGTCGGTTTTGTTTGTGGTAAACCCAGGGAGTCGAAGCCTTGTGTATGATTTAGCTGCCGAAGCCAAAGATGCCCTTGATGTAGCCCGTCAGGCCGCCCTTGCCCTTCTGCTCCACCTTGTCATCCAGCGGCGGGAAGGCCACGTGGTTGAGCGCCAGGTCGAAGAACAGCGGTTTGCAGGGGATTGGCTGGAAGTCAGGTGGGAACTGGACCAGATTGGGGTGCTTTCCTACGAGGGTAGTGTCGAGGCGGAAGGTCTCCAGGCGATCGCAGAGGGGCTGCAAGTAAGACATGGAAGGAAGTGAGCCTCTTCATTCATTCATTTTCTGGAGTCTGGTATAGCTAGTAAAGCAGGTAAACAAACAACTACCCCTGTCTGATAAATGAATGATCTACAATAATTCATTTTCTGAAACGGCTTAATTCTTGAGAGGGTTGCAGTGATGGAGCCTGTACTAGCTACACTCAGATGAAGGCGGGGTTCACATTGTACATCATCACAGGCAGGTAGATTTTTCACTGTGAGGACTGACATTAGTAAATACTAATAGACATTTGTCCTCCATCCAGGTTTGTGATCTCTAAAATAGCAAATCTGTATCCACTTACTTGCTGTGCACTTCACTTTCTAATCTTTCATTCAGGTTTGCATGTCACACTTGTAGAAGCTGAATATTAGATGAGGATTGGTTCCTAAAGTTCTATCACATCCCAACACCTACCAATAGATCTGGTCTTAAAATTCAGGATTTTCATGAGCATGGAGAAATTTGTTAGTGAAAACATTGAAAAATACTTGGTTTTGAGAAACGGAGGGAGACTTTACAGAGAACATGACAGAAACTGCAGAAAAACAACAAAAAGGGAGGTCATTTATTCTTTGCCATTTTTGTTCCAATTTACCTCCCTGTAAGTGTTTGACATCAGTGACATCTACTTCTGTTCAACATTCTGTCTCTGAAATCTGTTTTTTTTGTTTTTTTAATAAAAGTGCCTCTGAAACAGCTTCCTTTTCAAGTTTGCAAAACACAAATTCACTTTCCCGCTGTGGTTTGACTGTTTTCTTACCGTGTTGTCTTTCACCTGCTGCTGAGTAGGGGCTTCAGCAGTGTCATCGGTGTCTAAAACACAGACAAATAACTTCAGGCTTGTACATGGAACTAAACAGAACAGCAACAATAATGTCAGCAGGGTTGAAAGCAACCGTCAGCTCAAGGAAACTCTCACCTAAAATGGCAGCAGCTTGAAGGGAATATTTTTCAGCGCTGACTTCAGCAATGAGTTCCTGAACGTCAGGCAGATCCTGGAGAAACAAAACAGTGTTTAAGTTTTTGAGAAGGTAATAGACAAGAAAGTAATGACTCCAAAGAGCAGAAGGGAATTTGTTTTATTTTATTTATCTCTTGAGGAAAAGGAAAATCCTATTCTTGTAGATTGAGGTCCTGTATCTTTACACTAACAGTTTATAGGAGCGTTTTCTCAAGAATAACTTTGAATTTATTGGTTTTTTTTAATGCTGAAAGACAGTGTGAGGGTGTGTGTCGTATACTTTAACATTTATTATCATAATTAATTTCAAAACTAGATGATCCAGTTCCTGTAACATGAACACAACAAACCTTGAGGCTGTTGTTGAGGCTCTTGGCCTTAGACTGGACCTCCTTGGCATATTTCAGCACCCTCTCATACAGCACGAGGGCCTCGCTCCACTTCTTCACCAGCACATATGACTGGGCTATAAAGAAACATCTGAGAGGGACACAAATATATTAAAACACACGTGAATGAATAATAACACACACAACAACATTAAACAAACACATCAAAAGTAACTGGCTTGTCCTAGATCAGTGGATGGGTATCAGCTGCTTTAGTGTTTGTATCCTAATATGGAGACGGTAATAGTCCACAATGACTGAATGGAGTTTTAACTCAAGCTCAGTAAGTGTTGTCAGCTTTTTTAACAACAAGATGATGAAGATGCTGGTCAGAAATACTTAAAATAACAACGTGAAAGTTAATGGAAAACTGTAAAAGACCAAAGGAAATCACCAAAGTTTTGCTATTTTAGTGGGACTGTGTGTAAAAGCCTTTCATGCACTGTCAGATATGCAAAAAACCATTAAACGAGTTGATTTGAAGCGACAAACTATAGACAAAATGACAAGATGCTTTTTCAACATTAACTGCATCATCAACCAAAATATCAGCTATTAAACGGTCAGAGGGTTGTATAAGTATTATACTCAAATAACTGAGTAACAAACAAACGCGTCCGACCTGTAAGCCTTGTAGACCAGCGTCTTGAGGGACACCTCCTTCTGGAAGGTGTGGTCATCCTCTAGACCCTGCAGGGTGGAGAGCTCAGCCAAACTCTGAGCAGGCAGACCAGAGGAAGATCAGTGGAGGAATAGGAGGCGAGGAGGGAAGTGGAAAAGTAGAACAACAGATGAAGTTAGTTTGTAGGAAGTAACAGAGACGTCACGGATCAAATGCTTTATCATCTCACTTTGTGGCTACAGAATGAAAAACTTACATATAATGTGGACAACGGTTATTTTAGACATTGTGAATTTGTAAAAGTTGATGCATTTTGTCTGTGGGATGTGAACGTGTACCTGCAGGATGATATCATAGAGGCGGATGAGGTCTTGTGGGCGGGGGCCCCTCTTGGTCTCGTCAGCCTCGGGTTCCTTCAGCTTGGCCTGCAGCGTATGGGCCATGCTTTCGTTTCTCTTGACCAGCGTACACAGCTTGATGTAGGTCAGGTAGCTGAGAGAAGAGATCAGCAGCACATTTATTAGCAAAGGAGATGAACCATGACAAATAGCAGAGGACACAGTCTAATATATCTGAACCTGGAAACATGTTAAGAGAAGATAGATTATTCAACTTTTCTTCTCTGAAGTGTGGTACAATGGTAACACTAAATCCAAATTCAGATGGCTTCACCTCATACGACTGCCTTTGTCACTTTATGCATCTTAAGCTTTGTGGCAAAGTACTTAAAATACTACAATAACTATGATTACCTAGTCTGAAATAGGAATGAGAAAAATGACATGATTCCAAAATGTCCAGTCCATCAGAATTGTAGAACTACATGTACAGAAATTCATGTTGAAAGGTTAACTCTCTTTATTATCCTTAAAGGGAAATCCAGTCACTGCATTTTATCCATCCTGATACACACACAGTACCAAGCATTAGGTTAGCAACTAGCATTAGCACACATTGAAGGTGCTCTGGGACCGACTCCAGATCATTTCACTGAAGGCAGAGTTAACATATAATCCCATTTTTAACGTCAGGGGAAATGTGGAGAGAACAGGTAAACAATACTGAGGCAGAGATGTTACCCACTATACCACTGCACTGGAAATCTTATTATTTTTATCAATGTACGTTTTCAGGAAGGTTCTGAGAGAAACAGTAGCTGCATTTCAACAAAACGCCACATGTATCTGAAACTTTTGAAATGTGACAAAAACGAAAAACTAAGAAAATACAAATTGTATGTGATTTTATAAAGTAGTTGGAGCAACTACTGTGCATACTGTCATTAAATATATAGTGGTGATCAAATGTGTGCTCCAAGTGGCTATAATGAACAGTAGGAGAAAGGGAACATTCTATTTCCACTTTGCGTCTAAAATGGCATTCATAGGTTTTTTTTCCAAGGATAAGCCTAAGGAATAGTTTTGTCTCCTCATCAAACCACACCATAGGTTATATGTGGCTATTCAAGAAGAGTGTGGGGATGTCATCACTGAGTTAAAAGTTCAACAAATTAGAACTCTTTTTTTTTTTAAACATGCATTTCCTTCATATTATATGCAATACATTTTTCAAAAAAGGTAAAAAAAAACAAAAATTTTTTTTTGTGAAATGTAGGAAGTTTTAGGAAACATACATTTGTGGAAAAATGTACTGTCAAGTTATGCAGCTACATACAGCTGGAAACTCAAAATATAGATGAAGTAGCTGTCTAAAACCAGTCTAATTCATGTCGAAAAATGACAGATACATTAAACACTACGTCCGTTACAACAGTATTTCTACTAAGGCTGGAAGTATGTGCAATATGCTGAAACACCTTTCCTCACAAAATGGGCTTTAGTTGCAGGAATGTCATGCATGCGACACCCTACACCATGAGTGCCACTGTTTCTGAGCCAAACAGCACATCCACTCCCAAGAGTATGTATCTTGTTATATAAAAAGATTGTCCTGCATGTAGGCCGAGCATGGACTTTAATTGACTAAGAACATGTCAATGAAAAGAAAGTAACATGGTTTTCTCGACTGTATTTCAGCACAGTGCTAAGGCTCTGATATTAAACACTTACACTGCTGCCTACTTCTTCCTCACAAAGTTTTCAAAGAAACAGGAAATTTAGATGCAACAAAATCTGTTTAATCCCCAACTGTTGATAAAAGATAAATAAGGTTTACAATTTGATCACTGATCCCCATTAAACAGTAGATTGTGGTATTGTCTGATCCCGTGTCCTCAGTGGGATTCATATTGACAAAAGACGACCCATTACCTGTGCAGAAACTGCATGTTGGACACTTTGCCGCTGTCACTATCAGAGCTCCTCTCACGCAGCTTCTGCAATGACAAGCAGTATTTTACAAACCCTGGACATGCTTGTTCAGTGTAAACCTGCGGCTGTCTTTTGAGCCTGGTGCATCTTACCGCCTCAGCTTTGAGTTCCTCTCTCACAGCCTGGATGGTGTCTCTGCATTCAGCCAGCAGGGTCTCATACAGATGCTCTTTGGTCTCCTCATTAGACGCCTGTATTACCACAAACAAACAGAAATCATACGGAGAAACACTGATTTGTGGCTGCATTCATCAAACTTGTTCAATGTTTTACTGAAATCTGTAAAAACACAAACTAATTTCACACAGACTTTTAACACTTTTATCAAAGGGGTTAATTTGAGATTCAGCAGTAAGTACAATTATGATACAAATATGAAATGATTTGATGATAAAATTATGAACAGACAGGTGCAGAAAAAGAGAAAAACCCATGCCAAAGGGTTTTACAATAAGAGGAATTTGGGAGTGTAAAAGGAGGGTTGAGTGTAGAATGCTCTTTGTAACAACAGTAACAACTCACGTCTAGACCATGAACGTGCCAGTTTCATCTCACTACAGTCGGCAGTTTCAATAAAAACTAGTGAATAGAAACAAATATTAAAAGGAAGACAATGCCTCATTTTACACCTCCATACCTGAGCTGTACAAATACACAGCACATAGAACTTCCACTTCATTAATACTTATACTACATTAATAAAAGTCACTGATGTGAACAGAAATATTTGATCCTTTGAGGAGTTTGATACAAAGAGAAACACTTTACACAGGAATGTGACTGTGGCAAAGAGGGGAGAGACATTGGTATGTGGCCAAGCAGGCTGTCGATACATTCCTGCACAACAAATCAGCCATCACGTACAGGTTTCAGGGTTCAAAGCTCAGGGAATGACAGGATTGTTCTTCACCTCCCCATTTTTTTTAGTGACCCACCCATACAATGGACCTGTGTTCCTCTACAACTGTTTCACCAGTCTGCAGGAAGTCGAGTTGATATGAAAAAAAGACTGTACTTTAATGGGGTAAAATAACCACCTAATGTCAGGCATCATTTTAAACTGTCAAAGGATATGATTCTATAAAAACAAACCTGCTCATAGATCATTTCTAAACTACAATGGAAGGAACTCAGTCCAAGGAGAACTAAATGTTAAACTGATTTAATACACAAAATAACAAACCTCTACTAGCAAATATTTGAGGTAAAAAAATATAGGTGAGGCTGCACCTTATATAAAAAGTAAATAATTACAAAAACTTCACTCCATCTCTTGAGTTTATGCGTGAACATTTTTTTTTTTTTAAATAAATAGTGCTGTGTTTAGACATTACAGTGAATTAAAAAAAGTGACTAAGGATAATATCTAGAGATGTAGTAGAACAGAGGGGTGTTGCGCAAATCTTAATCCTTGTATGTGAAAAGGTCATCAGAATGAGTGAATGAAAGGTGACATCTGACAATATGAACAAAGAAACTTTGAAGAAAAATGGAAAAAATGGACATGATTAAAGGGCAGGCTCCACTCATCAGATTTGAGGGGAAGCGCCCCTCCTTTTTGTTTTGCTTGTAACAAAGAGCTGAAAAAGAACCAATTTTAAGAGTAAACTATTTTTTAATTATATTGGAAATCCCACATTCTCACATCCAAAAGGCCGGAAAACCTTTAGGGAACAACAGAGAGGAAGAATGTTACGAGAAAATTCCTCATAGTAATTAGTGCGAGCAGACAGGTCGAAGGGCTGCTCTCATCCACCTAGAAGGCTGATGTTCTTTAGCACCACACTCTAGTGCCAACACCCTGGCAACGCCTAGCGCAACTGGTTCAACCTGCTTAGCATCTAGTGTTTTTGAAGGGGAAAGGCTCCATTAAACACTGATTAGGAGGTTGCAGCTATGAAGTATGACCTACTATGCCTTTTCCCATTCCCAGAGGCTAAAAACTGTGGATTAAACTCACAGGTGTCGGTCAAATTCTGACTTTCAGTGAGTAATCCAAAACAAAAGGCCAAAGTGGACTCCTTTTTTTTTTTTTTTAAACGACATTTTATGGACCACTCACAAAGCTCAAAAATAAAACAAAACTGGATAATTAAGGTGAGGAGCTTGAAAGTGGCATAACACGCATTCAGACACAGCCATTCTTAACTTAACAATAGTGTGTAATACAACAGCTACGGGCCATTAAGGGCCCATCTTATACTGCAAGGTGTTTAGAGCTGATATTACTAATCTGTCCACAGAGACCTGCTGGGTGTGTGAGGGCTGAAACGTACAGAATGCAGTCGGGCAATGAGAGGCTGCATGCCAGAGTACTGAGTAGCTGTGGGTGTGATACTGTGGGTGTGTATGCAGGGTGTGCCGAGCCTTCAGACATGACAAATGAGATGGGTTGCGTCGGCAGCAAAGGAACAAGTTATGACACTAAAGAAGACAGTGCCACCTACTGAAAGTTTTAAGAGCTACATCAACTGCTGTATGAAGTAGAAGTATACTGAAACAACATGTTGTACACATTCTGTAGTTTTACAGACGTGCACACTAGGGGTGCAACGGTGAAGGTAGCCCACAGATCAGTCCCCACCTCGGTTTTTGGGCCACAGTTTCGGTATGTGTTTTGTGCATAAAGAGAACAGTTTTTTTTCCTTCTAAAATTATATTTTTATTGTCAACTAAAGCTGAATTTTACAGGATGAATAAATTATATCACTGTACTGCATAAAATAACACTTTCTGTACTGAGCAATAGAACCTTTTGTTATTCCTGGACTACTTCTATACAGTCGTATAAAACAGACACAGTCGCACATAGGGCCCAAACGGAGCTTTGCTTTGAAATAAATACATTCCTGTTCTGCACAGGGATGTAAAAGAAAACAAAGGTAGAAAAATGCCAAAGTTATCTCCTCTATGTATTTCCTTGTGATAGTGTGTCACGGTATTGTATGCGTCAGAATCTTGCATCAGGTCAGAACTGACAATGTGTTTAATTGCAGGTTGGGTCGCAGGTGTAATGTACATGGGTACGGGTGGATGCGGGTTTGGAAAAGTGTTGGATCTGTGGAGGACTCTGATCTGTGTTGACTCTAAAGCCGGTGCTCAATTTGCCATCTCTCACCGAGGGGTGGGGCTTCCCCACACTGCATGCTCACATGCATGTCTCGATAGAGAGACAGAGAGAGAGAGAGAAACAGACTTCCGGGGCGGACTCTCGCCTTTTGCCACCAACGTAAAATCAATTGCAAAAGCGAAATCCTGTGGTTCATATGGGCAGATTGTCTGGTGCTGGATGAAATGAACAGTACATGGTTTTCCCCAAGTACCGTTGAATCCCTAGCACATACTGGAAGAAAAGTCACAGGAACTGAAAAAGGAAATACATTTTGACTGACTGCATATGACATAGAGCTGATGGTTTAAAACAATGACAGTAATAGCTATTCCTAGAATTGCACATTGGCTTTTTTACATTTATCAGTATGAAAATGAAATCGACAAGGAAAATCTTGAATAGTACATTTTAGAGATGTCTTAAAGAACAAGCAGCCTTACTTGCAAACAGGTTGTACAGAACCCAGATGGAACAAATAACAACTATATGGGTAAAATTATTTGAGCTTTTTGTTTTGTCTTTTACCAAAATGTGGACTTGTTAGTTTTGGGCTAAGCCTTTACACTGTCTGTTATAAACGTTTACCACAACTTGCAGCCTAGTTTTTCCTGATGATGTCAAACCTATTGGAAAACAACCTAATATTGTACATATTCATTTTATATTCAAACAAAGTATTACTAATGTTCATAATGTACAGAATTTGACTGTCAGCTTTTTGATGGTCCGTATGACTGTTGTTTCTGTTTATTGGCCTGTTTAACTTTGAGAGCGTGGAAATTATGTTGGTGAATAACATATTATCAAAACAGATGGTGAGCTGTGAAAATACAGCCTGTCTTAACAAAGTGAAGTTTTCATAGACTGGAGTGATTGATGTACCAACCTGACATGTAGAAAAAAAGCAAAAAGAGGAGGTGTCCAAAAATATGAAACTTAGGGGCCTTATGATGGAATTAGCAAAGTGGTTAAGCTGTACAATAAATGCTCAGTCATTCAAGTGAGTCCTCTGATGCAGAATGAGAACATAAGTAAATTTACACTCCGTCTAAGTAGAAAAAGGTAAAGAATTTCATTGACCACAGTGTTTGAAAAAGATATGCATCACATATTTTAATACAAATGTTTAAACCTAGGCAGGAAATGACAAAATACCAACCTGAGCGATGGCAGCCTCATTGTCTGCCAGTCCCAACAGGAAGATGCGAGCCTTGTCAATCTTCACGGGCACTGTTCGCCCTCGCCACTCTACCTCACTCATAGTGGCTGCTTGCTTAGTTCTTGCCTGAGTAATGAGGGCCTGAGGAGTTTAAACATTACAAAATTATTTAACACAAGTTTTTCTTGACTAAAAAAAGTATCTCGTTAGGTGTTTTTTTTTAAATATTCAATTTTGATAAAGATTTTACAAAGCTGTTTGTTTCATTCAATTACGGTGCGTGTTGCAATATTGTGACTTTGGCGCTTACAGGGTTAATAACCAGAATTAAGCAGTACAAAAGAGGACAACTGATCACATGAAGAAATCACCTCTAGTTTTTCAGCCATCATGCCTCCACCTCCTCCAGTCAGCCTCATCTGCATCAAGTCATTAATGGCATTCTGGTCACCTGTGAACAGATGGAAAAACACAGGTGGGTTTGGCACATATATAGGATTTCAGGAAAAAGGGGATATGTTGAATGCTATATCTTCACAGGAACTGAAGCTCTGGATGCCAAACAACCCTGAGGGTTTTTAAATCACTCCGATCCAGAATCATAGCGGATGGAGCCAGACTTACTTCTCGCTCTAGTACACAGCTAATAAATAATCATGTTGCTGACGGAGGTCCATTTCCCATCACCAGTGTAAGATACTCACCAATATTGTAAGCACAGTAGCGGATGTTTGGTGATATTTCATCCACACGCTGGCGATATAGCACTGCCAGCTCCTCAGTGAATGCACTGGCCAGCTTCTCATAGATGGTTCTATAATGAGATGAAACAAGTGAAGAATTGTTACAAATCTAATGCATGACAAAGTAATAACTGAACATGTAGTCATTTAATTCTTTCATGCATACTGGTCACTACAGTGGACAGTTATTCTACAGTGGTTCTCTTATACATTCATGGATTTTGTTGTTTTAGGTCCATATCAGCCAACACAGTGGACATTTATGCACCATCCCATAATACACTGACATTCATACCATTACTGTAACTATGCTGTTCTTGATAAACCTGAAACATGTTTGAATGTAAATCAAATACTGTTTTTTTTTTTGCATATTATCTCAATAAAATGAGCTATTTCTAGTATTAGAGTATGTTAATATGTGAGAAAAAAAAAAAATCGGATTAACAGCATTATAAATGTTTTTATTTCAAAGTTTTCATACAGTATATCAATAAATTCCTGTTTTTTTCTTTTTTGTTTCAAAAGTTAAATGCATGGTGTCCATCTGAGTGAATGAATGAAAAATAAGTTCATTAAAAAAATTTCAACTGTGTTTTTTTCTTGCTTAAAGAATAAAACACTTGGGAAACAAATCTTGATTAAGGTTCTCATAAATCATGTATGAAAGGGTTAAAACTATCTTAAAGAACCCAAGTGATGTTAAAACGCACTTGCACTTGTTGAATGCCTCCATTGCCCGCTTCCATTCTTGCAGTTCAAACTCCACCATGCCAGTAAGATACGCTGTGTAGGCCTGCAAGCAGACAAAGACGGCAGGGTAACATTAACACCTTTCCAACCAGTTACACTGCAACTTCATGTGTTTCTCATGTCTATGAATGTACCTGGGCCTCCAGTTTGGTTTTGGCATCAACACGAGGGCTCTCACACAGCTTCTCCAGCTTCTCACTGTGCTTGGCAGCTTTACGTAACCTTGCCAGCAGATGGAAACGTTTACGTGGCTCTGTATTGGCTTCCTGTTTCAACTGCATGGCATAACTCCATGCCCGCTCAGCCTCCATCAAAACCAGCAACAGGTACCTGGTGAAGTCAAAGTCATTCATATTTTCTATAAAATTTGTAAATAGCTAAATGTCTAAATAGCTGTAGAGCAGATACTGAACATCTTTATTTGAAAAGCAGACTTAATTAAAAAGGCTCAAAGTTTAATTCAATAAATATCTCCATGTATAGCACAAATGTTTGGTATAGACTATCCATCTCTTACCTGCTGTCAGAAAGCATTTCAACAGTAATTTTCTTCCCAACAAACTTATGTCGGTTGCCCATCTTGAAACCAAGAGTCTTGCGCAGGCGTCGCAGTCTGCGAGAGCAGTAGCCCCTACACACAAAGACAATTGCATTGGAGTTATTTTATTGATGCTTATATACAACACTTCATTGTGTATGTATCATATTGGAAAAGACTGTCTTCCTTGTTACTTAAGTAATTTTCAGACTAGAGAATACATTGCTTTATCTGAAAAATACCCATTATGATTTGAACCAAAGTTAAACTACCATTAAGTTGTTGTAAATAACATTTTGGACTTTTAGTCACCAACAGCAGTTTACCATTGAGGTTATAATCAGTAGTAAACTGTTTATTATGAGGTACTTTAAGTCATTTTGTCTGATGGATTTATATACATAACAGAGTGTGTGAAACCCTTCCTAAAACCTCAACTTATAAACCAATTTTCACTTAATGAAAATAGATGCGACCTATATTAAGGTTTATGTTTATTCAGTCATCTTCCATAATACAGAACATACAATCAGTGAGGTCCATTTTAAGTCCACAGACTCAATACTGCTGAGACTGAACAGGCTTAGGCAGAAGTTAAATGCTTATATATGCCTCGCCTACATTCAAATCAAAATCAGTTTCAGGCTGCCAATCAATCAAAAATCATTCTTGCTTGTATCCCTTGAAAATATCTTTACAAACCAATGTTTTGAAAACCAGAAATGGATTACACATCTTTAAACGTATATTGATGTAATTCCATAATTTAACTCCAGTAACAGAAATACATCTTTTATATAATTAATGGCTTTTTGTACTGTAAACATACAAACACCTCTGAAATCATACCTGCTTTCCTGTATCGAAAAGAACTTTTGAACAGAGTCTGGGAGTGTCTTTTTTTTTTTTTTTTTAGCTCATAACATTATTTGCACAGTTTTGTAATAAAACAAATCATTGAATTTCATAACGTATAATGAAAAAAAAACACAAAATAAAGCAGCCATTGACTTTACTTACTCTACAGAACTGTGATCATTAACTGCAATGCTTTAACATATGGTGGCAGTGAGGGTTTATATGTAAACAGTTAAGTATTCAGTTACATAGTAAAGTGATTTCTTTAATAAACTTCATCTACTGCTTAGTTAATGGAAGTATTTCCTACTTAACAGCTAACAGCCTGAACCTTAGACAAAAGTTAGCATTTATGCCCCATGCTTTTTGCTCATGGACTGTTTTGTTTTTATGAAAACCTGTAATGTTCACTGCTGACAGGAGTAGACAGTTGTACATACTAATGAATGGTTAGTGTGTGACGGGACAAAGCTCACCTGTATCTCTGGTAGTCTCCGTGCCTAAGGCCATGCTGCTGCTGGGACTCCTTGATGATTTGCAAAACTGCGATTCACAGTTAAAGTCCAACCAATCATACCTACATCTTACCAAACACGGGACTATCTGAGAACAGTTGTCATTCATATAATGGTACCTATAACGGTATTGTGGACAATACACTCATGGACAACACAGATGACTGCAGAGCTTCCATACATTATAAAGTACAAGCTAAAGTTACAGTTTAAAGAGTTTTAGGCGCAATAACATTTCATAGAATTGCATGTTATACGTTAGTTGGTCACCTCATTTATTACATTCTAGAGTATATAATTAGTAGAAGGCAAGTAAGCCAATTTTATCTGCCAGTAACTTACCGGGTAAGACTTTCACTATGACACGTAGCCTAAATATGCTAGCTAACCTTACCCACTGCTCGAGCTAACCGGCTAATGTGAGCTTCCGAGTCTGACAACATGAACGACAATTACAACATTGGCACAACACATCAGCTGCCGTGAAGGATACTTTCCAATCCTAGTCCTCCATCTGGCAAATTTTCTTTATTTTCATCCAAGGTTGGAACTTTGGCTTCATTTTGTCTGTCTGCGGCCATCTCTGAATGCTAACAGTTAAGCAGCGTACACACACACATGCTCAGAAGAAGAGAACCAATAACGGAATAGGGAGGGGCATAGTTACTCTAAATATCGCGACATTTAGAAAACTGCTCAGTCTGAATTTGACAATGTTTGATTAGTCAGTGTTCACAGTAGAATCACAGTACCTCATACATACACATATAT
>JAQQZY010000001.1:14348284-14366649 GCA_030068375.1 Ostorhinchus rueppellii
TTTAAACACCCAATAAAACTGTTCTTGAGCCAAAGTGGAGAAGATGCTCAGCACGAAGAAACAGCTGCATTAAATTGGTCTAACCTTTACTCTTCTAAACACTCCTTTAAGAGAAGTACTGTGTTTATATACAGAAATATGTGAATACATAACTCCTATTTAAATATAATACTCTGAAACACACTCTAGTACAATCATGCCCACCGGGTGTTAGGGACTCCAAATGTGGGTAGGTCTTCTTTTATTGTATGCATTCAGACACAAGCCACATTGAGAGTTCACCTTTGAATTTCTGTATTTATATTTGGCAATGTAAATATAAGCACATCTCAGCTTTATGAAGCTTGTTCTAATTAAGTTTTATTAATCAGCACACACCATAAAAAGCAGAACCAGCAATCAAACCTTGTTAATTTGGACCTTTTCAGGGTTTTAAAACTTTGTCTGGACTCCCTCAAATCTCTCCTAATAAGGAGTCAGACATGCCGCTAATGATGCTGCCTGGATAACATAGCTGAGCTTGAACTCATATCCAGAGGCAGTTCTGACACATGTGGATACTATTTGACCAAATGACCATTTCTACGGGTCCATTTCTGTTATTGCAAGAACATCTCACTAAGAATTTGCACTGAAAAGTGAAGAAAAAAACCAAAAGAGCTATGAGAACGGGTGCTAAGCTAACAGCTGCTGTGCTACCACATGTTTGGTATTATTTTCCAGAGGTCGGCTTCACCAGGTCTCTGTACAGGCTTAGCAGCCTACGAGCTGAGCCTTAGTGAAGGCAGACTGCTGACAGAAAGCACAAACATACTGAAAGATGGACTGACAGCCCCTCCTCCCCTCCCAAAAGGGACAGTCAGTGTGTGTTAAACTTGAGTAACATCCACACTAAGGAAGGTTACTCAAAATGCACACACAGGGCAGCTATTCCCCTGTGGAAAAGTATCACAGTCAGCATTTTCACTCGTAATAGTGCATCAGTATGTATGTGGGTGAAGCTTTGATTGACTGGCTGCTGAAACTGCAATACATGACAGCTGGGGTAACTGTATGAAAATGTTTCCACCTTTGTACTGATTGAATTATTCACGTCATGTGTGTATGTCAAAAAAAAAAAAAAGTGCAAGTCTATGTTTGCACATTTTTTGTATTGAAGTTCAAGCATGCACACATCTGACTGGAATCATGTCTGTGAGTGTATGTGGGTTACCTGAGGTTAGTGTTTTGGCTGTCCATGGCCACGCGGGATCCATTTGGACTTGGGCTGCTCAAGAAAACAGGAGAGGAGATGGAGAGAAAAAAAGAGAGAGAAAGAGACAAAGAGAAGAGAAAAGGATATAAAAGAGTGAAGGATTGGAGCATAGAAAACAACACGGGACAGGAAGCAAAAAAAGGAAAAGTGATACAGGACAGATAATGCGATACGAAGTGTAAAAGTATAAAAAGACGCAACATCAGAGGACATAAAGGGAGAAGCACGAAAACAGGGAGGACGACAGCAGAGGAAATAAACGCAAGGGTCAGCCATAAGAACCAACGACATGATCCAAGGTACGTGGACAAATACAAAGGCAGGAAATGAATGAAAAGACAAGAGTCAGTGAGAATTAAAGATAAAGGAGGATGGGAAAAGGCCATTGGCAAGAATATGAGACAGAGTAGGAAAGAGGACAAGAAAAATGGAACAAAAATTGACGGTGTGATGAAAGATGCTACAGCCAACAGTGATCATCTTACAGCAGACATTTTCACTACTAGTTCTGGATTCATGACTTAAGGCAGAATAGTCATTTCTTTACTTAGTTATTCCAGCGAAATCTGAGTTAAAAATACATCAGCCATCAGCTATAGTAACTGCTGTTGGATTCCTGCAAAATCTTGTCCATCATATATAAAAATGCATCAAATGGGCAAAGCATGCACAACTGAACACCTCTATAACTATAACTACCAGACTCTGGTCTTTTCCTTCCTTTCTTTTTTCAAATGCTTTGCCTTTATTCAACACTTCTTGGTTTACATTAAGTCCAACGTTTTGTTTAAGATTATAACAAGGTATCTGAAGCCTCATACTAAACTGTTTTAAAATAAAACAAATCTGCTTCTCCGTGTTCTTTTACAGTTGGTCTTTGTCTGTTTGACCTCACTAGCCTCCATCATACACGGCAGAGGAGGAGTTGAAAGATAGAACTGGAAAATTCCCAGTTTTAACAGTCCTTCACAACACATATCTGACACTCCAAGTAGATGAACATCCTGCCTTTGGGTTTAAAATGACTCAAATGATATGCTTACTTGAGTACAAGATGCAGGTTAGCAGACAATCGTGGGTCTGTGAATTGTGTTGTCCGATTGTTGTGGTCTACAAAGTAGACACGGCCTGTGGCGGTGTTTCTGATCTCCCAGCCTGGCGGCAGGGGGCCCAGCTCCTCACAGTTCACATTACTCAGATCCCTGAACAAAAGAATACAAACTTGAGTAACAATGATACTTCATTCTACACAACACCGCTGGCTTTGCATTATACCATCACACTGAATCCTTCTACTGCTTGAGGACTACAGCACACCACCGTATAATTCAGTGGACACTAGAGATGGGAATATAAATGAAAGAATCCTTTACCCAGTATGTAATTAATTAACACTAAACCAATGTAAGAGCCTTGTCTCTTTAATGGCTACACATTTCTACCACTGTACATAGCTTGGAGAACTGCTTTTTTTAAATCTTTTTTTTATATTGTGTGTTTTTATTTCGATATTTATTGTGTTTTATATTTAAGTTTATTTATTGCATTTTGTTGCACTGGGAAGGAAGCATCCTAATCCAATTTCGTTGTAACATGGTGTACAATGACAATATAGTCTACTCAATTCAATTTTCAATTAATATTCTTGCTTTTCTTCTTATTAGTAGTGGATAGAATACAGGAAATCAATTACCTAAATCATGTGCAACAGTCCCCAGTCAGATCTAAAAAGGTGTTGATAATTTAGCCTGTTAGATGTTTTGCTGAATGAAGTTATAATTGACACCAACAATTTCTGATGAACATTTCTCAAATTTATTAACTATTTTTCCTTTCTGTGATTTATTTTTCTTGTAAATATTTGTAAATGTCAAACGGTGTATATATGCCTGCAACCTCATATGAACCATGTTAACTGTGCTGCTACTGGGCTTGGTCAGGATGTACTCGTAAAACAGATAAAGGTTAAATACAAATAAAGTAACATTCTTACAACAGCAGGACATATCTGTTTTTTAAGTTCATGGCAGCATTAATTGGCCCATTGTGTCATGAATGAATAAACCTTTACCTTTATGAAGGATAGCTTAGTCATCCACCATCCATGATGTATCATGACCCTGACAAGGTACTTGCTCTAATTTCTTGATTTTTGTTCTCTCTTGTACACTGACATCCTTATCAGAAGAAACCTAAGCCCTGATCTGGGACATAGCCTTAGGAGGATGTGTTCTGTGTGTGTGTGTGTGTGTGTGTGTGTGTGTGTGTGTGTTTTGTCCTTGTGTGAAGTGAGGACACATCACTCAGGGACAAAGAACATGCCTCGCTGCACTCATCACAAAATACTGGGTCATTTTAGCAGCTCTGTCCAAAATGACCAAACCCAGAAGTTGCTGCTGCGAGTTGGATGTTGGACACATGTGCTTCATCACTGAGCGGCAGCTACACAAAGACATGGCCAAAAATGTAACGCAATAGCAGTGCTTGCAGTCTCTGGTGAATTGACTAGTGTGCTATTGAGAGTTGGTGAAACAATATGATTGAATGCAGAACCACTGGCCTGTGGTGCATTTCAGCTCAACATCTGTCCAAACATTTACTTCCAACTCCACGTCGGACTCAGGGGTCATTTGTTTGGCTGATCCCAAACTGAGCCTGAAATTTGACAAATAAGATGTTTTTTGAACATAACCATCCAATCCAGTCAGGTCCAGTTTGCCCATGTCGGTTTTGGTAATATATGTCAAGATTTACATCAGGATTTCAACAAAGCCGGCTGTCAAAAATACTGTGTAATTTATTACAATTTAAAATAGCTGAATTAATAGGGTTTAAAGCAGCATTTGACTTTCATCAAAAATTTTTGTTCAAATTTGTAAAACCCCAGTGATAACCTAATTATCACTAATCCATTAGTCTTTCCGTGCTTACACACATAAATCACTTCCCTCATGGTGAACAACTTCGAAGATGACTTGATCACAACCAGTCTGTTTGTTTACATACCAAACCTATAAGACACTCAGACCTTTTCAGAAATTTTGTCATGAAGCGCTTTGTGTGAATTGGAATTCCATGCAGCCTCAGCAAACAGGGAGACACGCAATTAAACCGTGTCTATTACTGGATCAGAAGAAATGGAAAGAATCACTGGGAGTCAACTGTCATCATATATTACGGCGTGTGTGATTGTGAACAATACTTAGACCCCAGGTGGTAAACATGCAGCCCGGGGGCCGGGGGCCAAGTCCAGCCCGCAATAGGGTCCAATCCGACCCACGGGATGAATTTGTGAAATGAAAAAATTACACTGAAGATATTAAAAATCCATGGTGTCAAAATTATTTTAATTCATGTTCCACCCCCACACCAATATGATCTTAAGTGGGTAAGACCAGAAGAATATTAGAATATATATATATATATATATATATATAAATAAATAAATAAATAACCTATAAATAATGACAATTTCAAATTTTCTCTTTGCATCATTGTAATGTTTACATTAATAAACTATCCTTTCACAGAAAATGTAAATAACCTGAACAAATATGTGCACATATGTAAATGATAAACCGATAAATTAAGGCAAAAAATTGCTGAAATTGCACTTGTTATTCTTCATACATTTCAAGTCCATATTATTCAGATTTTTAAGCTAACTTTAGATGTTAACATGATCATAATATAATTTTACTTTTTTCACTCTTATTTTACTGGTCCGGCCCACTTGAGATCATGTTTGGGGGAATATGGCCCCTGAACTAAAATGAGATCGACACCCCTGACTTAGACATTGGTTTCATGGCATTTTTAGAATATGTCATTGTGTAGGCTTGTCATACACGTACTGTAAATAGCAAGTGAGCGATGAGGGCCGAGCCATACCCTATATGCTGGCGAGGTGTGTATGACAAGCCTACACAATGACATATTCCAAAAATGCCATGAAACTTGCGTCTAAGTCTTAAGTATTGTTTTTCACAATCACATACCCCATATTTTAAGATGACAATTGACTTGCAGTGATCCTTTCTACTTCTTCTGATCTGGTAGCAGACATGGTTTCATTGCTTGTCTCCCTGGTTGTTGCTGCTGCAGCGGCTGCATGGAAGTCCCACAATTTTGTGACCAAATTTCCAAAAACGCCTGACTGACATGTTGGTTTGGTATGTAAACAAACAGACTGTTTGTGATGGAGTCATCTTTGAAGTTGTGATCTCGTGATTTAAGTGTGCAAGCACAGAAAGACTAACGGATTAGTGATAATTAGGCTATCACTAGGGTTTTACAAATTTCAAGAAAAAATTGTGATAAAAGTCATACACTGCTTTAACATATAAAAAGGCCACTCTGAGGACATTAAAAACAATCTGGACAAATCTCAAAACCCAAAATGAGTGCATAAAGACATTTACCTGGGCACCCGGGGGTCATGCCATGTGCTGACTCCAGTTTGTGTGTGGAGGAAGTACACCTGACCTTGCTGAGTTGTTCTTTGCTCTAAAAAAACGATCAAAAAATAAAGAGGACAAGAAGAAAGTAGGTTAAAAATGTGTTTCCTGAAGAGGTGAAAACACAGCTGACACATGAGTGAAATTGATGGTGGTACTGTTGCTCTGTGCGGCTAGTCCTGGTGGGTACAAACATGGATAGTGGTGGTGTTTGTTTTGGAATAAAGGAAAGACTATTTATAATTGATGTGACAAGCAAACTGTAAGAACACTGTTGACCCAAGAGTTTCTCAAGGTGTACGCCAAAGTAATCAATTAGTTCCTCTCCAGTCTCCAGGACGATCCCAAGACGATGAGGGAAATAAAATGTGAAGGAAATTCATCAAAGGCTTTCACAAGTGTTTTTCGTTGAAAAAGGGTTAGTCTTATTCACCCTGTTTTCTCTAAATGGTTGGTGTACGCTATGAAAGTCACCCACTATTAATCTCTAAAACCGAAGGAAATGGAAAGGAAAATGCTGTATCATATGCCAAAACCACTAATATAATGTACTGTAAACAAATTAAGGATCTGAGGACACCAAGACAAAAACCAAAATGAGCAGAGTGGATCTGATTTGCAATCCGTCATAGGCTTATTGGATCATCCACCTCATAGATGACTGCAGAGTCTGTGTGTGAATGCTGTGCTGCCCATGCTTATATTCACCCACTAATCCATCACTATGCCCCCACCCCGATTTCCTACTGGCACAACTCATTTCCTATTCACCTCTCCCTCTCTTTTTCCCCTTACACATTCCCTGTCTCTTTCTCTCTCACGCTCCGTCACCACACCCAGCCGTGGTTCAGAGGGTTCAGCTGAGGAAGAAAGCCCACAAGCTGTTGGGCATCAGTGACTCACTTTGTCCAACCTCGGCCAGCCTCAGTGGACGCAGCAGGACATTTCAAAGGGGGCATAGGTCCAACAGTGCCATTTGAAAGCCCTGACATCCAGCGCCACCCTTAAAATAATAATTTATTTTACGGTTTTTGCGGGGTGCACTGTGGTTAACTGTAAAAAGTAAAGCTTTTGAAAAAACAAAAAGGTCAGAGTCATTACTGTAGCTTTTGCAGTATTTTCCAACTAATTTACATTTCCCAACATGGTTGATTGCCCTCAAGGTAAGTCAATCAATTACAGTCATGAAAAAAAGGCTAATAATCTAAAAAACATTCTCAAGCCTAAATGAAAGAAAGGAATTTCTTGGTATTTCCTTCTTTCTTTTACTGTGGGAATATGACATCTGCAAAGTCAAAACTCTGCAAAACTGGGAAATCTTTGATTATAATAATGTTGTGGCAGTCACACCATCATGAAATGGTGCAGTCAAGGAAGGAGTAAGAGTAACTCTACTGTGTTTGGAGAAAGAGATACCATGAAATAGAAGTGAGTGGTATACACTTAGATTTTCTGAACTTCTTCTGTTTTACTGTAGATGCTCCCTTTCCCCCCTAGTGGGACAATAAATATAACACTGAACTTCAAGGTAGTAGAAAAAAGGGTGACTGAGCCCAAGGACAGACCTAATGGATGCAAAGAGAATAAGAGATGACACTTGAACTCCATTTCTAAATATACCAGACAAAGGTAAATCAACACAGAAATAACATTGTGCCCTGAATGTTCAAAATACCACTAAAAAAGAAAGTGTTTACAGTACAGTTATGTGTGTGACACTTGTACATCTCTTACCATAACCCTCAGGCAGGTCAGGTGGTGTATGCAGGTGTGTTCGACTCATATAGTTGCGGTGCCGCTGAGATCGAACCCTCCTCTCCTGGATCCGGTGTTCACCCGGTGGGCCACTGGCCTCAGCCCCGTTAACAGGTGTCATCACTGGCGTGTTTTCATCCACCACACAGCTCAGAGGACGCCCTGATGGGCTGGAGTACTCTGATGCTGGCCTGAAAGACAGTATGCTCATGAATACATTTCATCTTGGCTTTAATGTAATTTTATTTATTAAATACTGCACAAACGAAATATTTGTAATAATCACTGAGAAACTGAAAAGAGTGGAACTCAAATGAGTGTGAGTGTGTAAAATTAATGTGAAATTAGAGTGATATGAAGGATTATGAGCTGCATAGAAGCCAACAGTAAATTCTCAAGGGTGTATTTCTTACTTTAGTCACTACTTAAGAACTGTTAAACATACTGGCTTACTCCTTCTTTAAGTATGTGTGTATCATGTCTGACCACAGTGTGGACGTCATGTGTTAGTCAGTGCACAACCTAGTTCTTCCCCCACTCCACACTTTCATCCTCACTCCTATTTCCTATTTTATTGCTGTCCGTTAAATCTCCCAACTTTCCCTCGTTTTGTCTTCATATTCTCACGTTTTCTTCTCAATCTTTTCTTACCTCAACCTCCTTCTAAAATATGTTCATGAGCCAGATTACATTTTTGGCGGCTGGGAGCAGTGACAGGAAAAATGATCAGATCCTCAGGATTCCTTCACCTCCTCATCTTCCAACTTGATATCAACATTCCTACCTGTGTCTATGTCTAACCTCTTAAACTTTCCTCATGATTTCCTGTGCGCCTAACCTCATTCTGTTCAGTAGCGATGTGTAAGAGTGGGTGAGCTGGTGCCACTTATTTGCCTACTCCTCTAATGGCTCTGCTGATATGGTCTGAGTAGGAAGGCGACAGTTGTTCCTGTAGCAGCCAGGGCCAAGTAAAACCTGACTGGCTGAGTGCTTGGCTTGTTTATTTAGTTAGTGTGTGTGTGTGTGTGTGTGTGTGTGTGTGTGTGTGTCCTGAGTGTTGTGGTTTGGTGGTAGGCTAAGGAAATTAAAAGTAATTCACTCATTAGCAACAGATTATTGCTATGTTGAGAGTGGGACTCAACTAAGCAAAAATTTTGTTTTTTTTTTTTAAAAACATCCATTTTTTTCCCACAGACAGGCCCAAAGATTGCACATTACATCAGTACACCTGTAATGCTCAAGGCAGGAAGTATACTGTTAGGAATACATGAAAAACGTCTGCAAACGCACCTGGTTGGTCTCTCCCATTGTGTCGTACGTGTGATGTGGTTCAGGTATTGTATGCGCCCAGAGGCAGTCCTCCTCTCTTCCCAACTGTTTCAATTACAAAGATGTTTTAAAGGGCATGAAATTGCAGCGTTTCATAATAAAAATACCAAAAAAATTGTAAAAAATAAAAATACAAAACACTTCTATGCCCTTTTCAGAAATCAGACATAATCTGCTTTAATACCACTACAAACACTGTATCCTCATTATAAGATGACAAAGAAAATTACATTTTTAAAGAGCTCTCAGTGAGCAAAAAGCTAAGCTTGGGATGTGAAACACAAGTCGGGCAGGTTTGTTCTAAACGTGTTATAATTAGACAAACCGACACTAATATTAGCCAACGAACCCCGAAACAATGGGGTATTCCTTCAAGATGCGGTCTGTGTCTTCGACTTTTCAAAAATAGCTCAAGAGATATATGGGAGAGTTCAAGCTAAAGCAAAGTACTGAGTAGACCAAAAGAAAAGTCTGTTTAAGATAATCTGTAACGGACTGACCCATCAGGTAAGTCATTGTCAAACAGACGACTGCAGTCCACCACTGGTCCACCAGTCCCAATGCGATCCCTGGACTGAAGACTCACTGCAAAGTTTAAGACAACAAAAACAGAATTTTAACTTTCCCAAGAAATATTATCGACTACTTTCAATTTCATTGTCTCCATTTGTGTTACAGAATGCATCACAATGTTCATAGATTCCTAATTATTTGTGGATGACTAAATATTTACCTCGATAAAGTTAAGATGACAAATAGCTAGTGACTTTGAATTACAAGTGCACAGAAATAACTTATCCAACATTTTCAGCCTACTGATTGGTTTGTGTTTGACTTTTACAAAAGTATAGTAGTCAAAATACAAGGGATCTGTCCACAACACTTTTTTTCCTATAAATACAAAAACATGTCAATACTTACAGACACAAAAAAAATAAAATGTGCACATAATAGCTATTGCTTGACTTGTTTTAGTATGAAAATAAAGCAATGTTTTTCTTACCTACTATCTGTCCCCTCACAGTATCATTGTCATTTGGGCCCAACTTATTTAGGTCCAGTCTCTGATCTGCAGGGAAAAAAATAAAATAAACCACTCTATAATCTTTAATATTTTACTCGAGTTACCAGGCATCCAGTCCAGAAATACCAGTATATATTATATGTGAAATGACAAAATACTCCAGAGGGTGTTAGTTTACTTCAACTGGTAAAATCTTCAAATAACTGTGTCTGTGTGGTGCAGATGGAGACACAACTCACATTTTAGAAACCGTTGAATCAAATCGACTTATTTAAATTTCAAAATGTGTGGTAGTATCTGTTTAAGCCAAAAACACTTTCACAGATACATTTCCACTCATGGACTCTGTCATAGAATATATACAAGTGAAAAATAATTCTAAAGCTTTAAGGAAACTTCCTCTTAACACAGTAAACACAAACACGGTAAAGAAATCAGCTTACAGCAGAAAGAAGTAACGGTTATGTAAATGGATGTGCTTGCACGGATCGTATGCTCAGCAAAGGATAGCGCTGCCAGACACAGACAGCATGTGAACTCTGAACAAGATCCAGACACAGATACTCTCAGCAATCCTTCTCTCTGCCTTTCTCTCCCTTATTCTCTTTCTCTCATACACAAACACACATGTTAATCCACAGGGAGGTTTGTTCATGACCAGTCCAGCTGATCAGTGGAGGAATGTTATCCAATGGCAACTACTAACCATACATGTGCGTGCGTGCAGTGTAAAAAGACTGGAAGTTCAGTAGATGCTCTGGCTAATTTAAATGTGAAAAACCAAAAAGATACCCAAAGATAATCCAGAATGTGAGTGTGGGGAGAAGAGAAATATGCAGACTGAAAGATACAGAGTGAAAGTGAGTGAGAGTCAGGCAGATAAAGAGGTGCCGCAGTTCTTCAAGCAAAAATCCAACTGTAGGTCACATCTTTGGTTTGCTTATGTGATTTTGCTTGTGTATAAATAAGTGTGTATGGACTAAATAATTCTTAACCATCTTATGGCTGGTCTGCAGATATTTATGTGTGCGAGTCTGCTTGTGTGTGTATGCATCTGTTCCGGATACATGTCTAGACTAAACAGGCATAGTCTAAGCCTTACATGGCTGGAATAGTAAGCAGATTTCTATCTTAAATAAGAGAAGAGAGACAGAGCATTTAAGACCTTTAACCACAAAGCCTTGCTACAGCATTCAGTTCAGCAAAGCCATAAAATCTGTGCGCTACAATAAACCAGCTACACCGGTATGTGGATTATGTTCAGCCAAATGTGTAGAAGCGAGAGCAGCAGCGTGTTCATACATTGGTTTGTTTAACTCATGCACATCTGTGCATATGTCTATATGCACATATACAATCAGCACATAATAGAGGCATCGCAAATCAATAATACTGTAAATATAATCAACTATTTCATCGACAATCAACCATGATACTTGATTTATATAGTATATCCTGGATGCGCACACAGAAACAGACCATTATAAAACCATAGAGCAGGGTTCAAAGGGAGGCAGACAAAGATATGAAGTCAGTAAAGTCATTTTGAAAGACTGGTGGTGTCTGCATCTGTAACTGAGGGCTCAGAAGTGGGTCTGAGAGGTGTTTGTGATGCTACAGGAAGCTGAGCTCAGAATACTGCCACAATGACTTCTAGTAAACTAGAAAATCCCCCCCCCAAATTCATATCAGTGTGTATGTGTTGTGGGAGTAAAATAGCTTTAAGCCAGTTTGTATTTGCGTTGGATGAAAGAATGAGCTAAGTGTATGAATATGACTTCTAGGAATCAAGTCTATTCCAGTAAAGACTGCATGTCTGTTTGCACTTTCTTATGTCTCCCTCTATATATACGTGTGTGTGTGTATGTGTGTGTGTGTGTGTGTGTGTGTGTGTGTGTGTGTGTCTGACAAAGACCACAGACTGGGCACTGTTCAAGACGAGAACAAAAGCATAATGTGAGGACTGGTGTCTTGTCATAGATCATGTCTCGCTGTCCACTTCCTGTGGCTGTGATAAAGTATAATTTCTGTCATGTTGGCTGTACAGTAAGTGGCTGGTCTGGAGCCTTACTGGAGCCTATGGCGTCTGTTTCTGGAAGTTGAGGGTAAATCTGAGGGCATGTCCTCTGGTGCTGCAGGGTAGAGTATGGCACCAGGCTTCAGCGGCTGTCAGGGTCCCTTTTGTGGCAACATTGAGGTTGTTGTGGTTTTTGTTGGAATATGCCTTTATGAGCAAAAATGCTATTTAGGAGTGAACATAAAGGTCACAAGAACCTATTTTGAACACTTATAAGAAGTATTTTGCTTGACAAATTGGAGCTGGAATAAGAAACGACTAAACTACATCCATAACATCCAACTAGGAGTCTGGTTTAAAAAAAAAAAAAAAACATGGTCCAAAAAAACGAAAATTACATTAGGACAATTCTCAAGTGGTTGTGGGGTAAAACTCATAGAATGGATGAATGGAAATATGAAAAAGCAGAATAAGAGGTGGAAAAATGTGACAGAGCATTAGTTCTGGTAGATGTCTGACTGTATGTATTTAAGACAGGTCAGGAAGATGGATTGAAGGAAAGGAGGATAATAGATGGAAAGAATGTTAATTGGATAGTATGGTCTGGAGTTAAGTGTATACTGTATGTGTCAGTATCAACTGACTGGTACTGCCAACAAGGCAGACACTGCTAACAAGCGGCTCCAGAGAAAAGACGTTGGAAATCAAAGGGCACAACATCGAGCCAGCAGTTATGCAGATGGGATATTACTCATTTAAAACTGTGCGTGCAAAATCTTCAATGTTACCAACACTGGCTCGGATCTACCTTCTGTTCAGCTGAGGATTATTCAGAAGAAATATGACACAAATATCTCAAAACAGCATCCTCCTCCATCTTCTTCTTTTTGCATCTTGCTCCAAACAGGGACAATAAGTTTACCAGCAGGACTGAGCTTCCAGAGAAAACATTATACGTTTCTTTGACAGAAACATTTAATATGGACAATACATCAAGATTAGCTGCACTGCTGTAGAAAGAAATGTGTCTATTGATTTAGTACCAGGTGCCAAAAGCAGCTACACCAGGTAGTGTTTATGGTATGCTTTGTGTAAAGAAGGTGCTTGTGTATTGTGGTCATAAATCTTACTGCAATGAATGGCTGGCATAGGAGTAGCAGGAGACTACTAGGGATAGGACAGCTGTATATGCGTAGACACAGACTATTGATTTTCCAGATAAAACCCAGACATTGGAAAGAGTTACCTCATGGACTTTGTTCATGATACTGTAAGTGTGCATACATAAGTGACAACAATACCTTGCAATTTCTACTTTGGAACTCATTTATTCAGTCCTTTTCTGGACCCGGAACTGGGCCCGGATGACGTCCTGCCGCTAGATTTGCAAGCGCCGCTAAGTAGTGTATCAAATGAATCACATGCTGCGTGGACAAATGTTTGAGCAGATTGGAGGGATTCCACCCTTTTGAAGAAATAGAAGCTTTACAAGTGTTACAAGTGGACCTGCTGTCATCTTTTTAGACCATTTCTGCCTCAACGCCATGTAGGCTATGTTCTCAACAAAACAATGCAACGTACACGTGACATCATCTTTGGAAACAGTTAAATGAAAGAGAGCTCAGAATAATCTCTCTTAATAAAAAAAAAAGTGGTGTTCTGCAGAAATACAGAAAATGAAGGATGCAATACATTAAAATGCACCGAATGTATATTCAAACTGCTAACAGACAATCTTGAAACAAGTTAAACTCTCTAGTCTTAGTGACACACAGAGATCACACTTTCGTAGATTTAAAAAAAAAAAAAAAAAAAGGTACTTACAGCCAGTGTCTTTGAGTCTATTAATGGCATTAGACAGGAGGCGAACACATCCTAGGAAACCTGCTCCTTGTTTTTTGTGGATCTTCTTGTGGTTCCATACACTGATGGTGATGGAGTCAGCCTTTCCAATGTATCTGACGGGGTTAGGAGAGAGGGAGAGGAACAGAATAGATCTTTACAATCCAGACAAAAATGTATGGTTTCATTAAGATTTCCAAGACATGAATATAATTTGGTGTAGAAAAGACAAAAAATATCAACACACAATTTTGCATGTGACTTCTCCCTTTAAGAGAACAATGCAGACTGTGCTTGTGGTGTAGACTACGTGACTGTGTAGAGGCCATTTAGCTGAATTTAAAGTGACTCGTGTGTATGTGCTTGGTTGTGTCTGTGCAGATTTAGCGCAGCTGAGGCCAGTCTAGTCGTGGTTGAAGAACAGAGGAAGTCCCTGCGATGTGCTCTACCACTGTCTGAGACTCAGACAGCTCTCACAGTAAACACACACATAGTGAAACATGCAAATGCACAATCTCAAATCAGTGACACATACACACACACATAATTACAACCTAGCAGCCCGTTCTAAACCCAAGCTCCATATTATGTTGTATATCACTGACGAGGAGAGGGGCTTCCCTTCTACACATGCAGAAATTTAATTTAAGCCAAGTCACAGAAACTGTTGCATGGAAATTACACACAACGCTTGCGGCTAGTGGATTTTTTAACATGCTGCATGATCCACTTTCTACTTTCCATTTGAAAATATGAACCGGATGCAAGAGAGGTTGTTGGCTTCTTGGCAACACAGTATTTTCTTTCTGTAGATGGTGATGTGCCCAAACCTCAGTTTGGTTTAGAAAGAGCCCACAGCTGATGATGTTGTGAGACACGTCCAAACCTGTTGCGTTTCAGTTTCATACAAGTCACAAAACCCATGCATTTACTTATTTTTAAACTATTTTTCATAACATGTCTTTAAAGTCTGGTAAGTTGGCATTTTATTTTGAATTTTATGCAAGTCTATGACTCATATTAATCGTTTTGTAAATATAGAGTACATGTATTAAGTACAGTGTTTAAAAGGATGAACATCAGAAATGTGAATTTAGATTCAAATATTGATTAACTTGTGTTAATGTTGTGACTGTGATGGAGATGCTGTGGCATGTTGTGTAAAGCACAGTCTTGAAGAAAAAACAACGATAAAAAAAAAAAAAGAGAGAACTGAAATAGCAAACAAGACAATTACTGCATGTCTGAGGTCAAGGGAACAGGTAGAACACAATGTTCTGTCCTATTTACAATAACCAAGCCA
Source organism: Ostorhinchus rueppellii (assembly GCA_030068375.1). NCBI lineage: Eukaryota > Metazoa > Chordata > Actinopteri > Kurtiformes > Apogonidae > Ostorhinchus > Ostorhinchus rueppellii. The sequence goes on from JAQQZY010000001.1 coordinate 14,363,267, forward strand.
AAAAAAAACTATTGGGAAGCCTTGTCCTCTCACATAACATTCTGCTGAGGAGACAATTTCAACATTGTTTACAGTTGATACAAAAATTACTGTTAAATATTGTTACATGGTGCTGAAATAATCCAATAACAAACACAATATTGGTGAAAATCACATATGAACTGATAATGTGATAGTAATGTGCGTAATAATAAGACTGTACCACTAAATCTATTTTACAAGCATGAACAGGAAACTAATATGACAAAAATGACACACACACGTTCACATGCATATTTCATTAAGTAGTTACAATAACAAAAAAAAAAATAAAATAAGGGCACAATCCATATTCTCCAAACAACAGCAGTCAAGGGGAAAAATTCCAGCTTGGGTTTCCAGGATACACAAAATCCAGAGCAGCAGGACTTCTTACCGATGCATGAACATACACTACATTCTGAAATCAAAGATAAGATTTCTTTCTACCTTGATTATATTTCATATTAACTTTGGACAGCCTTCAGTTGTGCATAAATCAAGATGTAGATTCTGCAGCTCTGGCTCGTGCATATCAACAACCTCAATCTGATTTATGTAATTGGAGTTGAGGCCAAAGCATTCTCCATGGCTTCCCTCAAAACCCACATTACACTGAACAAAGTGCCATTTTTAATTCTTTGCTTCTACCTTTAGAAACATAGAAAACAGGTGGCTAATCTCAGCAGAGAGAAGCAGAAAAATGGTTATCCAAGTTAAGCTACTACCACTTAAGAGCATAGAGGTTCAGATGGGACTGGCCTTCTGACCTTGAAGGAGGTCTAGTAGATTGTGGACAGTGCAAGCACAGCACTAATATACAGTACAGAGAGAAGAGTCCACGTTAGTATTAAACACAAATTACACTTCATAATCACAACAGGATAACAAGATATAGTAAGAATGTTGGAAATTGGAGACTGAAAATCAGGAGTAAACTTGCCAAAACCAGACACATTTTACTGAGGTCATGAACTCGCCATACATTATGTTACCAATATTTGGCTTGGTGTTATTATTACCTATACAGGACATAAATATCAAACTTAAAACATTTATTATAGCTAAAAGAATAGTCACAGATGTGCTTGAAATTGACCACAATAACATGGCATGTCTCATTGTAATGCTGGGCCTCCACAGAGAGTCTTGGTATTGAGTACACCTCATTTGGTATTTGTTTTGATAATGATGATAATGATGATGGTAATGGAGAATGCTGTAAAGCACATTAGTCCAAAGTCTCCTAGGGGTCGTCACCTGGCTTGAGATCCGATGACTGATGGCAATATGTTGTCAGTGTTGGCAACAACAGGACTCATTTTATTGCAACTTGATTAACTTTATAAATACATATAAACCAACACTGATAATATTGTTACATTTCCAGCATTAAAATTCTAATCTAATGATGAGGCCAAATTTCTTTGTGTTTGGCTGCTATATTCTCCATGAAGCTTCTAATAAGAATATATTCAGATGTAAATACCTTTGTCCAAACACTTTGATAAGACACTTAAATTGGAATTTGCCTTAGTAACTGTACCTGAGTATAATTACATTCAGTGACTCATTATGCTCTGTTTATGGGGCATCTTGATCCTGGAAGAGACCGTTCCCATCAGGAGTTTTTCTTTTAACGTGTCACCCATCTCTAATCATAGTGGCATACTTATTGTCAGTTATACAGGGCAACATGCACCATGGCAGTATCAGTAGCTTTTGGGAATGGATCCCATCTCCTAACCCTTGAAACTGGAAATGGGGGTGTGGTGTGCTTTCACACAGCTAAGCCCACACTCCCATCTGCCTTCTGTGGCATGCTAGCCATTTCCTGAACTAGCGGAAAAGGCCAGGGTCGCTGGCGGGGAACACACTCCTCAAAAGAGGGTGGAGATACAGAAAGGGGAATACAATTATGTAGAAGTGGGAGGGAATCCGGGGTTACAATTGACAGGCCAAAGGAAACATTAAGAAACAGGTGAGTGCATTGGAGGAAATAAAAACATGCACCCAGAAGGCCAGATGTAGTTATTTTTCTATAAGAGACAGAAACACACAGTCATATGCACACAAAAATGTGAAAAATGTCGTCCGCAGCTGGACTCAATTATAATGTCCTTTTTTTTTTTTCAAATTCTTATTTAGTCTATCTGCAGGGTTGAAGACAGTGCCACACTCCTCCTCCTCCTCCTCCTCCTCCTCACATAAGTCCATATTCTTTTAGTGCTACTCTTGAAGCTTGTGTCCACTTCTTGTTGCTCGCCACCTTTCATTTTGTAGCTCTTTTTTCCTTTCTACCTCATATTTACAACTCTTTCCTATCAGGTGTTCATTAAAACAGTGTTCTGCTCCTGTTTCGCTTACATCTTTCACCACTACATGAGCTTGGCTGCCAGTGGGTCCTTTGGGTCCTTTAGGGTCATCCCTGTTTGCAATAGCCAGACCTCAGGAAAGAGATCAATCACAGTACACAGCCAAATTGAAATCGTGTTCAGTCTTTGTGTAGACTATAGCTTCTGAGACTGACAGGCATGTTTTAACTGAAGAAAACAGTGTGACCGCAAAATATGGGAAGTTTTTATGTCCTTCATCCTTTTTGGTTTATTTGACTGTTGTATTTTTCATAGATTTAATTTTTAAAATGAATGATTTGCTTTTACATTTCTGAGACGATGTGAAAATTAAAGGAATGCTTCCGCATTCAAGGATTAAGTAACAGATTCACGAGGACTGATTTGTCACTGTATGAAAGAGATCATTAAAATGCAGTAGCAATCAAACCACATGTTGACCTACGTAATACCAAACAATAATCACAAAAATGCTTAATGGCAATTAGTTTAGTGAGGTCTGTGGTCACAAATAATAAAGTTATAACCTTAGAAGTTGCTTTGGCTCACGTGGTGAAAAAAATAAACTTCAAAGGTTATAGATGGGTGTTGCTGCACACAGACAAACGACAACCGAATACATTCCCGAAACACTTGTCATAGCTTTTCACGCAGATACACTCTCAAGGGAAGAACAACACTCATCTGCATTTATATAACAGTATTATTTCTCTTGTTCATGTTTCATGTGGTGTGTAACCTTGTATGAAATCACTAATCACAGAATGAGGCATTAAAAAGGTGTATATAGTTGATACATACACCGTAGATACTGCTGAAAATATAGCTGAAAAGCTGAGTCTGAATTAGCGATGCCACGGTACAGACTATCCAGTTTGGTACGTGTTGCGGTTCTTCAGTCATGGTTCACGGTACAGTGCGGTTCGGGCACAGAGGTCAGCTGTGTACCAAAACATAACTGGGAGCTGATGGAGAGCCTTAAGGTTAATTTATATTCGCTTAACATACACA
>JAQQZY010000001.1:14407914-14441233 GCA_030068375.1 Ostorhinchus rueppellii
TCAGGTGTGCTGGAAGAGGGAAACATCCAAAACATGCAGGGTTGTGGCTCTCGAGGACCAGGGTTGGCCACCCCTGCACTAGAGGATGCAAATGCCTGAGCTGCTGAGCACCACCCACCATTAAACCACAGAAGAAGAAGTTCTATGGACAAATGGACTGACAATGAAAACTGCACTATGGGAATGTATGAGAAGTTAACAGCATGGACTCAGTCCATTTGTGATCAGCAGCTGATTCTGAACAAACTCGTCTTCCAGATGAATGTGTTGTTACACTTTTGTAGTCAATGAAATTTTAACACAACCGTAAATATTTGACAATTTAATTTTGTAAATTTTAGGGTAATTTGAGCTTCCCTTGCAGTCTTAGGTAAATTGCCTCTGATGTGGGGGTGTGGTCCATAACATCCCTTACACTAGGATGAAAACGACACTGAAACTTAGCATAATTTCAATGTCCGACTCCCGAGTTCTGTGCCTCTCTTATATAATAGATCTTTCATGACATTTTCACAACTTCTAGCCTATATCCACTGGATTCCCTCCACTACCCTCCCTTATCGGCACCCCAACTTACAATTCCATTGCTGTGGCCAGAACACTTTGGCAGTGGAAGTGCGATACAGTGTGCACAAATGCACAACAGCATAAAAACGACCATGTCTACAACCTGTGGGTTCCCACGGGTAAATGCACTAGTATATATTATTGGTGTCATTTTTGTACTCCGTAAATTCCTCCTGTGGGCTGGATCAGACCCTGTGGCGGGCCGGTTTAAACCCATGTATGTGTGACATGATTGCCATAAATAGTTGCCAAGTAACAGTGGAGCCTAGCGGACATGTTGCCAACATTACATTAAAAAGATGTGATTTACAAAGGTCTGAATAAAAAAACATGTATATCAAACAAACTATGTGCCTTATGTGCCTTAAACAGCTGTCAATGGGGTTGTTCATGACATTGACGTGCTGCGTAAAGGAATCCGCCTCATCACAGTGATGGTGGGCAGCGACGGCTTCTACAAGATGGGTCGTCTCTACGTGACGCCCGACGACTACTTCTTCAAAGTTCGCCTTCTGGTCCTGGACACGTACAAGTGCAGCAAGCCATGTCCAGACATCAAACTTGGTAAGTTAGACACTGTAGCTTGTTTCGTGATTTTCCTTCACTTCCTTTTTTTTTTTTTTTTTTTTGAAGCTTTTGAAAATCTGAAAATCTTAGTCCGTCTTTTCAGTGAGAGAAATATAGAAGTAAGTCATTAATAGTTGTAATGATCAGTAGCCCACTAGCTTTACTGTGAAGGCTTTTCCTTCTTCTTATTTACTAATTTTTACTTCTTAAATCCCTTCTCCTCGTATCTTATGCCCTTCCAACCTGCAATGGAATCATATGTCCATCCTTTAGTTTCAGTGTACTGCTGCGTTTTAGATCTGAGTTCAACATATTATCATGTAAACCTATAAGGATATCATACCTTTTTTTTTAATTCAATGAAAACAAGTCTGGGAATGGGTTTGATCATTTTAAATGTGTTAAAGAAGTTGTGAGTGAGGAAAACTTCTTGAATAACCTGTACAATATAGCTCTGTGCCGCACTCTTTATTTATCGTGGGTGGCAGTTGCCAAAAAGACATCTATCCTTACTCATCATTCCACTTCTCAAGATGCATTTTAGGAGATTCTTAATGATGGTATGACAAGAGGACACAGGGGTGAAGAGACAATGAGAGAGAATCAGAAAAATAGGGAAATGATTTGTTACAGAAGCAACATGGCAGCTCCACTAACTGTGAAGTTATGCTCCATATTCAGAATGTTGACAATCTTCAGCCTCTGCGCATTTGGATATACATGGTTGTCACTGGACAGGAATGTTGGAGATGTATTGGAGGACAAGTATGAAGCTGGATAAAATGGAAATATTAAGTAATTTGTACCGAAGTACTTGAGTAAAAGTATTTGGTTATATTCACATTGGAGGAGGTTGTGGTCTTTAGTATTTACCAAAAATCACATAACTTTGTTGCTTGAACTAATAAGATTTATTTAGAGATCTTCTAACATTAACATGTATGTGTTAGATGTTAGTCTATATCAGATTCTCTCTATCTCTGTGTAGGATGGAAACTTCCATTTTCTCATATCAGGAGAAGCATTAACATCTTGTTTCGTGCCAACATGAAAACTCTTTCACAGTTATCTGAGCACTTCCTCTGCTTGATCCCAAGGGACTAGATATATCATAATGGGCCAGATCTACCACCGGAGGCGCCATCTTCCCACTGACCTCCTGAACCTTCTCGGCGGTAGACTGAAGCCTGGGGACGGCCTACTGCGAAGCAACAATTATGTCAAGAGGTTCAACAAACGAAGACACCAGAAAGCTTTGGAGGCCACCCGCTCCAGGTGTAGGTGAACTAAATACAGACTATCGCCCCCTGCTGCAGGGGAAGAGACATTGCAGCTTCTCTGAACTGATTATAACTCGCTCCACAGTGTTGTGCAAGACAGAGGAGATTGTGCAGAAGGCATGGATTTACTTTGTATGGACTGCTTTAATGTATTCTAACCTTGGTGCACCTTTTACATGTCTGTTAAGTTCCCAACATGTTGAATCTTGGACTCTCTGATGGCATACCCTTTCCATTAAATGGATCTTGAATGTTTATTTTGAAATTGTTGGGGAATCAGAGACCTAAGCCCTCTGTTATCATCTCAAAACGTAAGGCTGATATCCTTCATGTGAACTCCTCATTCATTCATGGCTGGTACATGAAACACCTTAATTAAAATATATATCAAGAACACATACTTGTAAAGGAACATTTGGCCTTTTTAAGCAGACTTTCTTACACTCAGGAAGAAAATAATTTGTCGAATGTGAAAGTTTGATCATTTTGCATTACCTGCTTTTTTCCAGATTTTTCTTATTTAAAGATGTGATATACAGAATTTGCGTGCTCATATATTGAAGCTTTTTGATAGAGTGTGGGTTGTGCTGTTAGCTGTTGACGTTAACTCACTCCATTACCAAGCTAACAATGGTCACAGTTGTTTACATCTATGATCGGCACATACATCATACATGAAGAGCCACAATATTCTACAACACTAGACATTCACTGTGTCTCAAATCACATATTTATATGCATAGACTAACTATATTGCGTGTGTATGTGCCTTCACACTATCAGTTACAACAAAGGTAGTGCATTTTATGTACCTGAATGTAATCAGAAAGTTGATACTTCTCACCTTCAGTGATCACCATCTTGGCTGTGTAGGAGGATGAGGACCAGACATGACAGCAGAGGAAGTTGTGAGACCAGTGGTGGTCAATTACAAAATCAGTCATTAAAAAACTTTGAATACAAATACATGTAAAAGTTAGTGGGTAATTTAATAGACAATGACTAGAAAGTTAAGTTTATTGGCAGATATTGTGGTGGGCAGTAATGCTCAGGAAGCAGTGAAGAACATAACATTGGGGCTCTCAGTTCCAGTAAGCACTAAACAGCCATTCTGATGGGATGTATTCAGACCTGCTTCGTTTGGTCCGTCTAAATCGGTCCAGAATTTGTTTTTCCCAAAGGTGTGGACTTTTTTTTTTTAGGTGTGAATACTAACGTGAACTCTGATTCGACTCAAACAAGCAGATGTCCAAACAGACTCTGGGCGGGTTCACTTCTGGTGTGACTATAACTGAGCTTGAGCCAAAACAAATCAAGGAACCACGTACCTTTTTGCGCCTGATAAGCCACCGTAGCCATGTGGCATTGTGGGTAATCAACAAAACTGGAAGTAGCCGAGCCACACAGGAAGCTACAGTAGAGCTAGTAGCAGCAGCCATGAACGGTGGACAGACGTGGAGCAATGAGGAGATTGAATGTCTCATTGACATTTGGTCAGTGGTCATGTAGGACCTCCATGTTTGTTTTCATCAACACCTGCTGTCTCTGATTCACCCCACCCCCGACTTTTCTGTCCAATGCTAGTGCAGATCATCACATGCATGCTTCTGTTTGGAAAAAGCACAATGAGAATGCAATCCGACCCAAATAAAAAAAGAAGTCTGCATTTGATCTGATTCAAGTAAGCAGACCAAAGGACTTTCTAGGTGTGAACACACCTAGAAAGTTGTCCAAATTTGTACATTTGTAAAATAACTATGTTTTCACTGAGTGGTGCAGTTGGAGTCAGGTCGGTTTACAGTTCAATGTTTTGGTGTTTCTGTTGTAAAAGGGACCTAAACAGCTGATGTGTACTGTACTGGAAAATGGTACAACATGGGGGCGGACCTAGACCAGCATCACCAAATACAGTCCATTGATTGGGTGACAGAAAAATGTAACTCCTTCCTGCTGGTTGTCCTCCATTGTGTTGTGTTCATTGTCTTTGCACCAATATGATGACTAGACATTTGGCCTAACCGCCTTACCATTCCAAACCATACTTTACTGTGCTGACCTAAACCATACCACTCAGTCAAAATACACCATGTGTGTACAGAGTACTGTGCGTACGTGTCCTAACAGAAGTACTTGATTTAAGACATAGTGACTTTTGTCTTAGAAATGCAGTTACCTAATGTCTGCAGACATGCCTATAAGTACATGTTACATAAAGAGCATTTCAAACACAGTATGTACAATTTGCTTGCGCTTATGTGTTAAAGTTTTTAGTTGATGTGATTGATGTAAGTCCATTTCTGAGCTAACAGTGGCTCTAGTGTTGCAGTGGTAGAGGATCAGAAGGGAGGAAGAGAAGAACCCGGGAGCAAGTGGAAGGATTTTCACAGAATCTGTACAGACTGATCATGTATGTGAGCAAACAAGGGAGTTGTTAACATAGAAACTGAGGTAGCTAACGTCAACAACCAACTGACACAGAACAGACTCCATCACAAATTCACACTCATTGAGGTATACTGGCATGCTCTAATTTAACACGTTGGACCTTTAATACTTGGTCTTTGAAGAAAACTGGTCCAGGTATTTTTCATCAACATTGTAATCCAAGCTTAGACACACATAACAAAAGAAGAATCACTGCTTTAATGTTGTTTTTTGGCTTATGTCTGAACAAAAGTCAAGACAGTGTCACACAAACACTTCCAACCATTATACTGAGAAATCACTTACAGTAATGTTAATAAAATTGTCAATTATTTGGAAAATATCTGGAAAACCATATAATTATATGAAACAAATATTTTCTTGCCAATGTCTTGATTTGTCTACAGTGCCTCCTAAATGTACTTGTATTGCACTGAACAGTGTTGTGTTGCATCCTTGTGCATGATGTCACAGTGATAGTAAATGTCAAGTGAGAAATGCATCATTACAGGACATACAGAATCAGCATCGAACCCCAGCAGTGGGGGTGGAGGAATGGATGGAGGAAAAAAAGAGACATTGCTTCTCATGAGAACGGCTTATTTTTCTAACTTTAATTATGTGTTCACGATGAAATATCTGCTCAAGTAGACTGGGACTTCAAAAGAGGCCTCGCTAAATAAAAGAGAGAGAGAGGGGGGGGGGCGCGTTCTGTTGAGGGGAATAAGCCATAAATATAATCGCAGGAATCTGATCCTCTGCACCTGGACACATGACTCTGAAAGCGCCTCCGTCACAGCTCCGCTTTGGGATTTGTTTTGTTGCTTACACACAAACACGTACTCCTCTGGGAAGGCCAAAAGGAGAATGCAAAGTATTTAACCAAGATCACAGGGAGAGAATAGGACAATTTAAGAGGCTTATGTAAAAAGATACTAGGAGAGATTAAATAAGGAGAGTGGGTGTTGAGTGTCTCCTTGTTTTTTTAGACACAGGGTCTCATTTTATTAGAAATCTCTGGTTTGACTGTAGTCCGACCTTGAACTCGTGCTTTTTAATGAAAGGGAAAAAATTGCACTGAATGATCACATTGCTTTACTATATATGATCCAAATAAAATGTGTGCTTGTTTTTGTACTCAAAGATCCCTTGAGGAATTTATTTGGTCTCCACTCACGCTATCACATACATCTGCCCACTGACTGAGGAGATATCTGAAGCATTGATCCTCATTATCATTCCCGATGATTGCATGAGAAGGAGCACCCGCAGTAAGACGCTCTAATTAGAGTTTAACAACCGTGGTCTCCGTCTGGCCTCTGGGAAAGAGCACTGACTTGGGAACTTGGATGTTGAGCCCCTTTTTCTTCCCCTCTGTCCATCTTTCAGCTTGGCCGGTCATTTCCCAGGCTCGATGAAGCCTCTATCTGGGATCAGCGCTGGAGGGAACAGATGCAGGCGGGCAGGAAACAGGAGCCTGCACCACATCTTGGCTACTATCGCAGCGGGAGGACATTCCTCGTTGCAGAGGATGTGAAGGAGGAGGCAGAGAAGGAGGGGATTTAGGGGGAGGTGGGAATATTTCCAAGTTGCTTCCTGTGTGACAGCCCCCCCCCCCAAGCCACAAGGAGGGGGGAGTCAGCGAAAGAGAAAAGGGTGGTGAACTGAAACCACTATGTGAGCCTCTGGATTCATTTAGCGGTTTGAGTTGAGAGAAGGGAGGTGGGGGAGAAGGGTGTGAGGTGAGAGCAAAAGGTCAAACCTGGACGTGGCTCTAATTTGTCCGTTTTGGTAATTTGATCACACAAGGAGTTTGTCACAGGTCATGACCGTGTCCCTCGGTGCTCCTCAGTCGCAGCTTCAAACCAATTCTCTCTGAAAGCTTCAGCATCAAATAAAGGCTTGAACTTAAAATGAATGTCCTGAGGGGCCCCTTGGTGAGGCCTTTAATAATGTGGGGCCTCAAGAATGAGCCACAGTCCAGTTAGTCATCACTGACGCCATCGTTTCAGTTTATGATGCAGTTTAGTGATGTATTAACAAACTACTTCATTTGAGTAAATTATCACCAGTTGCCATGTGGTGAAGTCAGAGCCTTCTGGTCTTCTGCGTATGTGTTGGTATATACGCACGCTCATTTTTTGTAGTTCTTCAATTTTAACTCCATTTTAATATATGTACCTAAAAAATGTCTAATGAATAAAGTAATACGTTTGAAGTCTGAAGTCTTAAAGGTGTGTATTGTGAAAAATGTTTCCATGCGTTTTTCCCATTTAAACAAAAAGAACTAAGAATTCAATTACGTGTCAATTAAGTCACATCACATTGGCCGCTACAGTAATGGTGTGAGTATGTGAACATTTGTGTTAAATTTGGTGAAATTGTGGAATGATGTAGAAGCGAAGTTTTTATTATTATTTTTTTTAAATATAAATTTACTAGAAGCGAAGTTGTTGTGAACTGCTATGTGCGTGAATGTGTGAGATTATGAACACGTTTTCAATATTCCCCGTTTTCTGGCAGTAGATTAGTATTCGTCTAGCATGCACCATTTCAACTGGTAAACATTTGAAGTAACGGCACGTCAGGAATATCCTCTCACCAAATTATTTGAGAAAATAGTTTGATTAGTCGCCAAGATAGTAAGGTCAGCATCAACGTAACTACTAAATAAATCTGAAATCCAACCGACTCACATCAGGTAGATACTTAAAACAGTCGTAAAAACGTCGTAAATCCGCACATGTGCTTTTCACTTTCGCATGTACTGCGCATGCGCGACTCACATCGGACGGCCACTCAGATCGGATTGCCACAGCGCTCTAACGTGAACATTCTCGTGTTACACCAAAACAGGTCCTACCATAAACAATAGGCAGGAACCAAAATGTTAAGAAAGTCAGGAAGAAACACAATAAAAGAATATATAACATAAATTGACTAAATAATTATTGAAATATGTAAATTACAACATAAATGGTAAAATAATAAACAAAAATTAATAATTTGGAAATAATATTCAAATTAAATGTTACATCAGTTTAATGTTTTTGAAATCTGAAGAATCTGCAAAAGATCAAAACAGGCTTTAATCTTTTAGTGCATTTTGTGGGATGATTAGAAGAAGAAACTTAGATTTTTTGCTATTTATTGTAGAGCCTAACACTTAAATTCTACTTTGGAACAGTGAAATGAAAAGGTAAACGGTGAGTGTACTGCCTCATTGTTTCACATATAGATTACCTGTTTATAAAAGGAAACGTTCTTAGCAGTTACAAAGAGTGTGGTAAGAAATCTAGGTATCTTTGTGCGCTGAATCACATAAAACGGCCTTTAGGTCATCTGTACTGTACTGTCAAATAAAACACAAGCCTTTGGAAAACTGGTGCCAAAAACATTACTTTATTATCCAGGATGAAATGTCCTATCAAGTACAAAAGAGAATCTCTTCAGTTGCCACAATCTGATAAAAACATAGAGTGCTTTTTTTTTTTTTTTTTTTAAATCTGTGGTTATGTTTCTTCAACATTACCCAAAAAAACAGAGCATTTCTTTTTTTTTTTTTTTTTTGATATGAATAAATAATACAAGAAAATGCAATGTCAATATAGAAGTTATGTGTAACTGGTTGGTTTCTTACAAAAAAAGAGACTCTTTACAAGAGTTACTGTGTCACTCTACCCCATTCAAAACCTTTATGCTCACAATATGCAGCACTTTTAATATAAAGGGCAATTTCACCTAAATGTAGAGTTCACTTTAATTAAAGAGAAAAAATAGACAGTTAAAATATACATGTGGGCTTAGTTGCTGGTTCAAAGAGAAAAATAAAAGTTTCTACTGCTCTAAAAATCTTTCATTTCTACATATTTTGACAGCCATAATATACAATAGAGATTACAAACAGTGGATGAAGCACATTATCCTCAGATTACAAAGTGACAAACATTTGTGTGAAGGACACACAAACACAGAAAGAAGACAGAAGCAACATCATCTCTCAACTCCGCCAAACCAAAACATATGATTAAAACTGAAAGGCTGATATTGAACACGTTGACCTAAAGACAACTGCTTCACAACAGGTTCCCTCCTACAAAACTGATAATCACAAGTTACAAAAATGTTCCCAAATATGCTAAAAATGCAGCTATAAAATTTTCATACAAACCCCACGGTACAAAGACTCCCCAGTCCCCACTCAAGAGTTTACTCTCAGACCCACTGCCACGGACCACAACATAACTGAGCTGATGCTGAGTGGAAAAGTCCATTATCCAATTACTTAACCATGCCTTGAGGGTGAGTTCCTCCGAGTTGAGAGACATATGTGAGCCAACCTGTCAACTTCAATCAAACATGTTGGAAAAAGTGGCTGATAGATAAGAGCACAGAGACATAAAGACTCAGCCACTGACAGAAACGGAGCCCTGACATGATGATGATGATGATGTGTGTGTGTGGTGGTGGTGGGGGGGTACAGTACAATATTAAGTTAAGCTCTGTATAAATGTCCCCTTTCCCTGAAGGCCTAACAGCACCCTGTCCTTGCTACTTGCCCCTGACCTACTTCAACGGGTCAAGTCTCTAGGAAAAGAGAAAAGAGCTGACATTCTTCACTGACATTACGGTGAAACGTGAAAAGGGCAAAAGTCAGAAAAGCAATAGTTTTGAATGGACGGTGCGACGGCCTGTCACTGGGCGTTTCCCTGTGACGTGACAAAAAAAAAAAAAAAAAATCAGAAAAAGAAGAAGCTGAAATGACCAGTCCTGTGTCTACACTAATATGCTGGAGATGTCAGTTCAACAGAGCATTTTATTAAAAACTGAGCATTTCAGCATGAGGCTACCATGATAGAGACTGTACAGAGAAATGTACAACTGACAAACACATCCACCTGCAGTGACGTGTGTTTCATGCTTTGTACACAACTACACACCTGAGGGTAAAAGGCAAAACATTGCAGATTAACTGGGTGTGAAACATGGTGACACACTGTCATCCTTATAGACTGATGTGATTTTGTATTTAAGTGGGCTTATTTTTGGACAAAGAGTGCCATGTATTTGTACAGCAGCATTACAGGAGAGGAATAACCCTCAAGCGGAACATCTGTTGAGGTTGTAATTTCACCAGCTAACTCATCAGCTTTAACCGCGCCACCCCTTCCTCTGCGTTTCCTCTTGTGGATGGGCTGGCTGGGATGACCTGGTCGGAGCGTGGGGCTTCTCAGTCATCATAACACTCTGGATGAAAAGGAGCTTTTTCTATTCACTTCTCTCCATGTTAACAGCTGCTGGGCGGTGGGCGCTTGTCCAGTTGAGGCGTCAGTAACGTTACTCAGACACCTATGTCAGCTGGTATTCGGCTGCGCTCTCCTCCAGAGAGAGACGATTCAGGTTCAGATGCAGCCAGACTTGAACAGTTTAAGTTTTATTTTTTTTGTTTTAGAGGGGACTAAGAAGCTGATGATTGTAGTTTGTTGTTATGAGACCTACAAAGACAGGCAAAAAGAGGAGGAAGAAATAGTTGGATAACTTGGTTGATTTCCTTTTTTATTAAAAGCTTTACATTATGACAAAAATATGGACTAAGGGGAAATACAAAAAACAAAAACAAAAACATTTATTGGATGCCAGTGGGTCAGACAGTTTGACAGAGACCAAGCAGCCATGTTGGTGAAATGTAATCTAAATGTATGATGTGATGTCCGCCCGACAGTGTATATACAGACTTTTTCCTAAACTGGAGACTGTGAAGCTTGCCCTATTCAGAACAGGAAAGCTAAACTAGATTATTCTCTGATCTGTCTTTACAGATGCTACTATTATTTCCTTTAGAACATAAAAATAGTCATTCACAGAAAGATATAATATGCACATAAAATAACATTATACATGAGTACAGCCAATAAAAAGAAACAAATGAATACTTAATTAAAAAAAAAATCTCGGCTAAGAAATGAGGTAAAAATGTTCCGCTGCAGCATGTTATGACCAATGAAATAAACAGTTCTATCAAATTAAAGATAACTCATCTGTGTGTGAAACTGACATCTTTTTACATAATCAAGAATCAATAGCTATTTGTTTTTTCAAAGTTGAATCTCAAGAAAGAGAACGACAAACTTAGCTAGACTTCATTTTTTTTTCATATCCAACTCCAACATAAACAAAATATCAGTCATCTGTTGCAAGTGTAAGAAAATACATTTTCCCTTGAATGCTTTGTGTTACCAACATGGCTGCCATCATGAGACAGTAGAAACATTTTTTTTTTCCTTTGTTTCGTTTCTAAATAAAAAAGGTTCACACCTACAGTGTGGCTTAATATATGCACTTTCTTACAAAGTTTTTTTTTTTAAACGCTGTTTTAAACAAGTAAAAACAGCCACATCCGGGATAACAAATTAGTTTTTGTTTTAAGAGTGACCCCGGCACCCAGGAGTTTGACATCACAATCTGCAAAAGACAGAAAGAGGGAGAGAGAGAATGGATGATGTCAATACATGCGGGTGAAGCACATCACTGATTTAAGCACAGAAAGGTGGATGCAAACTACAGGACTCAATGAAATACTCCACATTCAATCTCATAGGTCAGTATTCAGCTTATTTCCCTTCAAATGTGCAGTGTGCATCCACATAAAGCAGTCAGAGCGAGGAGAATTGACAAGCAGAAGCAGACAGTGGAGTTAATGGGGTTTGTTTTAACAAAGACCTCCTTCTGTATTACACGTCAGGCAGGAGGTCACAAACCTGAAACGGATTTGACACAAAATGCTTTTAACAGGCAGCCATCGTAAAGAATACCATCCCTCCACTAAATACACCAAATAGTGGGAAATGCACATTTATTAGGTGATGAAAGCAGGTATTAGCTGTGTGTAAAATGAAGAATGCACGGAGATGGACAGTGAGGAATTGTGGGTATGACTCAACGCTCATACAGTCCACAGGAAAACGCTGAGGTTTGGAAAAGCCTGGCATCCCTTACAACTGATCTAAAACATGGATAGTTTGTTTTTTTTGCCATTTTGGAACCAGGAGATGGGTCATTGGAGCCAAAAGTGACAATACTTGGACAAAAAGGGCGGAGCTATAGAAGCACGAGTGGTCATGGTTGAACTAATGCTAAATGGTAGCTTTCTGACAAAGTAAAATGTTATAATTCAACAAATATTTGGCTAAAAAAAAACCAATTTGATGGTCTAGTTAGTCAAATTTATTCTGGAAAAAGATGTTTTATTCAATAAACAGAAGCAACAGATGGACCATTAGTAAACCTCTTAAGATGAATAAAACAAATCAGACCAGAGAGTACCCTGGAAAAAAGTATTTTTTGAGAAGTCAAACTTGCATCTGATGGCCATCAGTGGTATTTCACTAAGTAATTTCCATACTGAAAACCACTGGACTTGAACTTTATATGCATCGTCATTAAGATCAGATTTCAGGGAAACTGGCAGATAAACTCATGTTCCCATTAGTTCTCAATCTACTCACAGGTTCCTTACTTTAGAGTTTTTTGTGTTTTTCTTCTATTTAAGGGTACTTATTTGCAGCCAATCCCATCACTAAATTATGTCTAAGGTTATATAAAGAATGTACGTTAACAATACATATTACTATTACTTTCAATTTTTTGATTATTATTCAATATTTAGCCTTCTCTTAGTCTTAAAAAGGCTTTGTCTTTTTTGTATTTGTGTCTTTATTCAGTCTTGAGTTATTTACCAATGATTATTATGATTACATTATTATTTTGTTCCTTGTCTTTATTTTATATTATTACGTGACAAAATGGAATGTTGACAGAGGACCATTTCTGGCTTAAGTTGACAGCTTTGGCCGTTGCTGACATTCAGGATTAATTCAACAAATCACTGTTCCAATGTTACACCTGCTGGCTGTTTGAGTGTTCAGTCCTGACTCAAAGAGACAAACAAGATGACAGTTTAAGTTTAGAGGAAACACAAGATGGCGGCCAGGAAATCAGAGGGCAGGGTGGAATATGGAGCAGCACACCTGTGGCTGGCCACTGGAAATACTTCAATCCGGCCCTGTGACCCTGAACGCAACACAGCGACTAAACACTTGTCTTTGTCGCGGTCGGTTGTTGCCATTTTGTGTTTCTTCACCAGTGCTGCTGCTCGTCATTGCCACCACCTTACCTGCTGGCTTTAAAGCCTTTGAGCTTCTGGACAAAGAAGGTCTCCAGAACCTCGGCACACTGGTAGAAGGGCGAGTCACTGGGGTTGTAATAGCGGCAGTTGTCGAAGATTTTGGTCATGTCCGCTACAAACTCCGTCAGCTTGACGTACTCGCGCTTCTGCAACCTCTCCTCCATGGTGGAAAGGTCTACGAAGGAGATGAAGAACGAAGCATTTGGTACGCGCAGTATGTGGTGGATACGTACGAGAAACCCACATATTTAACTGTACGCACAAATACCACACATGCGGAAGCAAGAGATAAATATCTGGCTTTTCCAATCAACATTGTTCCACAAATCCAAATGCCTGCGTCAGTAATTGCAGCTTATGTGGCATGTGCTTGACACGCATTCAAATATGTCTCGTGGGAACTCATTTTATCAGTTTATGTGACAGCAAAAATCCAAATGCTCTGCCAGATTTAACCTCCGTCTATTTAACTCTCCAGATCAGCTGGTAAAATCTGACCAATTTGTCATTCCTGAGGACAGCGTCATTATCACAGTATCATTCCGGATTTTAAAATAAATAATTAACAGGCTGTCCATTGAATATCTGAGCTCTCAACTCCCTGCCTCACTGAAAAGGGCCTTTCAGTGCCACTAACCTGGTTAAACCAAGTTAGAAACAAGTAAGTAAGTGAAGAAGCTAACTGGCAACAGCCGAGCCTTCATATGATCCGCTGCTGCCGGTGGTTTGCTCTGCACGGCGTCCCTGGGGCTGCGTTTTAAACAAACATATCCGACTCTTAACCTCCTTAACCCCCACCCAGCTGGCCAGAGGCTTATAAACCTCGTGGTCAATATCAAAGACCTCCTTCTTCTCTGTCATCAGATTTCATCTCAAGACCCTCCAAAACTACCAACGGCTGCAACTACACCGGCCAAATGCTCTTTTTATTTTCTGAAAACCAACAAGGTCTTTTTCTTGCGGTGGAAAGGAGAGGGGAGGACTAGAGTTTCCAGGATCAGGCCAACAGGAGCTAAGTGTGGGGCTGATCCCTTTCCACAGGGAGCCCAGTAGACCTGGACCCGCTCATTAACGGTTTGTTTGTGTGGAAGTTCAAAAAGGCCCTGTTGACGCAAGTCCCCATTTACATGGCCAGTTTGATCTGAGTTGGAGGGCTTCCTCCCTGCTGGCAGCAATGTTTTAAACTTTAAGATATAGAGACTGGGTGTTGCTTCCAATGTCTAAAGCCATTACGGAATAAAAACAGAACTAATAAGGAAATATCATCTACCGAATAGAGAGTTTTCACAATCCTAGTCTGAGGAATTCCATATAAAGGCAAGAGCTGATAAAGTCACGGTCTGGGATTTACATTTTCCTACATTAGAGTAAAACCCATGAACACGTTTTCATGCTAAGCAATTCTGTTTCCAGACATCACAAACTGTGTCACTTTTTCCATTAAAAAAATAATTCAGTAAATATTCAATCACATTTGTAACAACATGCAAAATACCAGTCACCACATTAATTAAGCATTACGCTCCTAATGCTGGAGTTTAGGAAATGGTTCCAGTTTTTCGTGCGACCTCTGCACTGTTCAGAAAACCTTTAAATACTGGAGGTTCCGCCTGGGGTGAGGGCGTACCACGTAACTCGACATTGACCTGCATTTATCTGTAGTAGCGTCACAGACTTGACAACTGTGAATGAAAACAAATAACCTAGGCATGTTAATAATCCAGAGAAATTATTTATACTTTAGCAAAGGCATAAAATGCTCCTTAAAAAAGATGCATAGACTCTTAGAATAATAATCCCTTATCTTATTTTGTTACGTCTTGGATATTTCTGGGTCTGGATCTTTGTGCAGTGAGTGTAACCTCAGCTCTTAACCACCGAGTTGTGCAGACAGAACTCTAAATCTATAAATAAATACATAAACACTTCTATAGCGCTCTTCTGTCTCTGCTCTGCTGTCAGCCTGTGCATCTTCAAGAATGAGCTTGGGGCTACGAAGCACTACAGGATCATGAGATGAAGCTTGGGCTGTATTGACTTTTAACTGTCCTGCAGCCTTGTACCAAGCTGTGGGGGTGTTTATTCATGATATGGACGATAACTGCTGTGAAATAATGCGTCTCTGATTTATGGCTGAGCTACAAATAATGCCACATGTTCTAATTTTGCTTTGTGATAAATACTGTTGCAATAAAAGTCATTGTCATAAACATTTTCATTTTCATCTTTAGGGTCAATTTTGTTTATGTTGTCGTCTAAAACACTTACAAACTGCTTCAGAGTTTGTTTGTACCTAAGGCTGTAATGCACTTATCTTTGAGGATATTGGAATTAAAGTGGTGAGAAGACACAAGACATTATCTCCTTCTTTTCTTTGCTGTCTGGTGCAGTTTTTTGGCTAAAACCGGGTCTTTTCAGTCAGGTAAAGTGACTAAATAAGGGACTGTGTTTTAATTTCTGATTGCTGGCCCTGTTAGACATGGCCTGGACACATTTTTACTGCTCTACTCCACATCTCAACACAGAACCCTGGAAGTGTGGCCTCACTTTCCCACAGTGGCATGAAACAGTGTCAGGTCATCTATATTTATATTTGGCAAGAGCAGTTGTACAGGAGATATATGCACTTTCAAATTCTAGCATTTTTCCGGTGCTTTTGACTCTTGCAACTTTAATTTTACACAACATTGATTTTTTTTTTTAAGCATTAGAACTAGTTTAAGCTTTCTACTTTCCTGAAATACTTGTCAAGTTCTGACCATAAATAATCATGTTTGAACAAGTAACAGGTTTATTCAACTCACACAGGAGGGAAGAAAAAAAAAAAAAAAAAAAAATCAACCTTTAAACTCAGAGGAAATCTTGAGTTATTGTGACAGCTATAAATTATTATGACTGTGTTACAACTTATAACTTAAATGACAAAAGCTGACATTTTAATCATGATAACATTTCAAAACACTCATGGGAAGGTGTATTTCAGTTTATATTCCTTTTGAGACTGTTTTCCTTCTACTTTATTATTTCAGTCGTGCTTGTGTGTGTCATTACTTCCCCGTCCTATATCACTCCACTCACCCATTGGTTCCTTGATAACCCTGTAGTAGTCTGGGGCGTCATTCGTGTCCACCGGCTCTAAGAATGGCCACGCCATTTTATGTGCCTGTACAGGGAGAGAGAAAAAGGGGGTGGGGGATAAAGAGAAAGACAAGACACTTGAGAAAACTGAAACTATTAAAGGAAAATAAACAGGACCATGAAAATGACACTGGAAGCAGGTGGGTCAACACAGATGTTCTCCCTCATTCTCTGCACTGTCCCTCTTCTACATAAATACACACTCACTGGTGGAGAAAGGAGGAGAGGAAGAGAGAAAGAAATGGAAGCAAGAAAAAAATGCTGTGGCCAGGCAACTGTCCAAGCGGCGCTCTGGGGAGCTAAACCCATCAGATAAGACGGACACAGAGGACTTTTGTTTGCTGGTTTTAAGATGTATTGCAGCAATGAGGAGCAGGCGGTCTATCACGGCCTCAGCTACTGCTTAGTGTATGTACCTATAGTATTATAGCAAGGATCAGTTTACCCACTGGATTGGTGAGCAGAGTTCAATTTTACTGTCTTCACGTGGTGAAATGACCTTTATATTATTACTATAATATTACTAATTACAATCTAATATGTGCCTGTGAACCAAAACACCTTGAAACATCCTTTTATCAGTCCTAAGATATAAAATATTTTATGACACAATATATCCTTCTGAGGTTAAAGACACTTTTTTTTTTTTTTTTTACCTGTAATGAGCGTAGGATTCTACGCAGGCCCTCATAGTCCTTGTCAGTGAGTGGAGTGAAGACTGTCATGGCGTCCTCTGTTGACTGACACTGTGGACACACATATTCATCGATGTGGTTGGCCTCACTCTGCAGGATGCCCACACAGCGGCCGTGGTACCAGTTCTGACAACGGTCACAACCGATGTAGAACCTGAGGAAAAAGAGAGGGCCTTTCAGTGGATTTTAAAGCATAAAAATGTGACTCAAACAATCCCAAAAGACAGATAGTTTGCAATTTGAGTTGCACACAAATACACTCGTGGTTTCTTACTGGGACTCGTCGTATGGCGTCTGGCATATGCAGTACAGCTCCTCTGTGCTGCTCTGTTGGCCCCGTTTACACTCGACGCAGATGTAGTCGTCCATTTTCTTTGCCTCTTTCTCTGTGATGCCCACACAGTCGCCATGATACCAGTTGGTACACAGATCACAGCCGATATAAAACCTACATAGTCAACCAGAACACACACAGGTTGCTTTGTTAGTAAGATCTCAGAGTGGACAAAAATGCCATGGTTTTTAATATAAAGCTGTTATGTTCAAAAGGTTTCATCATCAGTGTCAGAACAGCAGTGCCGTACTTGGTCTCATCGTAAGGCGTCTTGCAGATGCAATAGAGCTTGGTATCTTTCTTGCTCTCCTTGGTGCTTGTTGTTGAGATCATCTTCTTCTTCTTGGACTTGGCACATGATGCCGTCTCTTTCTCCTCCTCCCGTTTTCTCTTGTGTGAGGAGGTGACTGTCGTGAGGTGGTGTTGAGCCGTGATGCTGTGAGCATGTGCCAGGGCGTGTTGTTGCTGGCTGTGTGCTGCTGCAGCGGCGGCCTGTGCTGCCTGCTGGGCCGCGGCCTGAGCCCTCTCCTTCTCACGGCGCATTCGCAACAGGTCCTTCTTCAGCTCCTCCTGAAAAGTCAAACATCAGAACATGCATGTATGGATTTTTATGATGCCGTTTTTTCTGACGTTACTATTCTAGGGTTTAATCTTGTCATAATCTTCACGTTGTCATGTTCCTCCCTTCATACCTGCGCCTCTAGCTGCAGCTCCTTGTCGAGAAGGGCCCGCTTCTTCAGGATCTCCATCTTGAGGCTTTCTTTGTGCCGATAAAGGAGTGAGGAAAGCTTGCTGGCGTTGGCCAACCTCCTCTTTGCCTCCACCACCTCTTCTTTCTTTTTCCTCTTTGCTGCCTGCCTCTCATCTTTGTCTATCCGGTCGAGGATGAATTTCATCACCTGGTTGCATACAATCATCCTGGGCAGACAAAGACAAAGGAGAGAAGAAGTTCATCACTGACTTTGGCCTCATAGCCTTTTGACAGTTACAGAGGGCAGCAGCTCCACACACTAAAGAGGATGAACTGAGGATGAACAGCACCGTACATGCTTCAGAAACATTTATAACTTTGTGAAAACACAGCTAACAACAGCCCGACTGAAGCCAGTGCAGACCCACATGAGGCTGTGTCCAATTTTGGGTGTTGTTTATGAAAACTAGAATACACATAATACTCTGGTGTGGATAAAGAAAGAAAGATAAAAGAACAAGGAGGAAAATAATTATCACAACTGACTCTAGAATTCAAAAAAGCTGGGCTAGTTGAATTCACAGAGGAAGAAAGTTTATCCCTCTGAAACACCAGTGGGCAGGAGCAAATATTAATCCAAACAATGCTTCAATGTTTTGGAGTGTATGACCTGCCCGACTCTTGGGCTACTTCAAAAAGTGAATATGTTACTTCCCACATGTAAGGAAAGGCGGAGCGTGTCAATGAACAATGAAATCATTTCTCTCAACGCGGTCCTTGGGGCATTCTGGTGACTCAGTTGTGGAGCCAAACACTCTGTAGCTACAAAGGCCTGGGTTTGACTCCACTTTGGTGCTTTCTTCTATCTCATTCCTATCGGTCACCAAATCTCAACTTTCTCCGCTGTGACCTATCAACTAAAGGCTAAATAAATTAATGATGGCAGCTGTGATTCCTTAGCAACTTTCATGAGCTTTGCAAACCAATACTGTCAAAAGATATGCTGGAACACCTTGAGATGAGAAAGCATGACTCTTTAAAATGACATGCGCGTGAACTTACAGATATGCAGGTGTGTATGAGTGTACCTATATATGCATGTGTATGTATATGTCTGTACATGTGCTTTGTTTGAAAGGGATTTATGTTTTTTGTTTGCAGATGTATTATGTCTGGATGTATGTGGATTTGGCGAGGGTCCAGTCTTGGGGGGGGTGTATTGAGACTGTCGTTTGATGTCCGTGTTGTATGTTTTGTACATATTTGAAAATTGAAAAAAGAAATAACACATTGAACGCCTAAATCCAACATGTCTGTTTGCTTAAAGCGAAGTAGTGGTTGCATCATCCTTGTGAAAACCAAGGCGAGTGAGCTGTGACAGTGCACCACGTGTCTTACAGATGTTAGAGGAGTGTTTAGATGTCCACTGTTTATTTGTATGAGACTCAGTGCTTCAGTAGTAAGGGAGTGGAGCTGAGAGTTTGGAAGAGAAGTATGGTGAGAGATAGGAAAGGGCTGGATCGTTATTGTAAACATGGGAAAGGGAGGGAAAAAGGTCATATGCACACATTAAAACAAGTCAAAATGCACATGAAGATTCAGTGTTGTGTGTAGAGTCCTATGCTGTGACACAACGTCCTGCAAAGTCAAATACAACAAATATAGGAGCTACTAAACCAAACATCTGACCTGAAAGTCAAAAGTCACTGGAGTGTAGTAAATTTTGACAGGATTTCCATAGGCTTTCAGACAGTTTCCGTGCTGTCTGAGTCAGCACTTTCTCCCTACATTTACAGAAAACACGGTTATAAAAGTGGTGGGCATTAGTGGTCATCCTGCACAATTAAAAAAAAAAAAAAAAAAAGATTATTAGCATATCTGTGAATAATAATTTGGAAAAGCTGGAGATAATGAGCACAGTTGGGATCTAAAATGGCCTTACAATGGTAGGGAAGAGCCTGATTTATGGCTGTATGTTCACAGTATGTTCACTTGTGTTTGCTAACATTCACAACTAAGATAGAAAACTGTTACTTCACTTTCAGCAAGCAGCAGCCTTGTTGAGTGCACATTAGTGTGAACAACAAATACACACATCCATGACTGCTGAGGTCAAAGGCAGGCCAGGATTCCTATAGTATGTGTGCAAATGTCCAGCAAGCGCTGCAAATGCAGCGCCAAAGTGGCAGACATAAATGAGGAAGAACAGGATAAATGCCTACAGCCTGCGTCCCAGTTTCAGGTTATTACTAAAACAACCACATTTTCACAGAAAAATGAGAGAATGGGATGATAGGAAATGAAGACACGGAAAAAGGATGAAAAATAAGCAGTGAGACAGACAACAGACAGAGCTGCTGCAGTGATGTCACAGTAGTCTGGGTTTGGCGTTTCAGGTCAGTGTGAATGGTCGCAGTGTTGACACACTGTCTGTGGACATAAACACATGGTTGTCAGGGTGAGCTATAGGTCAGAGTTTAATTGATCTACAACATATATGAAAAAAGAAAAGCAAGGAAACCTTTACAGGCATTTTATTGTATTGGTTTCCACTGCATTACAGTCCCAGAAAAAGACATACTACACTATAAAAAACAGCATTAGACTACTATAAAAACACCTAGCCCCTATAGTAGACTAAAAAAAAAGAAAAAAGAAAAACACAATAGAGATGTGTGTTTTCACTGTAAAACTTCTGCCATTTATTAATGGATATGTCTTTGTGTCCATGCCTGTAGGGTCACATTAAGGACATGCAGCTGTTGGTGGTTCCACACCCAAAGTTCCCATGCCGTGCAGCACGTCCCAGTGTGGCGCTGGACCAAGGTCAAGAGCAGATGAAACCCTATAGACTACCGAGTTAGTGATGTTAGCATTTATAAATGTGTTTAATGTAGCAGGACTGGAGTGTCAAAGACAAAAGGACCTAGACCAATCCATCACACAACTGACACAACTAACCTCTGATTCTCCTCTCTCTCTGCCGGCGTCATGGTTTTCTTCTGCTTTAAGTGTTCGATAACAGCATTTTGTTTCATCACCACCTGAAATGCAACATATTTAACAGATAAGGAAAAAAATACCACATTTTAATCAAAGACAGAAATGTATGAGAGTACGAGGCAGTAGAATCAGCAGTACATCACCACCTAAAAATAATGGCCGACGTCATCGTTTTTAAAAACAAAAAAGATCTTAAACTCATAGAGTTGGTCCATTTTTTTCTGTTTTTTTAAAACATGAAATCTCAGACAGACAGACAGACAGATAGATAGATAGATAGATAGACAGACAGACATATATACACACACACACACACACACACACTGTAGTACTGGCAACATTAATCCCAACAAACAGTGACAGTGTCTGAGCCATAAAAATAAACAGTGCAGAGTGGAAGGATGTCGAATGTTTATGTACGGACGGTCAGGAGAGAGTGAGCTCTACACTGACACAGGCGACCTGGCTTCGACGGTTGTCTGAGTATACACATATGCATGCACACACCTGTTTCTGAATGATGTCGCTCTGGCTGGCGGCGTTGAGGGCTTGTTCCCTCTTGGCCTCTGCGGCCTGACGTTTCTTCTGCTGCTGCTGCTCTCTGAGGTGCTGGATCCTCTGCAGCTGCTCCTGCACAGAGGCAGCCTGGATGGTCACCACGTTCCCAATCTGCAAACAACACAGTGTCATAAATATGGACTAAGTCTGAATATTTGATACAAGTCTAAATGCTGCAGTTGTAACCAGTCAAATGATGGTCCATCTTGCATTTCATCTGCTTTAATTTTAAAAATGAAAAAAAAAAAAAAATCTGTTTTTGTAGAAATATGAAGAAGAAACCTGACAGTAGAAGGAGTGAGAAAGGCTTAAACACTATACCATTACACTCTGGATTTGTAAAGCCTCTACATTGGATTTATAATGCTAGTGGGTCTGACTTTTTTTAGCGACACACTAAAGGCTAATTTATTCCCAATAAGAATATTTATTGACTTGTGAGAGCCATTACCATGCTCAGTAAAGGTTTTAACCCTACAATGACAACACACGCGCAGTGATTTGGCGACAGGTGTGTAACATGGGACTGAATCAGTAGCTAGTTGCTTCCAAATCACCACATTTTCTGTAACAAACAAACAAAATGAAAAACAATTTAGTGTGTCGATGATGTGATTTCACAGTTGCATTGCTAAAACAAAACTCAAATCTTGTGTCCTTTTCAGTTGTGTGGTTTGAAAAAGGTACAACTGAAACATCCCCGTTCAAGTAGCCATCAGTACTTGTGCTCATACAATCTTCCACTTCAGTTTGTACAGTCATGGTCAAAAGTTTGGATGCTTTTTTTTTTTTTTTGACATGTTTCTGTGGTACACTGAAGAATAATTAGAGCAATTATGTCGGTTTCAAAGACTTTTATTGATAAATAAATCCCATTTAAGCCAATAATCCATTTGTGCCATCCCCAAAACGTTCGGCCACGCCTGTGCAGAGCTGCTCTAACCCACCTGATAGCTCCCATATAGAAGCATAACTGCAGTATTTCTAAACAGTTCATCATTTGTAACTCTGCCTACAGTGTTTACCATTTTGTCAAAGTTGAACATGTCAGTGAATACTCATTCACCGCCACTGACATGTTTTGGCGTCATTTCAAAACCAAACGTTGTCTGCCAATGACGTGTTTTGGCATTAATCGATTTTCATTTGGGGGGGTTGCTAGGAAATGACCTGGTGCAACTTTGAGGAAGTATTTAGCGTTCAGGCATTTTGGGCAAAACCACCCTGTGTTCTAAGGTCAATAACTTGAGAACTGAAAAAGCTGGAAACAACATTTTTTTTCCACATGAAAGACGAGACTTTACACTTTATTTTGATGGGTGCTATGTTTATGTAGTTCTAGAACTCGATATTCTGTGAGTCTTGAAATGAGTCAAAATGCTCTAAAACGCCTGGCAGTATGGGGGTTTCTGTTCTGAAAACACCTGGCAGTGAATGAGTTAAATAACTTTGAAGCTTAAATTCTAGATAGACTGACGTTGGGGATTTAAAGAGTTTCTTCTGCATAGTATTAGAGGAACAACAGCTATAAGCAGTGGTATGTGTACTGATAGTTTGAGAACCATGGTGCTATGTTGTAGGCAAAAAAATGAAAGATTAAGGTACAGAAAATCCCTACATTTGTTAGCTGTTTTCATTTCACATGGATTGAGCCTTATGCCACAGCCAAAGCAGGCAGCAGGCATCAGTGTGTGTATTATAGTGAACTGGCAGCGCTACCTGTCCTCCCTGAGCTGAGGTGGTCCCAGTCTGTTGTATCTGGATAGGAAGCTGTAGTTTGATGTGCTGTGGCAGAGAGCCTCCACCCTGCTGGGCCTGCAGCTGGGCCAACACCTGCAGCCAAGACACAGATGATACACAAATGTAACAAAGCTGAAAAAATACAGGTAAAAAATGCTTTACAGGTAAATAATATTTTACTTTGTCATTGGTCAGACAGTAGTTTATTATTAGTTATTCCCTGTTCAGACCAAAGATTTGTGACAAAATAAGTTGAAACTATTTACAATGCGACATTTTCAACACCTGTTAGATTATCAGTGAGGTTAGATGACATGCTTTATAATTTCTACATGTGTCCTCCAACTTTTCAGACACATTCCAGCTTTTCCCTGCTATATCCTAAAAAGTCTTTGTCTCATCTTGGGTCTGAACTGGACTTTACAGATGAAAAGTACAAGTATTACCATTCATCTATCATGTTTCTCTAATAATCCTACCTGTACCTGCTGCTGCAGTCCAGACACGCTGATGAGTTGGGGTGTCTGCTGTAGCTGCAGCTGGGTGGTTCCTCCCTGTGTTTTTACCTGCAGAGACGTGGGTGACTGAATGGGCATGTGGGCCTGCGTCTGTGGGGGTAACTGGCCCTGAGGGGTGGCCGATGAAGGGGTGCTGGTGGTGGCCAGGGGGGATGCCCCTGCCTGGACAGGGGCTGCGGCCTGTTGGGCGGGCTGGGCTGGGGATTTGGTGGAGGTGGAGTTGGGCTGTCCTGGAGTAGTGGTGGCTTCAGAGGAAGGAAAACATAAGAGAGAAAGTCAGAAATAAACATCATTGTAAAAAGTGACATCAGAGCTCAGTATTCAAGAGGACAGTTTGAAATGATGTATATTGATGGTTACATATTATGCGCTAATATTAATATTCTATCAGACTCTTTAAAACAGCATTTTTTTGTGTGTTGTGTTTTGTTTACTTGTTATCATTTATATATTTATATGTGAACCTTACTTTGCTTCTAACGTTCCAAATTTACATTCTACATTTTATTTTACTGTCTGTACGTTTTTGGTTTGCTTTTTTTGCTTTCAAATTCTGTATGATTTTTTTATTTTTATTTTGATATTTGTCCATGTTTATCTTGAATATTCTGCTGATCTCCTGCACAATGTTTTCTGTATTTTGCTGCTGTAAACACTACAGTACAAACAAAGTGGGATCAATAAGGTCGTACCTTATCTTATTTGCATTTTAGATGTACATTTATTTTGTTTGCAAATTTTTATGCAAAGTGTTTTCTGTTTACCCGTTTATATTTTATACTGTGTTGGTGCGGATTGAAAATCTGCACATATGACACATATGTAGTCAGTAGGCATTTTGTATTTACAAAGTGAAACACACTCCAGATGTAACACTTAAAAAAACAAGGCTTTTATGTGTGATTGCGTTATATAGTTAATTTACACATTGGATTTCAAAAAAATACGCAATGAATTGATACATGGATAAGAAATCTCCTTTATTGGGACATGAGATTTAGGTCAGATATCAATGTTCTGTAAGATAAACTTCAGATTTAACTGTAATTTAAGTCCGTGAACATCTGTCCTAAACTCTCTCCAAGTCCCTTATTTCTCATCATACCTGTGCTTGACGTTGGTGTTGCAGCTGCAGCGATGGGTGTGAACAGGAAGCGCTGCACCTGGCCGTTGGGCAACGCCGCCTGCATGAGCTGCTGACCGGGTCCTGGGATGACGGTCATCCCCTGAGGTATAACCTGGAGCTGGCCAGCGGTCTGACCCTGACCCTGAACCATCACTGTCAGAGCCTGCTGGGTGCCACCAACTCCAGCCTGCCGATCGACGTCTGACACAGCCTGCTGCTTCTGTGGCACACAACACAGCGAAGAAGCTTAGTAAGAGGTGAACAAATGCCGCACAGTCCAGTCCAGTAGTTAACTCATGCGAGAAACCATTATTACAAATGCTCTGTTTCTGATAGAATGTCAAAAAGAGTAACCGGATATACAATTAAAAAAAAACAGCCATCTGGTTTCTGTAAATGTCCATGTCATTGGCAGTATTTTTTTTGCTTCTTGAAGAACTTGAGCTGAGTCTCACTCTGTTGAGAGTAAAGGGCTGTAAAAACCCATTTAATGATTGTCCTGTGAAGTTGAGAGCAGCTCTGGTATTTCCTTACCCCACATATTTTGAGCAGATGGTAACAGTTTGTAAGTTTGGATATCATCATTTGTTATCCTCAATTTTTATTTATTTTTTTTAAATTTTACTGTGTTTTATTAATTTGTCACATGTTGATGTTGCATTTTAGAATGTGCGGTGCCGTGCATTATGTGTCACGCACTGTCTTGGCGTGCTTGAAAGTGTCCTCTAGCTTATACCTAAATCTGGCTCAACAGATGAGTTGTGCGTGGCTCCTGTTTAATAAAATTATTAACTAAATAACATAAACAAAAGAAAACACCTTAAAGTTTATTTAAATTCATGATCAAAGTGTCAACCTGAATAGTGTGCTATCCATATGTGTTCATAAAATAGATGTAGAGTGAAAAATACACTATATGGACAAAAGTATTGGAACATGTTGAATTCAAGTGTTTCTTTTCAAACAGGGGTCTGGGCTACAAAAAAATAATGACAATGTCATAATATAGTCTTATATTGTGATAAATATCACTGCATTAGTTAGTTTTGTTTAAGATGAGATGGTTTTTACTTAATTTCTCTCAACATTGATTGCTACTGATTTTAAATTAGACCGTAAACAATAATTTTCTACCACAACTAACCGCCTACTTTCTACACATCTCACTTATGAAGAAAAAAACTTCCATTAAACTTTAAAGAAATAAGGATGTTTATAAACTACGTGGACAAAAATATTGGGACACATCATGGCTATGGCTCGTGACATGTCATGCTGATTTGAGATATAAACATCTATATTTCCGTACAGTTTATGAGTATTGTGAGGGTTATCATTATCATCTTGTAGCACAGAGTGTCCTAACGATTTAGTCCAAATAGTGACAAGACAGACGAAACTATGTGAGGAGGAGCAATGTGAGCTACAGTTATTTATGTTCGGCCCTCTCGGATACTAACCTGTGTGAGCTGGGTGAGCTGTGCCAGGGTGAGTTTCACCTGGCCTTGCCCCTGAGCCCGAGGCGTCCCGGTGGGTGTTTGTCCTGCTGCCTGTCCTGAGCTGGGGCTGGTTGTCCCCTGGCCAGTGACCGTGGCAACAGGGCTTGCACCAGATATTGCCGTGGAAACTGCCTGGCCTCGAATTATCTGTGTCACTACTTGTTGTCCGCCCTGACCTAGTGACAGAAAGGTGAAGAAATAATAAAATATAGACAATAAAAGAAATTCACCAAGTGGTTGTGATGTACATTCAGCAAACGAACACAAATACTGACTAGATGAGACTGCTCTGTTTGTCTGCTATAGGTGGAATTGTATTCAGAAAGCAGTTTATTTGAATTCTCATGAAAGTAATTTTACCTTGTTGGACCACGAGGGGTGTTCTGAGTATCGTTTTTCCCATGGCTCCTGTCTGCTGGATTGGAGTTCGGATCACTGTCATTCCTGGACGGATCTGACCACCAGCCGCCAGAACCTAGAAGAACATGACCCTGTCCGTTTGACTAAATCACAAGACAACTTTGCAAAGAGTTGAGAGACACACATGTCCTGTGCTGACAAATACAATACAGAGACAGTGGTTTATACATTATATAATATTTATATTGGGAAGTGCACTGAGGACAGAGAAGCAGAAAAATAGATAAATGGTTTGATTTGATGTTTTTGTGGAACTTCGTTGCAGCAAAGAAGCGTGTACCTGCTGCTGAGAGCCTGGGGTATTGGGTCTGATGTTGAGTGTAGGAGTGCGAGACTGGAATGCGGTGTAGGTCTGGGCACCTCCTGCTGTACTGGATGGGATGATACCCAACACTTTCTGCTGAACCACACCTGCAGAGAGTAAAGGAAGAGAAAGGCACTGAAGTCAACAAACTTGGCAGGTGAAAAAATAAAAAAGATAGAAGCTTTAGGAGGGTGGTGATGTGAAGACAGGATTTCCCAGGGAGAAGCTCATCAGGTCTTACACTCAGTCGGGATCAATTCATCAAACTTAGGAAATAAAGACAGGATAATGACCCCTCATTATGTTAAGAGACAGGTAATTTAAGGTAAAAGTCAAAGAGGACAATGGTACAAGGGAAGGAAAATAGGCAAAATGGACGGGTTTTAAGATGTGATTTCAAAATTGCACTTCATTTTCACCCATGCATGGTTACTTGTCAGTTTATATTTCTAGACATGTCAAAAACCTTCCTTTTACAACAGACACATACACCTCCAAATTTCAAAATGCTCGCCGCCCAAACATTCTTGATACGATTAGAGACGTGAAGCTGTGGTTACATGTTTGCATGTTACAAGTGAAGACGTTTAAAGAGGTCGTGCATGACATGGCTCAATACATTATTTGTGGGCTTTCCTAGTTGTAAGATTGCCAGCTTTTGATCACAGCAATAGTAAATATTATTCGAGCAGGTAAACAAAATCTTCAAAGGCTGACTGAAAGCTTAGTTGGTTTTCCCCCAACATACCTGAAACCCCCTCATAAATTATGCATGAACCCAGAACTTACTTTTTTAACTTTAATCGGACAAAGGGAGCGTTTCATATTTGTTCGGAGGGTTCTCTGCCCTCATGAGCTCACGTGAAGTCAATGGCAGAGATGGAAACCATGAGAACGTCGCTCTTTTTCCTCTGCTGCGTTCTCACTGTGGTTTTTCAACCGCAACCGAGCAGGTAAACCTATACATCAAGGGTTTCCCTCTATAAACAGGCCCGTTAACCCTGGTCATAAGACTCGGGGAGTCGCTGCTCTGGTCACACACATCAAACATTTGTTTCTATGGACTGGCTGTTTGGAGAGGTTGGAGTGTGTGGAGAGGTACACTTTTATTCAAAAAGGGGTAGGAGAAAAAAAGAAAAATGGAATCCCTCTATAGAGGACTACCTGTCTGGAAAGCAGACCTCTGTGTAAACTTGTTTTCCTCCCTAACTTCCTTAAGCCCTTCCAAAACAAACAGGGCGCCCAACAGTCATACTGGATAAATACACATGTCCATTAAATGGTTACACTCCACCTGAACTTAGTTTCTCCTTCATAGTAGCTTCAAAGGCAGGAAAAATCACTTTCTTTGTACCCTTTTTGAGTATTTCTCATTTTATCTTTGATTGCAATATTTTCTTTAAGGATTATGAAAGGTTTTTTTCGTGTTGTGAGATGTGATGTTCTGCAAAAGTCTGATGTGTTTCCAGTTCAATCCAATGCACGATACTTGTTAGCAGACCAAAAAGACCAAATCTGAAAAATAAATCATTGTGCTTAAATCTGTACATATCAGTTTTAACAGCAATCAAACATGTTGTATGCTTTTGGACATTTTTAATGCACATTTTCAGGGCGTATGTTGAATATGGTAGAAAAACCTAATGCTATTTCTTGGAAAATAACTCTTACGTAGATTCAAGTATGAAACCTAGTAAGCTAAACTTCGCTCATATGATGCACAACACATTTAGTGAACTGTGTAAATGTTACAGACCAAACTGACAGGCCCACAGACGAAGCAGGTGGCGATGGTACAATCATAGCCTCATCTGTGGTGTCAATATTGACAGTTTCAGAAAGTTTAAAAAATTGGACTGAAGACAGCCCAACTCCTGAATCCAGTGTCTGAATTTAGATCTCCAGACTACACAAGTTCACCATCCCAGAACCATCCAACCAAAATAACATATTTCTATTAGATTACCATGCCGACAGGACACAACCAGACATGATGTGCCACGCCACACTAAGCTGCTGACTCATGAGGTTGGCACATAGTGGGTACCACAATGGAGCTGATGTAGCCGCAGACGCACAAAACAGTGATCGACACCTCAAATGGAACTGCCAACCAGAACCAGGAATAGTATAAAGTATATGATCATGACTGTATCTGAACTAAGCTCAGAAAATACATCGACTTTGGAGAGGTCTTTCTCTTTTACCCAAACACTGTCTCTGTTAAACATTAAAGACCCCCTTCAGTCATGCTACAAAACATACAAATTCTCCAAGTTTCCCTCCAAAAAAGTTTCATGACCTTATTAAAAAAAACTCATTGAAAAACTGACTGTAAATATGAAAAAAAGGATTCATTTCTAAGTTAACTGCAGGCCACCAGATGTTTCCTGCTTCTGTAAATCTCCCCTAATCTGTGTGAACTGATGACTTCTACATTAGTCTTATAAGCATTGTATCATAGATTTGCACTTGGCTCTTAAAAAAAAAAAAAAAAAAAAAAAAAAAAAAAGAGTGTTAAAGTCATCCTAATTCAGCACAACATGATCTCATAGCCGATAAGCAACAACTCCAATTTTTTCTATTCTGGTGCAGAAAAGTCCAAGTAAAATTTTAATAATATTATGCCTCAGTTTGTCATCTTCACATGTGAATTACAACTTACATATATTGAGACTGTTGTTTCATATCTGAGTTGTTTCTTTTTTTCTTTGTTATACAATTGAAAATTTAAAAAAAAAATGACCTTGATAAAAAAAAATTGGTATTTCTTTAGGTGAATGAGAAAAATCGCAATATTATTGTCATCGCAATGCTGTACATCCATATCACATATTGCAAGTTTTGCCAATATCGTGCAGCCCTACTACAAAGGCACAAAACATTTATTAACAGAGAATCTTGTTCAAATTCCACTTATTTCTCTAATGAATTCAGGTGTATTGTTGCTTAGATTATTCATACTTTTTGTGAAAGAATAGTTTGTATATGTAACATTTTCATCATGCAGCTTTACCATTTCCACTAAAACAAAATAGAAACATTTGGAGTTGTCATTATTTATAAATTATTAAGTTTTATATTTACATTTTATTGGCCCAAGCCATTTAAGATCAGATTGGGCTGTATGTGGTCCCTGAACTAAAATATTTTACACCTTTGATTGTTAATATTTTCAGTGTAATTTTTTTGCACTTGGGGTCAGATTGGTCCTGGTTTTGGTCCACATGTTTGACATCCCTACCCTAAAAGGTTTATGACATCATGTATCCTGCTGGTAGATCTGTTTACCCTCAAAACTTGTATTTTTTCATCACCCCAGAGAGCCTTTGGCATTTCAGAAGAGTAAAGTGTCCAACTCTGATGTTCATATAATGATGTCAGAGATCTCTGTCAGTGAAGAGAAGAACACTTGATGGATGGGGGGGCATCCTTTAATTCTGCCTTTAAACTCATCTTATTATCTTAAACATGTAAATAAACAAATATAAATGTAGATTGCAGAAAAACAGAAGTGGCAAAACACAGTCTGCATTGATCAAATCTGGAATCGGAGTGAAGCTTCAGAGCTCTGACACCATAGCAGATGTACAATTCAAAGCATGTTGAAAAAAAAAAAAAAAATCCTGTCACCTTTTTATGTCCAAAGCAAAATTAACTGCGGCAGCGGTGTGAATACTTCCATAAACAAGAACCAAGGGCCCAGTTTGTTCAGTGTAAACCAGTATCTGAATACTTGCACATCATGGATATTCTAAGTTGTGGCTCTTTAAAAAAAACTGCTCTCCTCTTGTGTATTTGGCTAGTTGACAGCGGCAATCATGGACAGTGGAATGTCTAATTTGTGTCTAATTTGTAGACTTCAAAATATTTGAGCAGGCGGTAACTGGCAACATTCAACATGAGTGCAGACTAGGTTCTTTTAAAAGGCCCGGTGCGTGGTTGGCACGCTTAATTGCTTACAACGGTATCCAATTAACAAGGCAGATCTAATTCGGCTGCTTGAAAA
The DNA here is from genome assembly GCA_030068375.1 of Ostorhinchus rueppellii. Lineage (NCBI taxonomy): Eukaryota > Metazoa > Chordata > Actinopteri > Kurtiformes > Apogonidae > Ostorhinchus > Ostorhinchus rueppellii. The sequence goes on from JAQQZY010000001.1 coordinate 14,438,973, forward strand.
CATTTCAAGTGTCTCCTTTGTGGGACCGAGGATAATAAATGGAAACACAAATGTGTCCTGAAACGGTGGTGGATGGAAAGAAGAAACCTCTACACTGAATAAATGTAAGTAGGTGTGACATAATAAAACCTGCTGTACCTCCTTGAGACGTTGGCACATTGACTGTGACGATCTTGCTGTTGGCGGGCAGCGGTAGCTTGGTGGTCACAACCTTTCCGCTCACTGATGTTCCTGTAATCTGGAAAGTGTGTCCACCAGACGTGGTCACGGAGGTGTCAGCACCTGCACCTAAAGCAAACAAAAACACCATGCATCATACAATACTGAATACTGTTACTGTTCAGCTGATAGTAAAGCTGTCCTGAAATGCTTTGTCCCTTAATAGAGATAAGAGCAAAAACCACAGAGTACATCCGTTTTCTGCCTGTAATGGCCTACATTACAGTCCACTTCACTGTACCTTGTGTGCTTTGACCCTGCTTGACCCAGGTGGCAAATGACTGCTGGAAGTTCTTGCTCTGCTGGAATGTGACATTAGTGCCCATCTTGGTGGACAGAACCACCTTGGTGTTAGGAGTGCCCTGGCCTGTCAGTGAACTGACAATGACTTTGGGTGTAGTGGCAGGTGTTGTGGGAGTCCCTGCTGGAGTAGCTGTAACAGTGCCGGGCTTCTGCTCCAGACGTTTCTGAAAGGTGGAAGTAATAACACATTAAACGATCACGAAAAGTATAGGAAAGACATACCTTAAAAGAAATGAAACAATGAGTGAAAACCCACTGAGGCCTGAACTCACCTTAGCCTGTTCTGCTGCCTGAGCCTTCTCTTTCTCCACCCTGGAAAAAAGAAAACACTGTAACTACTACACTGCAAGAAAAATAATACTATTATTTCTGCAGGTTTCCAAAAGTTAAACCTAATATTTTTTAAGACCTTTGTGAGTGAAATTAAAGATATACGTCAGGTATGTTGCCCTGGGGCCACACATTGGTGCTGTGGCTGATGTGAATACAGAGGAGGCTTTTTACTGCAAATTTTCTGATTTCCCATATGACTTTAATGCCTTTACAAACAAAGTTCCTAATTTGAGAGTTTTCTTGCTAAAAGGTGCAGATTACTTGTACCACTTTAAATAACCGAAAATTGCAGCTAGTACAAGCTGATTGTTATGATTATGCATTAATTCAACCTTCATCTAATCTTTGAATTTACTGAGGTAGTGGGTGTTCGCTTAGAAAACAGCAAGAAACAGTGGTCATCATGGCAGTCAGGGGATGCCTTGTAAATATAAATGTTTAAAAAGGTGCAAATCAAGTGTTACAGGTATAACAAACGGCTCCCGCTGACCTTTCTGAGAAGGCTCTGATTTCCCAGAGGTCTAGTTCCTCCTCAGCCACCCAGGTCTCAATCACTACTGGGCCCGTCTGTTTGGCAGGTTCAGCTTTCTTGGGGCGCAAGGCACTGGAGCGCAGCCCCTTCCTTTGAGGTGTATGGGTTTCTAGAAAGGTGAATAGGTGGACAGAGACATAATCAAAAAACTGTGTGTATTCCATATTGAAATAGTTTTTGCGTTAAAAAGATCGTATTTGACTATTTAACCCTAGCCCTCTGTGTGGTTCAATTATATATGGTCTTTTGTCTTTTGAGTCTTTTTTCCTGGAATAAAGATTGTGTCTAACCTTTTGGAGTCTCGGGAACACCCAGGGGGCAGATGATTTTGCGAATGCAGTACTCGGAGCGAATGCCATAGGGTCCCACGTCCCGTCGCTTGATAATCTCGGTGGTGGTGATTTCAGTGTCTGATGTCTCTGTAGCAATGAGTGGGGATAGGGCTGGGTTGGTACGGTGATGAGGAGGAGAGCCCGACAAGATGGAGGAATAGCACTCCAGCATAACAGCAGTGACACCGATGAGAGACTGAGCGCGGCGTGTAAGAAGTCCACGTTAATGATTGTGTATGCATTGTACATTCCCTGCTGTTTCTTTGGGTGAAAACGGGGGAAAAAAAACACACCCAAAATGAACACAGAACAATTTGGTAAAGTTGCTGAAAAAGATTGGAGTTGAACAATTTTTGGTTGAACGCCAGCTGTTTCCGTTTTCCAAAGAAATATAAACATAAAACAAGCAGAGATTGATACTATGAAATCAGCAAGGACCAGATTCCTCATGTAGCACATACACCAATGATATTATTTCTGTTGTATCAAATAATACAATATAGTGCAGCTCACTCTCCAAACCAAATCTCTCTCTTTTCTTT
>JAQQZY010000001.1:14441333-14454636 GCA_030068375.1 Ostorhinchus rueppellii
ATATATCTTTATTTAATTCATACACACTGTATGTACAATATGAACAAACATCAATACTGACAGAAGGCTACTCTTGCAAGGATGCCTGCAACAATATCTTATCTTTTTTTTCCAGCAAATTGAAATTTACAAATTATTTTTCATATAAATTAAAAGCAAAGAGTGAATTTATCATAATCCATCTGACTAATTGCCGGGCTCTAAGCTAACCTGTGGCGGCTTTTTACATATTTCCACTTATCCCAGTATCACATTGTGCCTGTATTTGGACGAGAACACTTGAATTGGGCGGGTAGGGGTCTACCTGTACGTGTAGTGCCGACTGCAGCTGATGGTTTGACGGCCATGTCGTCCCATCTCAGACAAGCCCACAGGAGCCTCAGCATCAAACTCACACCAGCCATAGACTTCACTGTCTGCAGACGATACCTGGATACACCATCCAGAGTTCAAATATTACTGATATGCACAGATGAATGTGAACATATGTGGAAATATTATGTGATTGACACTTGCGTTCCTATACAATAATAGATTATTATTATTATAAATGTTTGGCTCTGTCGAGAGAAACATGGAACTGGACAAATGGAACACTTTAAACATGACTGAAAGACTGATATAAAGAGTCTTTAGTCTATACACTGAGGTTAAGGGTGTTTTTTCCCCATTTGCTGCTGCCCTGATGTCATTCGGTTCATTAGCAGAGGGCTAGTGACCGCTAGTGACTTGTTCAGTATTACAGAAAACACACTGCAGCACGATCATGGAACAGGAAGAGACCAAGAGTAAAAACAGACTGAGGTTTTGGTGATGTTCCTGTCCCCTCAAGACCATTTCCATGAAAGAAACTGAACGATTGGCTGCCAACAAATCATTTTCAATGCTCAACACTTTGAGGAACCGATATTATCTCTGACTACAAAGAAACAACAACTTTTAGTGCAACAGATTGTACTCAGTATATAATTGGACCGTAAGTCGTCATTCATCACTGGATAATTTCCGAAAGTCAACCCTTTAAAGAAATGTTTCTTCCTCACTTCATGATGACTTGGATTGCTGCTCTAACAATGAACTTGGTGCTTAAGACATGGTCATTTGAAACACCATGAACTTCGACAAACACATACAAGGATTATGCGTTAGATATTCCTTTTCCCATGTGTAACCACAGGCGGGAAAATAATCCTGGGTCGCAGGGCTGGGTCGTTGCACAAAGTGAACATCCTGACACTTCTCCAACCACTAGATGATTCATGTCTGCATTGGAACTCTGAGGTCCGGTCAAAATAACCAGAGGTCCCAGTGTGACACCATAACATCGCTCAGAGCCAAAACCACAAACGAAAGACAGGGAGGGTGAAGACATCACCAACAACAAATCAACAGGACATGGCACTCTGACAAAACGAGGAGTGGATTTAAAGGTGAATAATGAAGGGAAAGTGTTTCATCTTTATCCCTGCAGCAGCTCTCGTGTAAATATTGTGGCTCTTTGTAACCTTCAACTGTTAATGAAGTGTGGGAAAACCATCTGTGCAGGCCCTAAACATCAGATGTATGCAATGCGTGGACAAAGATTAAAATACACCTCATACTGACATTTTGGCAAAAAAGGTCATTTTAAAGTATAGTTATGCAGTTGACATGCCAAGTCATTACACATTAATCCATAATTATTTGTTGAAAATACCATGTGCCACCCCAGACTGATTACATAAGCTATAAACTTACAGAACTCCTGTTTTGTTCTTTGCTTCGTGATCTTCATCATAAAAATTGCAAGGATCTCGTTAAAGTACATGTTGATGAATGTTTTACTGTAAAGCACAGTAGACTGATGTATTTTCTGACTGCTAAATGAATTTTGATTCTTTTAACAAATGTTGCCTTTCAAGGGTTTTTAATTAAGAACTTTAGGGAGTTTGTACATATATCATAAATGACTGACTGCTTAGTGCTAAGACTGGTCTATTATATTAAAAGTAATAAAAAAATAAAAAAATAAAAATAAAAAATGGCAGTGTGGCTCTCCAGCTCTAATTCAAAGTTTGATTTGTGTCACATCTAGCATCTCAGGGTGACGTGATCAACAAATCAGAAGCAGCCGTCCAATAAACACAGATTGCCATGGTGATCAGTTCAGTGCCCTTAAAGATTAACAGTCATCTGAAACAACAGTACTAATATTTATTCTCTATATTTGACAAATACAGAAGAACAACCTCAACAGCAAATGCTTTATAGTTGGGTTGGTAAAACCGGTTTATGGCTTTGGTGTGTAAGAGAGGGAGCTAGAGCCTTACCTCCAGGTGATGCCAAATGTGGGTCTGGGTGAAGGATATGGCCAGATGTCCGGCGCCGGCTTGGCATTGTAGCTAAATATCGGCACTTCACGAAACCCACCTCGCCTTGCCAGTACCTTCAAGTCATCATGTGGCAATACAAAAATACTTTTGCGGTTGCTCTTGGTGACAAACTTGCGGTAAGAAGGAAGGGCAGTGTCAGAGCGAGTTTTCTTGGTGCGGGAGAATTTGAGTAACCGGACACGTCCCTTTGTTGATGACCAGTCCTCCTGGCTCACAGAAAGAGAAGACACTGAGGTTTTACCACTGGGATCGATTGTTGATTTACTGATAGAGGCAGAGAGCACCGTCTTCTGTTCTTTCGTCACAGTCTCACTTTGGCTGTCCTCTGACTGACCATCAATCCCAGCTGAAGAGATTTTGGTCACAGTTGTGGTCATGGTAGTAAGAGTGGACACTGCACTGCTCTTTGTTGTCGTTCCATCTGATGTGTTCGATGGCATTTTGGCTATCGTCTTCTCTGTGGAGACCACCGTTGTGGTGGTTGTTGATGTTGTGGTTACCTGGGTGACGAAGGTTTTAAGTGGTTCTGTTGTCCCACTGTTGCTATTCTCCTCTGCAAAGTCGTCACTTAGACTGGACTCCTCTGCAGACGGTACAGGAGAGGGGGCCATTCTGATGATTTTGATCACAGGACTGGGTTTTGTTTCCTCACAATGAAATGGGGGTGTGCTGTTGTGTTGGACAGTGCTTTGATTATTGGCTCCAAGTCCATCTATGCTGTTTTGGAGTTTTGTGATCTTTACTGGTGGACTGTAGTCCTGGTCCAATATTGTTGTCTTCCCCTGTACCTCTGCCTTGGAAGCCTGGCTCAAGGTTTTATCCACCAAGGCTGTGCCATCGTTAACAGGGGTCATATCTCCATTCACTATAGGCTTTGGCTGTGTGCTCTCTTTCAGTGAGACAGCAAGCCCTTTTTCTTCATCTCTACCAATACTGTTCACCTTAGGCTGTGGGCTAAGCACACCATTATTTGGGCTTATTACAGAGTTACTCAATGTGCTTTCACTCCCCAAGCCATCGTTACCATTTACCTGAGGAAGAGGAGAAACTGGCTCTGGAGAGCACATGTCTTCAGTTCTATTTTTGTCATTTTCTTGCATATTTTCCAGGTTCTCCTCTGGCCCTTTGCCGTTCGCCTCTGCGCCTGAACGCATTGAGCTTATAGATTCTGGACTTTGTTGAGAAGCTGTGGAAGGAGATGTGTTTTGACTGCATTTTTGTCCAAGAACACTTGTAGGTGTCCTGACTAAGTCCAGTTTTAGGTTGGGTATCTCAGACCCGATATTGTCATTATGTGTAGGCTGCATAAGATTTGATGGTACATTGTCTGCTTTTTGCAAAAAAGAGCTGTGAATTCCCCCTGCTACTGTCTGTTGTATGTCAGATATTTTGACATCCTCTTGCCCTGAACTATTTGAAACAGTTTGTTTTGGCCCCATAGTCCTTTCCACCAAGTCTGCCTCCAATTTCTGGGACATGGAGGGAGTTTGGTTTTGCGGTGAAGGTGAATCTTCACCTGTACCTGTACTACAACCATCTTTGGATGTGGAGTCCGTAATATGAGAGGGAAGAGGCGGCGAAATAATCTCATCTGTATTTTTCGATAGTCCAGACTGACAGTGTGTTCCAATGTTCCCTAGTCTCAAATTTTGTGTTGTGGAAGATTTCTCCTCCCCTTTTACATCTTCATCACCTGCGAGCTGTGTCTGTGCCAGAGTGTGGGGCTTGAGGGGTGATCGTGGGCGGACTGGAGTGCTCAGAGTCACTGAAGTGGATGAAACTGGTGTAGGAGTCTGAGGTTTAGAGGCAGACTCCTGTTGCCTCTGTCGTTCTTCAATGACATGCTGCTTCACTCTGCGCTCCAGGAGGCTATCCAGCTTAGAGGCCTTTACCTTTTTCTTGTAAGCAACGCGAGTGAGGAAGCCCTTGCTGACGTCCACTACATCGTAGTTGAAGGGTCGTTCAGGGTCCTCAGTGGGCTCCTCCTTTGTGGTGGATTTATCCTCCTGAACACTGAACCCTGGAGAGAAAATTAAGGCAGACTTTAGTCTACAGTCTCCTAAAAAAAATTCAGTCAAGTTGAAAAGGTTTGTAAAAGTGTCTTGATATTAAAGCATCAAAAAATTGAATGAAACATCCCAAATACTGTCATATATTACTACAACACTATGAGACACTAAATCACAAGTTACAAATCGCATGTCATACTTTGCACTTCATGTGGTCGTGTATCCGCTGGGTCCACCTCCATCTTTGGAGCACATTCATCTGCTGACATTTCCTTAGACTTTTCTGTTCCTTCAGCATCTTCTTTTGTTTCTTCCCCTGCATCTTCTTTTGTTTCTTCCCCCAATTTCTCATTTGACTCTACCTCATCAACAGACAGAGAACTTGATGCAGACTTGGACAGTACAGAGGTGTCTTGATCCTTTGCCTCACTGCTAAAGGCAGTGGCTCCCTGAGCTTCTGATGCAGTTATACTTGGCCTTCGACTCAAGTCCAGCAGGGTGCATTTCTTTCCAAGCTTAGCATCTTTAAGAAGAGAAAGAGAATTTTACAATTTTTTTTGTCCTTAATCAGACAACTCTGTGGCAAAACTATACATTGAGGGGGAAAAAAAAACAAAGTCTAAAAGCATGATCTTGCCATTTGCAGAGCACAAAGGCTAACACACTTTGAAACTGTAGTCTTACTAAATCATTTACAAAATAATTACCAGAAATGATTGTGCATGAATAAACAAGAGCATAAACTATCATTATGAATAAGTGTCCATCTACAGCTTTGATTCACTCTCGGACTGTGAAGCAATAATAACACTTTTTTTTTTTTTTTTTTTTTTTTTAGATCTGTCAAATTTGAAATTTTCTAAGTCTAAAAAACCACAAATAGAAAGATTTAATTCATTAAAAAACAACCAACAAACACAAAGAAATTGACAACACGCATATTGATGAATGAGAAAGAAATGCACTTTCATAGTCAAAGAGATTTTAAATTAGATAAAACCATTTCCAAAACCACACATTAGGCCCCAAACTCCCCGATTCCAGACCTTCCAGTTCTTTGCGGTAGTTGGCATTGGTGTTGCCGGGGAGCTTGGGGACAAACCGCTGCACGTAAGTCCTACTGATCCAACTCCAACCCCCGTAGCCAGTAACTCGATACTCCTCTCCTTTCTGTTTCCACACCTTCACAGAGGCAAAAAGAGAGGAGGAAGGAGGAGAAACAACAAAGTAAAATGTTTAAGAAGAGCAACACTAATTGCAAAAAAGGGGAAATGAGGCTTCAAAAAGGTATAAAAAGGAGATTAAAAGCTTAGATTATTCACCGACTCTTAATTGCTGAGGAAAATGAATCTTTGCAGAATTCAACTTGTTGCATCCAATATGTCTTGATGGTCACTCTTGCATGTATATGCAACACACCAAGTTTTACCCACAGCAAAGACTCACTCAAGAACAAGTCTGAAGCATGTGATCAACTGGACTGATTAATGTGATGTTTTCATTCCTTTTTTGTTGTTGATCATACAGCAGGAATAGTTAAGATAAACATATTTATCAAATAAACATTCTTCTCATGTATTTGTTATAATGGTGTGGACTTACAAGATGCATGTGCCTCTGAAGTTACTGTTTAGTCTGTGATTGTAAATATTCTGTATTGCGTAGTGCCCCACACTAGACAAAACAGTTGAAAAAGTCTAGAACAGATGATCCTTTCTTCTAAGTAAATTCAAGATGTAGTATTGACATGAAATGTGACCTACCTGGTGTTTAATTGGAAAAGTGTACTTGACCCAAGTGGCCTGTTGCATGGTCTCCTCATCTTCCAGCTTCTTCTCCCTCTTTTTCACCTTTTCTTTTTCCTCCCGCTCCATGGACGTCATCCGGTTCAGTCTGAACATGTTTTAGAACATTTTTAACATGAACAATATGCTTCTTTGATGTAATTTTATTCATTTTTTAAAAATGTACTTCTGCAGTCTTGGCCTGAAATGTTATGGTAATGCTATGCTGCACATATGATAAGAGTGCATACAATAGGTTTGTCATGTAGAGCTTATAAACAACTTTACCAGACAACATAAAAAATTATTCATGATAACTCTCATAAAACAACACACTAAAAAGCTGCTGGACTTAAACTTAGATCCCTCTTCATGGGGGACCTGTGGTTTATTCAAACAGATACACCTAAGACATTCTGGACAATCTGTCTTTAAAGGGGGCGTTGTGGTCTCGTTGTGGTAGGAGAGGCAGAGGTGGGTGGTATTGGTAGTCAACTTGCAGTCTAAATATTATTCCTCACAGCCAGGGTGGGCCTTTTGATGTTGATCTGGTTATGATCACCTCTGCCTGCTAAACTGCCTTGTCTAACCACAAGTGTACATGCACTAAAAATATTTTTGTGGGAAATCATATAATTTGATTGTGTGTGAACAAGTATGTTTTGAAATCATATTGTGTACAAGCATGAGTTTGTATAAACATATACACACATATTGTACACGTGCTCCATTTGAATACCTGGTGTGGCCTAGCGAGTCCTTCCAGACGGGCAGCGTAGCCACAGGTTTGATGGCACACTCCAGGATCGCCAGAGCCAGTGCAAACTCTCTGGCTTTACTGCACATCTGAACTGCCTTGATCCAGTTGGTCCTAAATCAAACAGCAAGACATTACTCAACTTCAGTTTTACATTCATCGTTTTCACTTTTAGGCTACATTAGGCTTGAGGTTTTTTGCAAACTCTCTGTTTAACGTCTGTAAATATGACACAATTCTGACATTTCCTCCCACCATTAATTAGTTACTTTGCAGTATTACAAATCAGTCAGTCAACACATACGGTAAGAATATTATAATTAGTTACACTTCATTTAAGCATTTAACACCATTTTAAGACCTGTCAAAATAATATTTAACATATTTTAAGTCAGAAAATTCAGATTGTTGAATATCAGACTCTTTAAGGAGTTGCAGAAACCCCAGTCCACTGTGTGCTCATACCTGTGTGAGGCCCAGTTAGGGTGCATGAATGGAGATGGAACGTTGTTCTCCAGCTGAATGATGGTGAGTCTCAGTGTGGAGATGGTCAGAACTTTAGAGCCGTGGATGGACCCATTCCACTTAAACTCTCCTGCTGGTGTCATGCAGAACTTGTGGGACAGATGCCGTCTCTTGTCGTGGTCCTGATGAAAACAAAATCATTGCCTGCATTTTAATTAGGGAACATGAGAAAATTGGACTTCATCTTATTATTCTTTTTTTATTGAAGACCTCAAGACAAAGATAAATGTAAAATATTTTCTCCTCGATTTCTGTTTTGTTTTTTTCAAAAACCTAATGATAATGTCTCTGAATAACCTTACTGATTACTTACCTCTCGGTGCTGGTGTTTGTTGAGGGCAAGTGCATTAGAGCTGTATTGGTTGTGATAGACACGGTATTTTCCTTCCTGGCCCAGTTTAAAGAACTGGTTGAGGGTCCCCTTCATAACCACCTCCTTGCTACTGCGTGTGCTGACACGGGTGATGTCGCCTTGTGCATTTACTACAAGTACCTGATGTGAGAAATTGGATAATTAAGATTTTTAAAGACTGACTTGAGACAGAATTAAAACAAATGTACATTAAACTATATTTACACTCTGCACACTGGGACAGGCATCCTCATTTCAGAAACTTGATGGGCTTGTGCTTGTCAAATGTGCAGATATATTTACATTTTGTGTTATGACTGGATGGCAACTTAGTCAAAGCTTTTGTGGGACCCTAACCTCAGCCTTACACACTGACCCATTATGTGCACCCCTCACCTCTTTGCCCTCCCTGAAGCCTTTGTTGGCTTCATGAACAGCAGCAGCCACTTGTTGGCTTTTGAGCTGACTCAGTTTGCTGTCTGGGTTCCTCAGCCGCGTCACCATGCGAGTTGCTAAAGATTTCTTATTACTGAGGCCAGTGGTCTCACCATTAGCTGAGTCTTTACTGTCACCTGAAAAGAAATGGATAATAAGCTCAGTCAGAAACAAAGCACAATCCCAACTGTATAATAATTAATTAATTAATTAATTAATAGTTAAACACAATGTTGTGTTGTACTGTAACCTTGTCACATCATACCCGTTTCATCAAAGCTGGCAAGAGATGATTGAGAGGACTTGTCAGCCAAGTCTGGGGGTTCAGGACCCCTCGGTGGTACTCCTATGCTGCTATTGCTGTTTTCCTCACTAGGTTGTGAAGGCTGGGTCAGACTTGGGATGCCATCACCAATGACAGAAGCAGAGTCTAGTGAAGGGTTTTCTGGAGCACAGACAGAAAAACCACAGGAGCACAGAGTTAATTATCCACAGCCAGCTTGCATACACAGAGTTCTCATTGTACCAATATATTTCATGTAAATAAGGACTGAACTATGAAATCTTGCTGCATCACAGCTGTCAAAGCTGGAAAAAAAATCTGCATTTTAGTGAAGCGAGCTACTGTTGTCTTGACAGTTGTTAAAAAGTCAAGACTGTGGCTCCCTCTACTGATAAGTCATGCATGATGCATGCACTACATAACTGTTCCAACAGACGGTTCACTTGAAAGCAGAAAGATTCATTATGAGTCTCTTGCGTTGCCTTTCTTTATAAGGATGCAATGCCAAGCAGATAGACTGTCACAATAAAGGGTGGTGCAACGATGAATATGCCACCAACAATAACAATCTGTGAAGCTCTTTGAGCATTAAGAATGTAAAAAGGCACTTCCTTAACAAAATCTCTCCAGTTAAAAGCCAATTACGCACAAGCAGAGAAAGAAGAGAGGTAAGGGAATCATTTCAGCAGTGTGAACACTGTCTCCAGTAGATGTGGCTCAGTTGTATCCATGCTATTGAACAGTCAATGATATCTCACTGCAAATCAATCAATTCATTCAGCTTCGCAGTTCTTCAAAGGACAAAAGAGAGTTCAAGCACAGGAAATGTGAAGTGTCCAAGGGCTGAAAGCTGAAATTCAAGGAAAGGACATGTATGAATGAACACAAACACAAGCAGATGGAGTGACAGCCACATGCAGAGGGGCAGGCTGGTCAATGGTCAGAACACCATAGCACTGGGGATATGCTACATGTCAGACACACACAACTCAGCAGCAATGTCAGTTGTATGTTGGAAAAAGTCATTACAGCCAATTGAAGTTGCAGTACAATCTGATCACCAAAATCATCCCATTGAGGACCAGAGGGGTCTGTAACGGCCTTGTATACCTTCAGTGGTGTCAGTGACCTCCACAGGGGGACGTCCCTCTGTCAGGGGGTTTAGCACTTCAGTGGCCTGACCACAGCTCACACTGGTGGGTGTGGTTTGTGTTGGGAATACAGGTCCCTCTGAGATGCTACTGCCCCTACTGCCTTCATGGCCAGTGGGCGGAGCTTCCACAACTACAGATGAACAGCAGCAATGTTGTAAATACAGTTTGAAGTAATGATACAGACAAATTTAAGATATTTGATAGAAGCAATAACAACCAGGGCAGCACCAGCTCTATATTATAGGTTTTCCTGACAGAAATATATCTCAGCCTGACTGTAATGCTTATAATGAATGAAAGTCCAAAATACAGCGTGTTAAAAGGAGCATGGAATTAAAATGTAGCTTTAAAAATCATTTTAAAAAATAAATAAATAAATAAAAATCAAAAGCCTTTATTAAATCGTGGATAAGGCATAGATCAACAGGTTTCCAAAGAGGCTCCATCAGGGCATTAACTACAATGAAGAAGTGTGCTCCTTTTAAAATTCATCAAATTGTGATGCGACAAGAAAAGTGGGTCACCAGACATAGAAGATCTACCAACATTCAGAATATACCAAATCATAAATACTGAAAGACGGTATCTGTGATGCTTTGATTTAATTAAAGATCACAGTCAGAGTGCCTTAGACTCCCTTTGACACTTTCACTGATACTGAAGTTAGCTAGTCAGTGGAGCTTTATTTTAATCTTTATTACTATTTAATTTACAGAACTATTTGGGCTGATCCATACAGACTCATATTGGTATTTTTGAATGATTGAATGGTGATGCATGTTCTATATCACAAACATTAATTATTGAAACAAACTGTCATAATAAAAGAAAAAGACCATCCAGTTGTCAAACCTATATGTGAGAAAATACATACATATATTCAATAAAAAAAATGTCTGTATCTTAGAACACTCCTTTGTATTTTGATCTGTTAGTGTTGAAAAAAGCTAGTGTAACTATAGAAAAAAAACAGCAGCAGAACTATGCTGTTTGAAAGTATAGAGCTGTGTAGTATATCAAAAATATTCATTCATTCATTTTCTATACCCGCTTTATCCTCACTCGGGTCACGGGGGTCACATGGAGCCTATCCCAGCTACTTAAGGGCGAAGGCGGGGTACACCCTGGACAAGTCGATATCAAAAATATGCAAAATCTGAAATAAATTGCTGATATTAAATACATTAAAGAATGGGTGATGAAAACATCTATTTTCTGTCAAATATACAGCACCATAACGCTAAAGTCATGCACATCAGCAGAACTGAGTAATGCATAAACTGGCACGCTTTTACACAGAGAAAGGCTTATGTAACGCAAAATCAAATTATGTCAATATAAATGACATTGTGTCATTGCATATCTTGTTTGAAAAAATATCAATTTAACTTAAAAAGTCAATATACTGCCCTCGGACACTACAGACAGACCTGTACAATGAACTTTTGAGATTTAATTTTAGATTCAATAAGCATTCAAAGCTGATTTAATTCCCCTTACCAAATCTACAAAATATACTCTGCACTAAAAAGTTTGTGGTTCAGTTGGTAGAGCAGGTCGTCCAATGACCGAAGGGTCAGTGGTTCGAATCCCGCCTCTGACCGTCCACATGTTGAAGTGGGCAAGACACTGAACCCTAAATTGCTTCCAGCAGGGCCTGGCACCACCTTCAACAGTAGTGTAAATGGGTAACTGTGAGGCTTTGGGCACCATAAAAATATTGTATAGCGCTATATAAGTATCGACCATTTACATCTTCTGGTCATTCAAGAACCATCTTACTTTTCTGTGGGAAAGATGTTTTATGGTACTGGAAAAAACATAACAAGCAAGACAGTAGCTTAATATCCATGCTTTGTTAAAGCTAACCTTGTGTCTTAATGATAATACAGACATTTTAACAATTTGAGAGCAACATAATTGCAATATTGATTATTAAATAATTAGTTAATTACACAAGTATAAAGATGTGGGTGTTTTTTTATAACCAAGGCTCAAAAAGAAAACTGAGTGGAAATAAATGGTTTCTCAAAAGTAGTGGGAGGCAGGAGGGGAATGTTCTTTGCCTAATCTTTTTTGTCAACTGTTGTTGCTATTACTTGTAGCTCCATTTCCTTGAAAACAATCAAAGGAAACTTAAAATAAAGCCACAAAAGCAGCTTTCACGCCCTTTTGAGCACGATTTCCATGGAAATAATTAAGACTATTATCCATCACAAGTACCTCCAGTTTTCTCCTCCTTTATGGCATGTCTGATCCCATCCTTGGCCTCATCCCCCTCCACTGCGAGAGCCTTGACCTCATCCTGCTGCTGTTCCTCATCCTTTATCTTGGCCTCTTCGTCTTCTTTCTCCACATCCATCTCCTTCTTCTCCTTCTCCAGCCGAGCTTTCATTGCCTCTTCAGCAGCGCGTCTTTTCACCTCCTCCAGCTCCTCCTCCTTCTTGGCCCGCAACCGCTCCAGTATCTCCTCTGGTTAAGAAAGGAAAATGTAAACAGATATTAGTAATGATCAGACCAGGGAAATTAAATCTTGGGCATATAAATATTTAGACTTTGCAAAAACCACACTTGTTGATTCATTAAATGCTACTTTGTATGTGACGCAGCATGTGAACAGAAACAAAAACAATACAAGTAGAAAAAGGCAATCAAGTGAATGACAAGTTATGAAAGGAACAGAAATATAAGCCTTTATAACAGCATTTTAAACATTTTATTATGATGAATTGCTGCCTGATGGTAGCTGACCAAGTTTTGGAGTAAAGAAGTAGACTTGAACGTCAAATCTTTGACATTTGATAATCCTTTACCTTTGTGGATCCCTCAAGTTTACAACATGTATGGGCACAATTTTAGCTTTTAAATTCCAGTTTCAGTACATGATGTAAATATCGTTATCATTGTGGGACTATTTTTTTTAAGTGAGATTTCTAAAATGTTGTTTCAATGTAAATTAATTATGCATTTTTTTGCCAAGAGGATTCTGCTCAGTATAAAAACTACTAATACATTAAAAGTGTCATTGCTAATCTCTGACATATGACTCCGTTATAAAGTAATGCCACAAAACTTCATTATGTATTTTACGAAAAATATCACATATTTTGTCTTTTTAATAAAACTAGTATCATCACATATTCAGACGAGCGTTTGAAAGGTCAAATTCCTGACAGTTATTGAACATTTGGTAGTTTTGAACAGAACTGAAGTGGTGGAAGGCATTTACACAGGGAGTCATATTGGTAAGTGATGATTCTACAACATATATTTGTGGGTGCATTTTTGGCTTGAGGTTTGCCAAAGGGTACAAAAGAAAAATGTCTCCAAAGAAACATTCTTGAATGCCATAAACTGTAACAAGCCATAGTGATAACCAAATCAAAAAGGAAAATGTACAAAAACGGCTTGAGGCCTAAAATTTAAAGCCACAATACCTTAATGTCAAAATGATAACATAAATAACATGTGCCGTAAATGAATGTAATATTAAGAAAAGACATACAGTCACTTTACAATTCTTTTGACTTTAAAGGATGACAAAGCAGTGCGTTAATTCATTCATTTTCTATACACGCTTTATCCTCACTAGGGTCACGGGGGTCGCATGGAGCCTATCCCAGCTACTTAAG
>JAQQZY010000001.1:14458982-14471364 GCA_030068375.1 Ostorhinchus rueppellii
AACCTATCAGTGCATGTCTTTGGATTGTGGGAGGAAACCGGAGTACCCGGAGAGAACCCACGCAGACACGGGGAGAATATGCAAACTCCACACAGAAAGGTCCCGGCCGGGAATCGAACCCAGGACCTTCTTGCTGTGAGGCACGAGTGCT
The DNA here is from genome assembly GCA_030068375.1 of Ostorhinchus rueppellii. Lineage (NCBI taxonomy): Eukaryota > Metazoa > Chordata > Actinopteri > Kurtiformes > Apogonidae > Ostorhinchus > Ostorhinchus rueppellii. The sequence continues at coordinate 14,459,134 of JAQQZY010000001.1, forward strand.
AACCACTACACCACCATGTCTGTTATTCTATTAAAAAAATGTGGAGGCACAGACAACAGTCTAAAAGAGAATGAGATAAAGGCTGTGTTTATTTATAAGTGGTGGTCTATTTCTTTCTTTGATTGAAACCTTTGGCTCATTTGAGCACACCAGAAGCCCCATAAAAAGTTTTCACTCCAGCTGGGGCATAAAAGGTTACAGCATAAAGTAGCACATTTCCATTTGTAATTGCCCACTTGACATAGGTTAATGGGAACGATAAATTGCATTGTTTTAATCTAAACAGCTTTAAAATAAGAAAAACAGACACAAGGTTTTGATTAAACCCCTGTGGTGGAAAGGATGGGGGGAGGGACTGAGGAGAAGCTCAAGTGCTGGACTCTGGCCAAACTGAGAACAGAGTAAGGTTACATAATAGCTGGGTTTGATTCCTATAGCGTGGCCATCTATGACTGGGTGGCATTCATGAGTACTGGGAGGAAGGCAGGCAAGAGGACAGCGACAGCAAGTAGGAAAAGGGAATACAAAAAAAAAAAAAAATGCCACAGGCTTAAAAAGGGATCCTTCTCTCCCTCTCAGGTACAATTAAATTCAGCAACAATGAGCATCCTGTATTTACAAAAGTGCATTTTTTTTTTTACAAGACGAGAAGAGAAAGAGAATATATTTCACCATTGGCGGCAGTAAGGTAACACTTGTTGCTGCCACGGGCCTTGTTGGTCAGGTCCTCGGTGATGTCCATATGCGTGTGCACCTCCTCCCTTATCTCCTCGAGTGCTGCGTACAAGTCGGCCTCCCAGTACTCTTTATCCAGGCAATCTATGAGCTCAGCTAACTGGACCTGAGACGACAGGACAGAAGGGGTGAGTAAGGTGAGGAAAGGATCATGGTGCATAAACGACAGCTTCAAGACAAACACCAAACCATAAGCAAGGTACATAAATATACTGTGCTAATCAAAGAAAAAAATAGGATGATGATGTACACTATATGCACAAAAGTATTGGGACACCTTGAATCCAGGTCTTTCTTTTCTGCATCGTAATATAATTTTATATTGCGAGAAATATCATTGCATTGGTTAGTTTTGTTTAAATTGTTTTCTTTGCTTCCAAAATGCCTCAGAGATGGTTTTTACTTAATTTCTTTCCGCAATGGTTTTTTTTTTTTTTTAATCGTTCACAACTATGATTTTATGCGTTCTACGTCTAAATTTCTAAAACATCTTTTGCATTTTGACTGTAAATAACATTTGCACATGTCACTTAGAGGAGAAAGATCTCCCATTAAACTTCAAGGATATATGGATGTTTCTAAACTATATGGACAAAAATATTGGGACAGTGAATGATGTCCTGTTCATGGTGATTTGAGATACAAACAGTTCATATAATTTAAGTATTTTGTCCATATAATGTGTCTGTATATAAAAGCATGAATTGTGTCACAATGACACAACTCTTTCAAATATCCAAAAAGGTTTTTTATTGCGACTGCTGTGAGTGCACACCTCCTTACCTTAGTGCTGTAGTACCAGATGGCTTTCTCCTCCTGCTCACCATCCTCCTCACTGTAGGACAAACATAACAGGTAGGTTAAAAAGCGTGATATACAGTATGCTCTACATATGCTTGCTATCTACCTGCTGCTGAGTAGCTGTTTGTGCTTTAAGGTTATTTGCCCTTTCTCTTGTACTGAACAATTTACATGACAAACCAGGACCCATAGTGATAACAGAACAAATGTTAAAGTCTCAGTCTCTCGGTTACAATACACTTTTGAAATTAAACCCATCAGGTCGCCACACTTCAAATTATGTGCAACATGTAAGAAAGAAACAGGCATACAATATCATCTCTGGACAAAAACATAATTAAGATATATGCAAAATATGTAACCTGCTGAGGTTTTTAGAGCTATTGTAGATGGTTAAAATATGGCCACTTACTCAATTTTGACGTTCAGGAGTGTTTTCAAAGTAGCTACAATTCAATTTAGCAAAACACTACTACAAAATCAACATGCAAATTTGGCTGTGAGCAACCATTTTAAAGGAGTGTATTGCTTGCCCAACTAATGAACCATAAAAATAAAATGCCTAATTCAAAAAAATATATGATCACATAACCATGATAGGATCCACTGACTATCCTGTGGAACAATAGTAGAGAAAAGCCTGCAATTTAAAAGTCTATTTTTATGTTATGGATTCAGTTACAAATGAGCAGAAAAATATAGTGTAAAACTTCCAGATTCACATAACTGATCCCCAAGGGAGGTCTGTTCTACAAATTTCTTTGTTTTTTCCACAAATATATTCATTCATGCAAAATGAAAAGATCTCTACATAGTTTTACAACCATTTTTAAAGTTTCCATATTTCTTTTCAATGGTCAGTAATTGGTGCTTTTTCCCTATTGCTTTCCTTTCCTCAAACTGCAATAGTCAACAATAACTGAATTGTCCTTTTTTTTCCTTCCAAAAATTTCACAGCAACAATAGATACTAATTACTGTTTCTATGCAAATTGTTAATTACCATGAACGTGGACAAAATAACTTAGAAATACGTTTCACATAAAAATGTGTCCTCTGTATGTCAACTGCATTAAGTGGAGGGAAGTCTAAGCTTGTGCAAGGCTGAGTAGAATAAAAAAAAAAACAAAAAAAAACCTTGACTAGTTACTTAAATCTATGTAGCTGCAGCTACATAGTGGAACATTTGACAGCTTTTTGCACAGCATGGTCTGTGCTCAGGGACTGTAAAGCCTGAGGACATGTACGTAGTGTCTATTCTGCATCCTTCTAGGACTTCACCATGGGTACATGTGCACACACACACGCAGCTACTGCACATCAACCATGGTGTGTACACTCAGTCACATTATTTTTTTGCAGACTGCATGTAAACACAGCTTCTGAGATCAGTAACAGGGCACCTGCCAGCAGCCAGTGATGAGCATGTAAAGCACAAAAAAAAAACCAAAAAGAGTGTAGTGGGTCACATACTCTCTTAAATCTTACACTCTTCAGGTGATCTCTTCTCCTTTATGGCCTTTTGCTACTGCTGACCCAGCACATACACACAATCTGTTACTGCTCAATATGAATTTGCTAACTTATGGGACCGATACTGCTGATGGTGAGGTTATGTTCCAGTGGAGGGGTGCAATTATTTTTGGTTTATTAAACAGCTGCTCCATTCTGTACTCATGCATGAAGTGGCAGAGTTGTAGATATAAAACACATCCTTTGTATCTTGTTGCAGATTACGTACTGCAACATCATGGTTTAATATAACAACTTTACAAAGTGTTTATAGTATCTGAAATCAGTGGTGGTGGGTTGTTACCCCTCCTGTAAGTCAAGTTTAACAAGTTGTAACTCCTGTATAAAAGAACTATTAATTTATACCTTGGGTTAGTAAGGACAGAAGAGCATATAACCAGCTACATAGAGCCTCATGCACTGAAACCATGCCTGCTGTGATATAAATCACACTTCTTCAGATAGAAGTCAGAGTCCACCAAACCCTGAAAAATGATGTTAATGCCAGCAGTGCACACAACTACAGTGTATATTATATTACGAGAATAATGGTGCAAGAGTTAAATCATCTGATTAGTGTGCCGTGTACATTCCTCCTGTATTATCAGTGTTTTTTAGAACTGTATACCCATTTGATGATTACTCAGCAGTTGTATGAGCTTGTGTATCATTACTGTACTATAACAAATGGAGTATCAAGTTCAAGAGAACATTGCAAAAACCTTATATTGCTATTATTCTGACAGAGAATGTCACTACAATATCCATAACAACTTTCATGGAAAACATTGCTTTTGCATTTTATTTTCATTGACAAATAATTGTCTGTAGTTTCACAATAGTTATAATTTGTGGCGCATTTTAAATTTGTTAAAAAGCAGCAGCTCCTGTGATTTGGAGATTACACTTGGCCATGCTGCATTTGCAAAAAAAAAAAAGATGTGAAGTAAGCCTATAGTCCTAGAAACTGCACAACACCCACAGCAACTTCTGTACGAATAACCATCTTGAAAAACCTGTAATCTTAAAGAAATCTGGTCACATAATGAAACTCTGAACTTACACTACAATGCGTCGGTTCAGGAACCAGTACTTTCGGTGGTGCCGATCATAACCAACTGGCAGTTGCCGAAGAAATGGTCTGCTCTTCTGCACCTCTGGGATGCAGTCAGCCACACCAGGTACCTTGTGGGCCACACACACCTCACACTGCCACTCGTCCTCTGGCACTTCTTGCAAAGGTGGTTTCACGCACTCCAGATGGTAAACAGCTGAACATGTTTCACAGCACAGCAGGTCACCAAGACGATGGCAAACCCTGCAGTGATCATCATATGCAACCACACCTTCTGACATAAGCTCCTCTCGGGCAATGTTCGTTGCCAAAAACTGGTCCACCAGAAACTGGAGAACTTTGATTTTACTCTCCAGAGGTTCATACGGATAATCCTCACCATCCTGGAAAGGCAGAATGTGCCGGTACTCCGGATCACTGTCACAGTATGCACGGACCACCTCTGGCCAGGTCATACCATCCACAAAATACAGAGTGGAGTTCACAGAGTCCTTTATGTCAGCAGGACCAAATGTGGTGTTGGAAGTGTCTTCCTCTCTGAGAATAGCTTTGAGCAGGGAGATGTGGGTCTCTGCCAGCAGTGTGCACTGTTCCTGGCTGGCCAGGGCTGCACTAAAGTCCTCAAAGCGGAATGGAGAGAGCCGAAGCACGGTGCCAAAGTTGCGGAGCACCTCGTAGACCGCAGAGACGTTAAGAAGCTGTGAGGTAGGAACCAGGAGGTCCTCAGAGGACTTGGGAAGCTCCAGGGAAGGAATGTCCTTTGCCTCAAAGATAGGGGATTGTGGTCGCAGTGCCCTACTCCTTCTACGGCCTGCAATTGAAAAAAAAAAGGAAAAGGGCCATGATAGTGGGGAGAGAAGGGTAACACACCAAACAAAAAAGAAATGTGTATGTAACTCAAGGCAAACACTGTTTTTAACCCTTACTTTTATAAATACAGAACAGCAAGTAAGCATGCATCGTTTGAGCACAAAAAGCACCAGTTTCAGGGAACTGTTTAAACACAAATGCATTTTTGTGCATTGCACTGGCCTAGGTTGTCCTATGTTCTACATCTCATTTTGCATTGATGTATTGCCATCAGTAGTTCTGGCACAAAGACGATACACCTGGTTGGACCCTGAACATGCTCACTTAATTCCCTCTTCCAACTTGCTGCTTCTGAAATACCCATATGAAATCAGTACACGTACAGAGCTCCACACTTCCATCTTCAATGAAACAAGGTAGAGAAGGAATACGAAACACCCAACTCTTTTAAAGAACTAAATATGTTTTTGTAATTGCGACTAGACATTTCTTCACTCACAGTACCAGCTGAATGATTCCGGCCACATACAGACATGAGCGAAAACAATTCCTTGCTTCACTGCTTAGCATGTATGGTAACAACACAATAACAATATACCAATGAAATTAAAATGTATTACTCCCTATTAGTTCTAAATATTAAACAGCATTGTCCACTACAGAGTGGCCAGGGAAGTGATACTACAAATGATATAAACCAAAGTTCCTGTTTATAAGCCTATGCTATTTTTGGCAGCATAAACCTGCAAAAAATATCAAACATTGTGATCTTACTCCTTTCTGGTCAACAGTGCAGAGGGTGATGCTGGATAATGGTGATGATCAGGATATATGTGGCAGCATGTCTCTTTGGAAGGGGCCCGACAGTGGTTCACATGTGTTCATTATTCTGCTTTAAACCACAGGACCCTTGTGTAAAAGTAAAGCATGTGTGTGAAGTCTGTTCGATACATGTTTGTACTGAATTTACACAGAAAGAATTTAGTGACTGTGACATGTGGTTGTTTTTAATTCACTTTGTTGTTGACTACATCTACTGTATACTTGCATGTAGTATAGAGATGTTTTATAAATGAGCAGCCCAAAACTTAAGTCCACACTGTAATGTTTCTTTAATGAGAACAATATTCTCTAAAGAGGATATAAAAATCTGATATGGTAGAAATAATAAGCTCATTATTTTTCACAGAATAATTACTTTATGTCTCAAAAGAACATCAAAAGAGGAGGGGGTTGAGTTAAATCGCTGTGGAATTACTTCCAATCCTTGGCACAATGATGCATTTGCACAACAGAAATTTAAAAAAAGAAATATGTCGATATTTTTTTCTCCAAACACAAGCCACAAGACTGTCTGCAACTGGGCAGGAGGGATGTAATTTACCCACCTGATAAACATAAGAGTGGTTACTATGGTAACGGTGCACCAGAGTACGTAATATTGTAATGAGCTGGAGTTTGCAACAAGTGAATGAAAAGAGCGACTCTTCAAAACAAAGGTCTGTGAAAGTTATTTTGTAGCATTAAATAGCAACAATGCTTAAAGAGACCAATCTGGACAAACAATGTAAAATGTGTCTGAAATAAGTTGAGCATTAGTTTCTATAACTTGATATAATTCTATATCTGGCGGTTGCTGGGCTCCCTGAGAATTAAAATGGTCGATTTATAAACTGTTCATCCGAGCATCATTTTGTTCCAATGTTGACAAATTATTGGATGTAGCGTGGTTTCTAAAGAATAAGTCAGACTCAAAAAAGGGCAGAAAAAAGTATGAATGAATGAAATGAATGGAAAGTGGTAACGCATCCTTTTCCCTTTCTGTAAGTAAACACGGTAATTGCAGACTGCTTAAAAAAAGTCCGACGAAAATAGGTCTTCATTCTAATCTGACAACAAAAATGTGCTGATCTGACAAAAGTCAAAACACAAGAGCCGGTTCAAGCGTGGAGCAGATCATCCAGCCAGCGGCCAGCGGAGCACACGGTAAACAAAGGCCTGTTTCTGAGTGCAAGCTCCATTTTGAACAATGCGGCTTGCTTTCTGTTCTGAGCAGAAAATAAAATGCACACATTAAGCAATGCAAAGCTGCTTTGCTAAAGTGCGTGCACTTGCAAACAAACGTACCTGGAGTGCTACCGAGCGTGCTGTGGCTCCTAAAACTACTCTCGGTGCAGTAGCTGGCATCATCATCCTCTGGTAGTTCCTCCAGATAGTCAGAGTCGTTACCCAAGGCCTCTTCTTCTTCAAGATCCGACGAAGGGTTGTCGTTCAGGAGTTCATCTTCGTCTGACCTGTAGCTTAGATTATCATCCTCTTCATCGCTGTTGTCGTCGTAGACTACCTTGGTTTGAGGCCGCCTCACTCCACCTCTACTGCCGCGGCCGCCTCTCGACCCCCTGCCTCTCCCTCTGCTTCCTCTGCCCCGCGATGCCGCGGCCGCTGCCGTGCTAAAGCCTCCAACTTTCCTGCGGCCCCGGGACGAATTAAAGTTCTCTCGACCAGATATTTCTGTATCCACCTCCGCAGAACCCGTGCAGCAACCGCCGCCACTTCCTACACGTCCCCGTCCCCGTCCTCTGGCCCTTCCCCGTCCACGCATCCCTCTACTTCTGCTGCCCCGTGAGCCGCGGACTGGCCCTGGTGAACCTTCCCGCATCACGGCAGCTTGTTTGGGCGGCCTTCCTCTTCTCCCCCTCATTGCAGGAGAGAGTCTCTGCTGTTCCGCCTCAATATCGGTGGTCGTTTTGGACACACACACCGGAGAAAAAGGGGGAAGAAATAAACAACAGATCGGGCAACGGTCCCCACAGGTCCCCACCAAGCCCCGGTCTCAATTTCAGCTCGTAGAGCTTAAACTGAATGGCCGGTGTCCCGCTCTGGGTCGCCTGCAGACGCCATTTTTCTTCTCGGCTCTCCCTCCGTTGAAAACACAGCAGGCCCGAGAGCTATGTCAAGGCAATCATACTCACCTGTGACTAAATCGGAAGTCCCTCCGTTTTCTTTCAAAATAAAGCAAAGAGATAACGGTACATTAAGTCTTTAATCCAGTACACGAGTGTAAAATTGTAATAATGATTATATCTGTTTTCATCTATATTAAATTTAAAACTTATATTCACAACAATTACACAACACGAAGAGCTTTAAACGTGTTTTTAGTAATACTTTTATCTAGGCTATTCCGGAAAAGCTTTTATTTATTCTTGGACTTGACACCTGTAGGCCTAAGTAGATGCAGGGTCACGTGACTCACTATTCTACAATAGACGCAATTGCCGTGCTAGTTCATAAAATTAGTTATCCATGCAAACGCTTTCCGCCACTAGTGGATTTAGCTTTGCGCGGTCCTGTAGGGTGCTTTTAATCGCAGGAGGGTCGTGTGTATTCACTCAAACACCACGCTTCATTTTAGGCGCAGTCGCCATCGTCGTCGCAGTAAAATGAAGATAAGCGTACATCCGACATTCAGCTCTGTAATGTTACATGAACCCAGATAAGTGAGCATAAAAGTTGTGTACACACATGATTTCATGTTAATATGTAAAGTGTCCCGAAACATTACCGACGTGTTTTTTCTGGGGATACATCTGTTCTAAAACAAAGATTTTTGTATTTTCTGGCAATGCGATTGGCTTCGATGTTCAGTCTAGATTCAGATATGGGCATTTTTTTTGACTATGCTTTATAAAGACACTAAACATGGTACAAGTCATGTTGTCGTGGCCGAGTGGTTAAGGCGATGGACTAGAAATCCATTGGGGTCTCCCCGCGCAGGTTCGAATCCTGCCGACAACGTTTTCGTCTTTGCATCGCAGAGTTTATCTGGTTTGTCATTTTGCGTTAGGTGTGTTGTGCCGAATTCTACTCCCTGCCAAAACAACTCCCCCTTCCTAAGTCAGCCATTAAGGGGATAATGTGCAGCAGATTCACCTGGCTCATTAATTTTTCTCCTGATTGTAGCCTATGAAATTAATTGTTAATTATTCAACCAACACAATCATACGGAAGATTACGACCACTAGACAAAAAAAAGGTCAATTAGGCTATATATTTTTTTCCATAATTATTATGGGAACAAAAAAAATCAAAATCCTACAGAATTCTGAGAAAAGTCAGAATTCTGAGGGGGAAAAAAAATCAGGATTCTGAGTTTAAAGTCAGAATTCTGAGGAAAAAATGCGCCGGAATGCGCAATGCTTGTTTCCGAAGGTTCATGTTCACAAGCCTGCACAGCATCAATACACTAACCTTTGCTAACTTTTTCACATGGCTCATTCACTGGTAAGAAAATACTTGACAACTTCATAAAGAACCTAAACAATAAATACAATTATTGTTTCATGTTATATTTATCAGTGTATTTGATTAGAAGTTGGACTTTTCATTTATCTTGATACATGTTCCATGTCATCTAGGGCTAGTAAGAACAGCTAACTGCTGTCAGACTGATGTCAGGCTAGCAGCCCACTAAAGTTAGCTTTATCCTCTATTATCCTCTATATTTGTTAAAATGACAACATAATGCCAGAAACCAATGAATACTGTCAAAAAAAATCATACAAACATAATGTTATCTTACCTATCCAGTAGAAACAGGGCCACCACAGCATCAATGCAGTTCTTTCCGGTCCTTCAGTTGACTCCACCGCTCATATTCCACACGCATGTTCACTCTCCTCTGCTCTTCTAAAGCCTTTTTCTTGGCAGTAGCCTTCCTTCTCTAACACAGTTTTGCATTTACAACCCGTTGCTGCCACTTTTCCAAGTGTCTACCTATTTTAACTCTGTATGCTAGCTAATATAGCTATCCAAGCTCTGGCTCAGTTTCCTTGGTAGGAGCTTCAAGTTTCTAAGGATGCGTGATTCGTGCCCGAATAGGGGTGCGCGTGGAAGGGGGCAGGGACAAATGACTGTTGACTTTGATGGAGATATCAGCGTTCAATCATTTCAAGTGGGTGCTCAAAATGATTGGATGTTGTTTTTCAGTCCTGTTCGTCCCACAGGTGACTAAAACTGAAAATTTTTGTCAGAGCATTTAATAAATTATTTGTAATCGGTTTGAAGGGGATTTTTAGCAATATAGTAAAAAATGCTCCAGGAAAACATCTCAAACCCCACCTTTAATATTAAAGAATGTGCAAACTGCAAGGTATATAAAACTTTAAAAAGTTAAATCTTACATACACAACACGCAAAAATATGTAACAATAAAAACAGATACTGCCAAAATCTACATCACCTGTGGCTGAGGATGTAGTTTTCGGCAGGGAGCACAATTCAGCACCAGATACTGTCAAAACTGCACTCCCCATCAGAATAAGGTTGTGAAGCCGAAGGAGTGAAATGACTTTAGTAGCTCACATTTGGTGCTACTCTGGTGTGACAGAGTGAATTTGGTGCACATTGTCCTCTTCCTGACTTAGAAAGGGGGAGCTGTTTTCAGCAGATGCTGCACCAGTTTTCAGCATGGAGTAGAATTCAGCTTAAGGTGCAATAAGATCAGACCATCTAATTCTGCATGCAGTTGCTCTCCTTTTCATGCCATGCATGTTTAAAGAAAGTTAATCTCAGGTCAGTAACATAACCTGCTAAATGTTTTATATCTGAACACTGAGATTTTACTTAACTGACTGAAAACTTTATCAGGACTTAAGAAATCTTAATGAAGTTATAACTTTGAAACACTTCTCAGATTATGGGACCACTGCAGTCCATCATTGAAATTCTACAAGAAAAATAAATGCCTTTGCACATACTACAAACTGGTTTCATTGTTAATGTTACTCATTTATACCATTGATTTACTTCCTCCTGCTTTAATGTTGCACTTTTTTGGAACATATATTTTGATCATCCTAAAAAATAAAATGTTAAGGTGTATACTTTTCATAAACCTGTGCGTGTTGTCAATATTAGTTATATTGTACATAGTAGCTCAACTGTGCGTGGGATTTCCATTTATCAAATCAAATCACCACGAAAACTTTAAATGGCATTGCTACTTAAAAAAAAACTGTAGGAATTCAAACTTTGTTATATAAAAATGTTTAATACTTTCATACCATTTGGTAACTAATTCAAATGTATTCAACAGGTATTGACAGACCACTGGATTTGAGAACTTCTTTCAATAAAAACAGTCACAGGTGTATTACCAGTTCTCTCATTATACATTTTTATTTTACAAAACACTTTCTTCTGGAAATCCCAGTAAAAATCCCTATGCTGGTAGCATGCTTAGAAAGACAACAGCTAACGGTTTAAACACCAAGTCCCATCTGAATGTTGAAAACCATACCATGCTACTGTATTCAGTGGTGTATGCATGTATTTCACAAGCCATTATTTATCAGTTTAGGAAATGTGCAGGCCATATATTTCTGCAAACAACAATTCTTGTGGCTGCATTTTCAACAGCGTAAACAAGAATAAAGTAGTTTAGTGACCTCTGAATGGATTCAATACTTAAATACTTCAAAATGTGCTCACACACACACACATTAAAACCCATGCAGATTGAGTTTCAATGGTTTGTATTTGTGCCCAGAAGCATGGGTCATTAATTGGGACATGAGTATGACACTGAAATCCCTACTTTGAAGTCAGAAGGAAATAACATCCTCAATGTTTTAATGAAAGTAGCTTGTGTACATTCTAAAACAATTCGATGATTTCAATAGAGTACTGCCCGATGTCCTTGTTTCCCTTCATCTGATTGATCTCCTGGAGGCTGCCCTCAATTTTTCCAAGTTCGGAAAACAGTCTCACCTAAGGACACAAGAAAACATCTAGAGTTAAATTATTTTCCCTGGAAATGTTTTAAATGCAACATATTCTTTAATGCCATAGTGTCATGGAAGTTTTACAGGTTCACATTAAAACTGTAGATCTTGTACAGTTCTACAGTACTTCACTTGAGGACTTGGATGATTGTTACCTGAGACTTGACAAATCTGTGGAGATTCAGAAGTAAGCCTTTAGCCTCTGGAGTCATCACTAGCACTGTGAAGTGGGCATCCAACACCAAACACACCCAATCCATTATCTAAAATCAGATGCAACAAAGCAGAGTTAGTGTTTCAAACCTGGAACGACTGATTCTATCATAGATTATGGCCCAATTCACCCCTTGGCCCTCCAAATTACCCCTTGAAACATTCCCCTATGAAATGAGACAACCCTTTGAGACCTGTTACATCATCAGTGGTCATCGATGCCGCTACAGTGCCTTGCGAAAGTATTCGGCCCCCTTGAACCTTGCAACCTTTCGCCACATTTCAGGCTTCAAACATAAAG
>JAQQZY010000001.1:14471464-14483834 GCA_030068375.1 Ostorhinchus rueppellii
TGTTTGAAGCCTGAAATGTGGCGAAAGGTTGCAAGGTTCAAGGGGGCCGAATACTTTCGCAAGGCACTGTATATACAGATGCAACAACTTTGTTTCCAATAAATTCCCGATCCCATCAGCAGCTGTAACAGTCTCTGTTGCATGAGCTTTGGGTATCTTTTTGCTGCTATCAACTGCAAACAAAAATGTGGTCTATAACACATTAGACGGCATTAAATGATTGATCAAATGAAGAAGTTGTTTACAAAGAAAATCCGTACATTTGTGTGTTTCTTTCATTGCACTGCTGCACTTTTTTGCTGCGTTCACCTCCATGTTGCTGATGATTTGAACAGAATTATGGGAGATTTCTCATACTCCTCAATTTGTAGCCTGATCCTGAAATATCTCTGTTTCAAGGGCCAAACAGCCCTCCCCCATCAGACTCATCGAGCATCGAGACACCCTTACCCCTTCACACGAACACGCAAAATGGAGGGGTAGGGGTAAGGGGGAGGGCCAACAGGTGAATTGGGATTGGGCCTATATCTCCTTTGTAGTAAATAGTTTGTTCTTTGAATTGTATATTATTATGGAGGCTTTTTTATTTAAACTCAGTAACTTTTTCATACGGAGTTTGTATTATTCAGTGGACTCGATACTTTCTCCTTGTGCAGTCTTCCACATCCACATCCCATAGACAAAGGCAGGGGAATGGGGTCAAATTGACCCCAAGGGCTACACAATTAAAGCAGTGTATGACTTTTATCACAAATTTTTTTCAAATTTGTAAAACCTCAGTGATAGCTTAATTATCACTAATCCATTAGTCTTTTCATGCTTACGCACCTGAATCACTTCCCACACAGTGAACAACTTTGAAGACGACTCCATCATAAACACAGTCTACTTGTTTACATAACAAACCAAAACATTACTCAGGCCTTTTCAGAACTGTTGTCACAAAGTGCATTGTGGGAAGCAAAAGCAGTTTCTTACAGATTCAACAAGAAAATGAGCAAGATGTATGCTACAATGTAAAATTCTACAGTCCACCACAGTTGTTTTATAGAATGAGTATAGTCAGTGGATAGAAGCAAAGGCGACATTTGGGTTCAGCTCTCATGAAGAGACACCAAAATTACTGCTGCATGGAAGTACCATTCCCACAATGCACCTCGTGCCAAAATTCTGAAAAGGCGCAAGTGATGTTTTGGTTCGTTATGAAAACAAGCGGACTGTATTTATGATGGAGTCATCTTTGAAGTCATTCACCATGAGGGAAGTGAGTCAGGCATACAAGCACAGAAAGGCTAATGGATTAGTGATAATTAGGCTATCACTGGGATTTTACAAATTTGGAAAAAAAAAATTGTGATGACAGTTAATACTTTTGAAAGTGTCATCATCATTAACATCAATATATCAGAATATCAACTCATATAGTTGGAATATATTTTGATGGTCTGGACTCCAGTCTGACTTACTGCTAATATTACAATGTATTTTAAAAAACACTGAAGAAACTGAAATAGCAGTAATGGATTTGTGATGACATGATGCTGATGAGATTTTGATGAAAAAAAGTTTGTGTCCTTACAACCCCATGTCTTTTCATACATCTCCATGTAACCATCTACACGTCTGTCTTTACAGAGATTCATGCATTGATACACACCTCAGCCAGACTTGGTGATCTCAATCCATGCATCTGTGGAAAAGCATCTTGGGAATATTTTAGGTAGAGGAACTGTAGGTACTGCAGGAAGAGCTGATTGGACAAAAAAAGAAATTAACGATGAACGCACAGGTCATTTACCTTTGGAGTGACCGAGATTATAAATCAGAGCAGAATCAGAAAAAGACTGACTCGAGTTAAAGGAGGTTTTGTTAGCTCTGAGGTGTAAATTACACCTGAAGTCTTCCTGTGAATGAACATGTCATCTACAGTTTCATTATTGAGATAAGGCAAGTATTTTTGGACAAAGCACTGAACAATGAGAAGAATGAGTATAATAGCTGTTACTCACAATTACATGTTGAGATGAGAGGTCTTTTAAGTGTGGGAGGAGGAAATTTTCACTGTATGCTGTCTGAAGGACTTCATTTCTGTATAGACAGAGTTAAGCAATAACATCAAACAGTAACTTAATGCTTGTATTGGGCACAGGACACAGAGTATATAAAAATAAACACTGTCATACACTGTCAGGGGCTGACAACAAGGGTATATCCCCAAAATCCCCCTAATCTTCTGCTATATATAAATCTATCAACAACAATTGTCAGACAATAGATATGAACTCAATTTGAGATGCATTGATCCGATAGTGGCAGAAGAATGGTCACAGAAACAATTTTTCCCCACAAAACTCCACCTAGTGAATGAAAATGACACCATATGAACTCTGGATGGCAGCAAGAAAATGGACATTTGTAAGACGATCAATATGAACCCAATTTTATTTCCATTGGCCAACCATTACTTGACTTATGACCAAAAACTGATTTTCAACTAAAGCCCCCCATTTGGCTACTCATAATACTCATAGAGAAGCTGAAATTGATAGGGTTCTTCCACTAGGGGTGTCCTATGTTGGTCATCAAGGGATAAAAAATCCAACCAAATCTGTCCTAGTTATCAGGTTCACATTAAGGATGTCGGCAGTGGGGTTCGGGGTAAAACCACTATATCCCTGAAACTTGATTTTGGAATATAGGCTAATGATTAAGCAAAAACCTTTTTGTTTGATGTAAAATGCAGTATTATAGTGAATATCGATACACAATAAGACACAGATGCATGTATCTGCTTGAGCTGTGCACTTGAAGGATACAGTAGGACGGCTTTATGTAATCCGACTGGACAGATCTGTTCAGGGGGACTGGAGGTCTTCACTGGGTCTTCTTCGCTGGACTTTAGCACAGCATCACCTTCGCCAAGAGCTGAGCAGTCCTTCTGTAAGGAGGTGGGACTAAAACCGTTTTGTAAGCCAACTTGGCCACGGTCCTTAGAGATGAGCATTTCCATGAAGGCGACGCTGTCAGGCTCCAGGCTTACTTTCTCAGCATCAGTGTCTGGCATGCTGCATGATGAAGAAAACAAAACACGACTTTAGAACTTTTATTCACAAACCACCTCTTTGTTTCCACTGTATATTTTATCATGAATCTCATTTATTATTTAATTAGAATTCAATTATACAATTATAAATCAGTTACTAAACAGTTAATTATTATTTAAACACTTACAAAACATAAAACACTGCTTATGTGATATTTTATTATTAGTAGAGATCCTTCATATTTGAGCAACATACATTTAAAAAAACAGACAAAATTTGAAAGACCATTCTGAATGAAATGGTGATGATAGTGACGGGCAATGCTCCTGATGTAAATACAAAACAGAAGCCTTTTGCTGGCAGCTTCCTTCCTATTTAACACTAGTATGAAAACTCAAAGCCTTATTGTTTTTTTTGTTTTTGTTTTTTTTTGGGGGGGGGGGGGGGGGGGGGGGTCAGTAATGGCCTTCAAATTTGCTCTAACAACCTTCAACTGACCACTAAATGTAGTATACAGAGACATTTGCAACTGATAGTCACCAACATGTCTGTTTACTTGAGACTGTGTTTTTGAGATGACAAGATGATGACCGGGTTAGTCCCAAAGAAAACAAACGCTTACTGGAGTATCAGTCCTGTTTTTACCTAAACCTCAGTGAAACAGTTGTATAGTCAGTTAACATAGTCTAGTTTTACCTAATAAATGCTTTGAGACAGGCACAGGTAACTGCATCTGGGATGTCAGGAAAGAACTGCAAGCACAGCTGACACAGGAAGTAATCCTTTTTCTCCAAGGCCAGCAGCACAAGGTCAGGGCAGACACTGAAAAGGTCATAATGAGAAATGGTATTATTTAAAAGATATACAATTGCCGAGTCACTCAGTATGACATTAAAATTCTGACATCATGTTATTACCTTCTGGTTAATTTTCCATTCAAGAAGAGATTCTATATAATGCTACCAGATCAAATACAATATAAAGCAGTTGTGCTCACACAGCTAATTTTTACACTCCAGGTCCTGATTGTCATTGCCCTGCTGTACTGACCTGTGGCAGAGAGACTGAGTGCGCACCAGCTGTGCCAGGGTGCTTGGTGTGTAGAAGGATGGGTCAGCCAGGCTCCGTGACACCAGGGCCAATGTTAGCTGCCCCACTGATGTCTGCAAATCCTGGATGTCTGCTCTGGAAAGGAGCCCCTCCATCTCTTTCTGGATCTCTTCTATTGGTGCTGTCTATATGGGAGAAAATTGTGCAATACAGTCCCATCAGCGTTCCTATGTGGAAGTATGCAGATTTAGTATTTTACTGCTAGAGATTAAAATGTCAAAAAAGTTTTACTTTGATGAGTTCCAGAACTTGTTCTGTTGATAAACAAGGGGCTGATGTGGTTTTACGTGTTGTTCTCTGTGAAATAAAACAGAAGGAACAAATTAAGGATTTACAGTACACAGCACTAGTAACATGGCATTTACTTAACACTCAGTCTGCAGGTGCAAAAAAAGCATTACAAGGGAAAAAGTAAAGAGAGTTCATCAATACCCCCGCCCGGTTACATAATACTTTGCCCTTCCTGCTCTCTGATACCCTGCCCACCCAGGGAGTCATTTAGAGTCTTAAGTTTCAACTTTCTTTTTAAAAGTTTTCAAAAACTTGTTTTTAGAAAAATTTAAAAAATTGAGAGAAAGGCACATGTAAAGAACACGAGTGTGAACTTCGAAAGGAATCGAGTAAATGCTGTCAGAGAAATTGGTTGGATAAAAATCTCAGACAGATGGCCTGGTATATCAATATGTGAGGCAGGATAGGGTATAAATATGTCGGTTTCTGTAAGACGGATGGCACTGCAGCAGAAACTTGTGCCACCTTGGTTCTTGTCTAGACACAATTCCACCCCCATATGTCAGCTGACTGTTATGGATAAAACTACGAAACAAAGTAACACCTTCTAATACCGCAAATGAACAATATTTAACTTGTACATTATTTGACTAATGTTACACATTTTAAGCATCAACTACTGTGGATAACAATTGAATTTACTGCTATTACTATTTGTTGGTCTGGGAAATGATGATCTGACATGCTCCCAAGGTGACGGTAAAATGCAGCCTCTCTGTAATTCGTATGATTTTGCATTGAAGCCTCACTTAAAGCAGTCATACATACCGTCTTCCTGGTTTCCACTGCTCTGGAGGGCTGAGGTTTCTCTCCATGCAGAATGTTATTCCAAGATGGTACAGAAGCTGGACTTCTGGACACTATAAGAGTTATATAATAAAACACTACTGAGTGACTGGAAATATTTCAGAGTAAAAATGTAAGAATAACCAGATGCACAACTGGACACACACTGCTCACCGTGTTACTACAGTTTTAATTACATTACTTTACTCAGGCATCAAAGCCTTTTGTCTGATGTGTCTTCTGAAGTTGTGACCATTGTTACACTGCAGGTCTCTTTTAGCTTACCTTCAGCCCTTGCCTGCTTCAGTTTTCCAAGGGCAGAGGCCAGAGAAGATTTGGGACACTCGTACGGAATAACAGACAGGGTTTTCCCATGTGGAATGAATAACTTGCTGGAAAAGCTCCAAAGCTAAAGCAGAAGAAAAAGAACTCAAATATGAACATGAATTATTGGCACAAGCTAAGTAAACACACACATAAAATCAGATTGCTCAATTACTGATCTATGCAATAATATAAAGACTGTACACTGCTGTAAAGTTGTGAGGAGGGACCATGAGCCCCATCACAGTGGAGAGCAGACTCAATGCTCTACCAAAGTCATACATTCCTCCATCAGCACCCAGCAGCTGGAAGGACAGGGAACCTTGGCCTTCACCTCAGGCCTGCATTGGCATTGGCCAGTAACAACACTGAGGGGAAACCTGGACTGGTGGTGGTCTCTCAACGTCAGCAACAAAAGCTAATGCACACACTGGTGATTATGAGTCCATTACATAACATTAAAGGTATATCAGTACTTCTTCAAATCATACAACTGAAACGCTTTAACATGTTCATCTTTGTCGGTCATTTCAATTTTATATCTATAAAAAATATCCCTACCTGTCCGTAGATTTTACCCGCCATCTCTTTTCCTGCTTGAAGCGTCTGGAAATTTGTATTCCAGATGCAGAGAAAGTCTGAAAAAGAAAACAGGGACAGGTATTCAGAAAGCACAGGTGCTCAGATGCAAATCCCTTATTGCAGATTCCAGTCAAAATACCGAAGCATTCATTCAGACGTCAAGGCTTGTGTGACCAATTCAACTTAGATGTATTTATTAAAATATTATGGATACTTTAGATTTTGGCAAGAGACAAAATGTAATTAACACCGCCAAAGTGTGGGCGAAGCAAGTATAATACGATGACAGAAATTGTGCAGTAACATGAAAGAAAACTGAAGAGAAAGCTTTAAAACCTGCCTCACATTACATTTTACCGTTCACTTTAGGTCTCAAATTGCTCTTTGCGGCAATGTTTTGTCATTTTGGTGTTTTTCATCCTCCACTTGGCACAGATTAAAGTATAGAATTTGCATTAAGGTAATGCTATAAATATGAAGATAAATTTACATGAGAGAGAAGAAAATTTTTGAACAGCAATTGACCCTTTGCTAAGTCCCACCCCCCCATGTTTACAGTCGGTAGGCCTGGGACACTGTCTCTTTCGGTTCATTTATACTGATATGTAAACATGGATTTCTCAATGTCTTGACGATTCATATACAGAACAGACATATATAGGAACAACAATGTTCTTGGGTCACAGGGTATGTTCATATATTGTTTAATATTAAGCTAGCTTTTAATTACGACTCCCTATAATTTTCAGTATCTGATAGGTTTTACTGCGTTGCTAAATGCCATGTTTTGCATCCGTTTATAGCGCATCAGGATATTTTTCCCACATTGTGGGTTTGGCCTCAAGTGGTGCACAACTACCTAACTCAATGTTGAAACATTGATAACTTTTAATCAATATTCTACTATGGCAAAAGTCACCAACCCTGGTCCTGGAGAGCTACTATCCTGCATGTTTTAGATGTATCCCTCTTCCAACACACCTGATTCAAATGATAAGCCTATCATCAAGCTCTGCAGAAGCCTGATAATGACCAGTCAGGTGTTCTGGGAGAGGGAAACGTCTAAAACATGCAGGATAGTAGCTCTACGGGACCCGGGTCATCCATGTACGACAGTCTTGCAGCTCAGTGGTTCTCAACTCCGGTCCTCAAGTACCCCTATCCTGGATGTTTTAAAGATTTCCCTCTTCCATCACACCATTATCAGGCTCCTGCAGAGCTTGGTGATGAGCTGATCAATAATTGAACCAGGTATGCTGGAAGAGGGAAATACCTAAAACATGCAGGATAGGGGTACTTGAGGACCAGAATTGAGAACCACTGTTGTAGCTAACAACTGTGTGCTAGTTAGCATTAAAATCTTACCATAGAATACACATAGTAGTAGCACAGTAGCTGTGAGTGAGGTCTAACTCCACAACGTTTTTTTATTATTATTGAAGTGCAAAGAGGTAGGCAGTTCAAGTAGGAACAAAGTGCTTCTGTGACTGTTTAATCCATGTTCAACATCTCTCCATTTCTGTTTTTGGGAAGGTGAAAAATACATCACCCAAACATTCTGGATATCTTTCATTGGACTTGTATGTCCTGTACATGTGCCACTTAGGCATTTTGCAAGCATTTTTGTGGTGAATGCTTGCCAGGCACTCATTCCTTAGATACCATTTCTAACGTATGATTGATCAGTGATGGTTCAAGGGTGGGACTTAGCAAAGGGTCAATTGTTTGTGAAGAATCCAAGTAAAAGAAGAGAATAATCATGACTTTGATGTAACCTATTACTGTGACATTCAATTGCATATTGTAAAGGAAGTTGAAACAATGTTGAGTATTGTGATGGGAGACTTTGACTGTATCACCCATCTGTGGATACTGTAGTGCATTTTTGTGTTTTACATATTGAAGTTAATGTTTGAATATTTTTGTTTAGGTATGAAGTTTAATGGCACTTACCTTTCCCAGTACCAGCAGAGGGGTGAGGCACCCCCACAAAAGCAACATGTGCTTCATCCAGAACCAGGGCTGATGCTGTTTCCAGCATGCCTTCCCCCACAGGAAGACTCAGGACCAAGCTCCGGGGCAGAGGAACCGCATGGACTCCGTCATCAGCTCCCAGGCCTCGCACAGACACAACACTCTGGTACACATGACCATTGGGATCTAGATGACAGAAAGTGTTAAGCACCTGATGTTAGACGGAATCAAGAATACCTTTCTCATTGATCTTTTGGGCAACGTCTCACCATTTTGGAAAACAACTGATAAGCCAGAAGACAGCAGACACATTTGATACCAATAATCAGCCAGAATCAATTAATTACCTCCACCAAGGAGGTTATGTTTTACTGTGCGTTTGTTTGTGACCATCCATCCAACTTTGATAGCACCATAACTCAAAAAGTTATGGACAGATTTTGATGAAATTTTCAGGGTATGTCCACTCTGGGTCAAGGAAGAGATGATTAAATTTTGGAGGCATTTTGAATCACCGTCCGGATCCAGAAACTTTTTCAAGGATTCTTTATCATAGTGAGATAGGGCATGAGGTCATTCACCGGCATCTGGTGGAGGAAAGTACTAACACTACCTTAAAAAAAAGTACAAACGCTACCTTAAAAAAAAAAGTACAAACAGTACCTTAAAAAAAAAAAAAATAAATACAAACACTATCTTGGCAGAGGTCTGTGCTCTCTGAGTGCTTTTCTAGTTTCCTTCTGCGTTTGTTGATTTGCTACTAATAGCAAGTGTTGCAGATAGTGCACCCAATCTGTAGTCTGTGTCTGTTATTGGCTGGTATTATCTATATACCTATCTTATTCAGCAGAATACTGACAATGGAAACAGTTTCACATGAAATTCAGGCTTACAGAGATAAAGCAGGCAGATTTGTTTGTCCCTGTAGGAGGCAGAGAAGCTGAGAGGGGAGAGGCCAGGTTCCTCCCTCTCTAGTCGGTACCTCTGGAGGCTGTTGGGATTCAATCTCTGCAGGTAGAGGAAATGATCTCCCTTCTGTGGGGACACAGTATAGTTATTCAATACAAACAGACATTTAGAAAAGTCAATGACTAAAAGGTTCAAGTACATTTCTGCACACGAAGAGGTAAAAACCAGCTGCTGGTAAATGGGTCAGAAAGCTGTTTTCACGTTCCCATTCTGATTCCTGTGTTTGCAAGTCACTTGCATATGCCATTATTAGGGTGCAGTTAGGGTCATTAGCTTGATCAATTAGTATTGATCAAACATGTGGAGCAGGCATGAAGTCCATAATGGGTGACTGTTTAGCACCAATCTTCATCTGTAATTATCACAAGCTACCTGTGGCTACTAGTATTGATGCAAACCCATATAGCCTATAGTTTGCAAACTCTGTTCCATCCCAGAATTCTACATACATCCAACTGTCAGAGTTAAATTTTGCAGAGTACTCCTGGTAGTCGGGTCAGATCAAAGTTGGATCATGTTCCCGAAACAAACCAATCACTTCAGAGTTTGTTCAAGACCAGGTCAAGGCCACATCTTGGTATAGGTGTCTCAGTGGGGTTACCTAGTTCACACCTCACCAAATCTACCAACCAAGGGGGAAAACAAAGTCTTTGAGACCTGTTTATCCAAAAAAAAATAATAATAAAAATACAGGTGTAAAATGATCCTCAAACTCTCAAAAGTGTTCTCTCTTCTGCCAAAACAACTCACCAGTTCAGTAGCACAGATGACAAACTGCTGTGTCTCTGCCAGTATGTTAGTGCTCCATCTAAAAAGAACAACACAAAATTACCAGCATGCTACTACAGACAGGATGTCAGCAAATTAATGCATTTATTTCTGTATAAATGTGTTGGATATAACATAAGACGCATAATTATAATGGCAGAATCCATAAGCAAATATCTGAACACTCATTACATACCGGCTGAGAACATGTAACTGCACTAATCAATATTACACATTAATTCAGTCACTCAGACTTTGCAAGTGGAATCATTTCAGGTTGAACTTCAGCAGACACCTCCAACACTCAGGTTTAGTTATACTGACCTGATGACTTCATCTTGAGAGAAGACCTCCTCTATGTTTTGCTGGGGTGCAGACAAAAGAGAGTCCAGGAGTCTCACAGCTCCTTTCTGGAACACAACCACAGGCTCCCCTCCAATTACAGTGTGCACCCTCCACACAGCTGCTGACACCTGGATGATAATATTTTATGAGAATGTATTAGGTTGAGTACACTAAACACAGAATTATCAAAGGACTAATTTTACAAACATTTAAATAATCAAGTCAACAAACAACAAATAAATAATACAAAACTAAGACTGCAAAATTAAAGACTTGACAATATTCTATGAGAAGGGCTGACTTACAGTTGCTTTGAAGGCTTTATCCAGAAGTATATTATCTTCCTTCCAGATACGGACCACCTTAAAAACAAAACAAAATATACATCATTACAGGTGTTTATGATAGTTTGCATCTATAGAGCCTTCAGTTAGAACAGGAACAGAAAGAGAAGACTGTAACAGTATGCTAATCTTACTGATATTACACTGGATTTCATGGTGTTCCCCAATGTCATTGGAAAAATTCCTAATTTAATCCCAGTGGGGTTGCAATTTCCAAAGCCCGCACCACAACTTTAGAATAATAATAAGTGTAGTCTGTGCTATTCTCCACCTTTGCATCATATGAATGTGTACCTTGTTGCTCGAGACTGCCACATATTCCTTTGTCTGTGAGTTGTAAACTACTGGACAGGTCAGAGTCTGGTCTTGTTTCACAGTCCAGCTGCCCAGTGGCTTCTGGTCGGAAACCTGGAAACCAAGAGGATACAAATCATCCCCAACACCAATAATTTTACACAAGACAGCAGACGGGGATACGAGTAACAAACCACTTCTGAAAATGCCTGGAGAAGAACTGCTTGGAATATGTTACTACTTTATAAAATATGATATGAATGTGAATGTAGCTGCATATGGAAACTGAAGTCTAGCTTTTTAGCCAGGTGTCTTATCTTCCGGTGGGCATCCTGCTAACGTTTGCTAACATTTGACTGGTTCTAGATGGTAGCATAGCATAACACAATATTTACTCCAGCTTCCGTGACTCTTATCCATTTTCACTAAATGAATCATAATGATCAAAGAGCTTGAAATCATTTGTCTTGTTAACACTGTTGATTTATATCACTGCCGTAAAGAGGGGTCGAGGATGCAAACACGAGTTGTGTGGTAGGTCTCACTAATCAGCTGGCCCACACTGTTTTAACCCACACACACAAAGGGATAAATGTTACCTTGTACAATGTCACTGATCTGGTTGAGTCGGTGACGACTACATGGTCGGTGTCTCTCTCCACTTCGATTCCCTGAATGCCTGAATTTGACAGATTTTGAGCTGGAACCAGTCCGCACAACGTGTATCCCTCATACAGCGCGGCCATGCTGGACGAGAAGAAAGTGAAACACATGGAATCTCGCGAGAGTAGCCTTTTTTTTTTTTTAACCGGAAAAGCAGAAAGTTGTACTGTTACCAAGCGTGTCCACACCAAGGTACGAAACACCACTAATTATACCCATAGATCTATATTTAACCTTTTTTTTAAGTAATGTATCAACAAGGACTGTAATATTATCCTGCTTGTTTTGCGGGGTTTTTTTCCCAGCATAAAACAAGTATTTTCCTATATTTAATTTACTGATCATATAGATGTTCATAAAAACTTAGATTAAAGTTAGGGGTTACTAAATCCGAAACAGAAAACTGAAGAAAATTCAGCAAAGTTATTATTAGTGGAATATAAATAAGCGTATCCATCCACTGTTATTTGTTAAACTTCATGAGTTTTACTGGTGAATCAATGTTGTAGAAGATGAGGATGTTTCCACGTTCACTACGGAGCCTCTGAACATCTAAATAGGTCATATGATGAAAATGAAAAGAAGACAAACTGCATTTTACACCAAGTATTTACATGTATTGGTTGGATTAATGGACCGATTTTAAACATTTTATATCAGTAGATGATTTGGTGGCCTGTAGGTCTTTGGGTCTTTATGGGTTAAAGGAGAAAAAATTGCAAAAATTCTCAAGATAAAAAAGAAAACCTTTTTTTTTCACCTCTAGTGAGTTATTATCATCATGCTTGTGACAGTTTTTATCCATTAAGCTAGGTCTGTTCTCTATGTTCAAATCAGAACTAATTTTAACATTTCGGGGGGGGGGGGGGGGGGGGG
>JAQQZY010000001.1:14523078-14537224 GCA_030068375.1 Ostorhinchus rueppellii
TCGATTATATGAATTTTGAGATCGTCTGGAGCCAAAATCGTAATCATGATTAAAATTTGATTAATTGAGCAGCCCTAATTCATTGTTACTCTGCCTGCCAAAGTGGTAGGGAAGTGGTATTGTTTTCGGTTAAAGTTCTTTGTTTTGTAAGACTTTAGCAGAAAAACTATTGGTTCAATTCTTACCAAACTGGGTTTATAGATTACCACTGATGTCATTTTGGGAAAGGTAGGTCAAAGTTAAAATTGTTTATGATTTAAAAAAAAATCTTCCCATTTACTTATAATGGGCGAAATATGTGTGAAGGCGGGGTTTGTTGTACCTGGTACCACTTGTTATAGATTTTATTTGACCTGAAAACAACAGCTCTGAGACAGTCTGGGGTCCTAACCTCTGTTCTATGTATATAATCTAAACCCACTGATGTTTTCTTCGTTTGTAAAGAAGTGATACACATGTTCCTCAAGCCTGTGATAATTGTTAGCTGAATGGACTGAAGATGTTAATTTCTTGGGGTAGTGCTGAGTGTGACCCAGTGTAGGCGTAGAGGTGAAAACGATCAAATCACTCTCAGCAAGAAACTTACAAGTTCAGTGAAAAACTTAAAGCGGAGTTAATACTAAGCAGATACAGTGTTGTGGAAGCAAACAATCTGTAACCACGTTCCTAGATGGTATCTGCACCGTGCACAATCTGTCTGTCGTCTCTTGGCTACGTTTCATGTGGAGTCCTGTTTCAAGGCCCTGGCCCGATGCCTCTGTGCAGCAGGGTATCTCCAATCTCCATTTAGCTGTCATTGTAATGCAGCTGGGCAATTTGTACTCCTGTCAATAAGTGGATGTATTATTTAGATTTTCCTAAACACACATTCGGAAATCTTGGAGCTCGACAAGTGGTTGAGGTTAGGGTTGCTCATTTGGTTTTGATCACTTGAAGGTGTGATTTTAATCCTTTTCTGTGACCCCATTTCTTCTTTCGGGCCAAACATGTTCATAGCATGCCATTGTATAATCTTATCCTGGTGGGTTATACCGCCCCCTGTGACTGTTACGGGGTCAAGTGCCCTCCTCAGGGGCACCTCTGTAGACACTTACAGAAAAGAGTGTTCGTGTATTATTTATTCCCTGCTCCAGATCCTGCTCATCAGTCCAGGATTTCGCACCCAAAATGACTTTTCTAATATTACGTAGACAGCATTAAGTATTAAGACACCACTCTGCCCAACTCACTGTGACCTTAAACATGAAACCAGTCGCATTACTGTCATTATTAACAAGTGTTTTAGCCTTTGTAACACAACACATTCTTCAGACTCCTACTGTCAAACTGATGGGACATTGAAACTGTAGAGAATATCAAACCAATATAGATGAGGGAAGAATAAATGGAGAGTCTCTTTCTTCAGTCTCCTTAATTGGTCCATTTGATGTTTTGCTAGATGTGTTGTACATGTTAATAATGAAGTCCTATTTTTTCCTCTTAAATACAATGTTACAGCAGCTTAAGTTGATGGATTTGACCTCATCAAGTGGTTTGTTGAGGAGGACATCTGAGTTCCCCTGTTGGTTGGACATTTATTGAGAGACTGAACTTGGCTAGAGGCCTCATAATGTTCCTTGGTGCGCAAGAAGACACTGAGTTTAGGTTTTGTGGAGGAACCAAACCTCCGAAGAGAGATGAGCGGCTCTTCAGTCTCGCTCGCTGAACTGGTTAGTAGCAGAAAATCTTCTAAAGGAAAAAACAAAACTCCTATGAGCCAACTGTAACCACCATATCTAAACACAAACCAACCACACCTGTTTGCTCATTTGATGTTCCCAACTCTGGTCCTCGTGACCCAGCGTCCTACATATTTTAGATCTGCCCCTCTTCCACCACACCTGGAAGCCTTTACATTGTTATCAGGCTTCTCCAGAGCTGGATGTTGGGCTGATCATTAATTGATTCAGGTGTGCTGGAAGAGGGACAGATCTAAAACATGTAGGACACTGGGTCACGAGGACCAGAGTTGAGAACCACTGCTCTAGTGGTCTTGTTTCATGTGTTAGATCAAACCCACTGAAGCACCATGGGATTTCTGACCTTGAGCTGCTGGTGTTTGGTTAGAGCTCGCTCTGAAAGTCCTTGTGCACATATACCAGCGTGTCATCTCAATAAGGCTTCTGTTGACAGGCTGTGGAAAGGTAAACTCCCTGAGTGTCCATGGTTGGATTTCATATACACGATCTGCTCTTACTCCGTTTTTTGTCACTTCACGTAATTAGTCTTTTCTGCCCCACTTCAGTGCGACATGTTACAATGAAAAGATAGTTTAGACCAAGGGTGTCAGTCATTTTAGTTCAGGGGCCACATTCAGCCAAATTTGATCTGAAGTGGGCCGGACTAGTGAAATAACATAATAATATATAACAAATGTCAACTCCAAACTTTTCTCTATGCTTTAGAGTGAAAAAAGTAAAATTACGTTATGAAAACATTTACATCTACGAACTATGCTTTAAAACAATGTGTATAACATGGACAAACTGAAAAAAATAAATGTTATTGTAATAAAATTCTTCTTCAGTTTATCATTTACACAGTTACATTATAACTTATAGATCACAGTGGATCTACAAATACACAAAACATTCAATAACAGATAATAATATTGTCAAAATTGCACTTCTCTTAAAACACTTCAGGTTGTTCATATGTTTTGCTAAATCAAACTCTGTTTTGGTGTAAATACATGAAAATATTTACAGAGTTGTGAGTATTTATTGAATATTTTGACAGTATTTTACCAATTTGATCCACTTGAAATTGAATTGGTCTGTATGTGGACCCTGAAATAAAATGATTGTTGAAATCTTAGTTTAATTTTAACATTTCACAAAGTCATCACAAGAGCTGGACTGGACCCTTTGGTGGGCCAGATTTGGCCCCTGGGCCGTATGTTGGACAGCCCTGGTTTAGACTGTCAGTGTTCAGTAACTGTGTTGTCAGTGGCAGACAGAGAAGTCAGAATGTGAGCAGACTATGCAGCGAAACATTGGCTGAGGTTCATTTTATGCCAGAAAGTTTTGGCTGATAATTACAGATTGTCAAGGTCCACCATCATGACCTAATGAGCTTCAGCGCTGAGGGAACTACAACTCCATTCCTGTGGCAGATGTGAGATGCATCGGTTCATGCTTTTATTTCTCGAGGGAGGTACATGGCCCATAATAAAAGCTATCTTTTCATGAGAGACATGAGGGTTTATTACAATTTTAACCTCAGGTGACCTGAAATAAACTATGTCCATGTGTGCTTCAGTGAATAATTGAAACAC
Organism: Ostorhinchus rueppellii; assembly: GCA_030068375.1. Classification (NCBI taxonomy): domain Eukaryota; kingdom Metazoa; phylum Chordata; class Actinopteri; order Kurtiformes; family Apogonidae; genus Ostorhinchus; species Ostorhinchus rueppellii. Next base: position 14,526,395 of record JAQQZY010000001.1, read on the forward strand.
ACTGCACTTCGACAGAATAATAGTCGGGCCGTTATTTTGCAGCAGGGTTTTAAACAAACAGATTAAACACAATGAGAAAGCACAAGGTCAATTTGAAGTACAGAACTCTGTTAAAGTACTGGAACATTTGTAGGAGCAGTTAAATAAACAGCCTGTCCAAAAAAGTAACTGCCTGGATTTAACTCAGCGAATAGTTCGGATCCTTCCATGGGTAAATACTACAGTGGTTAATAATGTTTCAGCTGGAACAGGTTCTTTAACTCTAACTGCGTAAGTGTCCTCTCATGTCTTGAACGTCAAACAGATTGGACCATGTCAGAATTGATCAGGGTCATCAGGCTTGTGACACTAAGGTTAAGGGAGAATGAGACATCATTTTCACACATGGATTGGTTTGGTTTATTTATGGATATAGGAAGACAAGGGGTATCCAAGGGATTACATGTACAAGCGTAAAGCACTTATTTCCAACATGGTCCCTGATGGAAAAGGACAAGACATAACCACATGCAACAGATCTCACACCTCCATAGCCTCCATAAGGTCCAGACTCTAATTTAGGATGTGATGAAGACTGGCAGCGGTCCAATTGTCCATCATCAGTAATCAAAAATGAATGGAACAAATATTAGGAACCTTGATTGATTGATTGATATGGATTTTTTTTAGGTCCAGTGTTGATTCTTTTTATTTTTTTTCCCATCAGTCTTATCCAATGACTGATACAGGCTGCTGATTTTCTGGAGCCGATACTGCTTTTGTCCTCTCAATTTATGTCATAAAAGTGACACAAATGATGATCTCAATTTAAAAGGAAAATAAAACAACATTTAACAAATATTAATAAAAGGTAGAAAGATGAGGTAGAACAGGTAATGTGGCATACAGGAGCATTTAACTTATAAGTTTTAAGTTTCACTTTCACTTTCTATGGTTATATGGTGTGTGCACACTCCTTTGTGAGGTGTGTACGGCACAGAGCTGCCTGTGGACACCTGTCTGTAAATCATCCTGAGAAAAATATATTGGTTAAATGCACCTGTTCATTGGCCGATACTGATACGAGAAAAAAAAGCAAATATATCAGCCAGCCCCTGTATCAGTCGATCATTGCTACATAAGCATTACGTGGCAAAAAAGATGTCACAGTGAATGTCTCCTGTTATCAAAACCAAAGGTGGTGCAGTGAAATGAGTGTGTGACCTTTTTTTTTTTTTTTTTTTTGGCCGGGCAGTGAGTGTCTAACGTGAAGGAACTGATAAGCAGAGATTCAGATGTTTTTATGGGTACCTGGTATTTGGCATTTTGTCACTGGCTTTAATTCAGAACACAGTTTTGGTTTCAAACCCAAGTGACAGATACACGAGATCCCCATTGACGGTGCTGATTTCATAAACTCAGTCACAAGAGGGAAACCACAGAACACCATGTTCCATCTGTTGTTTTGTCTTTACCACCTTACTGGCCATGCCTTTGTTCGTGCCTTCATCTGCTCTTTTTGTTTTCACTGTTCTGAAGGGGTTGTATACTTAGAACAAATGCATATTCATTACCAACAGCTTTGATGCTGCTAATAGCTGAATATGATACCTGTAGTAAGTGTAAAATCCTTTTGCGTTTCATCTCTGTGCCTGTGCATTTAACTGTTTGTTTTCTTATTATTATCCCTATCTCCTCTATGACCAATATATATTATATATTTTCTCATACCCATGTATATCATTGCGTTCATGCTATTGTTGTTGTGAAGAATACAAAGATGAGGCTTGCACAGATTTTATATTAGGGCAGTAACGTTGTATTTCAGTGCTCTCAGGGTTAACATGTTCCAACTGCTTGTGTGTCTGAACCGGCTTGGCCCTGGATTAGATGGACACCAAGATGCAAGATTTAGAGTCCTGTTGGATTGGAGCAGAGCGAAAAAGAGGCGACATCATGTGTGTGTGTGTGTGTGTGTGTGTGTGTTATGTGTGCGTTTATGAGGCAGAGAGGGAAGGGGCAGAGTTCACCTTATAGGCTATATTTAGAGTTGCCTCTCTGTCCCCTGAAGAGATACACTGCTATGCATGCTGCTTTTTTTTTTTCTGTGTAGAGGGGGACACTTGCTCTTTCGTTTTAGATAAGCCCTGTCTGATTATATAAAGCAGGGGTGTCGAACTCATTTTAGATCAGGGGCCACATTCAGCCAAATTTGATCTGAAGTGGGCCGGGCTAGTAAAATAATAACATAATAATATATAAATAATGTCAACTCCAAACTTTTTTCTATATTTTATAATGAAAAAAGTAAAATTGCATCATGACAATGTTTACGTCTACAAACTATGCTTTAAAAAAAAATGTGAAGAATATGGAGAAATTAAAAAAAAAAGTAAATTTAACAATGTTATTCTTCAATTTATCACTTACACAGGTACATTATAACTTAAAGCTCACAGTGGATCTATTGTACAAATACACATTCAATAACAGATAATAATGTGGCTAAAATTGCACTTCTCTCAAGACATTTCAGGTTGTTCATATTCTTCAGATTATTCACGTTTTGTAAAATTATACTTTGTTTTGGTGTAAATACATGAGTGTTTACAGAGTTGTGAGTACGGTAGTATTTTACCGATTTGACCCACTTGAAATTGAATTGGTCTGTCTATGGCCCCTGGACTAAAATGATTGTTAATATTGGCCCTTTTCCGCTGCACGTTTTCATAACGGCTCTACTCGGCACGGTTCGACTCTACCCCAATATGGCCCTGTTCCACTGGGGGTTGGACCTGGGCCCCGTTACGATTTTTCATACCTGTTTCAGAGGTGGGTCTAACTGTGCCGAGCCAGCACTAAAATGTCATGTGAACAGTGCTGTCCACCGATTTGTCAGAGGAAATGTTGTCATACGTGCAACGAAACTCGGGGATCTGAAATAATCACCTGCGTTTTCAGTAACAATAAATTACAGCAGCAGTACCGCATCCAGTGCCTCCATCGTTGTTGTTTACTTTACTGACCGTGGCGGAACACTTTATTAGCTGCCTGATAACAACGGCACGTCTGTGTCCACTCCGCCAACTCCACCCACTTCAACTAGTTCTGACTAGTAACGGCTGGCAGTGGAAACACAACAAGTGCCGGTCCGACAAGTGGGTAGAGTCGTGTAGAGCCGAAGCGTTCCGAGTAGAGCCGAGTAGGGTTCGCAGTGGAAAAGCACCGTATCTTAATTTAATTTTAGCATTTCACAAGTCGTCACAAGGGCCGGACTGGATCCTTTGGTGGTCCGAATTTGGCCCCCGGGCCGCCTGTTTGGCACCCCTGTTATAAAGTCTTGGTCCAATTTTGCAAATTCCAGCAACTTCTATTTTCAAGCCACACTCACTTGAACAATTATTTATTGTTTTTTTCCTCCCTGATTCCAAGCAACTAAAAATATATTGAGCAGATCAGAGGTTGTCACTGTTAAATAACTTTCTGTAACAGACAGCATTCCAGAACAGAAGGTAAGGAACATTGGGTAAAATTGAAATCAACTCAAATTTTTCTTTGTTCAGTGTTGCTCTTGTGTCATCTTGCCTGTTCATTTTTACTCTACTGTGCTGCACACAAAGCTATGTCTGTTTTCTCTTTGTCATTGATCCAGTTCACACTGTTTACCATAAAATAAAGAAAAGAAGAAAAACCTTTAGCTCCCTTATGTAGATCTAGTGGATTTTTTTGGAGTATCTTGCTGTTTCATCAACATTAGAAATGCATCTGTTGTAAGTAACATCTTCATTCATATTTTAAGATATTACCAGTTACAACAAGCAACAAAACAGCCCGAAGAGCCTGAGAGAGGAAGTCATTGCTATGGAAACACTGGACACTCTCTTGTCTAGTTGCATTGGTGTGAGCTGGAAGGTTTTCAGCACATTTCAAGTCGTTTCAAGTTTTCAGCTCTGAGAACTGGGTTTAATAATAACCAACAATGTTGCTATAAATCCTGCACTGCAGTTTTAATTGCTGGACCGTAGGACTGTGGGGTCTTTTCTTGGTGCCTGAGAGGGGCCCACGGGGAGATGTATGGCCTTTCTTATAGTGATAATATTAAGTAATGCTACTCCATCAAATCTCCAGCAGTAAAACAGCTTAGGCCTAAAGCCTTTGCAGCTGTAAAACCCAGATTCATATCCACCACACAAAGTACTCGGAAGTCCTAGCTATTATCTTTTTAGTCCGTTCAGTCTGCTGCTCTGATCCTTAACAACAAAAACAACACTGCTGTAAAACACCACTGTACAGTCATTGACAAAATGCTGATGGGACAGCGAGTTACTCACTTGTGTTGATATCAAAGCATGGCTGTAGCATCGGTAGCTGGAGGTTTCTGAGTCAGTCAGTGGCATGCCAGAGGAAACTGAACAGCAAATAAAGCACTTGAGTCTGTAATAGCTATAAAAAGCTTGTTAACTCTGTGTTCTTTTTTGTCTGGATGGTCATCATCTGCTCATTGCTCAGACTCAGACTCACCTCAGTAGGTGAAGCTGCTGTTTTGGCTTAGCATAAATGAAATGCAGATGGTTAACCCTTTATCAGACAAGTAAGTATTTTTGGTAATAAGATAAGATAAGACTTTATTGATCCAACTATGTGGAAATTTAACAGTTTACAGCAGCAATATGCATCACACCAGTGCAAAAGAAAAGGCAGGAAGAATTTCTAATTCATAATCATAATAATTTCTGCATGTATTACAAGACAGTGACAGTAAGAGTACCAGTGAGGACAGTGAGTGAAGAATCTCAGGTCCAGTGTGGTCTCCAGGGTCTGTAAGGTCCACCTGTGCATGAACAGTGAGTGGACCTGCTTTGTTAGGTACCATGAAGTAATCGTACTAATGTAAGGAATGATGATCAAAGGGTGGATGTGGATGTGGTTGTGGATGTGGACGTGGACAGGGGTCTGGAGCAGCATTGATGTATTAGAATACCACTTTCAGAACATCTGAACAACATGTTCCTAGCACCTTACATGCGTTTTTCTTGTATTTTTTTTTTTTTTAAATATTTACTTCTTGTTTTTTTTTTTTTTTGCCACTTATGGTAAGGAACCAAATATGGTAACTTCATTAAGCTTGATTTTCTTCATAATAAAACATTTTCAAGACAAAGTAATAAAGTCTTATGTCCTCCAATTAACACTAAGGCTGACATTTTGAATTTCATAGTATTTCTATGAGTAAATTATAAAGTGTTCAAACTAAATACTGCTGTTTAAAGACACAGCAGGTTATTTTAATATGATAATTAATGTTTTTCATTTTAACTTTCTATTTCATATAATTAATGTTTTTCCTTTTAACTTTCTATGCCTCCTGTGATTTCTATATGTTTTTATGTAAAGCACCTTGAGTTGTCTTGTACACGAAATGTGCTATACAAATGAATTTGCCTTGCCTTGCCTAAATACAGTATACTGGGCCAAAACAGCGGGTGAAACTATTTTAATAGGCATCGAGCTTAGATCTTGCAGACCTGGGGACAAGCAGCAGGTAATTCTATTATATAAAGAAAGTTTATTGAGCTGATAGAGATCATTATATTCACCATGTAATCTTTGCACATTAAAGTGGGAAAACCAGGTGTGATAGTTTTAGGAATGCTGTATTTGCACTGTAAGATGCTAGTGCAACAGATTTTAATCACTTGCTTCACTTTTGTTAGTTTTGATGTGCAAAACTATTATTTTGTCATTGTGAATAAGCTGTGTTCCAAAAGTGTGAGTGTCCAACTAGTTTCTCACACAGGGATTGCTCATCTTGTTTCGCCTTTAGTCAACTTCAGTGTCAAGTATAGGGCTAGGCCACCCGCCTGTATTCTGAGGTAAAATCACAATCTATAATCTGAAACACAGATTTTTCACCTCATGTAAAATATAAGTAAGTTACAACTGAGCTGTTATTACGTTTTTCTCTAGTTCTCTCTGCTTTCTGGAGACTTTGGAAATGTGTGTTGGCTTTGTGTTGTTAATCTCACAGGAAACTCTGCTTTCTTGCATGATTCTGAACTGAAATAATGACAGTTTCTTTGAAATTCTTCTGTATCAGACACGTAATCTGTCAAACATACCTGATATGTTTCGGCGGTAAACTTCTGTCTTCATCGGAGGTGTCGCAAGATAGTGTGTGATGTGTTTAAAATGACTGATGTTCTGACAGATTACATGTCCGATACAGAAGAACTTCAAATAAACTATAAAAACATAGACACTATGAACTTTGTTGGACTATTACACTGAAATAATGACAATATTTTGACAATACCCAGATGAAGTAAACAAGCACATCTGCATTTTCATCTACATACAGCTGCAGTATTTTTATTATCGTCTGAGCATCAGACTCGATGCACGTTGGAGTTCAGAAGTCTGACCTTCAGTTGATGGTTACCCTGCCCCCAAAGAGGAGGAAAGGGGTTATTTTTGGTATTTTAACACTCTAGCAGCAAAACTATTGGTTGACTTCATACCAAATTTGGTTTATAGATTGCCAGTGACCCAGATTACATGTGGTTATATTTTGGGAAAAATACGTCAAAGTTAAAATTTTTTAATGAATTTTTAAAATCTTTTTTTCTTCTCTCATTTACTTATAATGGGCGAAATTTCAAATGTCTATAAAAACACCAGTTTTATTTCAATTTACTTCAAACTTGACACATATATAGAGGCAATTGATATGTTGACATCAGCACATGCATACACATGATGACATCAGCTAGATCCATGCCAAAATAGGCTACAATACGTGCAGAGGGGTGGGGTTTGTTGCGCCTGGCAACACTTGTTTTTCTTTATTATTCCTTCGATAGCAGCAAAAGTACTCTGCAAGTTCAGACAGACTGAAACTGAACACTTTAGAGCAGACAGAAATGAGGGTATCACTATAAGTAAACTGAAACAAACTTGCTATCCTTTCAACCTGTGCTCACAACATTCATCCTACAAACTGTTAGATTAGTGCAACTGCCATATGCATATGCAATGCTTTGCAAATTTGTATAATTAAACTGATAAATGGGTGCTGTTATTTTGTTAATTATTTTGTAATGACATAATCACACAGTCCCTCTAAAACGTAGATCATGTTATCCATCATGATCTAAGTTTGTTAGATCTCTCAGTCCTAGTTTGCCATAATCCTGCAAAACACGTTTGAGTGGAATGAGTTTAAACAGGTTATTTTCATGGCAAAATATGTTGAAGTGAAAATTAATGAGCAATAAAAACCTCAAGGGTGGATGTGAATGCACACATCCAACCAGTCCATAACATACAGTGGAATTCAGATTTGCTATAAAATTTCAAAGGAGAATTGAAAATGCAGAGCAGCTCTGGACATGAAAGACTGGTGCCAAAATAAACTGCATGGCCATGTTGGATTTTCCTGAAAGCCTCTCACCTCTCTTCCTGTTTCTGCACAATCAATTCAGACCAGCTGCATTAAGATTAGACTAATCCATCATGGCGGCTTGCATTATTTATCAGCTGACTTCCCACTATGCATTTGGAGAAAATGCTGTGTTGTGTTCGCAATTTGCCGTATAGCTGTGATGTGTTTGGCTCTGTGTAAGGCAGTGTTCACAGAAAAAAAAAAAAAAAAAAAAAAAAAAAGCTGCTGTTTGTAATAATTGTCAGCCCAGAGAGATTGTACTGGAATACATAAACCATGCTGCTTACAGAAGAAGCATTCTTTATAAATATTGATTTTAATGTTTGTGTCTGAAGGCTGATGTTCAGTTAGATATGACAGTGTTTCAGATGCTGCACTGTTCATCTTCTTCCTTCTGAATCTGTATTAAATTACTTTCTTGGCCTCTGTGGAGACTTGGATGACACTTTGATGCAAATCTGCTTGTCTCTTGGAACAGGGTGACTACTGCATGGAGAGAAATACATTTTCTGACACCTGCATGTCATGAGATAATAGAGCTCCGTCCGGGTCTTGATTGCACGCTGTCAGGCTGTAGCCCAAATCTGTTTCACAGTTTGAAGGAGTGGGATTTGAGGAGATGTAGGAAAGAGACTGACTGAGCAGACCTAGGTGGGCTCATGTCCATATTTCTCGTCATGCTGATGTCACATGAAATTTCGATGCAGATGTTTTTTTTTCCTGTCGCACTGTTTTTTGATGACAATGATAGCAAAGCACCGGGGTGTTACAGTTATTACATAACCATAAATATTTTAGCACAGTTGTCTCCATTCACCTGTAAATCAGTAACTTATAAACTAACAAAACCAACCATTTCAGATTTTATTCGCTTTTATGACATCAATTCACTTCACTCCCTTCGTCTAGGTCCATTTACTTCCCATGGTCAGTCATTTATTTGCATCTTTCAGTAATCATTTTTGCTTATTTTGGCTCTCAAATCAGTCCAGTGCTATTTTTTTTCCTATAAAGCATTAGGGAAGCAACAGAAATGAACCAAAAATGACTCTTCACCATTAATTTCACTGTATGTTTTATTTAACCAAGGTTTGTATGAGATGGTTCGAGTTTGTGCCACCTCCACTTCTTGACAAAACTCTGATGGATTCTCATGCAAAGCAGTCTGTTCGAACAAACTCTTTGCTCACTCATAACTCAGTTTGTATCACAATAAATTTGGAACAAGTTAACTCCTTGTATTATTTTACTGTTGTAGAAAGGAAACTTTCTCTTTCAGAGTGCTTCTGAGTACTTTATGATCTTTGACACATTTTGAGAATCAGGTTTTCTGCAGTCACAGTAACTAAAACTCATATTCTCTGATTTCGCGCACCTGTTTATTTATTGTTACCCCACCTCCTGAAGGGGAGGCAAGGGGTATTGCTTTTGGTTTGGTTTGTTTTTTTTAGCAAAACAATTGGTTGAATTCATAGCAAATTGGGTTTATAGATTGCCAGTGACACAGAATAGATCTGATTACATTTTGGGAACCGTAAGTCGAAGTTAAAATTTTTTATGAATTTTGAAAATCTCTCTTTTTTTTTTTTTTTTTTTTCCCCTCATTGACGTATAATGTTTTAAATACTAATGTCTGTAGCAGCAAAACTATTGGTTGATTTCATACCCAATTAGGTTTATAGATATCTAGTGATCCAGAACAGATGTCATAACATTTAGGGAAAAATAGGTCAAAGCTTACATTTTTTTTAAAATAAATGTATTAACCCCCCCTTTGACTTATAATGGATGAATACTATTGGATGAATTCATACCAAATTAAGTTCATAGATTACCAGTGACCCAGAATAGATATGGTTACATTTTGGAAAAAGTAGGTTAAAGTTCAAATTTTTTATGATTTAAAAAAAAAAAAAAGTTCTTCCCCCATTTACTTAGAATGGGTGAAGTTTAAAATGTTTATAAAAACATCAACTTTGTTTCAATTTACTTCAAACTTGACACATACATAGAGGTCATACTGATATCAGCACATGCATAGACATGATGACATCAGCTGGATCCATGCCAAAATAAGCTACAGTATGTTGGAGGGGCGGGGTTTGTTGTGCCTGGCACCACTTATTTGTTTGTTTGTTTGTAATAAAAGAACAGTAAAACCAACTGTCAGGACTCTTAAGCTCTTTGTAAAGATCTCGAGGCACAGGAAAGCAAAGTCCATCTGATCAGAATGGTACCAGTGCCTTATTTTAAGCGAAGAATGCCCCTGTTGATTACTGTCAGGCTCATACATGAACAGACATTTACGTTATTATTTACAATTATTTGTCTGTAATTAGGGCTCGCCTCACATTTTTATTATCACTGTTGTTGTGAAGTGGTGATGAACAGCTCCAGGATTTCATTTCATCTTACTGGTTTGACAGGCTGGGTAGGGTCTTCTATGTCCTCTGAGGCTTTGTATAATGTATATGAAAGAGGCTTGGCTTTACCTTTGGAAGAAAGATAAATATTTAATGAATGTGTTGCTGATTACCTGTAAAAAAACAAAACAAAACTGTGAATAGGAAATGGTTAAAGATGGGGTCTGAGATGTTAGAAAAACAGCTCGAGCGGCTACATTTTGAACCCAACCCCTTTCTTCAGACTCCTCCCCTGAAGCCACGCCTCCAGCCTACCGGAATGTGCAATGCTTGGGATGGGGCGGGACAAATGGCAATTGAATTTGATAGACATATCATCGTTCAATCATTTTGAGTGGGCGTTCAAAATGATTGGATGTTGTTTTTTCAGTCCTGTCCGTTCCACAAGTGACTAAAACTTTTAATTTTTGTGTCAGAGCATTTAATTATTTTTTGTTGCAATTTGGGTATGAAAGGGATTTTTAGCAATATAGTAAAAAATGCTCCAGAAAAACATCTCAGACCCCACCTTTAACTCAAGAAAAGCTCTCAGTATCAGCCTGGGTGGAAATAACAACAGACATTTACAAAATGAAGAAAATAACTGCATTGCTTCATCACAGACTAGAAGTTTTTACTTCATATTGGGAAAAATGGGTTCAGTTTATGATAATAGAGGCCTGACTTTAATTTATGCAAATGAATAGTTGTTGCTATCTGATGTTCACTGTTCCAGATGCCTGTGTGTGTGTTTTTTGTTTTGTTTTCTTCTATGTCAATGGAAAATTCTAAAATGCATTAAATAAATAATTATATATATATAAACCCACATATATCACCTGAACACCCCTGCCCCCTCCACTGATCCCCCAACTACTCTATCTTAGCACCCAATTTTCACGCATCACACCCATTCATCATCAACATAATAATTATACACACACACACACACACACACACACACACACACACACACACACACACACACACACACACACACACACACAC
>JAQQZY010000001.1:14552110-14562478 GCA_030068375.1 Ostorhinchus rueppellii
CAAAGTGTCAAACAAGTATGATTTCTGTACACTTCTGCTAACACTTCATTAACCACAATGCACTGCATCTTAAAGTGGCAGACAACTATTCCAAACAGCATAAGGATTTGGAGCCTTTCTAACAGAGTCATTGTGTGCAGTGCCCAAAGGTACATTTCTGTCCGTAGTGATTTCCTATGCAAACACCACATTTATTTGGTCAGTCTTTCAGGCCTCTTTTGGAGTGAATGAATGACTGTTTCTCATCTGGTGCTCATTTCAGGACTCTGAATCACAGATTTGTTTCTGTTTATTTGTTTGCTGCAGAGCAAAGGGACTGTTAACGGGAGAGCACTTGTTCATATTTTAAGTCAGAAGAGATGCTGGAAGCTGTATTTGTTAAAGATGAATCATAGTGGTTGTAAGGTGTGTGGGGATAAATGTGTGATTCTGCCATCAGAGACCTCTGAAACCTGCATTCATTTACATATGCTTGTGTCTGTCTGTATGCATGTCTTCCTTCTGATTTGGTCAGTTGGGACTCCAGTGTTGGGGCTGTACACAAAGTGGACAGCTGCTGATTGTGTTTCAGCTAAACTAACAACAGAATCCTCCCGTCCATGTTGTTTACTGTCTGTATGATTGTATAATCCCTATGTTTAATCCCCATTGTTACAGGATTAAAACTGATGGAGTATATTTTTATGACCTGAACTAAGTTCTTATTTGAGTATATGTATGACAGGAAGGCACATCTGGAGGTTTAGAAATGATCAAAGCTGTTTCCTGACAGTATTTTTTTCTTGAATGACTTCAGTGCCCATTACTTGTCTTTCTTAAATTGTCAAAAAGGTGTTGGTCTGTGTGAAACATGTATTTGTAAAACAAGTTAGTTCCACATATTACCTGAGGGCAGTGTTGTACAAGTTACTTCCAAACTGTAATACATTACAGATTACTTGTTACCTCCGACAAAGTTATGTTTTTGCCGGCGTTTATCTCTTTGTCTGTTTATCTGTTTGTTTGTTTATGTTCAAAATAACTTGAAAAGTTCTGAACACATTTGAATGAAATTTTCAGGAATTTTGTAGAAATGGGACGAGGAACGAGTGATTACATTTTGGTGGTGATCCTGATCACCGTCTGGATCCAGGAATTTTTTAAAGGTTTCTTTATCATTGGGAGATAGGGCATGACGGCACTGATTTGCATATGAGATCATTCAGTGCCATCTAGTGGAGGAAAGTACAAACACTACCTTGGCGGAGGTCTGTGTTCTCTGAGTGCTTTTCTAATTACTGTTATTTAAAAGTCATTCCTTTCCTTACAGTATTACTGTCTCAGAATTGTAATGTGTTACATGACTCCTGTAAATGGTGCGTGTACAACAGACACAATAGTGGCTGCTCTGCTGACTTTTCTTTGGGTAGCTTGATCAAGTAATTCAGTCTGGAATGCAATTTAAAGTTCAGTTCACAGTGAGGCTGAGACAACACTTTCAATCAACCCAGCCTTATTAAATCCTCCCTTCTTTCACACATCACACCATCTGACTAAGCATTTACCTTAAACCACCCTCACTATGACTTCAAACACCTATGATCTTTCCATGTGTCATCCACTGTTAATAAGAGGAAATGAAACTTAAAGATATAATGTCTTTGTAAGTGATCCCAAGTTTCTAATATGCTTAAGTTTTCCCTTTCATCCAACAATATAGACAGCTGAATTCAAGCAGTTATCCTTCACCATGGTTGCTTTTAGTGTTGTCGTACTCACATGATCCGCTGTTAGTTCTATGAAACACCTGATGCTCCTGCTGGAAACTCAAAAGTAAATACTTCTGTGTACCAGAGGACTTTCCTCATAAAAGCCATAAGACACCTTGTGATCACAAGAGAAAATATAAACATCATGTGGTTGTAGGGTTACTATGGTCATGTGGTTACTGTGCTACGCAGCCTATATGAATGAACATGTACAACAAAGATTTTGTTAAGCAAGAACATGGCAGAAGGACAGAAGAAAAAAAGAAAATATGGAAAAGCGCTTCATTAGAAAATGATCATAAATAATATCTGACAGACCAGACATAGAGGTAAAATGTTATTTTGTCATAAAAGAAAGATTAACATACTAAATGTAAATTAAAATAGTGGTAATAATCTCCTGTTTTTTGGTCTCATTAAGGATGATTCATTCTCCAGTCTGTTTAATGAGAATTTTATTTTCAAATCTAAAACAGTCATCTCTCGTCCAGTTCACTGGTTGAACTGTTGCTTTCCAGTTAAATAAAACCCATTTTTTTGTGAACATACACTCAGATACTATGTTATAGTTTTCCGAACTGATCATGATTATACTCTGGTTTCTAACAATATGAGTCGGGTGCACAAAACCTTTTGTTGAAACACAAATATAGCAAGCAATTATTATGTAAATAACATGTCATTAAGTTAATGCTGTAACAGGTAGCACCAATGTTATACCTGTGTTATTTACACTGATGTAAATGAGAGAATATTTATACATTTACTGCAAAATCATCCTCTATGGAAACAAAATTTGGTCCACTGTCTCTCCCCTAATGCTTGTCTTTGTCTAAATCTCTCTGTTTATGAGGCTGACATCATATTAAACTACATTTAAATGATGCCAAGCATGAATTCTGAAGTCAGTTACTGGAGGAACCAGGTTGGTATGTATGTTATCTTGGAGTTTTGGGTAGTTCAATATAAAAAGCTCTGATGATCAGACTACTTTATTACACATACTTCATTTTATTATCCTCCAATCCAAGAGACGACAGTACAGTAGAGCTGAACATGACTGTTCAGCTGTGACAGAAGTTACTGCTGCTGTGCTGTGTATGTAAATTTGCATAGTCTCCAGTTTGGCAATCCATTCTTTGTGGATTTGGCCTTAAAAATGACTGCTTGGAGGCCAGGATTAACAGTTCTCTTCAGCGTCTTAAATAAAGTTTGTTTTTTGCATTTTGACAAGCTGAGGGAGCATGAGCATTTATGTGCTCATGTGCTCAAATATGTTCACCTTAAAACACTGAGTAAAGGAGTGCCTCCTTGAGTACACAAAGTGGATGGATTGTTTACTATGCCTTCCTTTGTGATCTTGTGTCAGCATCTTTCCAAACCAAATAAAGCAATTCCAGATGTGTTCCTTGGAAATTCTCCTGCCTTTGTTTTTTTTCGCCTTTGGTTCTCTATGCAGTGTTATTTGGCAATAGCTACTGCCGCAGTATTGTGGCATGAAATATCAGTTTGTCTGCTGCCACAGAGCTAATCAAATGTTAACATTTGTACTAGAGCCAATCATGGATATTATTACATGAACTCATGAGCCTCTTGTTGCCACAGTACTGAGGTGATATATGGTGTATACTAAAGTGCATTCTTTTGTGCATTTTGCTACAACAGTACTGTGGGAACTGATGGAAGAAACAGCAAATTAGTGATGGTATATAGTATAGAATAGGAATTATTGTTCTAAATGCTCTAGATGTTATTGTTTTATGGGGTTCTTTGCTATGTGCAGTCAGTGGAGCTGGAGAAGGTGGGCGGAGCTACATGTTAGATGTAGCAGTGTGCTGTGTGACTTCTCAGCTCTGTGTCAGTTCAGTGTTGAGTACTTTGGTCCCAATTGTACACTCTGAACATTGTCCCAGTGGCAGATTTATAGCAGTGTTGTATTTACCTACCAGCGCTGTGCCCCCCTCAGAAAAAAAAATGTTGCTTTGGCTGGGAATGGAGCCCAAGTCGTCTCCGTTGTGGTCTGAAACGTGAGCTACTGAGCTAAATCTCTGCTGTCTTCAGGGCCGACCTATTTTCTATCTGATGGCCATATTATTTTTCGGGCTGTGACCTTTACATCTAAGCTGCAGGGTTAATTAAGATTAAGTGTATGTTGTGTTGTGAAATATGACTGTGATGCACAGGAATAGGCAAAAGGACTATGACAGTTCAGAGAAGTATACCACATATGTTTGTATATGAATTTTATTCATTGAAAACCTTGGGCAAATCCTCATATGAGGTAAAACAATCACCATGTATCATATTGTTTGTCTGCTTGCTGAAACTCAAAGTGTGACTAGAAACACAAACCAGCTTGGTTGCCACAGTACTGTGGCAGCAGGGTGTCAAGTTTCCAATCTATACATGATATAATGAGGGCACTGATTGGCTCTGTGGTAAAAGATAAACTGACATTTCATGCCACAGTTCTGTGGCTATAGCCACATCAGTGGCTATAGCCACATGATCATATTATTTTTCAGAATCCTGCTGCATTATTGTCACGTCTACTTTTGGGTTCAAGCAAAGTGACAGTAGGTTTTGCAATATACCTCTTTTTTTTCTTTTTTTCCTTTTTTTTTTTTTTAGCATGCTGTCTGCTTCTTTTTGGCACACACATGCCCTCATCCTAATCCTTATAATTTTCATTTTCGAGGGTCATTGTTCTGATAAAATCACAGAGCACAGTTTATTACTTCAGATCCAACTCCCTTGTTTTTAACACAATCAAACTCCAGCCTCTGATTATCTCTTGATGGTCAACACACTTGAAAAGGAAGCAAGAAGGTGAGAGGAAGAAGAAGCACAATACTCTTGTTTGTTTTTAGTCTGTCTTTTCCATGTGACTTTCAGTGCAGATGATTTAACACCGAAAAATAGCATGTGAAGGCACCGAGGTTGGACATGGAAGCATTGAAGAAGCTGCAGACAGAAAAGCGTTGAGGCATTTCTGTGTTTTTCAGCACTTAAACCCTGATGTTCTTTCAATCACTCATTTGGCTATGTGGTCGAGCTGAAAATAGCTGAAATTTACTGCTAAAATCCAATTAGCTCTCCCTCCTTCTCAAGTCTACAACCTATTTGATGTTATCTGAGCCTCTCTGAGCAAATCAAGTGCATTTCACACCTTCTTAAACGCTCATTATGAAATCAATTGCAGCATGGTAGGGAGCTCCTTGTCTCTTTGTTTGGCGCTTTTTTTCCTACTTTACTTCTGTTTCTCCACAGTACATGTGCAGCACAAGGCGATATTTACTATATGGACTTTTTTTTTTTCTCACACAATGAAATTTAGTCATAATTAAAACAGGTCTGACTCACAGCTTTGTGTTATTGATGATTAAGCTTCTTATTAATATATTATATTAGGTCAGTAATCCTTGGGGTGTGTCTTTAATAGGGAGTCAGTGTTATTAGTGTTTGGTGTGTTTATTTTATATGGTTCACATGTCTAAAAAATAACACAGTTTAACTGTCCAAAAGAATAGCTCTAAAATGCATAAAGATGGTAATAAAAATAATAAGACTCCTCAGTTAGAAAAAACAAAAAAAAGGATAAAGCAATTATAAGTATCATGGGGGTTGCTGAAGCCTATCCCAACCACCTATGGGGGAAGGCAGGGTATGCCCTGGACGAGTCACTAGTTCATTGCAGGGCTGACATACAGAGACAAACAACTAATGACTCCCATTCACACCTATGGCCAGTTTAGATTAGCCGGTTAACCTATTCGTGCATGTGTTTGGATGGTGGGAGGAAGCCGGAGTTACACAGGGGGAACATGCAAACTCCACACAGAAAGGGCCCTGGTTGGAACTGAACCATGGACCTTCTTGCTGTGAGGTGGCAGTGCTATCCACTGCATCACCATGTTGCCCTAATGAAATTAAATGTCATGTAAAATGCCGTAATGACATCAATTTGCATGTTTCACATTGTAGCGACACAGTGAATAAAACCGTCCATCCATCCATCCATCCATCCATTTTCTTCCGCTTATCCGGGTGAATAAAACCGTTTACAGCCCAATAAAAGCAGCTGACACCTGCAACATAATTGCATGTACAAGGGCCCACGTTAAGATAGAAACAAGGTCATATATGACACAGAAAATGCATAAAATAAGCAAATCATAAATAAGTAAATTTGAGTGTATATTATATATTGTAGTTTTACATGCTTATTTATTGTCTTTAGTCTTAATTGTTTTATTGTTTTTATGATGTGCAGCACTTCGGAAACATTCTTGTTGTTTAAATGTACTATATAAATAAAGTGGATTGGATTGGATATATCATAACTTGTATAGAGGGAGTGTCACTCACCCTTGGCTTACAACTCCTGGTGGTGATTATTTTAATCATCACCGGTAAAAAAAAATCTTAGTGTAGAGAGGTAAACAGCTTCCAGTGGATTTAGGTTTACAGCTGAAGCAGCTGAAGAATGTGTATATAAAATGTCACTGTAAGTAAAGACTGATAATGAAGTTATGTGAAAAAAGAAATCACTTTACTTTTCTTGGTCACTAGTTGTTGTAAATAAAAGCTGCTTTCTGTTGTTTTCTTCTTATGTGGCGAAGCAGCAATGAAGACGTTGACATTTCAGAACTCCAGATTGTACATAAGGAACTTAAGTGGCCAAATTATTCTGTGACACTTCAGTTGAGTGAGCGTAGCAGTTATCGTAGGTCTGATTATATGGCTGTCACTAATTATGAAATAGCCAATATGGTGTTACTTGTTTTTTTTTTTTAAAGCTATAGTTCTTTCTAGTATTTCTAGAATAAATGTAAGATGCACTCATTTGCAGACAGAAAAGGAAGTCAGTTAGATTCTTGACTTGCATGTTCACATTCCAAAGAGACTGATGAAGGTGGTGATAATGATCATGGTGATGGTAAAATGTACAACAAAATACAACACAAGTGAAGATACAATTCATCGTTCCACACAACACTGAAGTTCTCCTCTCGGCCTGTAATGTATTCAGTGGGAAATCAGTCTTTAGTCACTATCTACAAGTGTAAAAAGCTGCAGAATTTGACTCAAGCGTTTGCTTTAATGAACAAGACAATAAAATTTTAACAAATTAGAAAAACAGTTTCACTTGAGTGTAGTTTCAGAGTGGAATAAAGAAGCTTAAAGCTGGTCTTCATAAAAGCTAGAATCCGTGTGTGCAGGGCTGTGTTATTTACCATGTGTTGAAACTCTCTGAAGGTGTACACTGACACCACTCATTCCTTTCCTCTCATCTTCCCATCTATCCATTTCCTTGCAGGCACTCAGTGATTACACATAGCCCACCTCAGTGCCTTTCTACAGGCCATGTGTTTACCTAAGGTGGTGCACTGCATCAGAGGGAAGTTTCAGGGTTGGAAATATCAAAGTTCAGCGTAGGCAATCAGAAGATTTAAACACTATGGACTGAAGGATTATTAAACATTAATGCCAATATGAGCTGTAACTTCTACCCATGAATAGGGAAGTCCACTGGTGGGTGACGGCAAACAAAAAATCTACATTTCTAAGTTCAGTGCCCCTTCTGGCTTTTCTCCTTTCTCTGCTGAATATGATGATATTTTTCTGTTTAGCTGTTAGGTTGTTAGTTAATTTAGCATAGAATTACTATTAGCTTCTTGTAAATTAAACTTAATGTAAATTAAACTTACGGATCCGGTGTAATCCCGGCGTGAGAATCTTACATGCCTCGTGCAGGCATCTCTTCTTGTGGACCTCCCGTGATTGCCTGTCAGCAATTCACCTTTGGCTAAGGCCCACCCTAGAATGTTGATTGACCAATCACAGCACAGCAAAGGTCCGACAGTGGTCAATTCCCTCTCAGTACTCTTTTAAGGTTCACACTGTCAGTTCTCAAAAATTAAATGTTGAACATGGGTCAATACTCATTTAAACCTTAAAGTAATCCAAAAGTAATTAGTTACATTACTTTTTAAAAGTAATCAAAAAAGTTACACTACAATGTGGCCCACATCCAACTTTTTGCCTCTATTTGACCTGTATCTGACCTTTTAAAGACAGTCTGAACAGCACATATCTGATTGTTTTGAAATGTGACCCAGGCCTCTTTCGTATGTGGTCCTAAATCCCATATGTATCGGATGTTTTACAATGCAACGTCAGTCTGAACGGCCAGGTCGCATTTATCCGACCTTTACGTCATTGAAATCGCCAGAGATGGGTGTCGTATCATGAGAGTGTAACAGAGAGGCAGTCACAGATATATTTAAACATTTTTCTTGTCATTGGAAAATTCTGAATGAAGTGTGTGTCAGTGAAGCCGCTAACGTCACGATCCCACCACTCCTGACTCCGACTTCACATTCAAATATTCCGCTGTACAGCCGTAGCAGCCATAGCTAAAAACCTGGCTCTGCTCTTTTTTAATCTTCTACTTAAAATGATTTGACTGGTGCTGATTGGTTTTAGACAAACATTATCAGTGCCACACATGCCGATACAAGAGCCCTCCATATTTACTTCTGTAAACAGTGTGTTCTGCATGGTCCCGCATGACGTCAGGACCTCTTCTGTGCATGCGGGTCACTTCAGCGTCGCATTCAGTTCATACTCAAAGCTGATAGAAGTCACATTTAATTTGTAATATGAAGAAGCACAGAAAAAAATCAGACGTCACAAAAAAATCCAAATTGTGCATTAAGACCTGCTGTGTGAACGCAGCCCTAGATTCATTATGAATCTGTGGCAGGACAAATTGGAGTATGACACTTTTCCAGTACATGTTCATAGGAATCACCACCAGGCTGGGAACATGGACTTACTCTGACCGTAAGCTCATTTGTTTTCTATTTCTTCTCGCTCTTCAGACCATCCTCGAGAAAACACTGACTTGTTATAGTTTGGTTGTAACCACAAAAACAGCACTGATTCTACCTTAACCCTTGTGAAGTCCTCGGGGTCAATTTGACCCCATTCACTGCCTTCGTCTATGGGATGTAGATGTGGAGGGCTGCACAAGGGTTTTAAAAGACTGTGATATGATCTGTGGAGAGGTGGAGGTTCCAGTGGCACACAGCTCACTTACTCCCATAGTCTTGTGCTTCTCTTTCAGCTGTTGGTGTGCACGGTCTGACTCGTACCCATTGACAGACAGGGTGAAAGGTGCTGCCGTTGCTTTTATTCTGCACCAGAACACAGAGATTGAACCTTTTCCTGCCACAAGGGACGTGGATGAGTGGCATATAATACAAGCTGGAGCAGTGAAGTGGGAACAGAAGAACGCTAGAGCATTGTCCTTCCAGTGTGTTAGTCTTCCCTCAGGCATCTTGGGCCAGGAAAAATACCTGCTGCTGCATTGTAAGGTTTTTAAAGCCTCTCCCTTCAGGAATGGACTTTGCTCAGGGAGGTGGAAGGGTGATAATGATGTGTAATCTTTGTGTATTTATGTGTGCATGTAAAGCTGGGGGCAGGAATAGGTCACTGAGCAGTGACTGATAAACTCCGTTTACTCAGTGATGAACTTCCTCATTACACTGTGGAGTGTTTATGACAGTGGGAAATATGTGCTTTGAATTATTTTATCATTAGAGACAATAAAGTGGTTGAGAAACTGATATTTTCACGGTTGAGATTTATTCTTTTTCTCCTTCTGATCTGTACATAAATGAACCACCCAAGTGGACGTTTGCATTTATATTTTGGCAGGAGATAAAAGTTCAGGAAAAGAAAAGAGAGACTGAGGAAGAGAGGAGGAAGGCTTTGTTGGATGTAGTGATCTCTGTGGCAAAGCAAGGTGACATCCTGCATGACGTCGTCTGTCAGTGTCTCTCGCAGCGCTAATTTTAGAATCATCATCCTCATCTTTCTTCTTCTTCTTCTCTTCTCCCACCGTCACACCACTTAGCACCAGTCGCCGCACGCTTCCCCTTGTGTCAGCTGTGTCTCGCTGGTGATTACGAGGGTGACATGTTGAACAGTGCTGACTGGTGCGTTTGGATCTGCGTGTAAGACAGAGTGTGTGTATGTGTGTGAGAGTGCATGGGTGTGAACTCATTGCTGGCAGAAGTGGCTGCTGTGGCTTACACTGTTTACATGCCTCGTAGTTTGCGTCATCTTTAAAAAAGAAATGTTAGTTCTTGTGTCGGAGGTCATTCAAGAACCAGCTCGACAGGTGTTTCCCATTCAAACACTTACAGAGGAAATACTATAGCCTGGAAATTTTAATGAGTTTTTATTTTGTTTCATTTGGCCTCTGGTTCTTAATGACTCTTTGATTGATCTAGTTTTACAAGTGCATGAGTGTTACTATTTTATATTCTCAGTTATTTAGTTTTACTTTAGGTTTTCAGGTATTATAAAATAATCTTTCACTTACAGAAACTGAAAATAATTCATAATATTAAATATAAATTACAAAACCATTGTTAATCATATATTTGTGCAAAGCCTTTTTTTAATTGAATATTATGTACCCTACCACTACAGTGTGTTTTTGAAAAACTATGAATAGAATCATATCAAATGGCCGGGGTCTACCACACCAGACAAGACCCCAGGTGTAGGCTGTGTAGAGAGGCCCCTGAGACAGTCCAGCACATCA
>JAQQZY010000001.1:14688851-14699693 GCA_030068375.1 Ostorhinchus rueppellii
GATAGCTTGTGCTATGTCTGTTTCTCTCACTTTGAAAAACTTCC
Source organism: Ostorhinchus rueppellii (assembly GCA_030068375.1). NCBI lineage: Eukaryota > Metazoa > Chordata > Actinopteri > Kurtiformes > Apogonidae > Ostorhinchus > Ostorhinchus rueppellii. The sequence goes on from JAQQZY010000001.1 coordinate 14,688,896, forward strand.
ACACCTCCGACATGTTTGTTTGTGTCGCCCATTTGTCCGTTTGCAAATACTGTCCCCAGAAACTGATTCTGCACATTGCGTTCCCCTCTAAGACACACACCGAATATAATACTGAAGAGAGTGCCCCTTGTGCCCGGCTGAAGTTACTGCAGCGAACGAACAAACACACACACAAACTCGGGTGATCACAATACCTCCTGGACAGAGGTAACAATAGCAGTTGTATAGTTCTGCTTTTGTTTGCATGTCTTTTTGAGTTTCCTCTCCAAAAGTTTTATAGACTAGGAATAGCAACCGTTAGTCATCACAGAGTTGTTGCTTGGCCACATGCTTCAGCAGTGGCAGCTCCAATTTTAAACCCTTCACCAATTACAGAGCACTCAAACCAGTGTTTTCAGATCAGGGCTATTAGTAGTCTCTCAAAATCACTTGAGCTGTGGTTGGAAAAGTAAGTGAGATTCTGGAAAAAAATGAGGGGCGAGGTGTGAGGGGGCGAGGACGAGAGTGCGAACGGGATGAGCACATGAGGTGGAGTTGAGGATTGACAGAAGCACATACTGTAGTACGAGTACAAAGTTCACCAAACAAGAGGGAATGATGTACATTTGTCCTGTTTTTAACATCTAATATCTACTCTCTATAGTTTCATGTTATCTTTATATTCCTATAACCCTCTAACTCTAGCATCCTCCAGATCAGTCCGAGTAACATGATCCATGAGCACTCTCCCATAAACTACAAAGGCATTTATATCAATAATAAATGTACACAAATACACATTTGTATTTGCCAGGGAAATAGAAAATCGCTTTAGAGGAACTGTACACTATAATACATCTTTGAGCTGTAATGAGAATTTAGGCCTGAAGAAATATAGAAAAATCTACCCTTTATGAATGAAAATGGCCCCAGTACACTACTTTCTGTTTCAAAAATGACTCAAACACTGTAGTCTTCTTTGCATCATTACTTTACATACTGTTGCTCTTAAAGTTGGAATAAAATAATTTTACCTTTTTTGACAATGTGACTTATGTATAACTGAGTCTCAGTATATAATCATTTAACCTGGTCAAAGGTGATTACTGATGTGTCTAAATAGGAATAAAAAGAGGAATGTGTCTGAAGATGAAACTATTCCAACTTTATGGGCAACAGTAGTCACTTTTCCTTTTGACATATTTGCAAAACTTTACCTATTTTTACTAAATGTGGAAAAAAACAGAAGTGCATAATGTTGATTTTTCCATTAAATCACAAATTAGATGATTTGTTTATTTATTGCAAGACGACATGACAAGTCATATCATAAACATGGTGACAAACATAAATATCGTGTTGATTTACAGATATATTACCTCTATCTAAATCTCTATCTCTATCTAATCTTAGTTTCCTGGTGTGTCCACACATACCGCATCATGTTTATTTTAAAACTCTTCGCTTGTTGTAACGTCCAACAACATCTGTTTTTTTTTGTTTTTTTTTATTCATGACTCCAGGTGCAGTAAAAGGCCTTTCCATTGCAGTTTTGCGTGATGGACCAATTACACTACACTGGAAAAACCACCTCTTGCCAGTGTAAAAATGTTTAACCCATAAGGACCCAGCGTGACATATGTGTCACTTCCAAAATTAATCTTTCTCTATATTGAACCGTCCTTAAGTGCTTTCTCACCATTTGTTGTAATGTTGTCTTCTGTACATTGGGTTTGTCTTCCAGTGAAAATCAGGTATTTTTCAACATGTAATTTACTAATCCTGTAGATATTCATAAAAGCTCAGAGAAAGGAAGAATAACATTTGGGTGTTTAAGGGTTAATCGAAAAACTCGAGTTTTGGTGAAATTGCCCTTTTTCCATTTGGTAAATTTTTTTGTGCAAGTTATATTTGCACAATTTAACACTCTAATCTGAGGTGTGCAGCTGGAGGTCAGATCCTGTCAGAAAGTGCCACATGATGGAAAGCCAAGCCAATGGAAATCCAGTTCAACTGGTACACAAAACCCAAACAAACCCTTTCAGAGCCTCAGCTGGTTGTGCGTGTAGGTGTCTTATGATTGCCTGGCATGGCGATGTCCATGAAAATTTCTTGTTTCACACTTCCACACCTTCCCCCTCAGCCCCTTGTTTACTTTTTAACACTTTTCTAAATCATGCACTGGGTGTGGACTCGCAGCATGGGTGACTTCAGTGGGGAAAAAAAAAAAAACCTAACAGAACTGAAAGCTAATTAATACCCGTGATTTTCATCTGAACAAGACAGTGTAAGACTATTCTGTGGATTTGCCACAGGTTCAGCCTCAAGATCTTCAACATCTGGCGGTTACATAAATCAAATGGATTTATGTAAGTATGGGTAGAAAACTGCTTCGTGATAAGTTGGAGAAAAGAATCTGTTCTTTTCTCTCCCCTTTAAGCTGCACAATTCATCCTGATGACATGTAAAAAGGTGCTGTTCATTTGCTGTGCTGCTTCTAGTCTAGGATGCTCATGTAAACCCCAGGGCTGCTCATTAATATCATCAGTGAATGAAACCAACCACTGCCAGCCCATACAGTACTGAAGAGCTTTCAGAAACACACACTACAGCATGGCCTGCTGCACACTGGATCTGCTCCACAGCACACACTTTCCTCAAAGGAACCCAAATACAATAGCAAAACTGAGATTCCCATTACACTCTTTTACAGTGTTGGTCATTGTGAGCCATACCAACATGGGTTTTTTTCAGCATCCATATGGAGGACGAAAGTTACAGGAGCAGAGGTTGGAGCTTGTGAACATTCGCACATGCATGAACGTGTGTGTGCGCATGTGCTTGTGTGTATGCAGTGAGGAGGGTAGCCTTGAATAGCTAGCAGTCTGATCCAGAACTGTCATGTAACATTAAGCCTAATGGGAGAGAAATGTCTGCAGCAATGCCCATGCGCACGCACACGCATACAAATATACACACAAACAAGCATGCATGTACACACAGACTGTTTGAGACAGTAGCACAGGACCACAAATAAACACACACGCACACAAAAATATGCATTTGACTCGGCAAAGACATTAGAAAATGAGGATATTCTGGATTATTCTTTAATGATGTATATAGACTAAAGTGCACAAACAAACACACACACACACAGACACACGCTTTGTGCAATGAATCAGTGGAGCTTTCCTGGCCAGAGGCTTTTATACCATAAAGTAAAAAAAATAACACAGTATGAGAGCAAGGAATGTCAGGAACAGGTCAGGCTTGTCTATTTCCATCACATGTAGCTGGGCAAAGACTGAGCACTTTATGAATTTATCATCCTTGTACAAACAGCAAATGCAACGTACTCCCTTCTTCATAATAGAGAAGTTCTAGGCTTAGCATGCCAGTTAAGACCACGAAGGTCACCGCGCCCGAAAACTGTAAATGTCCGCTGGTGTTGTTGCAGACAGATGATGGGTGGCAAGGGCAGCAAGTCACTGCAGCGTCACATTAGCACAGAGCTGTACAGGAAGGTCTGAAACTGATCTAAGCAGTCACTTTTTGTTGAATATAATTGCCTTCTCTGCCTTTTTCGTTTTTCTTTTCATTTGTGCACCACACAGGCTCCCAGAACAGCTTTTTCATGCTTTTTTTAATGTTTTATTTTCTTACTCCACAAGACACAGAGATATGACAGTTCTGACAGAGGGATAAACGGATCATAAAACCCAGCCTGAAATGCAATGAGAACAGTCATTTTATTTGCATGTGGGTGCTTCTATGAAACTGGTTCCCAAAAAGAGGACAGAGGGGCTAAAAATTCAAACCAGATGTAGATTACTGTTATGAAGCATTTTTGATGGCACTTTGGGTCTATTTTATATATAAATCTTTACTGAGATAAAAGACAAACTATTTTTTTTCCAGAAAAAAATATTTTTACATTATTTTAATGCAAAAATCAGCATGTAACATGGTCAAAAGGACATGAAAATTACATACTACTTTTTTTTTTCTTTATGTCTCTATTCTCACACATGTACATTGTGGGAATTGAACTAATTGTGTTTCACAAAAATGGCTGCTGTTGCAAACTCATTCACGATTTATATTTATTTAACTGGGCAGGTTCTGTATGTAACGTAAGTGGACACAATAGGGTTCATACAAAACCTAGAATGAGAGTGAGATTCATGAAAAACCTGCATGTCTGGATTAGAAAAACCACTAGGATCATCAAATTTAACACAGTGTCTTTATTTATGGCACTATATAAGGCCACTTCAAGCCATGTGTTCAGCATCAAATGCACTGACACCTAGATTGCTTTTCATGTCCCAATTTTGGTCCTATTTTTGGCCCCACTATTTTATTAAAAATTCATTAATTTTGGGAAGGCTCAGAGCAAACGTGTAATTTTTTTTGCATTTATCTGAGGTCATTACTAGGTGCATTCTGGGTAGAATTATGTCTAAATTTGTCTTTCATTATTGGGATTAAAAAGCTGGCAAAGTGCCAGGTACCAAAATGTACCCAGTTTCCTGTCAGCACACATATGCTGTGTACTGACACTTAGCATGCAGACATTTAACTCAGAGGGCTGTGCATTGTTATTATTCATCTAAGTATCAGTTACCTTCAGATTAATGTGTGTCAGTTTGGTGCTCAGTTTGTAAATTTATCACAAGCCACACTGTGATTGTAATATTGACTGAGGCTGTTGCACATCACAGATTTTGCCTGTATTCTGCATGCGTATGTGATAATTAATCTAAATATAACTTAATCTATAGTTATTAACTTCGTTCTTTGAACTGACAGTGGACACTAAGAAAAGGAATCGAAAGAGTTTTGAAAGAGAGAACGTTATATTCAAGCTGTCACCACCAAATTTAATGTCACATCATCTGAAAGGCTTGAATTTACGTCCACAGATTTCTTGTTGTTATAAAATTCAGCTCTGCAACAAATTGAAAAGTCCTAATGTATAGATTCAGCTTTATTGTTATTCAATCAGTAATACATGACAGAATGAAATGTATTTACCCAGTTCTTAGTTAAAAGATAAAAGGATCAAATAGAACATAAAATATGTAATAGCTAAATAGAATAGAATAAAAGCTACCATGATAAATAACTTGTAAATATGTACATTATTACACAATATGCAGCAACAGTAACAGTTAGAGTGATGGTGCATTTAGCAGCAACAGTGAAACAAAGTGACAGTTGTGGCTTCAGCAGCATTATGGTCTGTCGTTTAGTATACGGGGGCTGGAGCAGTTGAACAGTCTGACTGGATCTGGGTAGAAGCAGTTTTTCAGGCTGACTGTTTTTGCCTGGATGCAGCGCAGCCTCCTTCCACAGGGCAGGGGAGCGAACAGTTTGTGGTCAGGGTGGATGGGGTCATGGAGGATGCAAGTGGTTCTCTGCCTGCATCTGGTGGTGTAGTTCTAAGACTGGAAGTTCCAAGATAGATGTCGCTTTTGTGGTTTTGCCACAATTTCTTCTCATTAACAGCAATAATTTTTAGTGTCTTTGTGACGATGACATGACAAAGGAAAACTTGTCACCTCATGATTTTCCACACCATCTGACTGTTGTCCTTGAATCCTCTCCCCTCCCCTTCCCTCCCCTCTCTCCTCTATCTGCCTGTTTCAATGTCTTTTTCTTTTCTTTTTTTGTCCCATAACATAAGCCGACACAAGGCTGCAGGTCAGAACTATGTTGACCTGATGTCTCTACATGCTTTCCATGCTTAAGTTCCCTGTTGTACATGAATTTGCAAGAAAGACCTTGAGGTCAATTCCCAGTGACGCAGCACAACAAATATGCCAAGTTACAGTAGGATTTAAATTATCCTCTGTCTCGTATTGACCTAATTCACCCTATCATGGTCTCGTATTGCAAGCCAGTACTATATCAAACATGTGGCATGTATAAACCACAGTAGTAGTGTGTATGGGATGTTTCTTTTTTAGACAGATCTATGGCAGGTGAGTGCTGTCCAACTCCATACATTCCCTCCCTTATCCATATTGAAATATTTCAACAGTGGCAGCGCAAATATTCAGTGAAAACAAATCTTCAGAGTGAACGTCAAAATGTGTTGGCAGCTGTCAAGCCAGACTGTAGGTCGGCGTGAATTAAGCAGGAAGCAGGGTTTAAACAGACACGCTCAGGGATTTCACCCAGAGCTTTTCCTCCCCACTGAATCCTTGACCTGCAAGCTAATTAAAAAAAACCCTGAAGTAAGGGACTTTTCCCTACCGTCTTATTACCAAAGACACAAGGATTCTGAGGATTAACTAAGTGCTTTTCAACCTTCTCAAGGCACCGTGTTCATTTTCTGGTAAGAGGATGAAGATATGGAGCCTCGTACACATTTTACTGCTGACGTGTTTGTCATTTAATGTCTGCGTCGGCCCCCTGGGTGACCGACTTATTCGCATTATGCTTCATGTGGATGACTCCAGACACATTTCAATCAAGGAAGAATGCATGAAGTGGGGAGAGATATTTTATCTGCAGGAAGTTAAGCATCACCATTTAACCCATAGCGTACAGAAATAACAAGAAATACCATGATTTAAATTTTCTCTACATGGCCTCTGTCTGTTTGAATGGGTCATATTTTGCTAAACCCACTTTTAGTAGTCTTTGGTACATTTGTTTGTGTATCTGGGGTGGCTGTGGCTCAGTTGGTAGAGCAGGTTGCCCAGTGACCAAAGGGTTTTACGTTCAAATCTGGGTCCAACTGTCAAAGTGTCCTTGAGCAAGACACTGATCCCTGAACTGTTTCCAGTAGGTATGGCAGCAGCAGCCTACTGGTGTGTGAATGGGTGAACGTGAGGGTTTGTAAAGCACCATGAAGGTGTGGAACATGTGCTATATAAATGCAATGCTAATAGTACAAAAAGTTTGAACTTGAACCCTCCTGGACATTTTTTTTTTTTTGGATTGAGTAAAATACTGTTTAAAAATTCAGTGTTTAATTTAGAAACAAACCTATACACCATCTGTGTGGCTATGATCAGGGCAGTGTGTCCACTCATGTCACCACAGCGCTGAATGAAAACACAGCGTCTGTGAGCAGATTCAGGCCTTCATCTCCATGGAAAACTATCTTTATATTCATTTTGGAAAAAAAATCAAGTGGATTTTTATAACCTGCTTCAATTCCTACTTAATTTGTTCCATTTTATTACTAGTTTTAGTATGACTTTTGCGCATATAAGGTCAAGACTTCCGATGAACATTTCTCCGAATACGCCATAATTGTTTGTCAGCAGTTGTAGCTGTCGTAAAAAATGGAAAATATGTCCAAACTTAAAACCGATTACCCAAATGTTCAGTTGGTTGTATTAATAAACACAAGTGGTTGAACAGGACAGAGCAGCACAGCCAACAACCTGGAGGGGGCGGGACTTGAAGTGGCTCATGTGCATTTAAAGGGCCAGCGCTCAAAATCCCCTTTCTGGTGTCATTACTCAGAAATAGGCTTGAAGATGGACCTGTGGAGTTGAATTAATGAAGAATTCAGACCCAAGCAGAGCATTTACATTTTATGTAGAGCACAGGGAAATGTTTAAAATGAATAATTCCATTTTAAACAGCAAAACATCACTCCTTTAAATACTTTATCAGTGAGATGATCTGTATAATGTAGACGAAGCAGAGTACAAACACTATCCTCCACTATTTAAATAGAATGATAGTGCATCCTTATCAATGCCCCCTTTTTTTACAAACTTTTCTGAAGTTGCACCAGTTGCCCTCTGATGCGTTGCAGCTCATCCCTTGTGTTCAGTGTCATCTCTGTGGGCATTCAGTGGGATCAACCTGACTATATGTGATAATAATGAGTCTCTGTCAAAACAGTCCCACACCTTCATATCCATAGAACCGCCTTTGGCTGGAGAAGGAATCTGAAAAAATGAACGTGTTGTAATATTCAGGCAGTGTTTTGTTATAGATTACCTGAGAGTCAAACATTCACATCACCACATCACACGAATTTAATGATTTCTTGCTGGGAATAACATATTTACAGTAATTTCTTTCAAATATCTCTGGAAGTTTTTAATTATCTATCAAACTATGTCAATTTGCATGATTGTAGGACACTTTTAGCATTGATAGACATGTCTTTATTTTGTATTTATGTGTATGTGGCTTTATATGTCCTCCTGAGACTTTTTAAACCATGCTTTTACTTTAAATAACTGTCTTGCATTAAATACTTTTGATTATCTTGATTGGAAAAAGGATAATGCAACAGTTTTGTTTTTATAAGTAAAGCTGTGAAACTCCTGTCCCCTACAGAGGACAAACATGCATTGCGAGGTCTCAAGAGTTTGTTATTAAATAGAGAAAATATGATAAATTAAGGAGAACCCATCATATCACTTGGTGTGAGCTAGTTATATAATAGTTTACCACATTTGCATGGTGATACTCAATAGTATATTTGTGTATTCACATGCCACTTGGTGCACATGCCTCCCTGTGTGTGAATAAACACGTGGATGTTCTGTGCATCCAGAAGGTTCCAGTCAACCCTCACGGCAGTGTTATGACTGTGTAGTGCTGAGCTGAAGGTGGGTTTGCCTGCGTATGTTTGTTGGTGCCCATGGGCAAAGCAGAGGTCAGGGTCCTGAACCATAAGGAAAGTTAAACACACCCAGGTTTTCCATAATCATAAACAGAATAACTGGTGGTTATCCAGTTATTATGTCAACACAGGTTTTATGAATCCATCAGCAAATACGATGGGGCTGGCACTCGATGACAGACGTTATTTGGAACCTTAAGCAAATGTGAGGAATTAAAAAAAAAAATATATAGACTAAAAGCAGCCTGGAAGGAAAGCTGGCAAGAGGAGTCAGCTGTATTAATGTGTCAGTGAATATATAATACATAATATACATAATATCACAGCCGCATCACTAAGACATGAGTAGATCTGACTGTAATAGTGGTTCCAGGCACAACAAACCCCGCCCCTCACACGTATTTCATTCATTATAAGAAAATGGGAAGAGCTGTTTTTTTTTTTTAATTTAAAATTTTTTTTAACTTGGACCTATTTTTCCCAAAATATAATGAGATCTATTCTGGGTCAGTGACAGTCTATAAATCCAATTTGGTATGAATTCAACCAATAGTTTTGCTGCTAAAGTATTAATACACAAACAAACCAAACCAAAAACAATACCCCTTGCCTCTGCTTCAGGGGGCGGAATAATCATTCCTTAGATGTATTATTATTTATTATAACAACTTTAGTGTCATTCTTTCAGCTCCAGTCCTGGTATTATTATCTGTGAATGGTCAGAGAGCAAGTATAGAACAAAAATTAAAGACATGATTTAAACTAGTAAGTTTACTGTCAGAATTTATGAGACCAACAAGTACAAGGTTTTAGCATTTTAACTCATAAATACCCAAACATCCACCACGGACTGGAACCACCTACTGGTCTAAACTGTTTAATACCTGTAGATCCACTAATCCTGACCATACGTGTAAATAATTGGTGTAAAATACAGTTTGTCATCTTTTCATGGTCATCAGATATGACCCATTTGGATGTTCAGAGGCTCTGTAGTTACCATGGAAACACTGTCATCTTCTACAACATTGATTCAGCAGTAAAACCCATGGAGTTGGATCAACGACAGTGGAGGGACACACTGGGTTTATGCTCAGTTAATAGTACATTTTCTAAAGAAGTCACTCTTTCTTCAGTTTCTCTGTTTCTGATATAACCCTCAACTTTAATCTTAGCTTTTATGGACATCTACATGTGAATTTAAGTGAATTTAATCAAAGAAAACACCTGATTTTCACTGAAAAAAGCAAAATGCAGAGGATAATATTAGAACAAATGGTGATAAATGATTTAAGAAAAGTTACAGAGAGAGAAAAAAAAACATTTGGGAACTGCCACAAAAGTAGCACTAGGTCTTATATGGGTTATTTATGTTTGTTTTAAAGCTAAGTCATTTAACAAAGTCGTTATGAGCTCAGAAATTGCAATTTCATTTATACAAGGTGGTTAACTTAGAAATGATGACGCCATTTTCCAAAAAAATGGACTCATCAATAGGCAGTGCTTTTATATACATGGAGCTACTATAGTCTGATAACATGTAATGGTGCAGTTTAGGTGTGCAGCAGAGTTCAACATGTGAATTTATCCCCTATAAAATGAATGCCCTTCATGAAGGTGAAAACACCGGGTTGAAGTTGAAGGTATCTGCTCTGTGTCGTAAGTGTAGAGCAACAGCAGTTATCGAGTGATAGAGACTAGAAATACTGTCACACAGCTGTGCATGTACATGTACACAGTATATGTGGGCTTGTGTGCATGAGTCACATGCAGGGTCGGTTTCATACAAAGGAGATGACTCTGGACTTCAGGACTTCAGGGGTGTCCGATAGCACAATAGGTCAGAGGTTACTCAGAAAAGGTCATAAATGTATGACAGGATGTAGGGAAAACACGTGGAGTTCTTTGTATGAAGCTGCATCTATTCCTTTAGCGCTTGTGTGAGAAGAGGTTCCAAAGATGGCGGGTGTGTGAAGTGTAAATATTAAGGATGGGACGATTATCTGATATGCACACGCACGTGCACGATCCAAGTGCACCAGTAGAGAAGCTGCGAGTGAATGACAAGTTTGAAAAGATATCGAGATGCATCGGTTATTGAACGTTTGTATCAATAAAATTTGATTCATTCATCTTCTATACCCGCTTTATCCTCACTAGGGTCACATGGAGCCTATCCCAGCTACTTAAGAGCGAAGGCGGGGTACACCC
>JAQQZY010000001.1:14736913-14750826 GCA_030068375.1 Ostorhinchus rueppellii
CTATCTATCTATCTATCTATCTATCTATCTATCTGTCTGTCTGTCTGTCTGTCTGTCTGTCTGTCTGTCTGTCTGTCGGTCTGTCTACTAGTCTGCAGGGTTTACTGTAATCACCGTAAATGTAGAAAAAAAAAAAACAGTATAGAAACAGAGAAATGGAGCTGAAGTGACTCTTTAACTCAACAGTAAACCTACACTCAAACGTATCTCTCCTTTGATTGAGCACAAGTTAGCTTAGTTCCTTTAATGCAGAGTTAGCTTAGCTTCTTCCTGATGGAATGCTATGTTAGCTCTATGTGCTGAGCTAAGTGTTAGGCAGAATACTAATTCACCTCTTGGTCCCTCCCCCTTGCCCCTCCCCCTCTGTTTTGCATGTACATGTGAAGGGGTAGTGTTGTCCCAATTTTCAATTAGACAGAGAGGAAGGGCTAAGGTGCAGGGCTGTACAGGCCTCAAAACGGAGATTTTCCGGGACCACACTACAAACGAAGGGGTAGGAGAAATGTCCTATAATTCTGTTCAAATCATTGGCAAGACGGAGGTAAACACAGCAAAAAAGTGCAGCAGTGATGAAAGAAACACACAAATGTAAGTACTTCATTCGTATACAGCTTAATCATTTGATGGAGTGTTTAATGTTGTTTCAGTGTGTTATAGATCACACATCTGCGTTTTATAGTTGATAGCCGTAAACAGACGACCAAAGCAGTTACAGCTACTGACGACGTGATTGATATTTACAGAAACAAAGTTTTCACATCTGTTAATAGCTGTGTTGATGAGCGCTGCTGATGACAGGTCATGAAGGATTGTCCCATTTCATAGGAGAATGGTTCAACCTCTACCTGTTGGAGCTCCATTTCAAGGGGTAGTGTCAAGTGCAAGGGCCAGGGGGAGGGGTAAGGGGTGAATTGGGGTTGGGCCTTATAGTATGGTATCGGAAAGAGCATAAAAATGCTAATGCCGTATTGAATTTCGTTATGAGGCTCCAGAGTTCCACCACTAACATGAAGAGCAGTTTGCCTTTTAACAAATTGCATCAGGGGGTGACTTGTTGAATAAATGTTAAAGTAGAACAGGACCTCTCCGTACTACTCTATTTCCACCACATCACTGCTAACATGGGTCACTCTTGTCACTGGTGTCATTCATGTCATGGCTTTGCTACTCTGACCATCCCACTCACTGTATTAACAATAACTTTTTAACGCTGTGTTGAACGAAGATTAAATCTGACAAGTGATTCTGAATAACAGTGTCACTAACGATAAAAATATGTTAATATTTAACCCTAATCTGGGAAAAATTCACTTTGAAAAGTTAAAGCATCTCAGAGTGAGACTTCTCTGCAGATTGGGACCAAATGTGATCCCAAACTAAGCTCTATCAGAGTTAACATTACACTACCTTTTTTTATTTTTTACTGGGTAGATTTTATTTTAATAGGTCAGTGAAAAGAATAATAATCTCATAAATTATAGTCCCACAAAGAAGATTGCACCTTTTCTCCTTATACTGTGCTGTAGCTGATCCTTGCTAAGTGTTATTCTAACCTTCACTTCTCCTATTCTGGAGTCATTCCTGTTAATCTCAGAACTTGAGCCACTCTGACAATTTGCAGACTCCTCAGCATTAACACACTTGATGGTTTTCATCTATCTTCCTGATGTTATTTCTTTCAAATGAGGGCCTATAATTACCACAGCTCATTGCTGGCAGGCAGCCAATGACCTAAACAGTGACATTTTACATAGACATTTAAGTCTCCAGAAGGCATTTTACATTTTCATACCTCGCCGTCCTGTTATTGACATAGTAAATGACCCCATCACAAGCGTCGGACATAAAGAAAACAATTATTTCAACTGCATTGAACTGATCAGGAAGAGTCACACTTCATTAACCCACACAGACCCACTGTTACTTTTGTGGCAGTTCCCAAATGTTTTTTTCTTTATTTTTAACCTTTCTTAACTGATTTATCACCAATTTTTTTCTCTGTATTTTGCATTTTTCAGCGTAAATCACATATGTTCCTGTATTTAATTCAGAGGTCATGGAGATGTTCATGAAAAGTCAACGTAAATTCAAAGTTAATTGCATCAAAACAGAGAAAAAAAGAAAAACAGAAAATGACTTTTTCAGCAAAGATATAGCTACCTGAATGTAAAAACAAGTGGGTCCATCCACTGTCATTGATCCAACTCCATGGGTTTTACTGGTGAGTCAATGTTGTAGAAGATGACGGTGTTTCCATGGTAACTACAGAGCCTCTGAATGTCCAAAGAGGTCATATCTAATGACCATGAAATGATGACAAACTGTATTTTACACCAATTAATTACATGTATTGATAGGATTAGTGGATCTACAGGTATTGAACAGTTTAGATCAGTAGATGGGTTGTGTTGCCGGTGGGTGTTTGGGTCTGTATGTGTAAAATTCATTAAAAACCGGATTCATTTTTGTTGAACTTCTTTTCTTGCATCTTCCAGTAATACATAGCTGCCATCCAACTAGAGTAAGCCCTGCAGTGTTGACTGTGGACCCAGCTGGTGTGTGAGCTTTTGTTTAACACCTATATGTTTCAGTCCACTTGTTTCTACACAAACACACTCATAAGCAAAAACACATGTGCACATAGTGAGTATAGTATGCTCATGTTTTACGAAATGGCTAGTTAATTAAAACAGATGCATTGACTATTACAGCAGATGCACAGTCACTGTGTATTATAGAGCAGGACAGTAATGTATGTTTATCTAAAGAGACACTGAAATTAGGAGAGGCCATGCCACTTTACTACAAATTGCAGCTGAAACACATAGCATATACATCTGTGTAGTCTGTACACGTTTTCCTCTTCTTTTGGAAATATATTGATATTCAGTGAGCGTAAACAAGTAGACTTTGTGTCTATATCTGCGAGAACAAATATGAAAAAAACAAAAACAACTTTAATCAAATTCTTCTGGTCAGTGAGAGGTTATATGTGAGCAGGTAGGGCAAAACCTAGGTGGTGATACCCTCTTCATTCATCCTTGTCTGTATCTGTTGGGAACATGATGTGTTGGTTAGTTATACACACGCCTGTGGTTTGCCAGATGCTCCTGAAAATCTAAGTGGATGTCCATATGCTCAAAGACAGCTTGGACGCAATTCATTCTGACAGCAACACAGACTCTGTGTATGTCTGTACTCTCACAAACATGTGATGACATGTCTGAATACATAATGTCGGTAAAGGCTTTCCCTGTGGTGTTTGTCGGTACAACATACAAAACACAAATCAAATCTCAGAAAGCCCCCATATCAGCAGAAACAAATTGGAGAAAGTAAAAGAAGAGGTTGCCAAAAACCCTTCCCATCAATGTCACTCTATATGATTTGTGTTTTTAGGATAACTACAGTTTTGTACCAGATAAGAATTGTTGATGTTGTGTTTTTGGAACTACAAACTGTTTTGTGTCTGTTACAAAACTGTAGATGTCATCATATTTCATGGAGTTGTGTGAAAACAAAACATGAGTCCGAACCTTTACATTATACTTAACCCAATAACGCCAAACGTCTCATATTTGATACATGACTTCTGAAGCATGATCAGTGTGATTTTTTTATTCTTAGAAAACCTGATTTATACAATTGCATCCATCCAATACACACACAATCCACCAGAGGGGAGGAATTCGTTCACCAGAGGCCTTTCCAGTGACACTACAAAACTGTCATTAATGAGGAACTTTACTAATTATGAAAAGGAATTACCAATTTGTTAGACATGTTTGTGTTATATTTTTGTTTGTTCAAAAATAATAATATTTGAGCACTGAGACCCAATGTATCAAATATGATACAAAATTGAAACTCCTATAGGGAAACTGATATTTGAATTTTTTTTTTTTTTTTTCGCTTGTTCAGAAGGACCAATAAAGGCTCCACTTTCAAAGACCTGATATTTTCTGCCAATCATTTAATGGTTCAGGCTTTACAGGATCAAAATATAACTTCAAGAAAAGTGTGAAATGACGAAATACAAGAGGTAGACCAATATATTGGTCTACCTGCCCACCCATAGGCAACACCCTGGACGTGTCACTGGTTCATCACAGGGTAGTAGTAAGCATAAAATGTTAAAATTATATATGTTTTGATTTAGATTGTCATTTCCAAATACCAAAATGCATAACTGTAAGTTTAGGGAACATATGTTTAAGTCATAAGAATATTACTTGTGCCAATAGAAAATATTGGTATAAGTAATATGTTCATGACTTATAATGTCTTATGGGAAATAAAGATAATCTAAGCCTTTATATTATGAAGGCTTAGATTATCTTTATTTTTTGTTGTTTGGATATTTTTATGGAAATCTTGAGCACTTAAGGACAATTAATCACAAAGTCACGACGTTTTGAGGAGTATTCATGTTCCTTTAGTCCAGTCACGGTCAATTATGATTTAAGGAGGTCAGGTCAGAAAATGTCATGTTTTAGTTGCATTATAATTTAGTTATAGATTAATGAATTTATATTTATTGCAGTGACTGTCATTTTACTGATATCTGCACTGTGTGAAGTCGATAGCTCAAAACAAATGAAGAAAGCTAGTATTCAATTCCATCTCAATAATATGTGTTTTTAGTGCAACTTTGGACTTTGGAGGTTAAACATACAAATCTGATTCGTAAGAAAAAAAATATGAAAATCTGTGTTCTACATATATTTTTGTGCAGCCCAGCTTTTTCAGGCAGCTCAGGCAATATAAGACGTGCTAGGCTTCTACTAACACCCATTCTTGCAAAAATACTACATAGCCTACAGGAAAATGAAATTAGATTATGCAGCAAAAAAAAAAAAAAGAAAGAAAGAAATTTAGTCTTATAACTATAGATTTTGACATAGTGATGGACAGACCATAAGATGAACCATGTCATCTGTGCCCAAAAAAAGCACACATCAGGGCCAGGACTCTTGGATCTCGGGGGCATGCAGCTCCCAGTTCTTCCTGGTTGTCTGACACACATATCCTACAGTAACACTTGGAACAAAACCCAACTAATTTAGAGGACATTCCGTGCGTAAAATCGTGCCTTTGACGCACAGGGTTTAAATACTTTGCATTTCAGTGCACTGGATTCATCCATTCGCCCCATGATACACATTGATTACTGCCACATCACATGCCAACAACACCAGCCCCTTCTCCTCCGCAAACCTTGAGAGAGGTGGAGCGCCGACTTGTTTGCCACGTGCCACCCGCGGCACCGTTAGTACATGCTTGGATAGTAGATGTCGCGAGCTTGGCTGCTGAGGGTCTCGTCCGGCTTTCACAGGGTTCCGCGCGCCAAACACGAGACAACACGGAGCGAGTGAACGAGGAGGAACAAGAGGAGAAGGATAGAGGAAGAGGAAAAACTGCGCTTTTATTTACGAGCTTTCTTCGTGAAGGTAAGGAATACTTACCATACTATTTTCAGTTGTTCTGAACACTGCAGCCTGTATATTTACATCAAAAATTGTGTTTCTTTTCACGCACTTCTTCACTAGGACTTGAATGAGTGCCAAATAGAGAACAACAATATGAGCTTCTTACCTACATTACCTATATTTAGTGTATTTTAGTCTTAATCTTACATACTTGTACTCGCTTATTCATTCTACTGACAACATCAGACTCACAGGTCTTTATTAGTTCTATTTCTGCTTGTTTTCTGACATTTGCTATACTTTCGTACAGCCCTGATGTATTTCCAGCGCCAGTTAAAGAAAAAAGGAAAAAAAAAAACGTGGGCGAATGGAGCTTAAATGGATTAGTCTCCTCTTCTTCACCGTATAAACCACAGACTTATAGGACTAAAGAACAGTTCCATATTGACTGTTTTGTTAGGGAGGTTTTGTCACAACTTCAGCACCACGGACAGCGATTTGAGCTGCAGCCAAACACTAAACAGTTGGTTGGATTATAGAGCAGCACAGGTACAGCCAACAAGTGGACTCACAAAATGTATTTAGCATCTTAATACACACTGTTGTTAAAGCTCAGGAACAGAAAAGGCACAAAAATGGTATTAGATAGAAATTTCTTTTCTGAGTCTTAGTTTTCTTTTCTTGAAATATTACAATACTTTTGAAGGATATCTGAAAGCAAACAGCTTGTAAACATTTAAAAAGCAATTCTACATCTCCAGTGTAATATTTTAAGTGCAGCAATCCTCAGCCCACAGGCCTATTTGGCTTCCAGCCATGGCTCAGTGTGCCAGCCAGACAAACACTCTCACAGAGCAGATATTTAAATGGTGATGGTGCAGGCTGCAAGGAGATTATTTGTCTACAGTTCTGAATAAAAATGACCTATAACCACCCTCCTATAGAGGCCTCATTTTGACTCCTCACACCTTCTCTGGATGAGAGATTACTTGTTGCAGAAATACACTGCTATATGTTATCTAGACATAATACAATAAAAGTGCAGGAGAAATGCTACTCATGTAATGATAAGAGATATGATGTTTTTTTTAATTTCATTTTCAAAAAGTCGTATTTATACTCTTCTAATCACCTTCAGTAGAGGATAATTTCCTTTACTCTAAAACTAGGTTCATCCAGGAGGTAAATAGGCTTAAAAACCAGCATGTTTCCAAAATGGATTTAATTAAAGAAAGAAAGAAAGAAAGAAAGAAAGAAAGAAAGAAAGAAAGAAAGAAAGAAAGAAAGAAAGAAAGAAAAATCTTACCTTGTACCTCCACTATGTGATATTTTATTAGTCACTGCAGTCAATGAAACTCAGCATATGGAATCCTTATGCTTACATAAGCTGAACTAACAACTTGAAAGTGATTTTCTTATCTTTCATTCATAATATTTAAGTCTTTTTGTAGCCAGTGTTGAATAAGACACTTTCATGCAATATGTTACAAAACACATAGCCTCCGCATGGTCTTAATGATGAATCAGGCGGTCACACTTACAGTGACATTAATTCTATTGGTCGGTTTGCCTTCTATGTATTTATCCCCGGAAAGCCATTACATAGTCCTGTATAACCGTATGCCTTTATTGTATAATTAATGTTACTAACTTCACTCATTGTTCTGAGTATTAATATTTCACCCTCTGAAGGTCAGTCTGATAAGATGCTTAGTTTTTGTGTAAGTAGCAGTATACAGTATAGTACAATGGAATTACACTGAATGTGACACAAACAAAACAGTTCCCAAAAAAAGAAAGAAAGAAAAAAACACAACAGTATAATAATATATTAAAACAGTACAGAAACAAAAGCTAACTTTGACTATTAAAAGCATTTTATGTATTTCTAATGAATAAATGTTTTTACTCTATTGTGAGTCTGTGTCTGTGTGATGCGTACGTGGGCTTTTTGCTCTATTATCTTTTATCCAGCAGTTCTGCCTCTGTGGCTTGCCCTTGTTTTCTTCCGTATCTCTGCTCCAGTCATGTAAAATTCACAACCAAATAGGAAGCCTTGTTTTAGGATTCGCTCATCAGTTCATTCATGCTCGACTAATTCGGAAGCCTCTCAGTATAGTGTTGCCTGGCGACAGGGTCGAGTCAAGCGCTTATAAATGGAAGACTTGTTCTCACAACAAACACAGGAAAATGAATGTTTGTGCTATTACTGTCGGTCATTGTTTTTCTCCCAGTGTCAATGGCGCGTCCACCCTCTTGACCATTTACTGAAATGAAATTGTCTTGGAAGTTTGTGTCAATTCTGTATTGTGCAATAAGACTTTTAAGAGTCATTGCCAGCACTTTAAGTTTTGGGAAAAACCAAGTATTTTGCAGGTAGAATTAATAGGTATCTTTACCCTTATCTCTTTACCTTTGTGATCCTATAACCAGAAAATGATGCAAACTGACTGAGAAGCTATCTGTAAGCGTTCTGATCATGATACAATAGGAAGAAATATGCACTAGATGGCTGCCCGATACCAAAACCATTTCCTAAAAGACATAAGGGAAGTCCCTTTGGAGCAGCATTAAAGGTTTGGGCTGTATCCAGAGCTGCCCCTTCCAATTAAGATGATCTGAAGTTGCAGAAAAGAGATGTACTGCATTTTGTTGCAGGCTGCTCTGGTGTCTTCACGGTAAGCAAAGAAAATACCTCCCACATGAGGTCAACTGACTCAACTGCTTCCGTTCAAGTATGCCACATTTAATATCCATTTCTCTGATTTTTAACCTGAATCACACACTGTGGGTTTTAATATGGAGATGACATACTGACACAAAATTTTTTACTTTGTTCCCGTGCCTTGACAGCTCCCCACCGCCACCTCTCTCTGCTTTTTGCCGGATGATGTGTTGTAAGTTGTCTGGCCCAGAGCACAGATTTGAAATGAACGACGGGTCTGTATTTCTCTTTTTAAGGCTTGCCTTTAAGGTGCACGCTGAGGCAACTCCAAATTTAGACAACTGAGAAATCAGGCTAGCTTGTTATCTCCCCACAGGAAGCCAACATAAGCTTAAAGATAATGGCTGTAGATGTGAACATATGGGGAAAAAACGTGCTGTGTGCATTGCTGTAAATCGCAAAGACTTGGTAGCAGGTGAAAGAACATCGACTACTATTTGGAGTTCGGAGGGGTCAAACAAAATAAGTAACATCGGTGCTGGCTTCAGTTTGGTTCACATTAGCCATTTTGATGATGTCAGACGATGACAAGCTGCAATAAATTACTGCTACAGGTTCAAGACACTCTTCATGCTCTGCAGGGAATGAAATTCTGCTTTTTTTTTCTTGTCTTGAATGTTTTTTGTGGAAACAGACAGGGTTTTTCCCTATATTTTCAGGGGACTTTGATGCTGTCTGGACTAAACTATTTTCCCTAAGTTTATGGAAGACATAGCCAAACAGGTGGGGGATTTAAGGAGGTCTGAGAAATGCTTTGAATAAACAATAACAATCATAATCATCACCATTGTTTGTCATTTTGGACCACCATCCAAAACGCATACAGCCAGTTTGTTTTTTTTTAAACTGGTATGGATTTTATTTTTAAAGGATCTAATTTGACAAAAATGTTCCCCAACAGGACTTGGGAGCTGCACCTATGCCTCATAATAGTAGGAAAAACCCTGACAGGATAGTAGTATTGTTTAGTGTTGTTTATTAGGATGCCCATCAGCTATTGTGTAGTGTGACAGTGTAACTATGAGCCATAATAACTACATCCTACACACAACATTACACAATAAATACGGGAGTGGCATTAGAAAGCAAACAAGACAATTAGAACACACACACACAACAAGACAAGCTCCTAACAAGATCACAATTAACATAATATCTAATGCCTTCATTTGTGGAAAGTGCTGATTACTAAGCAATTTAATTAGTTACATATTGTTTCCCCCGTTAACAACGCTTTCACTATAAGCAACACAAATACACACGCATACACCTCTTTATGTGACCAACTAATTAAAAACATGATTTCTACTTGTCATCATCATCATCTTTTATATATATATAATTTTTTTCATAACACCTTGCAAATGTGGAATATTTCGTTCGTTTTACTCTGAGACTCAGACTCAGACAGACCTTCCGCACTCACAACTTTATATGATGAAATTCAGTGACATTGTTACTCAGGAAATATAATGTTTTTTACATTTTGTTGTGGCTGTAAATAGATACTTATGGATTCTCAGTGCATTTAAGGTGATCCCTGTTGTAGGACATTTAGGACATTCAATATGCAGAAGAATATAGTTTTTGTGTATCATTGTTATGAGCAATGAGACGTTCTGTAATGCTAATCCATTTAGTGAGGACATCCCAGAGTGGATACAGCCTCAGTGTAGTTTGTGGGTCATTGAAGTGGGCTGGTTAGTTGTGTAATGTGTCTGAAGATACATAGATACCACTGTATGGACAGTGTGACAGGGATTGACAGATGTGTTTAGTGGGACAGATACTGATTCCAGTTTATAGTATCATGGAGCCCAAGAGCTGCACTTTGGAACTAATGTCCATTAACAGCAAAATGTGCAGTTATAGTATCAAATATTAGAGTAACTAGAGTATTGCATCAGAACTGTGAAGACAAATGCATGATTTGACTTTTAATTTTCATACACAGCATATATTTATGTGCAATAACTCAGTTATAATTGATTAGAATTCATTGATTTTATGTTTGTGTTGTGTGTTGTGTGGTGTTGCTCATAGAATGAGCATAAAAGCATTCGATTTTATTATATTCTATTGTAATTCCAAGACAAAACTGTATTTAATGGGCCAGTGAGTGATATTTAGTGACATCTAGTGTGAAGTAACAGATGCAATGACCTGAATACTTTGCACTCACTCTATCTATGACAACAAAATATGGACATAAATGAATGACAGTTACTTGTTAGGGATCAGCATGTGTTTTGTTCATTCTGAGCTTTGTAAAAAAAAAAAAAAGAAGATTCACTCAAATAAAATGGATGATAATAAAGATGATGAAGTCCATGTGGACGTTCTTATTGGATTATTGGATAACTAATAAGTTCATTTTTTATATCAACAGCTGATTGTCAGGTAATGTTCTTTCTTTCTTTCTTTCTTTCTTTCTTTCTATTTATTTGTTTCAAGCAGAAGAAAAAACAAAACCTTTGTGTGCACAAGGAACTAATAGCAGAGCAAAGAAATTCATAAACAGAGGTGATCAAGACATAGCAATTTCCATGTACACTTGTAATAACCAAATAAATGCAATATGTATTTTACTCAAAAAGGAGTGGGAAAAAGAAAACGTATTAAATTCCACACTACCTCTCATTTATACAGCATAACACATGACTTTTACTTCCTTAATGATAAGATTACATTTGTTTAGAGGCCTAATAATGTAAATAACAGATTGTAATCAGATGAGGAAAACTGATGTAGATTACATGAAGTATCTATCTAATTGGTAATCTTCACAATTTAGAATACAATATATTTCAACAATAATTACATAGCATGTAAAAACAATTTCCACTTTGGTCTTATTATATTATCATTTTTAATTAATACACTGCCTGGCTTAAAAGTCTAGATGTAATTAAGTAGGTCACATACTTCCATTGGATAATTACAGCAGTGATAAATGTTTCATCCACAACAGCTTTTTTAACCATTTAACAGATGCAGTGACAGCATAAAGACTGGACTGTTTCAGCGGAAAAAGGTCGTGTGGTCAGATGAATCCAAATTGACCAGTGTTCCAGAGCAATGGATGCATCAGAATGAGATGAGAGGGGGGTGAAGTGATTACCCATCATGCCTAGTGCCTACAGTCCAAGCCTGTGGGGGCAGTGTTATGATCTGGGGTTGATTCAGTTGGTTAGGTCTAAGTTGAGCAAAAGAACAACTGAAATAAATGTTGTGACATCACACAGTCTTACTGAAACAATGGTACAGAGGATAGTTGTCCTAATAAAAGCTAATGGATAAATAAGGCTAAGACTAAATATTAGAGTGTTTAACTTAACTTTTGACTAGGCTGTGTGTTATATTATTATATTTAACTAGCGCATTAACTCATGGGGAACCACAGCTCATATTAATACCGATATCTAGGGAATGAAGTTTGTAAATGTGTCGTTCCTGTTTGTATCTTCATTTCCCATCATGCAGTGTGGTACTGTGCTTCCAGTCAAGTGAGCAATGCCGATGTAAGGTTATTGTATTCCAAAAATCTCCCAAAATATTGGTCCTATCAACTTGCCAAGATATTTAATGTGGAGATGGGACTATTCTTCAGCTATGGGTACCAAATATGCCAGTTAAGAACATCTACGTAACTCAGAACTGTGCAGACACACACACACATATACACATTCTGAGATCTTCCAGTACTAGAGTATGATATAGATAGAATAATACATCATGCAGTATCTACAGTTAGATCTTCTTAACCCATAAACACCCAAACATCCACCATTGACCAAAATCATCTACTGATCTAAACTGTTTAATACCTGTTGATCCACTAATTCTGTCAATTCATGTAAACAATTGGTGTAAAATACAGTTTTTCGTCTTTTCATGGTCATCAGATTTGACCTATTTGGATGTTCAGAGGTTCCACAGTTCCCATGGAAACACTGTCATCTTCTACAACATTGATTCACCAGTAAAACCCATGGAGTTGGATCAGTGACAGTGGATGGAGGCGCTTGGTTTTGCATTCAGTCATTTATATCAGTAAATGACTCTGAGCTTTGATGAGTGTCTACATAATCAGTCAATTAAATGAGAAAAATACCTGATTTTCACTGAGACAACACAAAATAAAGTAGAAAATGTTGTAATAAATGGCGAAGAATCCCTTAAGAAGGATGAAATATGGAGAAAAAGTCTGTTTTTCTTTAGTTTTCTGTGCAGCTTTATTCTGAGCTTTTATGAACATGGTGATAAATCACGTTAGTATGGGTTAAGTCCTCCTAAATCTTCTACACTGTATCTTAAATTAGTCAAATAATGTCAAATACAGAATGACCGGTGCTGATGATGTAAAACCATTGAGATGCTGTGAATGGGATTCTGCACAAAACCACAGAATGACACCTATCAAACATAATGCAGTTTTTAAGTCATTTATTTGATTATATATTGGCTAACTAAAATGCAGGTACCCATTATTGTTAAAAAATATTGATACTGGATCCAATAACTTGACATGGCCATTATATTCAGCGTGTTTATGCACATGCTGGAATGTGCAGTGATGTCCTTATAGTTTGTATCCTGAAATGCTACCACATCAGATCTCTCGATGATGAGCACTGCCAGCTTTATCCAGCTGGCATGATGACATATCTCTTCTCTCGTGCACTGGACTGCTATTGTCCTCAGGCTCTCCCAGCCCTAGCAACATCACCCAACAGCAACTAACTCCCACAGTGTGAGCTGCCTGTCCACATCAGAGGCAACAGAGGGACGGCACTCACAGCCATGCTCTTACAGCCACAGTAACTGGGTCAATAAGCATGCCAAAAGAGATCCATCCGGTGACGCTGACAAACCCTTGACAGAATGAAGGAAGAAATAAACAAATTAAACTGAGACTCAGTTGTTTTGCAGTGACACCAAATGTTTTTCCTTATCACACTTATGTCAGTGTTTTTTTTTTTTGTTTCTTTCTTGACTCTTTGGTCTGAATCAGCCTTATGACCTCAACTAGTTCAAGTCAGTATTATGTTATTTCACATTTCTATTATTGGACAATGTTCAACCAGCTGACCTAATTCACTGTTTAATCGTTGATCAAAGGTTAAAAAACGGCCCCTACGATAATTTTATATATTATAAGATGAATAAGATGATATAATATGTTTTACTCACTCTTGTTAAATGAAAACAAGAGAAAAAAAATGTGTGAAATTTTCAGTTTGAAGAGGCAAATGTTTGTTTTTTGGCTTAAAAACCACTGCCACAGATGATCAAAAATGTTTCTCTATTATTTTTCTATTAGCCTTTTGGGAAATAATAAACAAATGTGAAACTTTTACAAGAAAAACATAAGCTCTGTTCAAATAATTCTGTTGTACACAAACTATCTTTATGGGGAAAATCACAGGTTTTCTACTGTATAATTTCATAGACATTGTTTTTAGGTAGAAATGCATTCATAACACATTAACACATGTCACAGTTACTGAAGGGCACGTTGATATTTATTAATGTCTGAGCAGGAGAAAGGGTTTATTTTTGTATTTGTTTTCAAATCTCATGGGTTGTGAACACCTAATGTTTGCAAAAAAACAATAGCTAAAATATTAAAAGCCAATATTTTTCTCAGCTTAGATCAGCAAACATTTATTGTCCATCATTCTTATATGTGTGTGTGTGTGTGTGTGTGTGTGTGTGTGTGTGTGTGTGTGTGTGTGTGTGTGTGTGTGTGTGTGTGT
>JAQQZY010000001.1:14772731-14787103 GCA_030068375.1 Ostorhinchus rueppellii
GATTGTGGGAGGAAACCGGAGTACCCGGAGAAAACCCACGCAGACACGGGGAGAACATGCAAACTCCACACAGAAGGTTCCCAAGGTCCCGCCTGGGAATCAAACCCCGGACCTTCTTGCTATCCCAACAAAAAAGATGTGAATAACTTGAAAAATCTGAGACTTATTAAGAAAAATAAGGGCAGTTTTACCCATATTGTGCCTCAGCTTCTCATTTCTACATGTGCATTATGGATGGGATCCACACATACACTAAACACTGAGTAACAGGCAGAAAATGGTTAAAATTGTGCTTAATTTTCTTTAGACATTTCAGCTTCATATATGTCTAAGTTTTTCACATTTTATTGTTACAGGATAGTTTGTAAATGTAAATATTTTCATAATTTAATGTTATTTTTTGCACGAAAATGTTTTTATTTGTCATTATTTATAGGCAGAATGCAATATTTTTTTCACATCAAACTGAAGAAAATATGGAGTCATTATTTTTTGTAGGTTATTATGCTAATATTTTACTTGACATCATATTGGTCTGTTCGTGGAACCTTGACTGTGGAATTTTTACACTTTGCAAATTCATCCCGGGGTCCAGATTAGAACCTTTAGCGGGCTGCATTTGGCCCCCGGGCCGCATGTTTGTCAGCCCCTGATGTTCACTGTAAACCAATACTTACAGACCAACTCAATAACATGACACAGTTTTACTTCCTTTTGCCTTTTCAAATGCAAAAAACACCTAAAAGACTGTACCAACTATTATCAACAAGTCACCTACTGTACATTTGAAGTTATAACAGCTTGTCTTACTTAAATATTCAGCGAGAGCTCCTGTCTATGAATCAGTGATGTAGCACAGCCAGATTCAGAGCCTGATTGGACTCATGGGATTTAGAAAATTAGTCTTTGAAGATCAGCCCACCAATCTCCAAACCACCCACAGAAGGAACTACTCGCATGATTTTGAAAGAAGTTAGCATTCAGGGGGGACAGATGGTCCAGACTGAGGGCCTGAAACC
Source organism: Ostorhinchus rueppellii (assembly GCA_030068375.1). Classification (NCBI taxonomy): domain Eukaryota; kingdom Metazoa; phylum Chordata; class Actinopteri; order Kurtiformes; family Apogonidae; genus Ostorhinchus; species Ostorhinchus rueppellii. Next base: position 14,773,751 of record JAQQZY010000001.1, read on the forward strand.
ACCAAGGGGCTCCATCCATGCCTTGGTGCTGATACCATTCTGTGCTAAATGGGAAGGAAAATGAGAAACCTGAAAATTTCATCCCCCTCTTTCTTTTTGTGTCTTTGTGCCAATTTCCTGCATTTGTTGCATCTGTTGAGCTAGCATGCCCCTCCTACTGCATGCTCTTATTTTGTTTGCTATAGCTTGGGTCTCATTATCATAGCTTATGTATAGTCAAAGTACAATATGTTTTTTTTTTTTTTTTGGTAGGTTGGCACAAAGGGTTCTCAATGTGTAATTACAATGACATTTTGTTAAAAGACAGAGCTCTGTATATTATTAATAAGAAAAAAGAGCAAAAAGTGAACATTGTCTGATTTAAACTGCACAGCCTCTAGCAGCCTGAGGGGTGAGTCTGCGTTTGTTTTGGGTTTTTTTCGTCCAATCTCGTGTGCTCTTTATCTGTGTCTTCTGCTCCAGGCTCTCTGTCTGCACGTCTGACTAGTAGCTGCAGCAGGTAGCATCCTAGTATGTTTGCTTCATCCTGTCCCTGAACAACAACCAAGTGAACAGGGATGTCTAGTCATTATTTTCTGAACACATTTTTAACCCTCACTCGTCTGGCAAAGAACTACAGTGTCCTGTTTTCTGCACAGCACTCTATTCCACATTGGTAAGTGCAAAGTAAGCACTCTGCTGATGATACTAGTGGTATACATTTACATATGTTTTTGATGTTTTGATGTGTGTTGATCTGTTTCACAAATTTAAAAACACAAAGAAAAGGTAAATAAAATGTAACTGCAGTCCTTGTCAGTGCAAACCGAACCATTAGCAGAGCAGTAGAGGAGTTTACAGGCGTGTGCTACCCCTGTAATAAAAACAGTTTTTATACCTTACCTTAAAATTTGGACACGCCTGTTTTTTCTTTATTTTCATGACTGTTTACATTGTAGATTCTCACTGAATTTTAGTTTTACTCACCTCACCTGTCGCTCCTTTTCCGCACACCTGTCACCAATCACCAGTCACTATTTCAGTGCACATTCTCCCTGCTCCCTTTGTCGGTTTATTCTGTCACGCAGGAATATAAGGATCCAGGAGCAGGGCTTAAAAGTTCAAACAAAGCTCTTTATTGAGCAACAAACAGAGTCCACAAACAGAAAACAGCGTGGAGAAAACGCACGCTGGGATAGAGTGGTGGAAACTGCAGTCCAACACAAGGGTGGCAAAAACACCTGGAGTTCAGAACAGGAGTTCTTCTGGGGAATGGCAGTACCTGGTCGAACGGAGCAGGTTGAGGAGAGGAACGTGAGACATGAGACAGACTAGAAAATAAACCGACAAAGGGAGCAGGGAGAAAGTGCACTGAAATAGTGTGTGGTGATAGGTGAAAAGGAGCGGCCTGTGAGGTGAGTGAAACGGATAATGAATGGGTATGACACTGAAGCACCAAAACTATGAAGGAACACAAATGGAATTATGGAATTAAATAAGTGTGACATAAACCAAAGCATGTTTTATATTTTAGTGTACTGCTTTGCACATTCTTAGCATCCTTCCATGAGCTTCATGAGGTAGTCACCTGAAATGTTTTCCAACAGTCTTGAAGGAGTTTCCAGTGATGTTGAGCACCTGTGGTCCTTCTCAAGTCATTTAACTGAGAAACCGAGACCAAACATTTGACTGGTAGTGTATAATAATATAATAATGTTCATATTATTGATTGAATATAGCTTATCTTCATTGTAATAAGTGCAGAGCAGCATTAAATTTGATTGTGATGACCCATAAATATATATTTAGGGTTCTTTAACCTTTTCATGGATGAATTATGAGAGCCTTCATCAATATTTTTTTTTCCTGAGTGTTTTTATTCTTCTAGGCATTAACAAAATAATGCAAGTGACATTTTTTATTAACCTATTTTTCATAGAGTTGCAAAAATGTCCATTTAGCTGGACATCATGCATTTAATTTTTGAAGCAAACAAACATATTTACTGATATACTGTATGAAAACTAAGAGATAAAAACTTTTTTAATGGAGCAAATCTGATGTTTTCTCACATTTTAACACACAATAATACTGATCATTGCTCACTTCATGGAGATAATATACAAAAAAAAGACAAATTTTGTTTACAAAATGTTAATTTAAGTCTAATAACAATAACAAACAATTGATTTACACTCAAATATGTCACTGCAGATCAGGTTTATGAAGAACAGCAAAGTTACAGTAATGGTATGAATGCCAGTGTATGGGATGATGCACAAGCATCCACTGTGTTGGCTGATACGGAACTAAAACAACAAAATCCATGAATAAACAATAGAACAGCTGTAGGATAGCTGTCCACTGTAGAGGCCAGTATGCATGAAAGGATTAATTTGTCATCTATTCTCTTGTATGACAGAAAAGAAAAAACACTGCAGTATGCTTTCGGATAACAAATCTGAATTTTAGGAACATACAGTCCTTAAAATTCAGTATCTAAAAAAACACCTTGAGAATAGTCCATAAACCTGAATAAATTAATCATAAAATGAATAAATAATTGAAGTGCTCACTGTTTGAGTGAAACAAAAGTACAACAAATAAGAAAAAGAAAACAGAAACATCTGGTAAATACTAAACAAACCCAACCAAATACTGATCTTACACAGTCACTGTAGGAACTCCTGATACTAAATGTTCATGGAGCGGCAGATAAACAAACAAAAGCATGCACATTTCTTTTTGTACCTCATTGTAGGCTTTCATAATAGATATGTTCAGTTATAAAAGACATAAAACACATCACTGACCTTGATCTTACAATACTTACAAAAGCAGCAAGCCTAACCATCAGTTCCAGCATCATCCAGCATGGATATAAAAGCTGTGGACACTGGATGACTAAGTCAACACTAGTAATAAACGCACGTATGTCACTCGATACATTCAGCTTATTACACATCTTTCAATTGTTTTGGTAAATATGTGAGAACAGGCCCACCGGGTGAATCAAAACACTTCACACCTCTGCTCTGCTGTTCCCTTTGGCAACGCCTCCAAAGAAAACAGCATCATCTTGTGGTTTCAGTGACACTGTTCCTATCCCCACTGAGCTACAGTAGTTTTAGGGTCCGACGAAACCTTCTGAGAAAATGATCTAAAGATGAAATAATTAGGCATTGAGCGTGGCATGTGGTAGCTGAGATGATGTGTCATAAACCCTGGAGAGCTGTAGTGATCTGTAAAACTTACAAACTTATTAGAATCTCTGTATGGAAACAAAATGTCAGCTCAGAATGGGAATTAGTGCCTCAAATGACCTTTTATGTGCGAAAACTCCAACACAGTCACAGAAGCCACTAGAAACTTGAATTGGAGTTGAACTTTTAAAACCTGTCTTGGCTGACGTGTCTACTTTGCATTTCCAAAGTTCAAATGTTTCCTCTCTTCTTGTCATCTCTTGGTTTTGCATCTTACATGGGCCCATTTTCTCTCATTTGCTTCTCAAAAGGAACATGAACCAAAGGCTTTTCTGCTTTACTCTACAATTTTGCTCAAATCTGCCTGAATTTTGACAAAACAATTTTGGAAGAAATAACCAGTCACTTCCTTGATAGGGCCCCCAGTTTCCTATCTCAATAGGCCTGGCTCATTGGCACAAACACCAGGCAGTAATTAATGCCTATTGCTGAATGGGCCAGACTATGGCTGCTGTTAACCCTTTACAGGGCGCTCACAGAGATACTCTGAAATTCAACATTTCAGTCTTAGTGTGTTACTGGAGGACAAAACAAGACTTTGTTACTTTTGCAAAATGTTTCTAATTTTTTTATTATGTAGAAAATCCAGGCTAATGAAGTTACCTTATTTGGATCCTTTGTAGAAAAAAAAATCTAAGAAGTAAATATAAACTAGAAAAGCACTCAGAGAGCGCAGACCTCCACCAAGGTAGTGTTCGTATTTTCCTCCTTTAGATGGCGCTGAATGACCTCATAGGCAGATCAGTGCTATCATGCCCTACCTCCCAATAATAAAGAAACCTTTAAAAAATTCCTGGATCCAGATCCGGATCACCACCAAAATGTAATCACTTGTTCCTCGTCCCATTTCGAACAATTCCTGAAAATTTCATGTAAATCCGTTCAGAACTTTTCAAGGTATTTTGAACACAAACAAACAAACAAACAAACAAACAGACAAACAAACAAACAAACAGACAGACAAATGCCAGCAAAAACATAACCTCCTTGGCGGAGGTAAAAATGCAAGAAAAACACATGTAAGATGCTAGCAACCTGTATTTTAGAACACTAGAACATCACTTTAAGAACATTCCCACAACATAAGTGCTGATCCAGACACCTGTCACCATACACTATAGTCCCTTTTCCACAGCACTTCTGTTACAGGAATATTTCAACTTTATTCTGGAACGATGTCTGTGTAAATTAAATGGTGGATCATTGGGTTCCACCTTTATCTTTGCAACACCTCTGGAGGTAGTAACAGAGTTGGAGTAAAGGTAGAATCATGTTTCCGGAACACTGTGTAAAAGGAACACCTCTCGTTCCGCAACCAAGCTGTGATGTTTTGATGACGGTAACCCCTGCACCGGTGGGATGTACAGTAAACAAACGTATCAGTGTGACCAGAAAGGTGTCGAACTGAGGAGACATTGAGATCTGCGAGCTCTTGTCACTTCAAGTGGAGGACTCTATCGCTGCCATTTGTGGAACAATGAAAGACAGGTAGATTCTGGAGAGGTTAGCAACACCGCTATACTCGCCCCATTCTGGAACGCAGGTTCGCTGTGTAAAAGTCCAACCTGTCTCACCTCTGTTACTCCTTTGGGGAACCTTTGGGAATTGATCAATGGTGGAAAAAAGGTGGGCTCACCATCTCACCTTTTTTCCAGGATCTCTGTGTAAAAGTGACTATTATCCCTTTGAACATCATTCCTTACATTAGTACCATTACTTCATGGTACTGAACAAAGCAGGTCCACTCAATGTTCATGCACAGGTGGACCTTACAGACCCTGTAGACCACAGTGGACCTCAGATTGTCAGCTCACTGTCCTCACTGGAACTGTTGATGTCAGAATAGCCATGTGCCCGATAAAGGGTTAAAACTGGGTAGAAAAGAAGCACAAAAACAACAACAGCAGCAGGGAAAAAGGAGACACCCAACCAACAAATACACTATATTTTCTACAACAAGTTCAGCAAGGCTATACCAGAATCAGTGTTGGCTCAGGCATAAACCAGCAAGTAAGACAAAAACACCCAGAGAAGGAGGGAAACTGGCAGAGGAGATATCAATTACCCAACTGAAATGGCAGGCTGTGCCAAGGCTGTGCTCAATGTAAACAGGGACAATGAAGCACCTGGAAAGTGAAAAGAAGAAGAAGTGAAGTCGAAAAGAACTTTGGTGCATTGGGATGATGATGAGATGAAGTCGTCAGCGGCCCTCGTGTACTCCCATTAACACAGTCAATTCATGCATCCGAGGTGAAAAGCCCACTTGTCCTTCGTGCTGAGGAATAACAGTACTCAGACCCATCTTTTCGGTGTGTAAAAATAGCTCGAGGACAATACACTTGACTGCCAAACCACATGAGACATATGATGGGGAGGAATCACAGAAACACTGAGGTGAAGTGGGACAGTGTTACTTGAAAAGAAGAAACTATGTCCGCTCTGTACTGAAAACAAAGAGGATTCCCAGTCAACTATACTTGAAATAATGTAAAGACAGACTTCCAGGTTGTTCCAAGGTCATTAGATGTATATTCCGAGTTCTACCACATGCTTTGGACTAGTTGTAATCCCATTGATGATGACTGTATCTAGCATTTCTGGTGAACATCATAAATTTCCTCTTGATGGCTTGTAAGACTTTTTTTCTCTGAGTCGTTTCTCTTTTTCTTGTCAATGCACACCCAGAAGTCCAGAGCTCACTGAATTGACTCCCCTGAGGTTTCTTTCCTATCTCTGTTTTTTTTTTCTTGTAGTTTTCCATGTCTTCACAGAACTTGGGCTTAGTCTAGATATGTAGAGTAGCTGCAAGCGAAATATTGGACATGTTATAGTCTGTACTGAGCTGCACAAATCCTGACACAACCAGCTAACTATAGGACAAATCCAAGTATATGTACTGTACATTTACACTAAATATGCAAATACACATTCAGCGCTCCAGTGATAGATCTGTTGAAGAAACTACACTGGGACACAATCGAACAGGAGTGGTTTTGTATCATGTACAGTTAGTAGATAGAAAATAGAATCTTTATTTTGTCTGTAGGGGTTCACATACTTAAACATTCACCACACACATCTCCAATTCCTCCATCCCATGTTCTTTGGATCAAATCCATCTGGAACTGCATACATTTACAGAAGATACAATATACACTTCAGGGCTCCAAGACCAAATTCTATACAACGTGGACCCCTTTTCTTTCATGTGCTAGAGATCTAAATTTCTCCGCTATCCCTGATTGGTTAGTTGTGTTTTTTGTACTCACATATGTGGCCGTTCCCCCACCGAACTGGACTGAGCGAAACCAAATGGTGCTTTTCCACTGCAAACCCTACACCGCTCTACTCAGCACGCTTCAACACGACACGAGTCTACCCACTTGTCGGACCAGCACGGTTGTTTTCCCACTGCCAGCCGTTACGAGTCAGGACTGGTTGAAGTAGGTGGAGTTGGCGGGGTCGACACTGCCGTGATGTTGTTTCCAGGCGACTAATAAAGTGTCACACCGCGCTCAGTAAAGTAAACAACAACGAACAATCTTCTCTGTTGTTTGTGTGCTGTTGCTGTCCTGTCTGTCGACGTTCTCACAGGTGTGTTTTCCATACATGGCAGGTGATTATTTAAGATCCCTGAGCTTCATCGTGCCTATGACGACATTTCCTCTGACCAATCAATGGACGGCACTGTTCATGTCACGTTTTAGTGCCGACTCAGCACGGCTAGAGCCACCTCTGAAACAAGTACAAAAAACCGTAACAGCCCCAGGTCCAACCCCTAGTGGAAAAGGAAAAAATAGGGGTGGAGTCGAACCGTACCATGTGGAACCGTTAAGAAAATATACAGTGGAAAAGGACCATAATTTACTCCTGAACATACAGGAGGCTGAGATTATGTGTGTGATGATGCACCTTAAACACTGAGATGAACCATGTTTACACTAATTAACCAACATGGATCGTATAATCATATAAAGCTGTTTGTTTGTCGTCTGTCTTGTTCTTTGTTGAGGTTGTTCTATTTTGTTTTTAGACATTGTTGTCACTTAGGTTAATGACTTCATATGCTTTCATACAAAGGTGTGTTGTACATGTAACCTGTGACTGAACAAAACTCACTAAAATAAGTTGGGAAAAATAAAAATCATGCACCAAAATGTCTTCTGCCTGGGCTCACCAGATCAGGTAACTGCGATGCAAAGTGCCTTGCTCAAGGGCACATCAGCCAACAACTCCCCAGCAGTCCAGAGAATCACACTGGCAGCCCTTTGGTCACAAGCCGACTCTTCAGCCATCTAGGCCACGGCTGCCGATAATGTGGTTTGGGTGTAGTGTGGTTGGGTGGAAAATATAAGAGCCTCCAGTCATGTTAGATAAAAACACAGTACAGTAAGTGCTTGTTTTCTATTAGTTGCAAAAAATACTAATAACTTCAAGGAACTAGTGTTTCCAGTCTACCTCGTCTGGTTATTTGTTTTTGTGTTTTTGTTGTTGTTGTTTTTTTTACAGATTGTATGCCTTGACACTATCACCATCTCAGGACACAACCCTTATACCTACGCTGTTTGTTGAGAACTTATGACCCTATCATATTCCCTATTGTGTTGTATTTGTTTACTCTAGACCAGGGGTGCCCAACCCTGGTCCTCGAGGGCCGGTATCCTGTATGTTTTAGATGTGTCCCTCTTCCAACACACCTGATTCAAATGATCAGCCTATCATCCAGCTCTGCAGAAGACTGATAACAACTGTCAGGTGTGTTGGAAGAGGGAACCTTCTAAATCATGCAGGATACCAGCCCTCGAGGACCAGGACTGCAAACCCTTGGTGTAGACATAAAAGAAAATGAGCACTGTTACAATACTGCAATGTATACATAAGATTTCATTTCATAAAAATACTTGAATCTAAAGCACCCCACTTGTCCACCTGTGTCTGCTCATCTGTGACTCATCCACTCAAACCCCTTTGTTAAGACTGACTGAAGTCCAGTGGATGTTCTGCAGCTCAGTCCACAAACTGAAACCAAAGCTCATCCTGCTGCATTAAACCTCACACTGGTGACCACACTTCCACCAGTCCCACCAGTCTTTATCTTTCTGTCATTTTAAGCTCCTCCTCCCACTCCTTCGCTAATCCTCACTTTCATACCCCCCCCCCCCCCCCATGAATTCAGCACACACACACATTTCTTGGGTCCGTTTTTTGCTTCCTGCAGGCACCAGGATGTGACTGGGAACCTGTAATCACACCATGGGGCTTCCAGTTCATAATGGGACAGTACAAGTAGGCAGCAGCAGGTCTGGTCTGGATTCATCTGTATCAGTGGGAAAAAAGGAGGTCACTCTTCAGAAAACACTCCCTAGGGCTTAAAGTGACAGGCCACGACCTCACAAGAGTCTAGAAGACTGCATTCATTTCAGTCCCTGAAATCTGGCATTGTGGTTTTTTAATGAACACTAGTGTCTTCAATTTTCCTCGTTTTGAAAGCAGACTGCTCCCATTTCAAAGTGATTCTGGTGGATGTTTTAAGACACGTTTCACCAGCGCAGATGCTTCTTTCAACTTCTTTAAAGTTCCTCCAGCACTTCACACACCAATCACATCTCTCTAATCCTCGCTCTTGTGCCAGTGGTGGTGTTTTTATCTTCAATTTTATCTTTTGCATTACACAATTTCAGCATGTTTAAAAGTTTCAGTGTGTGTGTGTGTGTGTGTGTGTGTGTGTGTGTGTGTGTGTGTGTGTGTGTGTGTGTGTGTGTTTTGTTTTTCAGACTTTGCTTATCCTCCATCATCACTGTGCGTGGATGGTCGTCTATATGTGATGTTTTCCTCTTTCAGCAGCTGCTAACACTGTCAGATCCCATTGGCTTGGCAACAGCCGTGGAGGGTGTGGTCTGGATGAACGACGCTCCATTCTTTGTCAAACCCTGCAGTTTGACATAAAAGAGGAAAAAAACAGTAAAGAAGATGTAACCGTGAGGACACAGTTTTTTAGCGCTTATTACTGAAGTAGGATTCTTCAAGACGTGCATTTTCAAGATGCTTTATTTATTTATTTATTTCTTAACATTTCCACCTGTGGCGGACCGAGGACAGGTCCGGTCCACTTGAAACAATGAATGGAAACCTACATACTAATCCAGATCGACAACTTAATCTGAACTCCATCTGAACTTTGGGTCATAAAATGAACAAGTTGTGAGAGGAAACTTGGTTCGATGTGAGGAAAAGCATGCGACACGCAGGCGCTCCTTCTGACCGTGATGGGCACCGCGCGCTCCTCGCTCCGTGCGTAAGCTGTTGTGGTGTGGACGCCTAACACATTATGAGACGCCATGGCATGGTGTGACCGAGGGGTTCAGACTTTGCTGGCTATCGTGGGTGCCTTCATCGCCTTCAGCCTCATGACCATCGCAATTGGCACCGACTACTGGCTTTACTCCCGGGCGTACATCTGCAACGCCACGAATGTCACTACGGATGAGACACAAATGCAAAGCAAGAAAGTCAAAGGCGACTTGACGCACTCTGGGCTGTGGAGGATCTGCTGTATAGAAGGTAAAATACAGTCTCATAAGTACATGTATGTTACTTAACAGAGATCTGCAAACTTTTTGTCGGTGCAAAATACTCTTTGGCACACCAAACTTAACATTTTGTCCACGACGCACCCGCATGCATCCCTCCCCTCCCCTCACCAACCCCACCCCGCTTTGTTAATTGGACTTGGTATTAAGGAAAAGCGTAAAGGTCCATCTCTTTCTAGGATATGAACACACGGGTAAGAAGAAAAAAAATCCACAAACATCACTGGTGCACCTGTCATATGTAAAATATACTATTGTGAGGTCTTAGCCAAAGGTTTCAGTGTTAGTACTGGAATGAAAACTGGAATTAAACTGTGCTGGAGATGCTACAGAAAAAATGCTGCTTGTTGCACGCAAATGTTTTGCACGAGTAACGTTGCTTTTGCATCATTGTAGTCGTGAATTATTCACTATGTTGCAGGAAAAGAGAAATTAACTGGCAGGTCACGAAAAAAAAAAAAAAACCTACATTGAATGATTGCAGAGCAGCAATACCGTCATGATGAATCCTAATATTCTCATTTACTCGACATGTTTGGCAGCACCTCCCATGAATTTGCTTACACTTACACAGACGTTTGTAATTTTTCTTTATTTATGGTGTTTACATAAAAGGTTGTCACTGTTTTGCTGCATATTCATAATCACAAACTGGCATAAATGAGAAGTTTTAGGTTACTTGGATAGTCTGGGATGTCATTATTGTGCTTTAAATTGTTTTTGTGTCCTTTTTGTTATTGTTGAACACAAGTACACAATAATGCTTCATTAGAAAGAAGGTAAATCAGTGAAATGAATCAATAAGTGAAGGTGTTAGCTCTGCCTGTTGTGGCGCTGTCCACTGTTAATGGTGCTGAAATCACCAGTAATTGCGTGCTTCAATTTCACTAACATCCCTGTGGGTGTGTGGATGGATGGATGGATGGATGGATGGATGGATGGATGGATGGATGGATGGATGGATGGATGGATGGATGGATGGATGAGTTAATGAAATGATTCAAATGGTGAGACTCAGATTCAGAGGCAAGACATGATAAATTGTGAAAGACACCAGGTCTAAATATTTATGCAAATTTGAATGAAATTTGCTTTTCACCCATTATTGACTGTTTCCTATGCTTATTTATAATCCTTTCTGTTTTCCAAAAAAAATCTAGGTTGGAATGGCAGTAAATAAATAAATAAAAACTACTAACTGACTTTCATTTATCTATTCATTCGGGTGGTATGTAAATGGCATTTAACATTTTCTTTTGGAATAGACAGATGTATTATTCTATTATTGGTTTGAATGTTTGAACATAGTAAATCTAACATAGTGGTGTTCAATATTTTCACGGTATGTCTGAAAATGGAAATTATGATTTATAAGAAAAAGTTACTTTGTCCTCACCTCTCATTTGACCCATGAAGACCCAAATATCCACCAACGACCAAAAGCATCTACTGATCTACACTGTTTAATACCATTGATCTATTAATCCTGACAATACGTGTAAATAATTGGTGTAAAATACAGTTTGTCACATTTTCATGGTCATCAGATATGACCTATTTGGATGTTCAGAGGCTCTGTAGTTACCATGGAAACACTGTCATCTTCTGCAGCATTGATTCACCAGTAAAACCCATGGAGTTGGATCAATGACAGTGGATGGACACACTGGGTTTATGTTCAGTTAATGAGAGATTTTGTTGGAAAAGTCACTTTTTTCTTAAGTTTCCTCTGTTTCTGGTAGAATAACCATCAACTTCAATAGCAACTTTTATGAACATCTACATGATCAGTGAATTAACGATAGGAAAATACCTGATGACCACTGAAAAAACACAAAGATAACATTATAATGAAGGGCAATAAATCACTTAAGAAAAGTTAAATACATAAAAAACTCTTTTGTGTAACTGCCACTGGGTCTTTATGACTTAACATGAAGGTTATGAAGTGTACAGTGTGGAGAGGTGTGACCCTGCCCTGGGTGATACAGCAACAGTTACCAACAAGTCCTGGTATCGTTTACTGATTCGTGCTCCGTCACAGAAGGCACATATTTCACGTGGACTCTGCACTGTATCTACTGTAAGTGGAATTAAAACAGCCCTATTTATAGATTGCCTGAAAGGTTAATCAAAAGAAACCTGTGTCACACCCCTGAGAGTTTTAGCAGTAGAAGTGAGATGGAGGATGGTGTGCATACTCTTCTTTACCATATGTCACCTGTCACAATCACCCTTCTTTTCCCTCTCATTTCAGTTCTGTATGTAACAGAGCTGACGCAGGATGTACAGAAACACAACGTTTACTCTCTCTCTCTCTCTCACACACACACACACACACACACACACACACACACACACACACATACATATGTCATTATTTCTGGTACTGTGTGACTCTTTATTCTCACCTATAGCAGCTTACCTTCAGTATATCTATAGGTGCCGCTATTAGTAAAACCAAAGCCAAGGAAATACACTGTTACTTATGAAGTTGGACTAAAATATGTTTACATCTTCTCATAAAATGATTGAAAATGTGATTTACTCTTATTAAGTGTAATTGTAGCTCAGTATGTCATCATTTCACCAGCTCAAAGGTGATTACTGATGTGTATAAACAGGAATAAAACTGTAATGATTTCATTTTTATGGACAACAGTGTATGTTAAGGGAATTTTTCTCAAAAACTGCTGCTACGAACAAAAAAATAGCTAAGCGGGATTGAGTCACAAACCTGAATTGAACCATATTTTGCTCAATACATTGTTCAGATGTCAAAAATGAAAACTAAATTGATACACTGGTTATAAATATGTAATTAGTGGATATGTGCCATTTATTAAATAAAATATATTCAAAATATTTGATTCAATGTTTTGCTCAGAAGACACCAGCTATTCAGTGTTTTAGCTCTATGTTAGATTTAAAAAGAAAAAAGAAGAAAGACTAGAACTGTAATATGTAATCTGTAATAACTGTAATATGTACTGCTTGTTTATCAAAAATCAGATCAGTATTACAATATTGCAACATTATTTATTTTCCTACACTAAGAAATAAAATGTTGGAATTTGTTGGAATTAATTAAAAATGTTATACAATTTCTTCCACAAAATATTGTTATTTAAATATAAAAAGATGTTGCAGTTAATTGCAACGATAACCTACTAATAAATCCAAAATAATTATGTCAATAAATCTAAAGTAAGGTGTTACTTTAATGCTACAACATAAGAATTACATTCTAATCAACAGTATTGGTTTGGATTTACATACATTTTGTCATAAATTTACTGATAGGAACTCCGATTTTTTTTTTGGTTTGTTTGTTCATCTGTTGTGAATAAATTCATTTGATTCACCAATTTAAAAATAACAAAAAAACAAACAAATAAAAACCATCCTGCAGGCATTATTTGTGAACTTGCCTAAGTATCAAGAAGATAGATAGATAGATAGATAGATAGATAGATAGATAGATAGATAGATAGATAGATAGATAGACAGACAGACAGACA
>JAQQZY010000001.1:14787203-14801540 GCA_030068375.1 Ostorhinchus rueppellii
TTCCCAAGCTATCCTGAAAATTTCATCGAAATCCGTCCTTAACTTTTTGAGTTATTTTGTACACAGACAGACAGACAGACAAACAGACAAATAAACGCCGGCAAAAACATAACCTCCTCGGCGAAGGTAACAAAGTGGAGTCCAAGCAGTCAACTGGGAGGTAGTGGCAAGGTTTTTTAACAAATAATGTTTACACTGCAGGATGCATGGCCTAGCCCTGCTGCAGTCATCTCCATGTCTGTGTGTGCCACAGACTGTGTGTATAGTAGTGTGTCTGCAAAACAAATAGGAGCTTGACTGAAAGTGAGCAACAATGGCAGGAGAGCTTTTAAGGAAGACAAAAGGAAGTCTTGTTCTGCAGTCAGTCAAGCTGAAATGAAACAAGAACTCTCACTTAAGCAACTCGCCGCTGATCGCTGAACATACTGGAGTGGTGTTACTAAAAGATATGATGTGTTTCAGACCGACAGCCTGAAGGATGGAGGGAATTCAGCTTATTTATACCGAACACGTTTGTTTTGTGATGATATTAAGCTATATTTACATTTTTACGGTTTCATTTCTAATAAAATGACTTTTACGCTGCTTCTTTGAGAGCTGGTACCTATACAAATTCAGTTGTAACTGGATTTTATGAGCTCCTTTGAACCATTAAGAACCTGATTATTTCGTGAGACTTTGCGCTTGTGGTCATGTATCTGTGAATATGTGTTGTATGTCTTCTGGTGCATGCGTGTGTGTGTGTATTAGCTTGGTGAATGCATTAGTAAGATGTCAAAGGCGTCCTCTGAGAAGCGGAGCTAGAAATGTGATTCTGGGTTGCCGGGGGGAGGTTGCCATGGTGAAGCTATGCTGAGTAATAAAAGATGGGCTCCAGTCTCAGACAGATGGGCTCTGGGGAGATACCTCCCCTACTGCGCTCACTCTCTTTCTTTCTCTTCTCTCAAGCTTTCTCACCATCATTCCTGTGATGAACTCACCAGTTTTTGGTGGGTTTTTTTTTTTGTGGAGAATTTTTTAATATCTTTTTTTTGTTTGTTTGACTTGCAAAATAACCTAGAAATCTCTCTCCTTTTTGCTTTTAGTCTGACCTTATGAATGATCTTCTTTTATCATTTCATTTTGATTTTATTTGTTCCAGTCACCTTGCAAGACAATAATAAAATTACTCATATCAGAACACGACTTTCTGCACTTTTCATAACCAGAATACTGCTCAGACAGAAAATATCTGCCCCTGCCCCTTTGATCTGCCCCTTAGTCTACAGTTCACAGTTACTTACCAGCTGCATGAAGAAGGATTGACCACTGAATGGAGCCTGATTTTTCCCTTTTTTTTTACAATTTGAAGTGAAAAATATTTAAACACCTAGTAAGTCTCTTGGGAGTTCGATAATTTGACACTAACTAGTCCATACGATGATCAAAATGATATTGCTTTTGATGATTTTTCCGTTCTTCTATGGTCTTTAGTCTTTAGTTATATGTATTTTCCGGTTATACTCTTTTGGCCCTTTTCCACTGCACGTTTTGGAACGGTTCCACACGGCATGGTTCGACTCCACCCTCATATTTTTTCCTTTTCCACTGGGGGGGTTGGACCTGGGACCCGTTACGACTTTCCGTACCCGTTTCAGAGGTGGCTCTTGTTGTGCTGAGCCAGCACTAAAACATGACGTGAACAGTGCTGTCCACTGATTGGTCAGAGGAAATGTCGTCATGCGCGCGACGAATCTCGAGGATCTTAAATAATCACCCTTCATGTGTGGAAAACACACCTGCGAGAACGTCGACAGACAGAACAGCAACATCGGTCAAACAACAGAGAAGATTGTTCATTGTTGTTTACTTTACTGACCATGGCGTGACACTTTATTAGTCGCCTGAAAACAATGTCAGGGCAGTGTCGACTCCACTAACTCCACCCACTTCAACTATACCCGAGAAGTAACGACTGGCAGTGGAAAAATAACTGTGCCGGTAGAGTGGGTAGAGTCGTGTCGTGCTGATGCGTGCAGAGTAGATTGGTGTAGTGTTTAAAGTGGAAAAGTGCTATTTTATACAGTACCTGACCAATCAGAAACCATCAGAAAGTAAACTAAGTATTTCTACAAGTTTAAATCTCTTACAGTGTAATGAATAATTCTTCATGCTCGTTTTGTCGCTCTTTTATTTACTACAACTCATATCCAAACAGTCATATATGTGCAGTATATATGCAAGTCATCAAGTGACAACTGACAGTTTACTTTTTTTGTAGTATTAACACTTTTCTACATCAATTAACACGAAACATTAAAGTTAAAGGGTGTGAGCTTTTCAGATCTTCACAGCTGAAAATTTGAACAAAATCAATAATATGGTATTTGTGATTTATGAGGGCATGATCAACAGCAGGAAGCATTATTAGACATGTATAATCTGCTGCTGTTCTGCATCAAAGCGTCTTATGTAGCATTAACCTTTCAAATTATGACATTGTCACATGCTGTGCAGAGAATTTTACTTCTGTCATTTATAGATTTGTAGCCAAATGTTCCTGATCTGCATGTGAAGTCAGGCTGTTGAATTGACTCCAGTGCAACCGATGCAGTAACAAAGACAGAAAAATCAGACTTCAGACTTCTAATTCAAAGTCAAACCTTTCAATATTCATAATGCTGCAATGTTTTATTCTCTTAAAAGTGGAGGGAATATTTTCAGTGAAGGCATTGGGTCTTTGAATAGATGGTGCCTGAGGTCTTGAGAACTTCAGAACTTCAGATCCAGAGCAGCCTGTCCTCAAATGCTGTCTGACAGGACAGTTTAGCCCCATAATCGACGTGTTCTTTACCCAACAATGCTCTCTGCTTGTATGGAACATATTTGCACTGGACCATACATGTAACTCCATTTACATCTTCCATGTTTACTCTTGCTTTGAGCGTTTTTGGGTTTTTTTTTTTTTTTGCTCCCTTTTATCGCTATGGTAACTTCCTTGAGATTGTGACAGTTGCTCATCAGTCACAGTGTCACATTTGGTTCTCTGCAGGTATCAACAAAGGAAGCTGTTTTCGGATCAATCATTTTCCAGAGGATAACGACTACGATACAGACAGTTCAGAGTACATCTTACGTAAGTCATGGCAAGCTCTTCAAACACTTGAACCGTTGATGCTCTGATTTTTTTCTTTTATTTTTTTTTTCTCAAGTGTTGATGGAGTTATCACAGGGGTACTTAATGTGTCATGACATCTCTATCCCTCCCCCCGTAAAAGTCTGATGTCATGACAGTAACTGGAGGCACAGACATGATCAAGTCTGCTCTCTGCAGATGATGATGATGATGATGATGATGGGATTGTCTATAACATGGCTTTACCCACATAATGTAAGATCAAAACAATGTGATATTATGAACTGCATAAATATACACACCATACACACCACATTAGCATGTTATCTGTACACATTATAAGCTTTCTGCTTGTATGATCATGCTGCTTCAAATACCATGCAACAATGGTTAGAGCAAGGGTTAGGGTTAAGGTTACAGCTAGGGTTAGGTTTAGTTTTAGGGCTCGGGTTTAGGGCTAGGGTTAGGTATAGGGGTTAGGGTTTCGGTGAGGGTTTGGGTGAGGTTTAGGGTTAGGGCTAAAGTTGGGTTTAGGGCAAAGGTTAGGGTTGGGTTAGAGTGAGGTTTAGGGTTATGTTTAAGGTTAGGTAAAGGGTTAGGTTCAAGGTTAGGGTTAGAGTTAGGGTTAAGTTTAGAGCTAGGGTTAGGTTTAGGGCTAGAGTTAGGGTTTGGACTAAGTTTAGGTATAGGGTAAGACTTAGGGTTAGGGCTAGGGTTAGGATTAGTGTTGAGTTTAGGGCTAGGGTTAGGGGTTATGTAAACCAGAGATCTTGGTGCAAATTGGCACACGCTCAAAGGGCACTGAATAGGATCAATTTTAGGGCGAGGGTTAGGGCTAAGCTTAGGGATAGGGTTAGGGGTTAGAGCCAGGATAAGGGTTAGAGCTAGGGCATGACATCAGTCTGGATCTAAATGTTGCTTTGATTGGCTTCACTGAAAATTCTCCAAATTGTAGGGTAAGGGCTAGGGTTAGGGTAGGGCATGACATCAGTCTGAATCTAAATGTTGCTTTGATCGGCTAGAGTTAGAGCTAAGGTTAGGGTTAGGGGTTAGGGCTAAGGTTAGGGTTCGGGCTATAGGGCATGGCATCAGTCTGGATCCAAAAGATGCTCTGATCAGCTTTACTGAAAATTCTTCAAATTGTCGGGCTAGGGCATGACATTAGTCTGGATCAAAATGTTGCTTTGATCGGCTTCACTGAAAATTCTCCAAATTGTATGGATAATGTTTGTTATTTGTTCGATCAAAGCATTCGTTTTGCCTGAGGTTTCTGTATCAGCCCCACTGACAGCTCATGTTTTGTTTTTGAGTTCAGTGCCTCTAAGCAATAGCTTTCATCTCAGCTCGGGTTTTTATTGATGGGTTTGAATTAGCTTGTGGAAATTAAACCCCACTCTCACATGGGTAGTATCAGTGAAAGGACTGCATATTAGTTCTTGTATTTACAGCACTTCAGAAAAGTCTCTGGCCACCTATAGTTCTGTTGTTTTTTCAAGGTTGGAAGGACCATAGATCTTTATTCTTTATTTCCGTCATACAAGAAACTGCGGGGGGGGGAATCAGGGGTAGAAGTCAGTAGAGTGTGAGCTCCATTTCCAATTAATACGTCTGGAACTCTTTGGTCAGCTGTTTGGAAGTTGTCTCCAATGATCACATACCTTTTTATATCTGGCTTCATGGCCCTGAGTTTTTCTTAACACTTGTACAATGTTTTATTCTTTTCTTCATCCAAATTGTCCTAAATGTTTCTATTCATGTTGTCTCTGACATTTGATCACACATATGCATTTTTCAGTCTCTTTATTTATATATAATCTGGATATATGGGAAGTATGTAGAGCAGTAAAAACAAAGTTTCAGGGAAAAACTGTTTCTATAAACCACAGTGGTAGTATTTAGTCACCTCCCATTGCACTTACCATGACTTTAACTCTTTTGTTCTGACAATATGAGATTAATTACACTGATTTTCTAATGTTTTATACCAGGTTACATTCGACATATGTCATATGTTTCTGTTTGTGCTGCTTCTTGTCATCCGTCCAAGAGTAACAATAAATTGTGATTTTACAGCGTGGAACCCATTCGGTTCAGTTTTTGTGCATCATTTAAAGAAATAAGACATCCAAACATGAAATTCAGTCGGTCTCGGTCACCCCCAGAGTTAGAACAGTGAGGGAAAAAAATGGTTAAAATCCGTCCAGGTATTGTCCTGCTTTGGGAGCAGCGCTTTTAGCTTTAGCTTAGCGCAGTTGCTGTAAACCAATGGTGTCAGTTAGCATGTCCTCCAAAAAAAGTGACAGACATCTACATTTTTTTCTAAATATATCTTGGGAGCCGTGTGTTCAGAACGAGTACAAATCATAATGCAAAATCGAACGAGGCTATTACCTGGGCACATATTTACTTGGAACTATATTCGGCCTCATCACAGGCAAAGCACCACTAGATAGGCACAAAGTTCTCACGCAGCATCCACGGCAGTGTATTTATGGATGTTATGGGTTTTCAAGTGCTACATGAGAACTTTGCGCCTATCTAGCGGTGCTTTGCCTGTGAGGGGGCCGAATATAAAAAATGTAGATGTCTTGGTCAGTTTTTTTGGACAACATGCTAACTGACACCCTTGGTTTACAGCAACTAAGCTAAAGCTAAAAGCGTTGCTCCCAAAGCAGGACAATGCCTGGATAGATTTTAACCATTTTTTCCCCACTGTTCTAACTTTATATCTGCTGTCATTGGTTACAGTGTGTCATTGTCCTGTCTGTGTCTTCTGTGATCAGGTATAGTGCGTGCATCCAGTCTCTTTCCTATCCTCAGTACTATTCTGCTGATGTTCGGTGGTCTGTGCGTTGGAGTCGGACGCATCTACAGCAGCAGGAATAACATCCTTCTCAGTGCTGGCATCCTGTTTGTAGCTGCAGGTAGGACGACACTTGCAGTGTTGAACAGAAAAAAACATACACTTCGGTGACAACCACAACAACAGCGCCGCTGTCAGAAAGGAAGGGACGCAGTAAACATGACCAGGAGGAATGAGACAGAAAAATGAGGATTACCCCTGTAGATATGACAACATGTTTTGTACTTATAATAATAACATATTCCAGATAAGAAAAACTTGTACTGCAGTGCAATAACACCCCACATTTGTCAGTTTTACCTCATTATTTTTCTATCATACTTCTTCAAGCCTCTTCATAGTATCTCCCTCTTCATTTCAGTTCTTTTGCCATAATTTGCATTAACATGTGTACATAGAAGAATATCACAAGGTGAAAATGTGCTGTGAACATGTGAATATTCAGACATTCGTGTGAAAATATGCGTACATATGCATACCTTTCAGTGTACTCTTTGTGCCTCAAACTATAAAACATTACTTCTCGACTATGGATGTCTAACTCATTTTTGTTCAGGGGCCATAAAAGCCCAACATGGCCAATATGATAATATTGCTCAAAATAGCCATAATAGCCCACAGCGCAATATGATCTCCAGTAAAAAAAAAATAGAAAGAGTTGAAGTTATTATTATTTATAAATAGGGCTATAACACCAAATGTATCATATTTGATACATGATCAGTGTGAACTTGTTTTCTTGAAAAACCTGATGTATTCAATTAGATACATTCAATACATGGATAATCCACCAGGGGGGAGGAATTTGTTCAACAGAGGCCTGTGTGTGTTATATTATGTTTTTGTTTGTTCAAAAATAACAGTATTTGAACATTGAGACCGGATGTATCAAATATGATACAAAATTAAAAATCATACATAGAAATTGATATTTGAAAAAAAAAAAAGGGGGTTGTTCAGAAGGAAGTTTCAAAGAACTGGAATTTTCTGTCAGTGATTTAATGGTTCAGACTTTACAGGGTTAACCTATCCTCATGATCTGGGTTCGGGTTATGATCTTAATCTGATTTAAAATTCTAACACAATTAACCCATCTGGAGTCTCTGCCAATGCATTTGGGGCAGTTTGTCCAAGTACAGTTTGCAGTGCACATGAACAAATGGGCAGTTGATCTAGTAGTGACAGTCAGCAGAACCATCCCATAAAGATGGAAGACACTAAACAGCACATTAGCCCTCTGGATGGAAATATGAGTTAAAAAAAAAAAACAGACGGAACAGTCGACCGACATTAAGTATTATACACACTCTGCAGGAAGGAGTTTACTTCTCATTAAAGCACTTCCAGCTTCAAATAACTCAATTTGCAACAAACATGTATATAACACATAACATATAGTCCCTCCTTTCTTGTGTCTGTTTGCTCTTGCAAAATGAAATGGAATTAATATAGTTTAAAAATGAATATTTAATTGTGATTAATGAAAGTGAAATGAATCCACAACAACCCTTGATTAACCCGATCAAACATTTTTAATCGTTTGACAGCACTATTTATAAATGAATGTACTGTTTGTTTTGATGAAAATTATAGTATGAAAAATGTTTAGACTTACAAACTATAATTTCACAAAAATGATAATAACTTCAACAACCATGAACAAGCGCAGATTTCTTAATAAAACAATTATGCCTCAGCTTATCGTGTACATGTGCATGAAAACTTACGGATCACAATGGATCTAAAAAGGAACAAAACATTTAGGAAAAGACATCTGGAACTAACAAATACAGCATTTAACTTTCTAATCAGTAGAACTTTCTGTCAAATGTTTTCTGTATAATTTTTGGACTTTGCAAATTCCTCCGATGGACCACACATTTGACACCCCCGGTCTGGACTCTGACCTTCCCTTCAACTTTTCTAAATTTTCTCCTCTGTCTTTTTTTTCCTGTCAATCATCTCCTCTTTCTTCAGGCCTGAGCAACATCATCGGCATCATTGTCTACATCTCGAGCAATGCTGGAGATCCCAGTGACAAAAAAGATGAAGACAAGAAGAACCAGTACAACTACGGCTGGTCCTTCTACTTCGGTGCCCTCTCTTTCATCGTGGCTGAGTCGGTGGGCGTTCTGGCTGTCAACATATACATTGAGAAAAACAAAGAGACACGCTTTCGAGCCAGACGTGACTTCATAAAAACCACCTCCTCGTCATCACCGTACTCTCGCATCCCGAGTTACCGCTACCGTCGAAGGCGCTCACGTTCCAGTTCAAGGTCCAGCGACCCGTCCCGTGAGGCCTCTCCAGTGGGGATGAAAATTAGCGGAGGAGGTGGCAGAGGTGGTGGAGGGATGGGGTTACCGATGGGAGATATATCCCTTTACTCCCTCAGCAGGGACCCTTTGAAGGGTGGGAGTGGGACTGCAAGGCCTTATAGTCCTGAGAGGGACTCTGGGTTTTTACAAGTCCACAACTGCTTTCAGAAAGATCTGAAAGATGGAGCAAACAGGAGGACCACACCGGTATGAGGTCAGGAGTGTATTTCTGTGTAAGACAATAAGCCTGATGGAACACATTAGATGTTGTACAGTTGATGAAAAAGGACAACTCCTCCCAGGGGCTATGCAGGTAGCAGTGACACTAAAAGGTCAGAGCTTAAAATTGTTTTCTTGTGCCCCTTTGTAACAGAAAATTGCCAATCTGTCTTTCATTTAGTGGAAGAAGACAACTGATACCAAGACAAGGACGTCTGACGATACAATTTAATATCTTCACTGAAGCTGATGCAGACTTTTTGTAGCAATATAAGAAGAATTCATTCTACTATTTGATGCCCATTATTTGAAACATAAGACTGCTTGCAAAAATATTGTAGTTGTGCTTTTCCTTAATGGATATTTACTGAAGACTTTGCTTGAAAAAAGTATTAACCTTTTATAAACTTATATAATAAAGATTCCGAATAATAACCTTCAGGTAGTGACGTTTTTCTTTTGAATAGCTGCATAGTGCTTTGAAATATGTCTTTTACTTTGTAACAAAAAAGGTAGCTGTCTCCAAAATTGGTTCATGTGATTGTTAAACTCTCTTCGGAGTATTGTATTGTACTTGTTCAACCTAACACAACTGGTGCTAACTGATTCTGTACACCTTTGATAGTCTTAAGCTTTCTCAACTGCCATTTAAGTACTTTAACTGTATCAATAACCTCTCTTAAACTTGTGAGTCAAGTGATAAGTATGTGTCTAGCTGTGTGTGAACTGTGTGTTCTGGATTTTAAAGCACTGCCACATTTCAACACATGTTCTTACTGTGGATTCTCTGTAGATATGTAACAAGAACAACAAGGCGCACAGTAAGGTCAGCACATTCCTGTATGCTGTGTGATGCATCCTGCCATATAAACCTGACATGTACAGACCGTGTAGTTCGTTCTCTGTTTGCTCAGGGACGATGTACGGAGCAAATCAATTTCCTTTTAGAGATGCAGAGCTTATAATAGGAGAGAACAAACAGGATGTTTGCCAGGCAGACTGCAGACTGTTACAGGTGGTGTCTGTAAAAACAGAAGTGAGATCACACTGTTTGTGTTGCTTTTAATTAACATGACTTTTGTTTCTGTATTTATTGCCTTTGTGTTCAGAGGGTTTTGCTGGTATTGATTTTCTGGTTAAGCAAAAAAAAAAAAAAAAATACAGTCATAAATGATGCAGAATTCACATGTTGTACTCTTTATTTCTCCATTTGAAAACACAAAACATCAACCGTGACTTGTGTGTAAATGTCGGTTATGTGACTCTCTTCAGTTGAATGTTAGACTCTACTGATGCTTGGAAATTGTACAAAATGTAAGCAGATTTATTAAATGTAGAAACAGATTTTTGCATCCAAAAGGGCAAGTTTACTTTCCTAGTTTTTCTCTTAAAAATGCTGCAACTTTAATGACTTCATCAAAATAGTGTAATTCATTAGTTTTACTCTTTCAGTCTGGAAATACGAAAAACAAGACGACTGATCAGAATGAGCCCGTACCAACATATGACTGAAGGCTGTCTAAATGAAGAGACAGTTCCTTGTAAGCTGTCCTATCCGTGATGGGGTTGCACTTGAATTTGTCCCAAGGGCTCTGTTGACCCGTGTGTGGAAAGCTGCCAATAGGAGCCAATACTGCCTGGTGAAAAGATGCAAAGAAACACAGAGAATATAAATGTTCAAGCTTTGTACTATTCAGCTAGAACTACTCTGTAATCACCAGTATCTAAGTGAGTGACTGTAATTTGATTTGATATTTCTTCTCTGTGGCTGCAAAACATTAGAATTAGATTGATTTTGTAATTTAAATACGCAAGACTGTTACAAGCAAATGTATTTTGTCAGATATAATCCTTTAAAGGCTGTTTTTAAAGCAAATTAAATTGTTCCTCAGGTGGAAACTTGTCTTGAGCACATGTTGCATTACATAAAACAAACTATACACCAATATTTGACCAGATTAGGCTCATTCATTTGTTCAACACTATAAAAAATAATAAAAACATGTGCAATACAAATGTAAGTGCCTCAGTGCTTCTGCATAGACCACACACTCCTACAAACCTAAGTTGTTGATTTGAGCGGCTAAATAGTGGCCAGAACAAATGACAGTCCCAAGTGAACTGATTTAGACTTGGACACTCGGAGTCTTCTACCTGGAGGCTGCAGTTCACTCAAACAACAGGGGGTGTTCAGGGCCCACTACAGTTTTCGGTGCTTCCTTTATGAGCTTTCGCATACCAGGTTTCTAAAAACCTGTGTAAGCCCTGTGTAAGCTGTCTTGTACATGGTGGCTGACCTGTTCTTCAGCTGCATGGTTAGGTTTACAAACCATGCTGTAACAACATATCTGATTAGGCCTTGCAGGACTGACCAGGAAACAAACAAAAACATAAATATTGTGTCTACAGTCGTATAAGAAAGTTGATTTTTAATGACCACTGTCTTCCTATCACTTACCAGCCTCGGGCCAAAGATCATTTCCTGTGTTTTAATGACAACTTCACAAAAAATGAAATGGACGTTGCAGCGTCTGCAGGGATGTGGTCGTTGTATCGGTCTGTCGTGGTGAAGAAGGAACTGAGTCAAAATGTGAAGCTCTCGATTTGCCGTTCAACCTACACTCCTACTCTCACCTATGATTATGAGCTTTGCATCATGTCCAAAAGGACAAGATCCCATCTACAAGCGGTTGAAATGAGTTTCCTCTTTAGTTTGGCTGGGTGTACCCTTAGAGATAGGGTGAGGAGTGCTGTCACCAGGGAGGAGCTTGAAGTAGAGCCACTGCTCCTCCACACCGAGAGGGACCAGCTGAGGTGGGTCAGGCATCTGTTTTGGATGCCTCCTAGATGCCTCCCTGGGGAGGTGTTCTGGGTATGTCCCGTTGGGAGGAGGCCTCGGGGGAAGACCTAGGACACACTGGAGAGACTATGTCTCTTGGCTCCCTGGAAATGCCTCAGGATCCCTGAAGAGCAAGAGGAGGAGAGGAGAAGGAAGTCTGGGCAGTCCTGTTTAGACTGCTGCCTCCGCCCCAGATAAGCCATAGAAGATGGATGGATGGATGGATGGATGGATGGATGGATGGATGGATGGATGGATGGATGGATGGATGGATGGATGGACGGACGGACAGATGGATGTTCATGGTATACAGAAGAATCAATGTCAAGCACATACAAATAGATCAGAAACACAGCATCATCCAAAAATATAAAAGAATAGGTAAAAGTACACATCCTTACAGGACTCCTACAGTACTATATTAAATCTCTGTCTTATTAACCTTTACAGTTACATGGGTTAAACGTAGTATTGATATTCAACTCATGTGTACCAAAACATATTTACAGATACCACAACCCTGTACAAACGAATGCTTTGATTGCACAAATTGTATCACTCACTAAATAAAGTGTGAAGGTAAATGTTTGATTAACCATACTACATACATCTGTATTAAGGTACTATAAAGTTTTCTCCCTCAAAATAAAAGCTCATAGCTACTTATTTGTGACAGCTGGTCTAAATGATACTGTGTCTTGTAGTCTTTACAAAGTTTGAGTGAGCTGATAGTTTACATTACAGTAGCTTAACACTGTTTTATGATAGAAAACAGCTGCAGTCAAACTGCAAATGTAGTTTCTTATGAACTGTCACAGCAGTGAACTTAGGGAAGACAATAACATCACATAATAATGTCATACCTTCATAAGCCACATAATCAAACTGTGAAGAAACACTGTGATTTCAGCATCAAACAGTATTTTTTCATGTAGAACTGTGTCCATTGGTAAAAGCTATGACAGTGTTTTTAGTTTTTATCACTTTGATACTTTCTTTTGACTCTAAAAGTTGTTTCTTAGCGTTTCTTATCACTTCTCATCACTTTCTGACCCCATGGTGTTAGTTTTCTAACCAACAGAGTGACTCACTACTCCTAGTGCTCACTTAAATCCCCCAGACCATTATTATTGTAACACTGGTGCATGTTATAAAGTAGCTGATGAGGACTTGTTTCCAATGTTGTATTCTGGCACAAAACCAAACACAACTATTAACACCAGGGCTACTGTTTTGGGCTGAAACCAACGCCGACATTAACTTTTGCTTTTTAGACAAGAACACTCTCAGCACTGTCGCAGCCCTCCCATGTAAAACTGCTCTTTTCTTCCTGACGCACTCATCACTTTAAGGAACAGAACTAAACTAAACACTCTCACAACACCTTCACAATAATCCCATAAACATCATTACAGTATGAATCACTTCAATCTGATACAGTGGCATCTGTGGCATAACTTTTTTTATTTTAAACACCGTGAAAATGCATCTCAGTCATTATGAATATTTGGAAATAAAAATATTTTCGGTCAAATACTTCAAATGTTAGATGAAGTAACATGAAGCTGTGATTTTGCTCCTTCATAGATGAAACATAGTTAGCGACGGAGGGTTGATGGGTGTGTTATGTTTTGATACTATGAGGCAGACTGTCGGGCAACCACATGGTGTTAAAGGAAATCAGCATCAGCCGGCTTAATGCTTGACTGAACTAACAGGCTCCTCAATGCTCACCCAGACTCTGCTTGTCTCCTTGTTCCAAACAAGAGCTGGAGCAAAGCGAGTATGGTTAGTCGAACTTCAAATTACTCATTCCCTGCTACAGCACATGCTTGACTGGGCCCTGTGTCGGCTTCACGGTTTGTTTCCCCAGTTGAATATTTTTAGCTGTGGTAAATTGATTTAATTGAAATTTGCCTGTCAGTTTGTGACTCAGGTTGCCATGTGTGTTTAAGCATAAGCATTGTGTGTGCGGTTTTTGCCCGGTCCCGGCTCATCCTCCTATTGTTTTCAGTTAAACTCGCCGAGGTTGAGAAGGGGAAGCCTCGAATTACAACAGACTTATTCTCATTCTGCATGTGTGATTAATCTTTGTTATGCCAAACTTGTTTGATGACCGTGTTTTCCATTCCAGACGTAAATTTAACCGGTTTGTCTTCACCTCTTGTTCTGTCCATCAACCAGACTGTTAAGCCCTGTGAATCTGAATGCCAGGGACCCTCGCTGATATTTTCATCCACAATAAAGCCTCGCCCACTCCCTCCTGTTGTGCACCAGTGAAATATATTCTCCAGTAATTGAGAGAGAAATGGCAGGGTCACCTCTCCATGCAGTCACAGAACTAGCCAACATGCTTGTTAGCATTTGTACCTCACTGTGCTGAATGGATAATGCAACTGTGGGTCTCAAATCAGGTTCTGTTTGTGTAACCTGATAAGCTGGCGAGAAAACTGGCAAATGACATAGCAGTTCATACTTTAGCTATCTTTAACTTTCTATACCCAGTGTCAAATTTACACTTACAAATCATTTATTTTAAAAAAAACAAAAAACAAAACTGAAATGTCAGCAACTGATACCCATTTTAGTTTTGATTGCAACACTTAAAATATAATTGGATGGTGTAAAAGTAACACTGCATTCATTTTGGGGAGCACTTGCCTTCCTCTTAGCACCACTGACACATAGGCTTATTAAGGATGTTTTTCTGCCCCTAGATAATGAGTAATTTTCTCTGACTTAGTTGCTGCAAAACACAAACAGAAAAAAACATATTTTCAATCACTTACATTTTGTCCTAACAGCTTTATATATATATATATATATATATATATATAGGTGACACGGTGGTGCAGTGGTTAGCACGCAGCAAGCCTCACAGCAAGTAGGTCCTGGGTTCGATTCCCGGGCAGGACCTTGGGACCTTTCTGTGTGGAGTTTGCATGTTCTCCCCGTGTCTGCATGGGTTTTCTCCGGGTACTCC
>JAQQZY010000001.1:14808025-14821577 GCA_030068375.1 Ostorhinchus rueppellii
GACTTGTCCAGGGTGTACCCCGCCTTCGCCCCTAAGTAGCTGGGATAGACTCCATGCGACCCCCGTGACCCTCATGAGGATAAAGCGGGTATAGAAGATGAATGAATCAATGTAATGGAGTAAAATCAAAAGTATGCATTGTTATTTTTTACTTAAGAACAGATACGTAAAAATGTACTTAACTCCAGTAACAAGGCACAAATACTTTGTTACTTTCCAAAGCTGTTCATGGTATTTATATATTTATGTTAGTAGCGATGTGTACAGGTTTGCAGTACTTTCTGAAGTTCTACTTTTTTTGCTATGAGGACTTTTTGACTTTCACTGGCGCCTGTGCTCACACTGAACAGAAGTGGGTCATAATGCTGATAAAGATACTCAAAGTGGGCCAAGGCTTAAAAAAGATAAACAGAGATGCACCACAGTGATGTACTGTAGGGGAGTTATCAGAGGGATTAGCTCACCTTTTAGGGTTTAGTTACGATAGGACGTACGTTTTATGACCCTTCACTCCTTTGCTCTGTAGTTGAGATTCATAACAACATCCCCTGTACGTATCTGTCTAAATATTTATGATCTTGTAAATTTGGTGACCGTTTTGGATTTTTTTTTTTTTGTTTGTTTGGTTTGGTTTGGTTTTCTTGGGGGGTAACTGCAACACTATGAGCCCGTTTTGAAAATAATACATTTTAAACCCTTTAATTCACTGGCACTGTTTTTATGGACTTCCAATTTTTCTCTCTATTTAATGTTTCCTTTATGATTTATCACCAATTTTTGGGTGAAAATCAGGTATTTTCCTGTATTTCATTTACTAATCATGTAGATCTTCCATTCCAATCTAACTTTATTTGTAAAGCACTTTAAAACAACCCCAGTGGCCCAAAGTGGACAGGAAAATAAAAAAAAATAAAAAAAACCAGAATAAAATATAAGAATACATTAAAAAAAAAAAAAAACATAAAATCTGTACAATTAAAAACAACAACACTTTAATGTCTTCTCTAATCTTCATAAAAGCTTGGAGTAAATTCAAAGGGTATAATAACAAAACAGAGAAAACTGGGGAAAATGTACTTTTCCTGCAAAATACATCATTAATTGAGCCTAAAACAAGTGACTACAACCACTGACTACATGGTTTTTATTCAGAGATCACTATTGCAGAACATGACAGTGTTTTTATGTCTCTGAACGTCCAAATGAGTCATATTTCAAACCACAGAAAACTGCATTTAACCTGAATTATTCACCAGTATAGGATTTTTGGCTCAAAAATTATTAATTGTATTTTTTATTTATTTATTTTTTTTAAGCAAAATGAAGCTAATCCAAAGCCACTGTGTGTAATGCAGCTGCAACATACTGAGGGGTTCCTTTAAAAGCTCTTTCCCATTGTCCACACAGTTCATTGCACTTCATGCTACAAGTTGTTTTAATTTGCATTAAAGGTGCGACACATACATAGTAGTCAGAGGATGAATATGACTGGTTATAAGAGTTACCTCATTGAACATCTCATGAAACACGTTTATAATTTTTGACTTGTGTTGAACATGTGCTCCTATGTGTGACATACACAGTCAAGTGTTAGGTGTGCATCCTGGCAGGATATTGCTCTAATAATACATTACTGTTGTCTGACAGCTGGAGCCTCGCTGCTGCATTTATAAACACATTCACTTTCTCCTTATAAATAGTTTACAGAGACAAATCCACACTGAGGCGGTCTAGGAATGAGGCAGACAGAAAAAAGAAAAAAAAAAAAACCCACATGCACTAAAGTCATGTGGAAACAAAAATGCATCAAGATTATAGTCAAATTGCTGAGATGTCACTTTAAAGCATTCTGTGTAAACTGTGAAAGCTGAGTGAAAAAACTGTTTATGTGAGTCCAGTTAGAATTGCACGTTACACATCTCCACCCACTGTAACCAGATAAGCAGACAGCCTGACAACTTGACTCAGTGGATACATTTATAGCAGCCGACCCCCCCTATAAAACACCTACCAACACTTGGAGCAGCCTCCACGCCCATTGCCCACCATGACAGTTGGTTTGCTCATCAACTTTCCTGATCTACCTCAACAGCTGTACTTCTAAACTTGCAGCCCCTCAGTTGTACAGCGGCTCATAGTGAATAGGGAGAAGGGGACTTGAAACTAGGACAGAGCAGTCTGGCCCCTTTCCCTTCGAACCAGAGGCACAGATTTGCGGCAGGGGGAGAGAAGACACTAGACTTAGGCAGAGAGAGAAAAACAGAGGAGACTTTCTGGGAAGCTTGCTGCAGTCACTGAGGGAAGAAGCCCCTGGGACACAGACTACTGTGTCCACATTGCAGAAAATACGATTTTATAGATTTTTTTTGTTCTCTCAGGGAAAGACTATTCATTCAGATCACCACCTGGAACCATGCACAAGCGCACAAAGATTAAGATTGCCATTTTCGTGCTGCTAGTGGGTATGGCGTGCATGTTCACAGCGGTGGTAACGGACCACTGGGCAGTGCTCAGCCCAAAGGTGGTCAAAGTCAACGACACCTGCGAGGCGGCCCACTTTGGCCTTTGGAGGCTGTGCAAGAAGCAAATCTACATCAGCTCAGAAAACTTTGAGGAGGGGCACGGCTGCGGACCCATCAGCCTCCCCGGCGGTAAGAGAAAATATAGTAACTCATAGATGTGCATGATTAAATGATAGCCTTAGCCCGTTTTGTAGAGGCTCAGCATTTAGACCTGAAGGTGTGGTCCTATACAGTAAGCTTATAGCTTGCAAGGGAATGTAAGATGTCCTCATAAAACCCAGCCTAGTGGTCTGGAGATATGGAGCTGCTAAGAATAGAGGTCCTGATGGAGGATCACTGGGCATGTCATGTTACGGTTGAACATTATGACATAAAACAGAAGAAAGATCTATTGAAGTCACATGCCTGTGGCCTTTTATAATATATTTCTCCATCAAACTAGGTTAATGTTGAAGCATTATTACATCCTGTGTCCAAAACCACTCCTTCTTCCATGCGTTCATTCATGCATACTCTTTGTATAATAAACATGGAAGCGTGGAGCTTGTGCCACAGAGCACCATAACATTTGAGGGGTGTCTATTTTTGGTCATCATGTAATTCATAGTGGACTGACTGGTGAATTAGTGTTGGGCTGCTCGATTTTGGAAAAAATGAATATCACGATTATTTTGGTCAATATTGAAATCACGATTATTCAAACAATTAATTTTGAGTTACACAATGCATGTATTCAGCATTTCTCTCAAAAAAAAACAAAAACACTGTTTTTGATTCATTATGCAAAACATTACAATTGAAAATACATTTTGGCTACAAATATGTACTTTACAGCTGTTTTGCAGTTGAATGGAATGTATTGCGTATGCTCGTCTCTCAGAAATTGTGTAAAGAAAAACAGGAAATAAATCGTTGCAACTCGATTCTATGAGTTTTGAGATCGTTTGACAACAAAATCGAAATCGTGATCAAAATTCGATGAATTGCACAGCCCTAAATGAGTGGGTTTTTTTGTTGTTTCCCCCCCCCCCTTTAGCTCCATTTTACCAGCAAATGCCTATGAGGTTAACAGTAATATTATTCTTAGAGTTTAGCCCCTGGGTGCCTGTTTCTGTGCGTCCAGAATGAAGGTAGAAACTCAACCAAGCAGATAAGGCTCTGGTGTTGACAAGGTGCCTTAAGTATCAATTCACAGTAAAAATTTGCCCAGACCACTTTAGATATTTGCGATCAACCAGAGCTGTTTAAATCTAAGCCATAGAGTCCCAACAGGCTGTAGGCTTTCACTTAACCACACACCACAGCAGCTCATTTCACTGGGTGTTTATTAACAAAATCAACTCACATAGAGCCCACGGTCAATTACTGCATGCAACACGAGTGTCTGAACCCAACATAAACAGATACTCCATGAACATCCTTAGGGAGTGCACTTTAAAATGGACTAAAGTAACTAAAAGCATTCTAGCGCTACACTTAGGAGCTATTTTATATTTGTATCTGCAACAGTAGAAACACTTCACTCTCTTTTGGGGTTTTTTTCTGATTTTGTAGGATATATATTTCAAACCTTTCCATGCTGTAGCTGCACAAATCTGTAAAACAAAATTTCCAATAATAATAATAATAATTAAGTACTTCCAGTGAGCCTGAATCTGTCTGTTATTTTGGCCGATCTCTATAAATCCACTAGTTT
Organism: Ostorhinchus rueppellii; assembly: GCA_030068375.1. Taxonomy (NCBI): domain Eukaryota; kingdom Metazoa; phylum Chordata; class Actinopteri; order Kurtiformes; family Apogonidae; genus Ostorhinchus; species Ostorhinchus rueppellii. The sequence goes on from JAQQZY010000001.1 coordinate 14,812,244, forward strand.
TTCATTATTTAACATGTTACAATATTGGTTTAAACTACTAAAAAGCATCTAAATTCAACATTAGCTCAATGTCAGCTAGCCGCAACATCAAATTCTCCAATATCAGAGTATATTTTCACATTTTCAACACCTTTTACTGCGTTGTGGTGCTACATATCCTTTGAAATCCATGTTTTGCATAGCATCTTAACCTTAACCGTCCTTTAATGTCTGTGTTTATATGAAGTGGCTAAATCCCAACCTAAGCTACATTAGATCAAAAGTGGCTCATATGTAACCCTTGACTCTAATAGGAGTTTCCTGTGTCCTGATGGATGTAAAGTGATTAAATGAGCTCTCACTGATGCTTAAGTTAAAGGTCTGAACATTTCCTCCATCACTGCTTCTAATGATGTTGGCGTGGAGCGGCTATAGCTAATTGCTTGCATGTATCCCACTGTCATAACACGGGATCACCTTGCTATGAACGTCTGAAAATAAACTTTGTCTGATAACAGATGCTTTTACAGCTGCCATAATAAAAACAGACTGTAACCGAATCAAATGAATGTAAACAGTTGCTGACTGGTAATGACTCACATCTCAATGAGTTGTGGTGGCGTCCCGCTGGCGTGTTGACTGTTATTGGAGAAACTGTTGGTTGAGTGTTGTGTTATCTCAACGTTTTGGTTCATATTGAAATCAGGATGAAATTTTTACCTCAGTGAGTTCACACAAACCCAAATACAGTCTGGTGTAGCCGCATAGAAAAGGCCTCCCAGTGGTTTGTGATGAACACTCTCATGTCCAATGTCCAACACCGCCGAGTTCAGCTATTTGAGAAATGCGAACATGTGCAGACGAATGAACAGTAACGCCCACTTGTGCAATTTATAATCACACTAATTGGTGCTAGCTCAGCTACGTGGGAGGAAGATCATATAATCTATAGTGAATTCAGAGTAACATGAGCTAATGTAGTTAAGTTACGTTAACAGGCCAGGAATAGAGAGGTAAAGTCCCGTTTGTCTGTCTGTGCCCCATGGAAGTGAACTTCAGAAAAGTAAAATAAAATAAAATAAAATAAAAGGTGCCATGGTGGCTAACACTGTCACCTCACAGCTAGAAGGTTCTGGGTGTGATTCCAACCAGGAACCTTCCTGTGTGGCGTTTGCATGTTCTCCCTGTGTTTGCATGGGTTCTCTCTGGGTTCTCTGGGTTGCTCCCACCATCCAAAAACATGGACCAGTAGGTTCACTGGTCAACCTAAACTTGCCCATAGGTGTGAATGTGAGAGCGACTGGTTGTTTGTCTCTATATGTCAGCCCTGTAATGAGCTTCCGACCTGTCCAGGGGGTACCCCACCCTCGCCTATAGGCGTATATGTAGCTGGGATAGGCTCCAGCACCTCCTGTGGCTCTAGTGAGGATAAAACAGGTTCAAAAGATGAATGAATGAAAATTAAATTAAATTAGATTAAATTAAGTTAAATAAAATTGAATTGTGGAGAAAGATAAATCATCTCTTGAGCCCATTTGAATTATACCATTAAATTCATTTATGATATTTGTCACTTTAAAATATGGGTTTAAAGTCAAGAAGGTGACAGTTTGTCACAGCGATAATGAAGTAACATCTAGTTTTGAGTAAAGGAGCTCAGTGGAGTGCACCTCTGCCATAACATTACAGCCCTAAACTCAACACCTCATCTTATTCTTCATCTAAGTGAAAAACTGTTGAAAGACATGATGAACTGAGAAAACTATATTCTAAACTTCTTTAGAGTGTAACTTCTCAACCACAACTAGAGCAGAGCAGCCTGTCACAAATAAAAATATTTTGCATTTAAAAACCAGCAGCTCTGAATGTCCCTCTCAGCAGCTGCCACAGACGGAGGCTAGTAAACCCAAATATGTAACTCAAAGCAGACACACCCTTATTCATGCAGAACTTCAACTGTTAATAGTATTTCAACTGCTGAGGTTGAGGTTATATATATATATATATATACACACACACACACACACTCACTGTCATACAGCTGTCTCAAATTACCTATAGAACTCAGAACTGTTTCTGTTCTACACTATAAACCTGTTTATGTCTTTGGTAGAGTTGACCATTTTTACTCACTTTTGGAGTCATCTTCAAATGTACGTTCAGGGAACTGCACTGTTTGAGGTTTTTGTGCAGTTTCATTGCTCAGCTGTGGAGGTTACCCCTTAGTGCTAACTAATGGTGATGGTTAGACTTCTGGGAATCCCCAGTCCTGTTGTCAGGCTGTTCCAAAAGCAGATGAAATGCGTGGCAGGGCAGGCATGTGCAAAATCAGCTCGGCCCACCCATGTATGCACGGAATCCCCTGGAAAGTAATGAAGTCTAAACCCTCAATAATGAAGTCTTTACCTCTAATTTTATTTTCTGTTTGGCCTTCATAACTCTATTGACAACAAATTTATGGTTATTTGTTGTTGTTATTTCATAAATGTCATTTGATAAAGATTCAGATGTTTTTTACAAGCCACTAGCCAAACAAGTGGCTCTCATGTTTGTAACAATAAAGGTGATTTGTGCAATCTGCACTTACAGCCTTTGTTTAAAAAGATGTTAATCTGGTGGATGTTTTATTAGTCACTAAGGCTTCCTCCATGCACAATCGCTGTATTTGGAGAGGAACATTATTGGGAACATTATTGTTTATTAAAACCAAACGCCTTCAGTGAGGTGTCAACCTCTGATCCAACACAGACCTTAAACAGAGTGTGAGGAGCTCCCACTCACTGTGAGACACTCATCTGGAAAATATGGCTCAAGTTGTTTTTAGGATCAACTAGTGACAAAGTGCATTAAAATGAAAAAAGTCTTTGCTCATCAAAAGGACCTGTTTGAAGTTTCAAGATTTCAGCTTTTCTGAGATTAACCAAGCTATCAAGTGATGGTATCAGTGAGACCTTTGGGAATCCAAACACTACCTGTTACATCTAAGTTTGTCCAGGTTTGAATCAAATATAAATGACAGACATTGGAATTTGGTCGCCTGATGACATGTGAGCAGTTTTAATGGTCACTGCATTTTGTTTCATTGTGCAAACTCTCAGGAAGTATTTTTTGGTTTTAAATATAGGTTATGGAAATACTCAGCTGCCGTGGGTAGAGACTGTGCAAAGGGTCAGTCGTTAACACCACATCTAGGATTCTACTAAGCCGCTATAGAATGCAAAGACTTTCACTCAGCAGTATTTTCCAGATAGAAGCAAAAATGTCCATGTGTTTTGTTTTATTTTTTTTTATTTTGTTGTGCAAACTGCTCAGCAAGCAGTTGTTTTAGTTATAAATATAGGCCGCGTAAATACTCAGCTGTCTCGGATAGACGCCACCAGGGTCAAGTGTTCACATCAGGTCCAGTGCTCCTCTGAGTGACGGGGCCGTCTGGAGGAGTCAGGCATAGCTCTGAGGCCTGCTGTCCCACCAAACTGTTCCCGTGAGAGTTTCCTGCAGCTTCATATCTCCAGGCAGCCAACATAGGTACTCAAATTACTTTACACTCCTGCAGGATGAGATATTAAGTTGGAAAAGAAAGTGGAACCATCGATAGCCTTTATAGGAAGTCCAGTGATATGCCGACCCAGGAATGGGCATTTCAGAAGGAGAAGGGAAGAGGCTGAGGTGTAGAAACACTTATAGATTCTGTGGCTATGTAACGGTAGGTCTGTATGACATGGCTGCTAATGTAGTATGGTTCTATAATAGCTGGATGGAAAGGGTTCAGTTACTTAATTACCTTCTAATACCTTACATGCATATTTTTCCTCTTACATCAATAACTGTGCAAAGACTATGAAAGAATTGAACATGCAAAGCTGCAGATCATTTTGGAGTTATGTACACTGTGCCTTCATTTGTGTAATCTGATACACCTTAGAATGACAATGGGTACAAAAGTCAAACAGAGCAGTCAAAGTAAAAGTACAGACGTCTGGTCCAGACATAGTCCCAGTGTTAACAATATGAATTGACATCGGATATCACCGCTATAAAAGGAACTGCTGTGACATGACAATGTGCAGAAATGTTGCTAATCCATTGTCCCCGACTGATCTTTGGAAAGATGACGGATTGCCCTATTAGGGGCTGAGGAGACACTTTACAGAGCTTGTCAGCAGAGTCTAGCAGGACAAGGACAGTGGAGCGGTGCAGCAGCAGTGCGTCCGTGTCCTCCTGTGGAGCACACTTCCACAGATGGACCCAGGATTTATTTATGACCACTGGCCTGTCTTGTAATTTTATCAGAGCTTGTACTTTAAAGACACTACACAGAGGTGTAATTAGAGAACACATGCTGTAACATGTGGGAATGAAGCCGCTTAATACAGATAATGAGCACAAAGCATCTGGCCCTTAGAAATACTGTTTAAGTGATGCCACTTCGACCTACAGAACAATTAGACTATGGTTTAGTGTGAAGACGCCCTTGGGCTGCTGGGAATTGTGTTAGCTGTTATCTTAAAAAGCTAAAAGTCCTATATCAGCCACAGATCCTGTTTTCTCCCCCTGAAGAGTTCCCCTGTGTTTAAACAAGTGGTTAAAGCACATTGAATATGCATTAAAAAAAAAAAAACATGAATATTTACAGTTATGGGAAATGAACGCGGTTCAAAGCCTTCTTTCAGCTTCTATTTGAATACGAGGTTGACTCAGCAGTACAAAGTTGTGTCTGTGACACCCCCAGACAGCGAAAAACATTGATGCTTGTTGCTTAGTAACAACATATGTTTTATTTTTCTTCTTGACAGCCAGTCCCTGTCCTCATTCATAAAAAAAACATCTTTTTTTTGTATGTGAGCTCACACAATATGGCACAAGCATTAAAAGCTTGTGATTTCAAAGGGGTTTTTGTCAACTTGGCTTGTGAAAATATGGTTTGCAGATATTGCTTTGGCTTCTGATTTCTTCATAATATATTTTCTTTTACAGTGAGTACATAAGGCACCTGACATCTCTAAGCGTGTTTTCACAAAAACAAGCTCTATATCTACCATCACAGCAGGGGTCATGGAGTTCTAAGTGTGATATGGTGACATAAAGCATTTCCTATTCACATATGAAAGCGTTTCTCTGATATCCCATGGTGAGGGTGTATAAAAATATGGATTAGAAACACACATGTGAGGCGAGACATCACAGCTAAAGTGAGATCAGTGACGCGCTGTTGACTTTGCAAAGCATAAAGTGCATACCAGGGTTGTGTTACAAGCAAAAACGTTAACACTCTCTGCATATATGTCAGTCTGCCATGTTTTTCTCAAATGTCGGATCACTTCTCCACTTTCAGGAACATGTGTTACATGATGTGAACTGTTGGATGTTGGATTTAACAGTCCTGCATGAACTTCAACACATTCGAACCATTTTCAGTTTACAATTGGAGGCAAAAACATGGAGGAAAAAAACCCAAAGTAATTAGAATCACAGCAAAGCAACCTGTTTCTAACCTGGAATCAAATGCTTATTCTGACACTTGGCACAGCATCAAAGAGCATTTACTCTACCATCCACCCCGGGATCACATGAAACGGCAGTGTTTTATCTGTGCAAATCCCCGAAGTTTAACACCTCATCTTCTGAGGAAAAAAACTGAGCCTGATAGCAGCTGGAGTCACTTTCACCCTGACAGTTAAACAACACAAAGCAGAACAGGACCTGCATGGCATCACTAAATGTTTGGTGGTAACATTATCCCCTGGGTGTCAATTTATGAGCTTTGTGACATGAAGTTGAAACTCTGAGTGAGAACAGGTTCAAGTGAAAGGTTGTATAATGGATTAGATTAGAATAGAATAGAATAGAATAGAATAGAATAGAATAGAATAGAATAGAATATGTTATATTAGATTAGGTTAGATTAGATTGTCAGTTATTTTCAGTTTGATTTGATTCAATTAGATTAGATTAGATCAAGTTAGATCAGATTAGGTTAGATTCGATTATTTTCAGTTTGATTCGATTCAATTAGTTTAGATTTGATTTGATTCAATTGGTTTAGATTAGATTAATTTAGAATAGTTTAGATTTGACAGTGGGGAAATTCAACGATTAAGGCAGCAACAAAATAAACTGCAAGAAAAAGTGTGCATGCATAAAGACTGTGCAAAAAAAAACATTATAAAAAAAAAAGTAATTAAAGCTATACAGTTTATATACATATTTACAACAGAGTGGAATTGCAAAATGTCAGACAGAGACATACAGGACAGGGTTACAGTCATGTTGACTTTAGTCTCAAAGTAAAAAAAAAAAAAGTTAATTAAGTCTTAAGATGGATCATTTGTTTTAGATTCTATTTGTTGCGGTTGCAGAATTAGTATATACTAAAATAATACAATGGTTCTAATGATAATTTGGTTGAACCTTGAGCTGACTGAACTCTATCTATCTATCTATCTATCTATCTATCTATCTATCTATCTATCTATCTATCTATCTATCTATCTATCTATCTATTCCATTTTGCATGTATAAACATTTAAATATTCCATGAAAGATCTAGAATTCGCTTTGTGGTGGATGGTTCAGGCAGTTTTATAAACCACAGATTAGATCATTTAAGATGCAAAGGCTAAACTTTGAACTAATTGCTGTTTTTTTTTTTCTTTCACAGTGGAAAACTGCACCTACTTCAGACACTTTACTCCAGGCCAGGATGCTGAGATATTTGAATATAAAACACAAAAAGGTAGGTTTTCCTTTCCCTTTATTATTTTTCGTCTTTGTGGTTTTTAATTCCACCTCATCCATGAGCTGCTACAGGGACACTAACCATGGACTCATTCAAAGACGCTGACTGGAGCTGTGTGAGGTCCTCTGAACCAAAGGGGCTGCTTCACATATCTCCATCTGGCATCACCTCCTGCAGCTGTTACTCCTCTGCGGGTTCAGATGTTCATTCATGTTTCACCTCTGACCACACCACAGTCCAGACTGTCACAGCAGATGCATTCCACTAGCTGTCGATGACAAATCCTCACTGAAATACAGCATGAGAATGGGGTCTGTTTACATTTGCTAATGTTTTTCCCAAACATCAATCCAACTGTGGCTAAAAGTCAACATTCTTTATAATTTTCTATAATTCACAATATGCTAGTTTCATTTGAACCCAAGAAGACCCAGTGGCAACTCCCAAATTAATTTTTATTCACTATGTACCTTTTCTTAAGTGATTTATCACCATTTATTATGATAAATAATAATAATTATAATGAATTAGATTTTTATGGTGCTTTTCCAGACACCCAACGCGCTTTACATTATTCATTCGCTCTCACATTCTCGCTCTGGTGGTGGTAAACTACATTTGTAGCCGCAGCTGCCCTGGGGCAGACTGATGGAAGCGTAATTTGGGAAATTTGCACCTACAACCCCTTTGACCACAACCAAACAGTCATACGCATTCATAGACCAGTGTGAGTAGCACTGGAGGCAAGGAGGGTGAAGTGTCTTGCCCAAAAACCTAAAACCGAAGGTCGCTCCCTTTTGCCTTCACCCCGATCACCATGTGTGGAACTGTTGTCTTTTTTGGACTTCTGCTAGAGGCTTTTTTTCTACAAATTCCAACACGTAGAGTATGACTACAGGTTGGAATTTGTCTTTTTTTCTCACCTCAAACCCTGATGTTTTTCCTTTTCCCATCTGTGGGGTGCATTTATTGCGAATCGTCAGTCACAACTGTACCTGTACCCCCATGTTTATGTCCTGTGTTTATGTGATCTTGGTTGGTTGTAATCTGGAATGTAAAAATCCGTGGCTCTGAAATATGTGCAATGCCAATAAAGTTCTATTCTATTCCAAGGACACAACGGACTGACTAGGACAAAGCGGGATTTGATCTACCAACACTTTGGTTATTAGATGCCCCGTTCTACCACCTGAGCCATGGCCACCTCACAATATCACATATATTATAAAATATATATTATATATCGGCTTATATTTTAGTATCTTACGGTTGAAATGGTTAAAAAACAGACAAGACACTTGATCGACGTTAACTTGAGCTAACTGTGTAAAGAAATACCCACCTGGTTCTGAGTAGCATGGAGCAGGTCACATGACTGAATCCTTCAATCCTGCATTACGGAAACCCATATCAAAGTCCCGTTCACACAGATAAGTGTCCAAAACCAAATGGATATAGAGGACATTCAGTTCAGTTCAGTTCAGTCATTAGATCATGTTAATCCTTCAGCGTCAGATCATAAATACCCTGGTTGTCAGCGACTCCATTACTGTGGACACCGTCGATGGCAGAAGCCCTGTGTCTTCTTGATTCTAATTTCAAGTGTGCAGAGGGTGCAAAAAAAAATATGTGTGAACAGCAAATTTCACGCCAACAACACGGAGCGTGGTAAACATTGAACTTCATAGGATTTTAATGAAAAAAATAGGCTCTGTCACTGAAAAAAAAAACAACCTGCTTGTTAATACAGAGCCACAAGAAGGTTGAGTTACACCAGAAACTAGATACCACTGGTTCACAGTGAAAAACAGAACTCAAGCTTAAGATAATTAGTTGGAGGTTAACTGTTTCCTCAAGGCTTTAGTCAGAATAAAACAGAAATCTTTGAATATTTTGACAGTAATGCTCTGCTTGGTGTGGCCATCACACGGTGGGTTTCATTTTCAAAGGGTGAGATTAGCTCATGTGAAGTTTGTCTCAGAGTCTGTGTTGTTCCAGGAGCCAGATGTTGGTTGACATTTGACCCCTACATTTGATTTATTCTAATGGTGTCTGGTGTAAAGCACTGTCAGTACTGAAGCTGAGCAGAGGACAGGAGCTAAAAATGTAAAGCAAAGCCAAGTCTACAGATCAGTGTGAATAGAAGTGAAAGGGACACTTATCTCAGAAACAGGAAACAGGTGGTAAAGCTATTTCCAATGATATATAGATGTATACACCCCCTGAGTTATTCAGCAGCTTCTTATATTATCTCATGTTATCTTATCTTGTCTTATCTTCCCTTATTTTATTTTATCTTGTCTTATTTTATCTAATCTCATCTTGTCTTATCTTATTTTATCTTATCTTCCCTTATTTTATTTTCTTATTTTATCTTATCGTGTCTTATTTTATCTTATTTTATCTTATCTTGTCTTATCTTCCCTTATCTTATTTTATCTTATCTTCCCTTATTTTATCTTATCTTATTTTATCTCATCTTGTCTTATCTTATTTGATCTTGTCTTATCTTCCCTTATTTTATTTTCTTATTTTATCTTATCTAATCTAAATTGCCCATAGGTGTGAATGTGAGAGTGATTGTTTGTCTCTATATGTCAGCCCTGTGATGAACTGGCG
>JAQQZY010000001.1:14832419-14845690 GCA_030068375.1 Ostorhinchus rueppellii
TTGCTAACAAACAAAGTCAGATGGTAACAAACAAACAAACGCACAGTAAAACATAACCTCCTTGGCGGAGGTAAAAATCCGGATTGACCCTTGTGTGGACGTCTCCTCATGGTGTAGCTGCAGTACATCCCTGACATGTTGGTTAAATATGAACCATCTCAGGGAAAAGCCTTCTGCTCATGCCCATAGTCGGCACTAAACAGGCCATTTAACCCTTATAGACCCACCGTTATATTTCTGGAAGATCCCAAATGAGTTTTTTTTCTCTCTATTTAACTGTTTTTAAATGATTTATCACCGTTTATTATAACATTAGCTTCTGTTTCATTTTTCACTGCAAATCATGTATTCACTTGTACTTAATTTCTTATATTTAATTGAGGTGTTCATGAAAACTCCGTAAATTCAAATGTTTTTATATCAAAACAGTGAAAAAGTGACTTTTTCAGCAAATATATTAATAACTGAACATAAACCCAGTGTGTCCATCCACTGTATTGATCCAACTCCATAGGTTTTACTGGTGAATCAGTGTTGGAGAAGATGACGGTGTTTCCATGGTAACTACAGAGCCTGTGAACGTCCAAATGGATCATATCTGATGACCATGAAAAGATGACAAACTGTATTTTACATCAATTATATGTATTGATCAGATTAGTGGTTCAACAGGGATTCAATATTTTTGATCAGTAGATGGTTTTGGTCACCAGTGGATGTTTGGGTCTTTACGGACTCAGTTCCGTTTCAGTTTTATGCTGTGACGATAGTAAACGCACCCCAACTCTGTCAGTGTTTAAGTCCAATGAAAACATTTCTTTCTAGCTCTGCACACAACTGACATGGTTTTATCGGTGTTCGTCTCTAATTTTAAGTATGCTAATTGTGCAATAATCTATATTTTGCTTTTTTAAAATCTATAATCTCATCTAAATATTTATAACTAGTTTTATTTTTATGAAGCCCTTTGAATTACCATGTGTATGAACTGTGCTTTACAAATAAACTTATACAAATAAACGTTGCCAAAGTGGCCTGGGTCAGATTAAAAATAAAAAAACAAAAAAGGCCAGATTTGTTCATATATGGCCCCCCCCCCAAAAAAAAAAAAAATGCCATGGATTTGGGCCATGGTTGCCTGCGGTGTGAACATAAGTGATGAGCATGGTGACCCGTTTAATCCAGATGTGTGAAATGGAAAACGGGTAGAAAGGAGCTCCAACCTAAACATGATAAAGGATTATTATTGGTTCTATAAAGGGAAAGTGTCTCAAACATCCAAGTGCGAGTTTTTTCTTTTGTCCAGATAAAGTATAGTTTTTAGATGTTAAAGCTGAAACTGTCAAGCAGGTAACATCCAAAAACTATACTTTATCTGAACAAAAGAAAAACATAATTATATTAACAGAAGACAAAATGAACATCTTTAGTCATTCAAGTACAAGACCAGAAATTGAATGTCTGAAACATTTCTGAGCAATTTTGAGCTGAACTGACGGACTTATACAGGCGCGCAGATACTTTTTTTTTTGCGATTAAATTTCGATTTTCATTAAACATATTACATCAAACAGAGGGATTTCAGGTTATCCACTATTAATGGAATGAATTCTCAGAGCAAAAATACCAACAAGTGCACTGCAGATTATTTGGTTCTTACCAAGATCTAAAAACTTAGATTTAGAAGCGTTAGATAATTTATCTTGTTTTAAGTGTTTATACATCTGAAGGCTACAAACATCTAAAATGGCAAAAAGGTTAGAAATTAAAAGTATACAAACAAAGGAAAAAAAAAAAAAACATTACCCTGGAGTCGACTTGAGAGCATAAACTTTTTTTTTTTTTTTAACCCCCTCCCCCCAAAAGGGGAGGCCAAGGGATATTGTTTTTTGATTCAGTTTGTTCGTCTCCAGCAGCAAAACTATTGGTTGAATTCATACTAAATTGGGTTTATAGATTGCCTGTGACCTAGAATAGATCTGTTTGCATTTTGGGAAAAGTAGGTCAAAGTTCTGATTCTTTATGAATTTTTAAAGAACAAATTTTCCCAATTTACTTATGACTGTAGCAGCAAAACTATTGGTTAAACTCATACCAAATTGAGTTCAGATTGCCCGTGACCCAGAACAGATAGAATCACATTTTAGGAAAAATAAGTCAAAGTTAAAATATTTTTAAAGAATTTTTTTTTAAATTTTTAATTTGCCCCCCTCTCCTTTCCTTAAAATAGACAAAATTTTAAATATCTATGTATATAATGTCAAAAACAAATCCATCACATTACAGTTAGAATTAAAGCACTTTTCAGACCGTGGAAATAAAGTTGAAATTCAAGCCCCATACGCTGTAAAAAAGTAAAAACACTGAATCAACTTTTAAAAATTTTCAATAGGTCAAACAAAACAAAAAACAAAAACCCAGCCATTTAATTTTTTAATGCGTGTGACCTATTGAAGAAAAAATTTTAAGTTGATCCACCGTTTTACTTTTTACAGTGTATGAACATGTACATACATTTAGGAGGGAGTGGAGGGTGAAAGAAAGACAGAAGTCAAGCATTTTCAATAAAAACACTTTAATAGAGAAACAAATAAAAAAGAAAATAAACCTTTGAAACACAGTCTAAATCCTTTATTGTAACCACCACCAATTGAAATGAAGAAGAGCAAAACAGATCTATTCATTAATTTTGTACCCATGATGGAGGAACCAATGGGACCGGGCGGCTGGGAGAACAGGTGAGCCATTGATTCACTGCAGCAAAGGGAAGAACAGAGGAGAGCAAACAGAGAACAGGAGGAGATGTGGCGTTTGTAGAAGGCTGAACACAGTGCTCTCTACTGGCTGGGCAAAAGGTTGCTCCCGTTCTATGTGCCACAGGTCGGTTCAGTTTCGATTTCTTTTAAAAAAGGCAACAGTATGTTTTAAGAAAAAGAAAAAAAAAAAAAAAAAAAAAGTAAAAATTAAACGACAACCAGCTTCAGTTAAAAAGTAAAGACCCTCCATTTCATAGCAAAGTTCCTGTGGGATTTTTCTGAACGTTACTGACAGAAACCTTGCATAAAAATCCCTTTAAAAACGTCTTTGGCTCGATCTCCTCTGCTTCAAAAATAAATAAACTGTAGCCGGAGAAGCTGTGACATATTAGTATTGCACGACTTCACAAATTAGCCAATGACTGTTTTGGTGGGAAAAAAAAAACCAAAAAAAAAACAAAACAGATCCTACCAACCTCAAAAACATACCAGGGAGCAACCTCAGTGTTAGCCCTGCTGAGTAACTGCAGAAAAAAAAATAAAATAAAACGACCAATACATATCTGCTTGACATGTTAGTAAAATATTATAATAGTTTTGCTGATAATGTCACAAGTTATTGTACACATGAAATAATATACCAAAATTTGACTTGGTAGGTTGAACAAAAGCTTTTTTTTCCTTTTTTTTTGTAATTTTTTTTTTCTTTTTCATCCACAAATCAATACAAACTGATAAAAACAGGGATTAAAACCAGCCAGGTCATCTCAACATGCATGAAAAGAAAACAGTCTTCACATTAAAAACAAAAAATAATCCATGTTGATTGTTGTATAGCCGTGAAGTATTGACAGAACAAAACAGGACAAATCCAGCAACATATACTAAAAAATATATATTGTACAGTGAAATAAGTCGTCTGATGCAGCTGCAACATAAATTCTCCTCTTTGTCCCATCAGCCGGACACCCTCTTAAAAAAAAAAAAAAAAACAACAAAATAAAAAATAAAGAGGAAAAAAAAAAATTAAAAGAAAACCTTAAAACGTTACGAGATGTTGCAACTACGAACTGGGTTGCTGTTGTCCATTTCTATAATTATTATTCTTTTTTTTGTTAATTTGCATACTTAAAAAGGGCATACCTCTTCTTTGAACAGCTTCTACAAAATTGAGGCGCTCCCAAAGTTCTTGTTTGTAAATACCTAGAAAATGCATATTTACAAGTATGTGTTGTTCACTGCTAAGTCAAAAACCTGGACCATCGAATTACAATGTCAAAACTCAAAAATCACATTACTACCTTATGAAGCTCTCTGCTGACTGCTTCCAACACATCCAGGTTATTTAGCAGTAGGGTGTTAACTTTCTGAGGACGTGACGATTTAAGAGATTTAATGGTGGCCACATGGAAGCAGAATTATGATCGCGTTATAAGTTCTAACAATTTTCTAATGTGTGACAAAGAATTACATTTATAACAAGCACTGGACGACTATTCCCAGTACTGCAGAAAAAAAAAAAAAAAAACATCCAAAAAATAAGCGTTTTTAGATTTCACCTGCGTGGGGGGGGAAGGGTGACCTTAAATCATCTGGGGTTTACTTGTGTACCAGGACAATTCATGTGCAAACATTAACATCCCCCTTTTCAGGACTTTAAAACAACCAAAAATAAAAAAAAATAAAATAAAAAATTAAAAGCTTGATTACAGAAGTGACGTCAATCAGTGGCTGCAGTATCAATACAACAAACAGATCTGACCAAAAACTCAACCAAAAAGACAACTTCACCAATTCATTCTCATTGTGCACAGACTAAAAAACAGACAAATTGTCATTTGTACGTTTTAAAACTTGCCCGTTTTGGTCAAATCTCAAGCAGCGTTTGGTCAGAATCAGGGGAATTCTTTGCTTTAAATACACTAGAGGTAAAAAAAAGAAGTTAAAAATACAGTATGAGTAAGTTGTTCACCTGTATGCTTAAGTTAATTCATACATGTATTTAAAGTTCATGTCAGAACAGCACCCAATCATGACTATTCGCTTCAGTTTCAAGCTATCCGCATTTGTGAAATTTGACGCTACACTTGAGATTTGACCATGTGCAACCATGTGACTGACAGTGTAGCTCTCAACCTCAGTTACAACTTACTGACCGTTACACACCACCCGAACCTTAGCAGTCTCTTCACTTTCACAAACCTTCAGAGAATCTTTTAAAACCATAAGCAACAATACCATAAAAAAATAAAAATAAAGGGGTAAAAAAAAACAAAAAAAACAAACACATTTCATGTCCCCAGTAGTTATTTGAATCATTTCCTGGGTAAAGATGTTTTCATTGACACCAGCTGAGGAACTCTGCCACAACAATAATGTCTTAATGGGAGAAAATAAAATAAAATCAAATGACTGAGCATCGGCCACAAGCAAAGCAGTGTGGGGTAATCGTATCAAAGTGATGCCTCCATTTAATCTGACTTAAATTAAAAAAGAAACAAAAAAAAAAAAAAAGGAATGGACGACATGGTTGTTGCTATGTTGACAAAGTCACGCTGCACCTATTGTTGCTGATAAGACAGTGAAAGGTAAAATATGCATCAAAATTTATAGTTATTTTTCAGTAAAATAATTACATTTACTTCTAAATAATTGGAGGTGATTCCAGGTATGGAGTTCTAAAAACCCAGGATCAGAAGCCAACAAATGGAAAAGAAAATCATAATGCAAAGGCTAGCATGATACAGAATTTAAGGACATGTCTGTGGCATACAATTCAGTCATTTATTTTCTTTTTATGTACAGATTAGAGGAAAATTTATCTACTTCTATACACTGTTCCATGTAGTTTCTGTATTGGTTGACCACTTAGCTTAAGTCCATTTCCACAACTACAGTAGTATGAAAATCAAGACGCAACATCCACTCAAAACTGAGGAATACAAAATAATTAAAAAAATGAAAGAAAAAAAAAGAAAAAAAACCCCAACATATTCATTTAGTAATCAACAAAACCAACTTCAATAAGGAAAAGTATGCAGGCAGCTAAGTGGTCAACCAAGTCTTGACCTTTTTTTTTTTTATGTTTTTCTTTTTTTTTTTTTAATCGTTTTACTTTTTGCATTACGTACATATACAAGTGTAGATAATATAAGTATATATTCATATATACATAATGTGTATGTATATATACTAGTAATGCATTCATTATATATACTTATTTTCTTCACAGATATGTGAAACAGGAGAAGGGATGACAAAAAGTTAAAATGAAACAAAATTCTGAAAACAAATCTATTGATAGAAACAATTTGTAAATGCACTTTGCACTATTTTTTTGTGTTTTTTAGAAAGAGTTTTGCATTTTTTTTTGGTTTGGTTTTGTATTTTATTACTTATTTTGTGGGGGGAGGTGACACTCACTTGAGATGGGGAAATAGGAGTAGTACCCATTGCTACTATTTGAACTTCCTATACTCAGCTCTTGTAGGAGGGACAGAGGGTCGCTGTTCTTTTTGACCTGTTCGGGCCGAATGGCTCTGGGCTTGGGTGGAGCGCGGAGGGCGCTGGCATAGGACATGGTGGGGGGTTTGGTTAAGTTTGGAGCCCCCTGGGTGGGCTCGGTGGGAGCCTGAGGTGGCTGCTGCTTGTTATTGGCCATGAGCGGAGGGAACTGTCCAAGGTGCTGAAGGGAGTTGAGGGAGTGTGGGTGTGTCTGCTGTGCTGCCGTGGCCTCCACTTTCACCTGCTCCTCCGTCTGGCGAAGGGCTTTGGAAGCTGCTGGTTCCAGGAGAGAAAACACCACATCGACATTAGCCTCGGATGGTATTTAAAGCCTTTGTATAAAACTCTTGATCTAAACTGCTCGGGCTGTACATGTTCAACTGTTTGGTTTGATAAGTTGTATAGTGGTAAGTACAGTGATCATGCAAAGGTTAGCACTACACAACGCTCTCATGCTAGCTTTAAAGTTTATAAGCTTTGCACATCCTGTTGCACTCAACCAATCTTTGTTAAGGGAAGAGTTTAACATTAGTGTTTTGTATTCAAATATTACTGAAAGTGTGATGCTTATTCTCTCTCTCTGTTCTATATCTCTGGCAGAAAAGTGAGGCAGACTGATCACTACAATATGTTTAGCATTTTTAATATCTTCAAGTCCTGTGAAAAGGCTGAAAGCTCCAAAGGGTAAAAGCCATTCAATTACTTGAATGAACAGGCGCTTAAATAAAAGAAACTACCAACGATGTTTTTGATAATACGAACCTAAAAGGTCACGGTGTTGAGCGAGTGTGCCGGCTCCGTTACATGGAATGTTCTGAAACGGACCGGGACCTCCTCCGTTACTGGGCCAGGGGTCATGTGCGGGGTAACCGTAGGGGGCGTGAGGGTGCTGATGATGCTGTAGGTGTGCATGGGGGTGGTCCTGGGGGTCTGATGTACAAGGCTGAGGCTGCTGGGACAGGGCGTTGTGGTTGTTGGCTGGAGATGGTTCATCAGGGTAGCTAGAGGAGATACGGCGCTGATAGAGAGGCCGACCTGGTCCTCTGGGTTCATACTAACCAAACCGACACCGGACAAAAGAAGAAAGGGAGGGCACAAGAAAGACAAGTGAAATCAGACAAGGAAAGAACGGTCAATCAATGACATGACTTTTACTGTGTACATGGGCACTCAGGGGTAGGCGACCTGTGGTTCCCAGGCCGCTCTTTGGCCCTTTTCATGTGGCTCAACTAATTTTTGTTTTTACAGGTTTTGCTATTTGTATTATTATTGTGACTAAAGAGTTAATTTAGTGTCATGCAGTTGTAAAAATGTAGACTACACTCCAAATGGATCAAAAAATACAAATAGTGAAAGCCTTCACATACCAGTCAATGACAAATGACTGTTTTTAGTGTAGTTTTGTAATTTTCTTTGTAGTTCTGTAAACACACCAAAACTTGGATTTATTCTCCACATATTCCATTCCAACTAATCCTAAAGAGCTTCTTAAAAAGTTTCCACTTTGAAAGTAAAACATAAGGATATTGTTTGGCTCCAGCCAGTTTTTTAAATTTATTTATTTTATTTCTGTAGTAAAAAGACTGTTTAGATCACAAAGGTTGCAGACCCATGGACAGGACCAACATACATCATTTGCATTATTAAACTGCAAAAAGACTACAAAGTTCTAGGTTTCCTCCTTCTTGTCAGTTGGTGTTACTGAAGGCATTGCATAATACAAGTATTATGGTTGGTAAACCTTATGTGATGTCATATTTTGTCATATACTCTAAAGAAGTTCCCTGGGAAAAAAAACAACAAACCTAAACAATAAAAAATAAACTAAAACTCACCAACTGAACCAGCATGTTTTTTTTTGTTTTTTTTTTAAACTGGTTATGACTCAGGGGTCATTTCACCATCTGTCACATTCAGAGTAATGCCCCAAATGAATAAAGCTTACCTCATCTACACTGTGAAGGGCTGTAGGTGCTGATGTTCTGGGGGACAGCGGGTGGTACGGCTCCTGGTCTGGACCTTGACTTTGTTGGTGTTGTTGATGCTGCTGGTGCTGATGGTGAAGCTGCATCAGGTGGACTTGCTCCTGCCTGCTGGGGTGAGCCATGAGAGGCAGTCCGTAGGGAAGTCCATGGCCCTGGTTGCCTAACAGATGGTTCTGCTGGGGTGGGCTCACTGAGGCAGCTCCACCATGGGACCATTGGGTCTCTTGCAGAAGGTATTTGACCTGGGATGGAGGGGGGCTGGCAGACTGAGCTGGTGGCTGATGTGGGTAGTTATCAGTACTGTAGAGGTGGTTCACTGGGTGCTGCTGCTGCAGTGCTGGGTTGTTGAGAAGGTTGTCGCTAAGGAGGTCACGGCCAGTGTCGTGGGAGTAAGGTCCTGATGGGAACGGGCCAATATGATTTGAGGCAGGGGCTAAACTGGACGAAGGGTCACCTGAGGCACGGGACTGGGACTGGGACTGGCGGTACTGGAGAAGGCGAGACTGAGGTGGTGGTAGCATCTCAGCTGCTTCTCTGGGTTCAGGCTGCTCCTGTGGGGGGATCTCTCTCAAAAGGCCCGGGTACCTGGAATTAAAGGTATTTCTTTACATTTCACATTTTGAAAGTATGCAATAGAGGTCAATAGTCACATACATTGTGAAATTCCACTCAAGACTGTATTGTATGAGTAAAAACAATCTCTGACCATAATTGCTTTTGGATGCCAATACTGGTATAAATGCAAGTGAGACTGATCTGGTACTGCAGTTTAGTCTTATACTGTATCTAAAAAGCAGCACAGTGCAAGCATTGGAGGGAAGCTATTGTTTTAGATCTGAAAAGTCAAGGTGAAAGGGCACTGCAGTGGTGAATCCAATACTGAAGGGTGCCATAGACATAAGGCTCTGTCAGTCTTGCTTTTGTCTCAATCTCGTTTGGGAGACCACAGAATAATGTTGGAAGAATGACTAGACAAATACTGTATGTCTGCACGACAGCAGAGATAATATGGGTGAGATATGATCTGGTATTGTCAAAAACATTTTAGTTGAGCTTCTTTGTTAAAATGTATACCGAGAAAAGAAATAAAATAGAACGTTAGCTTATAAAAGGATTTGTATAAAGAGGTGTTAAGTCAAACCTGTTGAAAGGTGGCCCAGTAGAGGCAGAAGGAACAGCTTCGTCCTCCATGTTGGCACTAAGACCCCAACTCGCTGCTCGAAGCAGATGAGGTGGGAAGCGAGCCATACCGGGTTGAGCAAGGTGAGCGAGCTGTTGGGGTAGAGGGAATGCGACGCTGCCCTGGAGGAAAGGGCCAGCTGCCTCCCCCCATTGGCCAAGTCTGGCTGCTTGCTGCTGCTGCTGCTGGCTCAGGGCCTCGAGAGATATGGGACCCTGAAGGTCTGAGGAGACAGCCACAGGGTAAATTTTAGAGACACTGGTAATGTCCTCACCACTTGTTTGGGAAACTATGAATGAGCATCTATACAAGTTCACAACAGGATCACAGCTGGACGTTAAACATATTTAATCATTACATTTATACATTTTCTATTTAATATGATGTGATTCTGAGCAAAGTAGAGCTCAGCTCTCAGAACCACCTCCTGCTTAAAATGTTGGAAAGCAAGATTAGTTTTCACATTCAGAAATGTTTGGATTTGCTTAAGTGCCTTAGCAGCACTGCAACGCACTCAATTCACAGTAGGCTCAGAGGAATATGAAATCCTGCTGAGCATCTATGGTGGTTAGAGCTGGAATCAGTACGGATTGGAAGAAAATGGCATGCAAAAAAAGGCTGTACACTGAGCTGAGTTTGCCTAAGGCATAAGCAAGTAGCAGCAGTTTCAATGTAATGGAGAGAAGGACTGGATTCCCTCTGCTGTGCCTGTACTGATTAAAGTGAGAAGAACTTAAATGGATCCATGAGAGTGTGTGTTGTACAGTGAGTGACGACAGGATCATTCACTTCATTAAACATCTCATGATCTAGAGACTGTTTATATCTAAAATAAGTCAAATCAAATTTGATCTCCTTTCTGAAATAGTACAGGTAAGGATGGAATGATCAGATAATCAACTGAGTTGCTTCAAAAAAATTCATTTCATTATTTCATTTGATTAAAAGTCAAAAGGAAAGGACAGGTTCAGGTTTTCAATGTTCACTGGGTAAAATTCAAGGGGATTTGGGAGGATCTAACGCCGGATAAATGACCTTTTTCTTCTTTATTAAAGGTGGTGTCGGTTTTTAAGATGCCACTCTTACCTACTATGTTCAGAGGGGAAGCAGAGTAATTATAAACCCCTTAATCAAAAAGCAAATAATGAACAAACACTCTGTGCCTCTCAGATGGGTCTTTGTGTTTTAGCTGAGATAACAGGGGTGGGTGGGGTACTATTTTTGTTATAAATCAGCATCTTCATCACGATGCCAATAATGATGATTACACAGTGACCCTTCAAGTAAATCTACCACAAAAGTCACTGTCTAACAAATTCATGCTACATATGTATAGTATTGTCATAGTAACTCACCTAAACTTTCCCCAAGGTTTCCATCCTGTCCGTCCTCCCCAAAGCTATTGACCCTGTTATGCTGTGACAGGCCGGGATGGTGGCCCCCTGGGTGGCCCATTGAAGTCCTTATGGGACCACTCATATCCTCCACCCCTCCAGACTCTGGTCCATCCAGAGTAGGGGACTGGACAGCTCTGTGGGGGCCTATGGGGCCACTAAAGAAGGAAGCACTGTGGCTACCACCAGTGTAGGCAGGACTAAGCTGTTGTTGCTGCGGTTGACTCTGCTGGGCCATCCCTGGGTGCTGGGGCTGGTTAACCCGATAGGGAAGCCTGGAGAGTGGATACTGTGGAGGGTAGGCTCTTCCACTGGCAGGATGTGAAGGGAAACCAGGGTTGGGTGGTGCCAGGTGGTAGTTGAGGGATCTTTGGGCAGCTGAGGGGTCTTTTCGATGGAGCAGCGCATTAGGAAAACCAACAAGCCCATCTGTCTGCGAGTCTAGATTTCGACTTTGGCCTGTGTCTAAATCTCCCTGCAACAAAATGTAAACACAGTCAAATCAAAGGCAAAGACTGCAGGATTATTTATATATTATAAATAAACGAGCAATATTTTAATATGTTTTCCAGCCTTACTAATGTCTGTCTCCTATAAAAAGATAAGTCATCCAGAAAATGAATAATTAAAGTCAAAAATGTGAAGGACTTGCCTGTTTATCCTTCGCGTCTCCAGTTTTCCGCTCTGGCGTCTGAAGTCGACTCTGCTCTGACTTTGGACACACTTCAATTTTACCTACAAGGATGTCAAAAACTCATTACCATACATATCACTATAAAGTACTCCTGTATTTAAATGACACTGAATTACATTACTTATGTCAGTATATCAAACACACCATTTCTGATGGGGTCTGCCTGTAGCTCCTTGTCTGGGCTGGGCTGGCCCATTCCTAAGGGGGAGGGGTGGGCTACCCCACTGTAAGGGATGGGGGAGCCTCTATTCTGGGCTTGCAACAGGTTGAAGTTGTAAGCCATGGCTGCCTGGTGGCTCATGATGCGAGGATCCACAGCAAAGCGATTCTGATAACCTGGCCAAGGCAACTTGGGTGGGGGACGAGGGCAGGATGTTATTGAAATGTAACAGCAACATAAAGTGTTTTGTTTTTTTTTTTTTTTTTGCAAAAGAGAAAAAAACCGCATTCCATAAACCCAACGGACTGAATTTAAATGTCCACAATACAGAACTTACAAGACAGACTCAAGCCTCAGTCACAAAACTTCATATGAATCTCCCTGTTCGAACAAGCTGCAGCATTCGTAGCTGGAGCAGTAGTTTATTATGGCCGTTTTATGAGGTCTGTATGACTGCCGTTCAAAACGCAAGAACATCTTGAGGCTGCTGTGAGAAAATGATGTGATTTTGTGCCGTATGAACACCGTATACAGTCGTTACGGTCTTTATAAGGGTGACTTGAGTCCTTCCTACATCAGACCTACAAGTGCTTGACGAATTAATTGGTTGTAAGGTGAATGTACATCAGCCCGACGTGAAACTCACAGCTCTCGCAAGTCATTGGTAGGAAGATTTTACACTGTTTCAGAATATTTAGATCAGTATATAAACAGTGGCCATGTACTGTACAATGCCCAGAACAGTGATCGATCATCATCAAAGCTCATGTGGACATCTGTAGGCATGTCCACTTTCACCTCTGCAAAAAAAAAAAAAAAAAACTTAATAGTTTAATCTTAGCATACTGATCATTCATCATTTCATTTATTCATTTTCTGAACCATTCAGTCCGGTCGCAGAGGCACCAGAGCCTATTCCAGCATTAGAGATGTTCACAATAATTTGGGGATGATTGATGCTCTTTTCAGACATTAAACTACATTAACCTATTCTTACTTGAAGTCTTTTAGAATGATGCGCGTTTGATGTGTTTGGGATCGTATGCTGTCTGTGGTGCTGAAATCATACAGTGCTGCAGATAAACAGACCTGCACTGTTAGAAGTTACGAGTCATAATAAGACATCAGATGAAGATATTTCAAATAGAAGGTAAAGAATAAAAACAAAGATACATAAGAATAACAGAGGGAAGTCAACATTAAAAACACTAACCGTCCATCCATCACTCTGATCCTTGCCCCTGTGGACTGTGCATTATGTCTGTCATTATAGCTAGTTTTTTCACTTTCTCTGCAGTACCGTGTGTTTGAGTCCAGTCATTCACTCAGTCTTGAAAATTTGTATTTAACTTCGACCCCCTCAAAGAACACCACAAATGATACACGACTAGGCTTTACACGATCACGAATTGGAGTTTAAATAAACCGATAACCGATCGATTACGTGAGGAGCAATATTTAAATTACTTGTTTATATACTTATGTCCGACTATACGGATGAGCACTGTCTTAAGTTGTTTACTTTAGCATCTGTTTCGGAGTTTGCTTTTCTTTTTTTTCTCCTCGCTGCGTTTCTTGAACTCCACATGCTCCTCCGT
>JAQQZY010000001.1:14849098-14865373 GCA_030068375.1 Ostorhinchus rueppellii
AAAAACCCATAGAAGACTTGGCCAACATACTCCACAGAAACTACATACTCTACAACATCTGAGCTTTGCAGACAATACTGACCTCATACTTATTTCTCAATCCACAAATTGAAACTCCCAATTTATTAAATGGGAGAATATCTCAATATCCACGTATACGTATATACATACACACACATATATATATATATCTCCTTTCACTGTGCTCTTACCTTAGGGGGCGACTGCTGCTGCTGTTGACCCTGCTTGTTGGAGGCAGGCTGTGCATGCTGAGGATGTGGATGGTGGTGGGGATGGAGGGACTGTGAAGTAGAATGGTGCCCCTGCAGGGGCCTGAGAGCACGGGGGATGAACTCTGGGGCTAGTGGGTTAAGGACATAGGTCTTCTTGAGCTCCAGGGCCTCCAGCTGAGCCTTGATCTGCTCAAAGGTGATGCCATGAAGGCTTGAATTTTGGTGGCAGATTGAGATAAAATGCTCCCAGAACTTCCTGGAAATGAGCCAAAAACAGGATACATCACATGGAGAACTTTTACTTGTATGGTCCTTTATACATCCTCATTTTGACTGATATAGATTTTTTCTGTTGGCAGTTTAACAAACTGCTTCCTGGGGAATGAAAATACAAAACAGTTGGACAGAAGAGAATTTGAGGAAACCATAGCAAAAACATGAAGTTTATTTATGGAAATGTAAAGCTCAGAGGCAAATCAGGAGATGCACAGCAGAATACAAAATAAACTTTGTTGCAAAAGCAGGGATTGTTGGTTGCAAGGACAACTGTACTGTTCTCCCAAAAATAAAGATTGTAATCAAATCATAGCAGCAGAACTGTGAGTTAGTGAACTAACATTTGAAGCATGCTACTTACAGCCTCATTGTGTAGCGCTAACAATAGTCTGTGACCTGCTTGCTTTGTAAAACTGATCTTCAGTTCCTACTCAACTCACCAAAGCCTCTCCCTGTTCACATCTCTCAGCATTTCTTGCATTAGGCTCACTGACCACCAACTCTAAATCCATTGTATCCACTCTGGAAAGATCACTTTAATTGCTTTGCTTCTATGGGCTGACATTTCCCTACAGCCACAACCACAAAATGCTTAACATGTTACAACAACAACAACAACGAGAGGGGGGAAGAAAATGGTTGCTATAGTGATCAGAAATGAGGAAAAGGACTTGTAAATGACCACAGAAAACAGAGTGACAACCAGTTTCCATTTATAGACAGAATGAATATATGATGGTAATTGAAAGGACAATATACTGAAGACAACAAACAATTTGCGTCTTCAGCGACACAAAACAATCATATCTTTATTAAATACCACTGAATTTATACAAGTATTATTTTATGCATTTTTCATAGATCTGATAGACTGACATGTAGGCTCTACTTGCCAACAGTCCTAAAAACATCTGTTGAATACAAATAAAGTCATTTGTAAAGCTTAGTGCTGCCGCTAACTTGCCAATTATAAAGCATGTATTTACCTGCAGCGCCCCACTGAGCACAGTGCAATAGGATCTCCCACAACTGCAACCAGGGACTGCGCTCTGGTGATGGCCGTGTTCAGTAGCTTGTAGTTGGAGAGGAATCCGTAGTCCAGATCCTCAGTTGAGTCCTCGACAAGCTGTTCTTTGCGCTTGATGGCTGTCTGCTTGTGCTTGCAGGTATGCCGTGTCCGCACCGTGCTGAGAAATAGCACCCGAAACTGTTTACCTGCGGAACAAATTTGGGAGTACAAGTCAAACACGTTGTCATTAACGGATGCAAAAAAAAAAAAATCATCCAAGAAACTTTCAAGTGAGGTTTCTTTTCCGAGTGGAGTAGATGAGGCTCATTTGATGCTGCAGGTTTTTTTCACCAAGAAGAAAATATATCACAGAAAAAAAACAACAACAACAACAACAACAACAAAAAAAACAACTCTCCACTGAGTAAGTACCGTATTTATTATTAGACAGCAAGTGCACCCACTTGTGTTTAAAGTGTTGTTGTGTTACATATACTGTCAACATGTCATAATCATACTGTAAATGGTGACGCCAGACAGAAAAAGTCCACAGGCCTCTTTGTTTCTAAACACTTCATGAACTCACTAAATAGAGAAAAGAAGCCTACTGGTGATTTAATCCTCTTAAAAACTCCAGACGTTGTTGATAGACCAAATAAAAAAAAACATCAACCATGAGTGAGCTACATTTAAAATCTGAGCACTAGTCAGAGTGCAGAGCAAATTTCTGTGTTTTCATGTCCACATGTTTCATGACTGATTAATGAGTAGTTAATGATCTGCAGAAAGCAGCTGGATGCAATACAAGTGGGAGCAGCAGAAGAGAGATTGGGAGAGAAGCCTTAAGTTCTCCTCATACCAAGACCAAAAGCAGAAGCCAAATCTGAAAAACACCTCTGGGATAATGCATATGCCTCTATAAGCTTGTTAATGTTAATTATTGTGTTAACTGTGCCATTGAACAAACGAAATTATCGAGATATAAACAAAAAAAAACACCAAACCTTATGGAGAATTATTACATGAACCAGTAAGATTTGAGGCTTCAGATTTTTTTTTTTCTGTTTCTACTGTAAAAAAAAAAAAAAAAAAAATAGATCACAGCTGCTCCCCTTTGCAAAAAAAAAAAAAAAAAATCCTTAGTGATCATTACAAGAGCCGAGTGATGAATTACGTCATTGAACGCCTTGATATTAAGCCATCAGATATTTTAAATCTTCATAAAAACAGCTAAAAACAAGTGAAAAAGTACTAACACACCCCTACCCGGTTGCACAACACTTTCTGCTCACCGATACCCTAGCTTCCCAGGAATTAATTTTCAGTTTTAACTTTCAATCTTTTGAGGAAAAAAAGCATATTGAGAGAGAAAGGCATATAAAAAATGTGTTGAATTTAAAAAAGAATTGGGTGAATAGTGTCAGACATCAGTTGGACAGAATTCTTAATAAAAATCACTCGTGTTAAAATGCAATTAACTGGTTAATTCTTCCTCTCACCTTGGACATTGAGCACTCTTTCCACGCTGACCTCGTGCATTCTCTTCTTTCGGAGTTCCGCACGAATGCGAAACACCTGGTCGGCATATGGTGACACTACTCCGATGCTGCCCTCATCCAGCTTGCCCCAGGCCACTGGCCACTTTTTGCGCAACTCCTCCACCCGCTCCACAATCTCAAATACCTGTCCAGACAAAGAAACGTGACAAGTGTGTGTGTGGGTGTGTGTGGGTGACGTGACATGGTTGAAATCCCCTTCTGTGAAATCATTCAGGGTGAATAAACAGAACAGTGGGGATGGAGATATTTAAAGAATTTTCTGTAGAAAATGAAGCATCAAAGTGAGGTTGTGGCACTGAAGTAGGAAGCTTGGTAAAAGTGAATGCAAATAAAAAATATTTCCTTATTATTCCAGACCAGCAATAAAAATACATTGGTAAATGTGTAATAAGCTCATAGGTTGCATTCCATGTATACAATACCTGCAGCTTAAATTGATTCTGAATAGCAACTAAACCTACCAGATGACCTTTCAGTATCGACCAGCTGAGGCCTTTAAGAAATGCAAAATTATCCACCACATGCTCCAGTCTGTGTAAGATATGACAACTGCCTTCATTATATTCTAATAAAACAAGCCAGTGACCACATCTGCACTCTGTTGCATCACAATCATAAGGACAAGATGTCAATTAACTTTGAGAAGTTGCACACCCGTGTGTCTTGGAAGTAATTTCTGTGTCTCCTTTTACCACATCAAAGTATTGCAATAGGCCAAGATAACAGTTCTTAAAGCTAGAGTTGATATTTGGAATCCCTATTGTTTTGTTGTCATCTGAGCAGTTTTGTGAATCGCTGGGGCTTTGAACTGTCAGGGAGCCATCGTCTGTCCGTTGAAGCTAAGCCTATCAAAGACACTTACACATGACAAACAAACGGGCACACTTTTTCTCAACACATTCTAATTCTGCAACATTACAATAGTGCTGGGAAATGGTTCGATGTGGGTGTTGTGCCAAAAACATGCAAGGAAATTTATTTGGCATTGCTGACAGTTTGAGAGCAAAATCCAAAAGATTACACAGTTTAATTGGATGGAATATGCCAGTAAAGGGTCAGAGGTCCCCTCGTGACTCTAAACAGGAACGAATCAAAGGACGGAGCTGTCTGTGAGTCATGCATCATGGCTGTCAGATAGAGCTGTTATTTGGGCCTTAATTAAGTGTATGGGTTTCATCTTTAATTATAATTAAAACACATAGGATGTTCCAGTTCATGGTGATGAGGGGAAATAAGCAATGCTGATCAAGTTATGATCATCATGCTTTTCTTGACTTCATTCAACCAAAGTTGAATGAATAATCTACATTAGTTTAATTGAAACCAAATCTGTGAATAATTTATGCTAAACATGAGCCTAACATCCACACGCAATTTGAAAGATAAAACACTGCTACTGACTGACTGGATGAGTTTACATTCTAGTGTCAGCAATTCTATATAACCACAAGCTCGACTAATCAGCGTGTATCCCCCCCACTTCATTTCCTAAAATATAGGTCCTTGGAACACGCACTTCTGTACTGGTATTTAACTCAATCATCCGTTGCATCTTCCAGTACCTCAGCATTGTTGTAGTAGGCAGTGCTGTTCTTCTCCTGAACATCTTCTCCTCTGGCTGTGAAGAATGTCAGAGGATAGAAGTCCTTATGGGATGGCTGCTTCCCACTTGCCATTAACTTCCCATCATAAAATAATTCTGATGTGTAGCTGCAGAGAAGTGGAATGGGAAAGAAAATGTGAAAATGACATCATAATTAAAGCCGTAGTAAACATTTCGGGCTAGGATATACTATGCCATATACGACTGCATACATTTTCACATGCAGCAATTCTTTGGGAACTTTAGGATCTTAACTAAAATGTGTAAGGAGACCATTTACAAAACATGAGTTCGTACGGAATCCACAACATGAGCATCAAAGTCATTCAGTTCAGGGGCCAAATTTGGTCTGCAATGGGCTGGACCAGTAATATAATAATTATATATGAATAATATCCAAGCCCAAACTTTTGTTACATGATGAAAATGTTTACCTCTACAAATTGTCCTTGAAAGCAATAACATGAACCTAAAATTTCTCAAGAAAAATAAGTGCAATTTTAACAATAATATGCTTCAGTTTATCATTTACACATGTTCAATACAACTTGCAGATCACAGCGGATCTACAAATACACAAAAAAAAAAAAAAAAAAAAAAAAAAAAAAAAAAAAAAAAATTTAGGAACAGGCAGAAAATTGTTAAAATTGCACTTCCCTTAAGACATTTCAGGTTGTTCATATTTGTTCAGGATATTTATATTTTTTGTGCAACTTTAGTGAAAAATTACATGAAAATGTTTACATTTACACAGAAAAATTTGGAGTTGTGAGTATTGACAGGCAATTGTGACAATATTTTACTGATCTGTATGTGGAACCGGAACTAAAATTTTTGTGAATATCTTCAGTGTTATTTTTGCATTTCATAACGAGCTGGATTGAAATCTTTGGCAGGCTGCATTTTTGACACCCCTGGTCTACAGGCTTTAAGAAATAATGTGCTTCATCTGGTCAAAGAGCCAACATATTAATGAAATCCAATGGTTGAGAATACATTGTATATTATTCTGGAAAGCATCATAACTTCAAATGAAGATAACCATCTCAAAATATAAAAATAACAGATTTGCACATGTTGCTGTAGTTCTGTGATGACATTAATTATCTGAGTTCCAAAAAAATTAGTTGCTGCGTTGAAAAATCCCTTTCAACTGTAATGCATCTTCAAATACGACATCTATCTTTTATTAGTACACACAGCAGCCCCAACAACTGCTTTGCGCTTAATTATTCTTGGACTTCATTTTAACAAGTAAATACTAAGCCACTTTTCTTGACAACTCAAGTCTGTAATCCGTTTTTATTTTCCCACTTTTCCCTCCTTTTTCTGCAATATCAAACCTTTCCTCCTACAGTTTTGACACAAGTCAGCGCTGCTGCCTCACACCTACTTGATGATAGCTTCATGGGAGCGGTAGTTCTCACACAGGAGGATGCGACAGGGAAATTCAGGGGGGTAGTGCTCATACAGCCGGTCCAACAGTGACACATGCAGATTGCGCTCCCGTGCAAACTCGCTGTATACAAATGGACTGAGCTGTGGATTACAGGACAGAGCATAAGGGACAGAGAGAGACAGGAAAGAAAGGAATGTGAAGTAAGACAAGTTAATCACTTCATTTTACCATGAGATTCAGTGTTGCTATGGTACACCATTCACCTCATGTGATTGCACATAGAAGGAAGTTCTTAATTTACACCACTCTGTGCTGGCCGACTTCACTTAATTAGTTCTTAATATCAGACACTGTGCTAATCAGTAAAATCACACGTGTTTGACTAAAGTGGAAAAATAGAACATTTGTCACCTGGGACATTTCAATCACTTCAAGAGAATGTGTTATGCAAAATTCAATAAATTCTATAAGATATTTTACCCCTTTTAAAGTTATATTATAGTTATCTTGTTTCTAGAATTACAGATAAATTAGCATGTGCTGTATTTTTCACAGACTTTGCAGTTGCAGTCTATGTGAAGGTAATGTCCTGGAACTGGCAAAGCACAATACAGTGAGATTGATACCAAACCACAAGTAATATTTGAATCTCTTCATCCTGTGAGCAACATTAAAAGACTTCTAGTGTCCAAGTATGTCTGTTGTAAATCAGTAAAGACATCAATTTGCATTTACCTTACTCTTAATTAAAGCCTTGGAGTGGGAGAGGATCCACCACATTTAATGAGGCCTAATTCAGTCAATAGGAAAGTAAATGATCAACAGAGGCCTTGACCTCCACTGACCATTCAGCTTCTGCTTCTAATGCTCAGAGAAGCTAGGCTGTTCTGAGACCAAAAAATGAAGACTGAGATGATGAAACAATCTAAAAGGAGAGATGGCTTCTTGAGCAATCGAAACGCTAAGCGGATACACAAGATAGGAGAGAGAGGAATGAAAAAAAGCGACTGAGAAAGTACCACATAGATTCAAAGGTGGGCATTGTGTTTTAAAACCTTCTTTCTTTGCTTCAAGAAATAGCAGAGAGAGATCAAGTAATTAAAGCAGTTATTGCATAGTGGAGTCCTGCCTCGTCTTCATCTACTGCTTACTGGTAATCCTGTGCACTGTCTAAAACCAGGAGAAGAGGAAATAAGGAATTTAATTCCTTGTGTTAGCTGAGAAAGCTTGATTGACATGAGTTTATGTTTGTGTTATCTGTAGCTGAAGTGGTCTCCAAAACCACAGCTCAACAGTGGCTGCTGTCTGCTCTTTTGTATTTGAAGTAGGAAAGATTGGCGTCTAATCCAAAGCAAAGACCAAATGGAGTAATTACTATTACTTGATGTCATAGCTGCAATCTGCAGCCTTCAAGGTATTCCTTCGACTTATTTAAGGATACAAAGAAAAGTCTGTAAACATTTGAGAGAGTAAGCAAACAACTTCATGAAATGGACTTTTATTCTATGACACAGTCTTTCCATTAGTAGAAAGTACAGCGTCAAAAACTGTCTGAAACCTCTTGTACTGTACAGGTTTCTTTTGTAACTGAAGTACATACCTGCATATGGTCTCCAGCCAGCACGATGCGGGTGGTTTTGCTAGCTAGAGCGAAAGGCATGATGGTTTCACACTCCATGGCCTGGGCCGCCTCATCCAGTAGGATATGAGTGAAGAGCCCTGTCGAAACATAACAGTGTCTATTTACAAGTAAATCTATGTCCAAACTCCGCAATAGTAAAGCACATATAAATAAGTGTAACTTAGAAGTATCACAATAACAACACCAGAACTTGACAATCAAGGGAGAATTAAAGACAAAACAGTTGCAGTGCATACATTAAATATCAGTGCTGGATGATAAACCACATTTTTTGCCATTGTAGCAGCAATCACAACAGTCTCAATCACAAAAATCATGTTATTTATGTGCACCATCCATTCATACTAAAGGGGTTACCATTTAACAGGAGGCCTGATCACATGGTCTATGTATTAACTACCTCAGTTAACATTAGATTATTCCATGTCAGTTTGATGGTGAATGAATGCAAGTTTAGTTTTTATTTATTGCATGTTGTGACAACATTCAAATACCATTATTTCATATTTTTACTTCGAACATGTAGACAAAGTAAAACAAGACCCACCAACTAGATATCAATAGTGATACTTAAAAGGTTGATAGATAATGTAATGTACACTGTAGCAATGCAAGTTGTAATAATACAACTAGCAAATAAAGTGACACATGCTCGAAAAGGAGTAGGAAGAAGTATAAACTTATATACTCCTACGCCCAATCTCTATTCTTCATGGTTTCTACGTAAATAGCAATTATTATCTTGTAATAACAAGAACAACAACAAAATGTGACACAATTTTTGATAATTACGCCAATATAGAATGCCCTTATAAAACTGAACAATAACACTGCACATTTCAGATTTGGCTCTGAACCCACACTTGATTCTCCTTGCATGCATTCTGTGAAAAGAGTCTCTGAATTTTGGTCCAACTCCACACTGCTCTGTCATGCAAAACTGCCCAAATAAACTACACGTGTCCATGAAGTGAATCTTGCAAGTGCCCAGACTACCTAATGTGTCATAATAACATTTAATAGTTACTAGTAGTTAATAAGCATATTTGTAAATTAAAAAAAAAAAAAGAAAAAAAAAAAAGTGTTCACTGGGAGCTCAAACCTGCTTTATTCTCATATTTTTCCCTTTTCCCCCCTTTAACCAGCCATGTAAAGCAAAGGCAGGGTTTTGTGGAGGTTGTGAAAGGAACGGAACAGTAGTCTAACCCTGATTTAAAAAGCTCAAACGGTGCTCAGCAGTGTGAGGGGAGGGGATGAAACGGCATGGCAAATGAATGCCGGAGCAGGGAGTGGGGAAGAGAGAGGCTGAATAACAACCAGCAAACAGCCTCTAAAGCCTGAACACCATTTCCGCAGCAAACGCAGATATGAAATGTGACGGGTGGGAAAAAAAAAAAACAAAAAAAAAAAAAACTACATAAACTCATGGACTGTCAAAAAGTAAACAAACAACAGAAACACGGGTTTGCAAGAAAAGAGGTGGAGTAGCTTGATTCGCGTCATCATTCACTCTTAAGCAACTGCCTTTGGAAAAAAAAAAAAAAAAATCCTGCAATACTTATTGATTTTTCCTGCTTTTCTCAACTACAAACATTCAAACCTGTGTTGTCTGTAAGCTGTGTGCGCATATTGCTCAAGGATATGTTGACACAGTTCCCCTGCTGTGGTCCCGATAAAAAGGCACACTCTTTGTTGCAGTGCCCCATGTTTATGCATATACATTTTGTAGAATCTGATGATAGTCACTTAAGTCTGTACAGAGCTGTAAAGCTACAAAACATTAAAAAAAAAAAAAAAAGCTGCACTAAGAAAGAAAGAAGTCAGAGATTTTTAAATGTAATCAAACTGTTTACAACCAATGGAGTAAACAAATTTTGCTTGAATAGACCTCTTTAAATTCCAAGTCTATGTACTAAAATATTTAACTTAAAAAAAAAAAAAAATTACAAGTATAGCTGGAGTTATTTATGATGTACTTAATATTCTAAAATTGAGTCATTTTGCAAGTGGTTTCATTCTTAGTGTCACAGCAGAGGAACAGGATTGTTTTCCAATGCAAAAATTGTTCCTGATAAATTTATGCTCGATACATTCTTGAATATCTCACCAAATTACTTTATAGAAAAACATGTTTTGCCTTCTTTTTACTTAAGAAAAAACTGCTCATTTTCTTTAAACAAAGGTTTTTACTTTCTTGAGATTCCTTTTTCAGTGCAAACAAAAGCATGTTCAGAAGATATTGTGCATTACAGACTCACCCCTCATGATGTAATGTTCTGACTGACTATAGAAAAGGTTACACATATTCCATAGACAGTGTATAGTACAAATAAAACAATGCACATGAGTAATCTATGAATTATTCGCTTTAGTAATCTGGAAACCGTATATGCAGGATGGCATCAAAGCAGTGCGATTCTTTCACAATGGTTTCACTGTGTTCACATGATCAAATATTAGCAGGAGCTTTTCTGCCTTTCACACAGTCACGTCACAGCATTGAACATTAGTTTCATAACAATGCCATCTAAGTGACTTAACAACATATAGATGGGCCTACCTGCATATCGCATGGTTAATTATCGAGACTGGGCACTTTTGTTGACCCTTGCAATATATTGCAGTCAACAGGATCCCTACTGCATTCTGCCTACTTGCTCTTTAACTTTGATCCACATGAATACATAAGGGCCAAATAACACTCACAAATGATGCACATGGGTCATTCCAAATGGGTATGTTTCCCTCGGCAGAAAGGCAGAGATTAGAAGAGAGGCGAGAACGAGGCAGAGATGGTCTTTATGAGCGTCGCGCAGACATGAAGGAACATGGTGCTTAATGTTTCACCTGGGACATAGCTGCCTGCCTGAGGGAACCCATCTCTAAACCAAATTACATTTCTGAAACAGCAATCTGTCATTGTGCTAATAATGGTGTTTGAATTTGGACACAATGGTGGTAAAAGAAGAAAGGAGGAAGAACTAATAAGCAGAGGTGAAAGAGATCAGAGCCACATGGTTGCTGAGGTGATTGGAGCGAGAGATGGCCATTTAATAATAAATAGCAGCTCCCTCACTTCACACACCCACTCTCTCACATTCTTCGTTTCACAGTCTCTTTTTACCCTTTTCACACTGCGATACTGACTGTGGAAATCTATGATCAGTGAGACAGGATGCTGTTGTATAGGTAACTTAAGTTCTTTACAAAAATCTTTTTACATGTCACAGTTTAAGGCAAAATGATTTCCTCATTCTGATTGTAGCTGTGATTGAATTTCTAATATTGCTTTGTGTGTCTGCTGTGCTATGTGAAGCAATTAAGAATGGTGTTCTTTTCATATAATATTTTATTGACTACAGTATGAGGTATAATGTTGTATTTTCATCAGACTGCAAGATGTAGTAGCCTCCAGACAGATCAATATTCATCTGAGGCACAACATGTTTGCTGAGAATTCAGCATCATCTATAGAGGCAACCAAGTCTTTCCTGTAACATTGTGTGATTTCGATTGCGTTTCAAGTGGGACTTAAACAGCATCATTTCATTTCCACGTGCTACAGTGTTAAGTGCGACATTCATAAAAAATATAGCTGTATTAATTTCTTGTGGCTGTCCAATTAGAAAGATGCCGTTGATCTAGAACAGCAGCTGGCAGTATGGTAGTACACAGAGCAACAGTGCCTGTCACCCCACAGGAACTTCATCCGTAAAAACCCCATGACTCCCAGACAGCTGAATATCATTCACCGAAAAGTTTGGGTTAAACAGATTTTTTTTTGGCGAGCAACACACTTTCAGTAATTTTGTATTCATCGTAGTTGTACACAGTGCAATATGCAAATGCCTTTACAATTGAAACAACCATTGTCAGTGCAGTAATCCAGACCGTTTCAAATGTCATTCTTTTTCCACCTTCAACACAGCTGATCCCAAATACCCAGTTTACAGAATGAACAGCCATGAAACTTCGCAGTCTCAATATTGCTGAATTCAGATTCATTAATCAGACTGTAAGCATTCACAGTCTTGTGTATGACAAATGTAAACCGAAGCCACGCACAAAGAATATGTCATTTGCATGTCACATGCTATATCTTGGCCATTAAGAATATAGGTAAACAACAAACCAAAGACAAAAGCCTAGCCATCCTTTTTGGGCACCTGTTTGTTTTAGCTACTTAGACTCTCCAGGTCCCAACTGCCTTGTTTCCTGGCAATTTTCATCACCGTCGAACACCAGGAGAACAGAAGATGAAACGTGGGGAGGAGGGCTAATGATGTGAAGTACATTACAAACAGGCAGATGGTGTTCCCAAGCAACAGACAAAGCCCCCTCTGCTGACACATTAGAGCCGGTTATTAGCCTGCACTGACAAATTGGTTTGTTTTCCATGTCTTTTACACAACTTAAATGAGTTCCATCCCTCTTTAAACGGTGGGCCCCTTCCAGCCCCAGACATCAGAGTCACTGGGGATGACCAAAGAATAGAAGACTAAGTGCACATAGACAAACTTGTGTGCGTTCATGTGATGATGACCACAAAAATACTTGTAATGTAATGCTTTGAATAATATTACCTTACTTAAAGGTGCATACTACTTTCGTCATCAATTTTTCATCAAATCTGTAAAACCCAAGTTATAACCCAAGTATTACAAATCCATAAGTTTTTCCATCATTACATAACTATTTCCTCCCTCATGGTGAACCATTTTGAATTGTAGGCCACCATAAACAATTCATTTGTTTACAAACAGAGGTGGTAGGCCACCGAGGTATTTTCAGAAATTCATTGCGACATGCATTATGAGAAGCAGAGCTCTACACAGCTGCAGCAGCAGGAGGAAATGAAGTCATTTCTGTGTTTGTTACCGCTGCAGCCATACTGCGGCTGCGTGGAGCTCCGCTTCCCACAATGCACCTTGTGACGAATTTCCGAAAATGCCCGAGTGACCTACTGGCTCCATTTGTAAACAAATTGATTGTTTATGGTGGAGTACACTTCCAAATAGTTCAACGTGAGAGACAAGATTCAGGTGCAAAATCGTGGAAAGACTTACAGATTCCTGATACTTCGGCTATGACTCTGGTTTTACAGATTTGATGATGAAAATCACAGGCAGCTTTATATCACCTGCCTCTGAACGCATAAGTTCAGGTGCACAGCAATACACTGAAAAGTATTTTAACCAGTTTGCTAACCTAATTACCAGCAAGAAATAAAGATATGAGAAACCCTCGATTCAACCCTACATAAAATTACAGTGCATTTTAATGATTGCCTATGGTTTCTCTTATCATTTAACGGTTTGTTGTAAGCTTACAATGTGCTGCTGTATTATATGCATGATCCTGTATGACTGGATCCATTACATTGCAACATAAATTACTACAAAAAAAATGAGGAGGCAGCACCTCATCCCCTTGGATTATATCCACCATGCTGAATAATTCAACTATATTGTTAATAAACTATAGAAACACATAGCTCACAAATTGTGTGGATGTATGTAATTTGTTACAGAACAGCTGCTTTCATTTTGGGAAATAAAGTGTCCTATCTACAATGATGAGAACTTAGACAAGTATGTGTGTATGCATCAAGACAGACAGATTTTCTCCGTTTCTTCACCCAGGACTGCTCCCCCATCCATACCAGCAACACCATCGCCAAGTTTGCACATGACTCCACCGTTATTGGACTGATTACAGGGTTCCTGCAGGTTTCTACAAGTTAAAGTCAAGATGTTTTAAAGACTACTTAGAACAGAATTTAATACCCATTTCACAGCCATACTGGGGGAAAAAAAAAAAATCAGGAATCCTTGAATTTAGGAAAATCTATTGATTTACTCCAACAGCTTGCTTGCCACTGTTCTGAGTTATTTCTCACCAGAAAATGACAAGTAAGCAATAATTGTTCCCAATTTCAATATAAATTGTTGGGTTAGAACAGGTGAAACTAAGTAGACTAATGTTACTTTCTTTGCAGCTTGGACATTTCCCAGACGCATTTAAATAAAATACAGTAAACACGTTTATGACAACATAAATTAAGACCTATTGTATCATATTTAACATCTTTTAATGCTATTAAATGCAGATTTGTAAATTCAAAATTTCTAAAAGACTTTTTAAGACCCCACCGGGAACCCTGGATTAAAGCATAAGGATCAGTCAGCCTACAGACCGATGCCCCCTACAACATCAACACCAGAAGTAAACCGATACACCACCCTATTGGAAGGCCAGAGTGGAGGCAACAGCGACACACAGTGTGTGTAGCAGCTGCTTTATCAGTGAGGAGATATTTTACACGAGTTGCTAGTGACAGTTTATCATTTATATATGGTACACCGTTTTCAAAGTCTGAACCTGCTGAAATGCAACACTACGCTGAGTAACAGGCTGTGATTGATGGGTTTGACCCTTAACAAGACACAGGCTGGATGGGAGCAAGAACACCACAATCACCTGTTGTGGCTCTTCGGTCATGGTTCACGGTACAGCCTGGATAAACAGGCTGGCCAGTACCAGCGTCCTGTTGAGCCAGAACACCAAGCACAAACGCCTACCAGTGCTGTACACCACACCCAGCCCCATTTGAGCCCCGAGGCTCGTGCCACACTTCAGGGTCTGTGTCCGGCCCCAGCCAATCCTCCCCAGACCGCAACCCAAGAACAGCAATATGTACCAAACCATGGATAACATGTACCATTGCATGCGTATTGTTTACCACTTTTAATGGTTCCCGGTAAGATACAGCCGAGAGGTAATCGTAGGTCTATTACCATACTCGGTACTCTGTCTATGGGAATTGATTTCCTTATATTTTTTTCCCTGGTTGGTTAAAAGAGAGGGAGTCCTGTAGAAGACTTCTCACCATGTCCCACTCTGCTTGAGCAGCCCATTACTGCCTAAAAGTTAACCACGACTACTATTATTAAGTACAATTATCTGTTTAACAAGCCTGGTGCTGCTCTTTCTAGCTTGTGGGTTGCCTTCCAATATCACTGTGTAAACAATCATGTGACCCATGACATCATGCAGCATTGGTCTATAGAAAGGAGTCCAGCATCTGCGGAGATGGTGCATCAACAATAACCTGGACCTGAACACAGTTTTTTACCAACAAGCAGTTAAAGGTTTTGTTGTTACACAGAGCATATCAACTAAACATTCTAAATTTTTCCTGTGACAGTGACGAGAGCTATTCTACTCAATTTCATTTTTTATTTCAGGTGACAGGTGACGTGATCGAGTCTGTCTATGCACCTTTGTTGGGATGAGGGTATTAATAAAATACACAACCTATCTTAAAGATTTCTCCAAAATTTAGAAACAAAGGCAGACTTTGAACTGACATTTCATTAAATGCTGATATTCTTAACTCATAATAGAAATGATATAAAAGAAAATCTAGTTAATTTGCCAAACATGTGCCAAGTCACATGAAGACAATTACATAACTCAAGCGACTCACCAGGCTCCAAGTCAAGCTGGCAGAGGTACTGGGAGGTGCTGAGGGTGACCACCACCACACGGTGCCTGAGGATGTCCTCCCTTGTGGGCATCTGGAAAGTGACCTGTGTGCCGGAGATGAGACAGTACTGCTGGACCACTGGGTGGACTGTCTTTACCCAGCGGTTCCTGAAGTATACCCTGAAATAAGAAACAGAACCAGACTTGACTTGGCAGAAAAACAGCACCTAAGATTAGATGAGGTAGTGCTCACTCCGTTAATGCAACCCGAGTCAATCAGTTCCTTAATCAATTGTGGCGATTAGGGGTGTAACGGTATTTGTATTCGTCCTGTCCAGTCACGGGTCAGTACACAATCACACGAAAAATACATGAGTGAGTTAAAAAAAAAAAAAAAGAAAGTCCTTACTCCAATCTAGGTGGCGGTAATGAGACTAAAAACTGCCAGCTACTGCCATTACCACAGAAGAAGAAGCAGGTGCCAACAAAAACAATAGAAGAAGATATTACAAACGAAAACAAACTATGGACAGATGCAGCATGTGGAGTTGGAAGACCCGCCAGCTTTGTATAAATCGGTCGTGTGGGAAAGCTTTGGATTCCCGGTACAATACAGCAACGATGGCCAAAGAGTGGTGGAGCGGACAAAGACTGTCTGCCGGTGATGTTTGGCGGAGGTGAGGTACGTCGCTGGAAATACATCTAACATGCTGACACACATGAGGAGACATCATCCCGACCTGTCCATTACTGGTGCAAGGAAAAAAAATGTATACGGTGCAACAGCTCATCCCCGGTGCACCTAACCAAACTCTGGGTAATAACACTGACAGAACTAGTTTCCTTTGAATAACGTTACCAAAGTGTCCAGTTGCTAATCGACTACCTCACTATAGCAGTACTGTATGTTTTTTTTTTTTTATTTTCCTCTGTATGAACAGAATTAATGTTCAGAGAATCCTCCTAATACATTTCTTTTATGTTTTATCGTATTTATGTTTTTACTTTTATAACAGGAGATTGTGTAAAGTTTTGCAGTCAGTTGTGGTCTGCTCAAAATAAATGA
>JAQQZY010000001.1:14868514-14891334 GCA_030068375.1 Ostorhinchus rueppellii
CAGTGACTGCCTCCTGTTGCATTCCTATCACAGAACCTTTCACGTGCCAAAAACTACCAAGAGGTAGCATCCATACTTACATCTGCGATGGCTCATACTGATGACTGGCTGACCAAGTCATGTCTACTTTACTAAAAAGACAGTGTGCATGGCATTCACTAAACAAAATATGAAGGGTTCACATTCTAGCATGTTCCTTAGAATACAGGAGCTTGATATTGTTAATGAATTTAAATATTTAGGACTGATTTAGGACTCACCCCTAACATTCAAAAGTCCGATTAAAAAAAAAAAAAAAGAAAAAAAAAGT
Source organism: Ostorhinchus rueppellii (assembly GCA_030068375.1). NCBI lineage: Eukaryota > Metazoa > Chordata > Actinopteri > Kurtiformes > Apogonidae > Ostorhinchus > Ostorhinchus rueppellii. The sequence goes on from JAQQZY010000001.1 coordinate 14,868,825, forward strand.
AGCAAACAGAGTTAAATTCAATTTGTAAAATTTTAAACAAGTTAGACCATTTCTTGACACCAAAGCTGCCAAGGTATTCTCATACACTATGATCTTCTCACACAATGAATATTGTTTTACAAAATGGTCACTAACTAGTATGGCAACACTAAAAAGCATTGAATCTCTTTAAGAAAGCTCTAAAAAAACTTTTGCTAAAAAGGCATTTTCATTTCATCACTGTAATATATTAGAGACATGAACTTCTAAGTTTAGAGAATTTTTTTTAAATTGTAAGTATGCTTGTTTTTTCATATCAAGTGCTACATAAGCTTGCCCCTCCCCCGCTAAATACCTTCTTCCAAAGACTTTAAAGCGGCGGTAGAACACAGGCCTCTGTAAATGGGAACTGTGTGGTACTATTCAGATGCACCACTTTTGGACAAAACATACTATCAGGAGTAGGAGCTAAATTTCGGAATAACCTGCCCCTCCTAACAAGAGTGTCCAACATACAACAGTGGCTCCTAGAAAACCAGAGATACGCTCACTTTTAACTGACATACATTTCATCACCCGTACAATTTCTCTGTTAAATTGTATGCAAGTATAGAGGTGTGAATGTATATGCCAAGGTCCCTTTGAGCATCCTATGTCTGTTTGTTTTTATTTATTTTGACGACATTTGTGTCATTATATGCATTTTAATTTTTTTTTTTTTTTACATTTATAGCAAATGACCGATGTACTAATGTTGGCTGTTTTACGTCTTATTTCTGTCACCTGTCTAGGGACTGCAGATGAAAAGTAGTTCTTTTTACCAATTCTGGCATATTTACATAGGTGTATTTTTTTTACAGCAGTGTTCATAAATTAAATTAACTAATAAAAATATTTTTAAAAAATGTAAACTTCATGGTTAAATTTAAGAATAATGCTCAACAGCTGGAGGAGAATCAGTGGACCATTGATAAGGACATTGCAAGTTTAGTTCAGTGTTAGTTTTTACATTTACTGTATTCCATTGTAGTTCCTTATGATCACTTTAAAAGGGATCCATACATTTTTTGTCTCATTCCCCATGTGCTTGCATGCAATGCAAGACACAGGGGACTGTTGTTCGTCATATTTATACAAAAAAAAAAAAAAAAAACACTTCTGAAAAAAATGCAGCCCAGAGTGTTGGAGAAACACCAAAACATTATTACAAAAATGTGCAGTTTGGTCTCGAAAGATGTGCTATGACTTGGCCTGACACTCCGATGCACGGATTTCGTTAAAATTGCGAAAAACCACTCACATTTTTCCATCCAAAATTAATTGGGCCATTTTCAAGTAGCTACCATTCCCAAACGATTCATCCTAAAATTATGCCGTAAAGACGAAAAATGCTCAGATTGGCCCAAAGATTATCTGTGTCATCACAAATTAACGATAACTTACGGTTTTCGCACAAAAATGCTATTAAAAAAAAAAAAAAAAAAAAAGGATTTTTTCTGACCTCAATTACTTCACCATACTTTCACCTACAGACTTCATTTAAACTTTAAAACGCAGACATTTTTGTCATCTGTCCAAAAATGTCCTTAGTATGAGGATGGGGTTTACGGTTTTTAATAGGCGAGTCTTAGAAACCCCCTAAGTTGAGGGGAAAATAGACTCAATTAATCCTTGACACACACACACACACAAAAATTAAATAAAATAAATTTTACAAAAATCTACATTGTGCTGCCACTTTTAAGCATAATCTTGGAATTATAGTAAACGTCTAAATGTAGATTTATTATAAATTTATAGTCTGACATCATTATATCCCATCTTAAAAAAAGCAGAACATGTACAGCACAAGGTATTGGGTGCAAATGATTGGAATCTCTGTGACATCTTTCTCACCACAAACAGTATGATGAATAGGAAGCACAAGTCCGGAGGGGTCACTCTCACTTGTCTTGGCTTTTAAAATATCTATAATTCATCCTAAACCAAGAATATTAAATGCATTTGGAGTGAAATGAGGAATGAATATTACAGCGCTACATTTTTACAGTACATATACACATCCCATCTTTCCTTATTAAAAACAAAATGTTAGCTTCTGTACAAGGGACAGTGTCCGAGGTATTGAATTCATTTTTCATAAAGACCAGGGAACCATTTATGTGCTTGTGCTACACTGCCTCTCTTCTAACCCAAGAAAATTACAACATTTCCTATGGGCATCTACTCACAGAAAGGGGGAGCTCACTAATGATGAAAAATGTCAATGGGTGAAAAGCTTACACCGTTTTATTGCTATGCAATGCTGCAAGACACTGAAGTGGCATAAGTTGATTGATCAGATTATAGTTTACTTGACAATCTGTCCTGCCCAGAGAAATGAGCTGATAATCAAATTAATCATGTGCCTGACCAAAAATGTATATAAATGACTGGCATACAGATGCTAAGTATGAAAATAAACCATCTTGAGGTTTGTCAATACATGTATTTATCTACAATCTACTTACTTATAAATCTACTTTTAGATTTGTTTGGTCACTGTCATGCATCTCAAATCCATATATCATATGCCTTCAAAGGAAAACATTTCTTTGCCGTGGCCATATATGAGCTAATACTACAAAGGCCTTTGTTTACATGCAGGGAGTTCCAGAGTCTTGTGATAAGTCCTTTTTAAGTTAACAGGATGCTCTGTTGTCAAAGAATGTGCCAATGTGCAACACAAATTATTCCTGTAGGCTTAGCACACTGAAATGTAACATTATTGACCAAAAGATGATAGTTCCCTACAAAAAAAAAAAAAAACAGACTCCATTTGCTTCTCCCCTTGAGAAAGACTAAAAGATTTGCAGCATCTCATTGTTCAACATGCTCATTTCTTCAACACAGTGTTGCAGTGATTTTTGTCAAGTCCAAAGATGTCAGCTGAGTGTTTTCTTTATTTCTAAATGCCAAACACAAGGCTGCCTGCATCCTGGAGCTAAAATTGAGGCCAATAGACACAAAACACCCTCTGCCACCTCATTCCCGCCCTTTAACTGACCTTACATGCCATTTATAACTGATGCCAACTTGATACAGACACCTCTGCCTTTGCTTTCTTTCACTGCAATATTTGCCATTTCTTAAATTCAACAAAAAAACCCAGTTTAAGAGTAAAAAGAGAAGAACTTTGAGACTGCCTGTTCTAACATTCAGGCTGCCGACACAAAATTCAATAGTCAAAAAATTAATAAGGGAAAGAAATTATGCACATTATAGTCAAATGAAATGGAGGATATTCTGTAAATCTTGCCCAACAAGTGGGGATTTTAGATTTTTTTTTTTTTTTTACAAGTTTAGATGATTACAACTGATGAAAGTGGAAGATAGAGGGAGGAAAAGCAGAGAGCATAAAGAAACATCCACATGCACACAAATGTCGATGAGGAAAAGATCACTGAAAGATTCAAATAATGCCAGAAAATGTTAACTCTAGGCCAAGCCATCTGAAAAAATAAATAAATAAATAAAAATGTAAACAATGTCAATTTGATCATTACCAAATCCCCTTGAAACAACAAACAATTTTACATGTGTACTGGATAGAATTTGGACTCTAGCAGGCCACTTTGTGTTTCTTACAGTTTTATAGTTTTTGCTGCAGTTTCAAACAGTTTCAGTAGCAAAAAATAAGAATAGAAGAAAAACAAAACCACACACAGACCTGCTATGGTCCTGGCGGAGGATGTGCTTGACAGCCTGTGCCAGGGTGAAGGTCTTGCCAGTGCCATAGGGCCCAATGATGAGGATTGGGGGCAGGGAGATGGATATGGGTGTGGTGATGGCCAGGATTGCCTCCTTCTGCTTGGCGTTTAAACGGGGATCCAGCTGCTCATCCCACTGCCTGAGGGCAAGGGAGGATTGGAAAATGATTAGATTAAAAATGTTTTGGCAAAGGTCATGTTATGAAGTCAGTTCCTTAGCACACATTCTGCTACATACCCTAATAAACCAGGTGTTTGCGGCTGAGCCAACAAAAAGGCTGAAATCTGGTTGGAATCTTATACATGGCGACTATTTCTTGAAATAATTGATCTGTGCATGTGGAAGGGCTTCACACGTGTACTTCCAATCCACACACATATGTAAGAGCTCTTCTGCGTTTGTCTCCTAGCATCACTGTCCTCATTATGAACACTGCCTCCACTAAAGCTGTGAATCCACCAACACCAATTGATTGAATTCCTACTGAGACGTAGTTGGAGGCTGAGAGATATCTCACTGCTCAAGAGTATGTGTTTATAACCGAACTAACGGATAAGATGAAAGGGTGTTGTTTGCACCGAGGAAAAGCCTCGAAACATTAGCTATATTTTCCAACTACATTTTTAAAAACTCATTCTTCTCTATGGTTTACATAAGGAAAATGTAGTAGCAGCAGCGACTTATTGTCTCACACTACTGACCATTTTGTTTGGGTTCCACTTTTACAGTGACAGGAGTAATTATGACATTTTAACACACAATTACCGACTAGTGTAATGGGCATAGGGACGCTCACCATTACAGTTCTTACCACTTTGTTGATTTAAATAAAGTAAACCGATGACATGAATGCAAGCCTCAGCACTGCATGAATATTTGCAGCCATCCACAATTGTATAGGATAGCTTATGCAAGCTTCTACAAGTCTTGATTGATAACTTTCACTGATAAAAACAGTAGGCTACAGTGTAAAAATTGCACCCTGTACCCTTGTTTCTTGTCAGCTGACAGTGAACAAAGCATAGGATGAGTATTATTTGCTTATAGTTGCAAGACAACACCACAGAGATACCCCTTCGCTATACTATATGTTAAAATTCAACCATCATTAAAACAAAAACAAAAAAAAAAAACAAGGTTTGGCATCAGCTCTTTGGCCCAAACTTTATGCAACACATCGACTTGTGCAAATTCCAATTAAAACAAAAGTCTACACAATCATTTCAGGAGACTAGATAAAGCAGCAGCTTTGAAAATCACAGGGGATTATTTCTGACTTTTGCTCTCGTCACTAAAGATTACTGCCTCCCTCTCCTCACCTGTCCAACTTCAGAGAGATATCTAAAGCTGAAAATAGCTTTCAGCACTTCTGAGTGGCCACCAAGTCAGCAAGGCAAGGGATATTCGGTCAGCTCTCAAATTGATGTGGTGTCCCCTCTGTGAGGGTATTTGTCAAGCTAATATGATGTGTGGGTATTAGAAAGAATTTCTGTACAAGAAATGTATTTAGGATTAAAAGCATTTACCTTCCTTGAACACATAGACCTAGTGCACACCTTTCTTGTCATTGTTTAAAACAATAACATTTAAGTTAAATAACACAATCAAGTTACAGAAAAATAAAGTAAATATAAGACTACCAACATTTCCCATTCCATGCAAACAGCACCAATAAAATGCCTCTGACCTGAATTTCAATAAATGAGTCGGCACCAAGTACAACTACTGTGAGCACAGAGTAAAATTAACATACTAATAGCCAACTTAAATGTAAACAACAATAGTCACATATGCGTTTATGAAATTGCAAGTGAGAGTGCATAATAAAATACTCACCTGTTAGGGCTCCAGGGAATGGTGGGAACAAGGCTAACGTCAGGAAAAAGGATTGTATTGTCTTTGATGCGATCAAGGGCATAGTGCATCTCACAGAGCGGCAGCCTGTTCAGCTGGAACTGGAGCTCCACCTGATACAAACACAAAACCAAGAGCATTATTTAATAGTCAGTGCAACTTCCAGTATACCTGCATCTATCTGTAAGCTCACTGCATGATCAGGGACTCATTGTTTGTATTGGTCTGAGTTCAGGTGATATGAGGAATGTGCTGGTACTGACATCCAAAAATATAAATAAAAAAAGAAGGGGGGGGGGGGGGGGACTACAATCAATAAATATTTATGCATTTTTTATATTAATTATATTTATATTTTTCTATATGCTTTTATCCTATAATTTTTAAAAAATATGCTACAACTAACAAACTAACAGCTGACTTGTTTTACAGAGATGTAACTGTAGGGCCAGATCAAGCAGTGACACACAGACACATTTCATGTTCAATAAGCTCCATGTTGAAAAATAAATAACTTGCTCCATGTTTAATACATGTATGAATAGGTCTCAGTCAGTGCTTTCACACAACACATGTTGCAATTTACAGAAATACAATTATGGTGTAAAAATACTTAAATTATCGCTGTGTGACAGGGAATTAAAATTCACATCTTTTTTTCACTTTATGCAAATATACAAAACATGCTGAATGAAATACAGGGCTTTTGCTATGATGTTAAACTACAATTGTGATCAATATTGGATAAAAATATTTAAATTATAGGTTTTTATGAACATAAATCTGTTAACGACACAGGAACAGCAGTTTGTCACTTTGTTCAGTTGTCAAAAAAAGACTTTGCTGGAACCAAAACACTATAAATAAGGCCAATACATTTTTATTTAACATACATATTACAACTGAAGAAATAAATACAGTTAATAGCAGAGTACGTTTTACACATAAGATTGTACACAACCTTCCTATATTATTGTACTGTTGAATAATTAGTTCCTACAGATTCACAAATTTAAAATATCATTTACACAACCAAGAAAAAATATTCTTTTTAAAGTTAAAAGTGCATTTATATATTTTAGTCCTCTAGTTTCATTTTATATTTATTATATCTATATCTTTTTTTATAGAAGTGATACTGAAAGTTTGCAAACAGTTCCATCACACAGAGTTCTTAAGCTAAAAAATTTGGCTATTTTAGAAGTGATAGTTGAAACTAATTTTTTTGACAGCGATGTTCACTTTCGCTTGATCTGGCCCAGTAACATCCATCTACATTGTTATTCAATTCCTCCACTGTGGCATGTAATCACACAGACCTTAAGGGATTGTCCTCATAAAGCCACAAAACAGCATCTCATATCTGTACTGTAAACTATGCAATGGAATATAAATTCTAAAAACGGATCAAATAAAGCCAACATAAGCAGTGAAAGTGTGGAACAAAGAGTATCAAAAACAAACTAGACAAGGAAATTCTGAGATATGCAAGGGCAAGGGAGAGAAGAACAGCAAGACTGTGTGGAATATGGCAAGAACCCACAAAGGAGATAGGGAAATGAAATTGTAGCACATAAGCAGGCAGTAACAGCACATGCAGCAGTATAAGAAGATTATGCTCCCGCAGTGATAGGATGACGGTTGTTTTGATAACTGTTAACACAGAGCCTTGTTTCCTTTGCAGAAATTCTTGCTGGAACGAAGTAAAATATCAGGCTGATGCTGAGGAAGGTATAGTCATTTACTATAGGGAGATTTCTCAGAGTTAAAACACCTGAGAGAAAACAGTGCAGTCAATACACATTAGTTTTTCCTGGAAGATTGCCTTCATTTGTCAAGTATTCATTAGCAAATACTCTAACAAAATGGCAGAATTTTTGATTCTTACAGATAACTTCAAGGTGGAAACAATCAACATCTAGTGCAGTTTACATAAGCCTCTCTACCTTTACCTCTTCATTTGCTCTACCTTAGTTGTCGATATAGAGGTGGCAGGGGCGACCAGTTATTTTTTTTTATTTTGTCAGGTAGCTCCTATCCAAATATAAATAAATTGTGCCTTTTATGGCAACATAATTTTTCTATTTTTCTGCAGATAAAATCCATACTTGTATTTCTCTGTCTGGCTGTAGTCCCAGCTCTTCACAGCAGTCCCTGCAGATTCTGAGGAAGATGTACTCCTTGGTCTTCTCCTCGATCACAGCTTCATAAACGCGCTCTTTGACCCCAGGAGGTGGCTGGCTGCTGGCCCCCTCACGGCCCAATGGCAGTACAAGGACTGAATTCACCTTGGTCATCACTAGCCGCCCAGCCAGTGTGTCCTAAGTTAAGAGGAAAAAAAAAATACAGTTTAGGAGAGCTGGCTCACAAGCACATAACTTGAAAATCAGAAGGTAGAGTACTTAAGCCAGAAAAAAAAGCTACAAGGGTAGAGCTCCCTACTGTTCTTTTACCTCAGACAGTGTTTCTGTGAGTTTGAAGCGTGCAAAGAGTTGACCATTCTGGGCATATTTGGCTCCAACTGAAATGCCAGTTAGCATAAAGCTGGTGACTAGCTGGAGGTTCACTTTGATGTTAAACCTAGAGGAATAAACACAGAAACTTGGTTAAGCTTTGTGCTACAAAATTCTGTACATAACCCTTAGCCTGATTTTATAAGTGAATAAACTGACAATATTCAGTATAATCATAAGGCAGAACGACATCTGCCTTATAACAAACATATACAGCTGAATATTTGTATTCGGCATGTTTGGACGATATTATCTATTCTCTCATTATAGGAGCTTTCGATGCTTGTTTGCCATACTCTCAAAGAGAAAATAGAGCAACTGTTACATTAGAAAAGTTCAACTCTGCACCCCATTTTGCCACAGCTTTAAGACACACACACACACACACACACACACTCACTATTTTTTTTTTTTTTTTTTTTAAACCAAACTAGCTATAATCACACAATGTTTAAAAAAAAAAAAAAAAAAAAAGTAACAGATTGGCGATGGATGGTCTGTCAACATTTAGGTCTTAGGGCAGCCACTGTGGCATTTTGCTGTATTGATAATTTCTTTCTGACTACTTTTTATGATACCTGAACAGAGAAACTTTAACACAACAGTTTCCCCCTGAGATTAATAGTCTTCTGACAAACATTTAAATACAAGTTTAAAATAGGTTCCAAGCTAAGTGAAAATTACTTTTTCTAATATTATACTGTAAAATCCTTCCAAATTCTTCAAATTGTAAACTCACGTAAACAATTTTGAGCAAGACATCTATAATGCTTTCAAATGATTTTAATGTCGGACTCCTTCAGAGAAAAACAATAATATTACAAAGCTTATGGAAATGTGTGAAAAAATTTAAGCGCTCTAGGGAAAATTTTTTAGCTTTACTTCCAAAGTGCTTCATATTGCATCTTTGGTCTCTGGTAGATCTAACATGATGAAATGGGGAGGCAATACTGGTGATGAACTAACAGGTGACTGGCATATGAAGATAAATTAACACATTCTGTATATTTTCATAAACCAGTACTTTTGCACAACCAAACACTTGACTCTCCTTAACATTTTGCATTGGTTTCTGGCCAATATGGAGTTTAAAAAAAAAACAAAACAAAAAAAACAAAAAACCTAACAAACAAAAAAAAACCCACAGATGCAAAGAAGAAAAAAAAAGACAATTCCACTTTAAAAAAGGCAATATCTTAGCCAAGACTGTCAAATAAGAGACATCTCTCTCTCTCATTAAATGAGATTATAATAATCTAGTGAACTATTCAGAGTTGTAGGTTGAATTTAAATTACTCAAAGCTTTGAACACCTTTACCCCGTCAGCTGATTCAAAGATCATTCAACCTCAACAATGAAAAGCTTTAGAGTTTTCCAGAGAATATATATGGTATAATAGAGAGGGAGATTATTTCTATGTCATTAGAAACAGAGGATTTAAAGCAGTGTATGACTTTTGTTACAAATTTTTCTTCAAATTTGTAAAACTCCAGTGATAGCCTATCACTAACCCATTAGTCTTTCCATGCTTATGTACCTAAATTACTTTCTTCATGGTGAATGACTGAAGATGACACCATCACAGGGAGTCTGTTTGTTTACATACCATTATACCACTCGGCCCTTTTCAGAAATTTTGTACCAAAGAATTCCATGCAGCCACAACAAACAGAGACCACCAATGAACCCTTGTCTATTACCGGGTCAGAAGAAACTGAAGGAATCACTGCAAGTCAGGGGTGTCAAACTCATTTTAGTTCAGGGGCCACATCAAGTCAAATTTGATCTGAAGTGGGCCAGACCAGTGAAAAAAAACATAATATCTAAATAATATCAACTCCAAACTTTCCTCTGTGTTTTAGAGTGAAAAAAGTACAATTATGCGATGAAACTGTTTACATCTACCATCTGTCCTTTAAACAAAGTGAATAACATGAACAAACTGAAATTTCTTAAGAAAACCAAGTACAATTTTAACATTACATCTTAGTTTATCATTTACACATGCCAATTACAAGTTACAGACCACAGTGGATCTACAAATGCACAAAACACTTAAAAAAAGGCAGAATATTGATAAAGTTGCAATTTGGACATATCAAAATGTTCATATTTGTTCAGGTTATTCGCATTTTTGTGAAGCGATACGTTGGTTTCAGTGAAATACAGTAAAATGACAAAAATGTTCACATTTACAAAGAGAAAAATTTGGAGTTGTGAATATTTATAGGTTATTATGATAGTATTTTACTGATCTGACCCATCTGAGATTGAATTAGTCTATGTGGAACCCGAAATGATTAATATCTGATGTCATTTTTGCATTTCACAAATTCATCCCATGGGCCAGACTGGACCCTGTAGTGGGCCGGATTTGGCCCCCGGGTCACATGTTTGAGCTCTCTGCTTCAAGTCAACTGTCATTTTATAATACAGGGAGTGTGATATAAAAAAAAAAAACAAACAAACAATACTTGGACATCAGTTCCATGGCATTTTCAGGATATGCCATTGTGTAGGATTATCGTATACACACACACACTGTCAGGAGTGTGTGAGCGGTGAGGCCCAGCCATAACATGTATGCTTGTGAGGTATATATGATAAGACTACAGAATGACAGTGTTCGCTTCCACACCTGGAAGCAAACACTGCGGCTGTGTCGAACTCATATTCCCACAATGCAGTTTGTGACAAAATTCCGAAAAGGCCCCAGTGATATATTGGTTTGGTATGTACACAAAAGGGCTGCTTGTGACGGAGTCATATTCAAAGTCATTCACTGCAGGGGAAGTGATTTAAGTGCCTAAGCATGGAAAGACTAAAGGATTAGTGATAATTAGGCTATGAATGGGCTTTTACAAATTTGAAGAAAAAACTGTGATGAAAGTCATACGCTGCTTTAAGGAACATTTCATACTGCAAGTAGAAACAAAGTTATCCATAATTCAAATCAAATGACACTTCAGCCATGAAACTAGATGAAATTAACAGACATGGCAAGCTGAGATATTAAAAGTGGCAGGGGAGAGTCCACAGTGCTTTAATAAAAGTGGAATTATGCCTTAAGTCTTATGTTACAATAATCAGCATCATCCTTGATTAAACTGGTGGAATAGTGAATAAGAAAAACACAACAGGAGTGGAATATTCAGGGCCCCATCTTATCCAGTCTTATGAAGTCAGCATAAACACATTTTTCACACACTGAGTAATTTACAATGAAGCTCAAGCCTGACACCTTGTGGTGAGCTGATACATCGCAAAATGGTTCTACTTAAATTCCTGGTATCAATAGGTCAACGCTGCTCTATACATTACAGCAATAGTCTGCCTATCAATAAGTTGTTGATGCCAAGTGAAAGAAATCAATGTGGAGAAAGACTAGGTTATAATTAGTTGGCTTATTACACACTTTTGTTCAGGTTTAACTAGTATTACTTTAGTCAAATTAGGTTTGGGGCTTTTTAGTATAATTGGAAACTGTATTCTAACATAATACGATTGAAATTACATGCAAAAAACCTCATCTTGTTAGGACAGAAGCATCATACTCACTTGCTAACTTCCTTGTATTGTGCAATCTCTTCTATGTAGAGCAGGTCGTGCAGTCGGGCCTGGTAGTTGTCTTTGGTCAGAGTCTTGTCCAGGACTGACTGGGTGAAGAGCTGATCAGCTGAAAGAGGGATCTGATAGCGGGATAGGAGGCTGCGTTCCAGTTCAGCCATCGTCTCATTTGGACTGAATTCTACAATGGTCTTACAGGAAGAGTCCCAGCGCTTTGCAGTAATCAAAAGTTGCTGCCTAGCTGCCATCAGATGTTCAAGGTCTGGACAACGAAGAACAAGTAAGGATTATTTACTAGCTTACTTATTCAATTAATGTATTGAATGTTGTTGTAAATGGCTGTAAAATTTTACTTTGGGTATATATGAACAAGTGTATAGAGACCTTTGTTTTAATTTCTTTAACATGTATTTAATAGCCTGCTTTTCCTACCATGCAATATTATACAGAATTACACAGAACAATAATTACACAGGAAATTTAAAGATTTTTTTAAAATTTAAGACTGCTTATTATTAAATTTAATGCCCATTTCATAGCCACTCACAAAAATTTGGGGCTCCTAGACTTTAGGAAAATGTATTGCTTTATTCCAGCACCTTGATTCCCACTGTTCCGATTCTTTTCTCACTTGGGGCTTCCAAGTTGGCAATAATTGGTTCCCAATTTCAATATAAATCATTGGAATGGGTGGAACTGCATAAACTAACATTACTTTCTTTGCAGCTCGGACAGACATTTAAACATAGTACAGCCAACAAGTTTATGGAAACATAACTTAAGACCTCCCCAATATCCAATCCAATTAAAGATTTTAAAGGTATTACATGTAGATTTGGACCCTGTGGAAACCCTGATGCAGTAATAATATATAATTGAAGACATCAATACCTTCAATAGAGGCAGCATCCACCATGATCCGCTGCATCAGCACAGGTTCTGAGCCGAAGTCAAAAACAACGGTCTGCCGGAAGGTACCGAAGATCTCTGTGCTGAAGCCCACTGCTACCTTGTAGACACAGTGGTCCAGGCCATTGTCTGCTGCCACTGTCGGAATAGTAAAGTTTAATACATACATTTGAGTGGCATGACTAAAAATGGAGAAAAGGTGATCAATGAATTTCAGTAATAATGAAATTAACCAATGAGAGTCCAATACATTACTAAAACTGTAGCAGAAGAGCAACATGCTGTGTCAACATGTTTTGCAAACAAAGTAACAAAAACTGAGCTTTCAAGCACTCAAATGCAGAGCTCTGATATGCTTTACATCAGGTGAATATAAGCGACAGATGAAAATGTGTGACAACAGGAAATACCTGCTGTTTCCTCTCCAGCAGTCCACTCTTGGCAGCCTTTGGGGACAGGCTGAAGCCGGTCCCCTGCCGACACACCAGTGATAGAGAAGTGTGGTCGGTGGGCATCATAGAGCAGAGCAATTCGGTACAGCTTTCTCGCAGGCTAGTCAATGAGACAGGAAGAGAATAATAATCAAAACACTTGGAACTTTAAAGAAATGATTCATGTGAGGAATACACTGGTGCTGACAGGTGTACAGAGGAAACTGCAGCCTGATTTGGAAGGATGACTCAGAAATGATAAGGGTCAACAAAGAAAATATTTTAATAGGCACATAACCACAAGTCAATGTTGCATTACTACCTTGCACAACAAGGAGAAGGTCCAGGAGTGGGAGGATTTTTTGGTAGTGACAGTAACAGAGAGGCTGGAGCTCGTCTCAACATTCACTCCCTCCAAACAGTCACTTAGCTGGAAAAAAGTAAAAACACAGACACATTACAATTTGAATATGTTCTATCCAATTAGTAAATAGGTCCATAATTTCATGAAAATAATGTTCACTGATGCAAAAATAAACAAACTGAATCCATAACTGTTAAGTTTGGCAGACAAATAAAACTGCATGTGTCCTTGAATGTACCTAACCATCTAAAAAGGTATACAAAAGTACGATTCTTCACACCTTTTATTTGCGATGCATGAGCAGTGGGACTGCTGTACTTAAGGTGTTTTAATGCTAAATTATATTGGTGTAAATCAACTTTTTGAGACCTATAGATAGAATTTTCCTCAAGCAGAGAAAATATTTTTCAGGAGTAACCATTTGGAGTACATCTTAAAAATGTAATGTAAACCCACATTTCTTTTTGTGTCAGCTGTGATTTTGCAAAATTTGGGAAAATACAGAGACAAATTATATCTTCATCGATAAATTTCATTAGAAAGAAGAAAGACCACAAGTATCAAAATAGTTAAAATTTATGAAATATATTGCTTTATGAATTACCTTTTACAACCTAAAGTAGACTATGCTTGTTGTGTGTCCCAATGGTTTGATTACTATTACAGTGCTCCTGGGATTTCATTTAATGGCTTTTACAAAGGTTTGTAAGTGGCCAATAAGTCAAACTGAACACAAACATAAGCACAGAATTTTTTTCTCTAACCACTGAACAGGAACCGAAGTTTGCTACTATTACAAACTAACCACTTTCTCTGGTGAGAGGGAGTTCATCCATTTTTCTATCAGGGTCTCCATGTAGTTTTCAGTGAAATGTTTGCTCTCTTGCTGCTGTTTGAGGCGGATGAGGCGTGACGCATAGCGCTTCTGCCACTCCATTAGCTCCTCTTGAGAGTGGGCTGATGTACATTGGGCCCCGTACCGACATAGACCCTGCTCCAAGTACCTGCAGCAAAGGCAAGACAAAGGTTTGATTACCATTTGGTACAATACCTCAGAGAGACAAAAGGATTCCTTGGTACTATGATAACCAAATTATGTTAAACCACTGACTAAAAATATGACAAATTTGATGATTTACATTCAGAAAAATAAAAAGCCAGAGTTCAAACATAAGTGTCAACAGGACAAAAGGGCAAAAAAAAAAAAATATATCTGTGATACATATTAATGCATGTACAACAATAACAATTTAGGATATAGACACTGAAAATCATATAACATTATATCATTGAAAACTTTCACATCAGCCTTTGATCTATATTAGCCATTACAGAACAACAGGACTGTCTCCAACATAACTTGCCACATTTTATGACTGAAAATGTTCTGTGTAGAGAACAAATTCTTTATTTTCTTGTGAGTGAACTACAGGACCGTTTGAAATACCTTTTACAGAGGGTGTATTCCTCGCTGCTGGTGACTCCTCTGGGAGGAGGCCGGAACTGCCAACCATCTTGGACCTCTGTCAATACACACAGCCAACTGGTCAACAGTGAGCCAAAGCCTTCAAAAAACCCCACAAGCTGGGATGTAGCCAGATGTTAACCTGTTTACATTATGTACAAGCTGCCAGCTAGCTCAATAAAGACTTTCAGAGGTTAAATAACACCTACTAAACATTAATGGGGAACTTTTATTACTAAGAACAAATGTCTATACGTGCTGTCATCAATCTCATGTTTAAAGAAATGCTAAAACCTATTTATGCTAAAATTGTGCTTACCTTCCTCTTGGTCATCTGTGTATTCTGGCGCCATCTCCCTATTTATAGCCTGACAAAGACAAAGATGGACAGAAGTGGATGTAGAGGGATTATTGCCAAAATCCCGACAGTGAACGTGACCATACTAACATTTGGACCACTGGATTTAATAAAGACAAACAACTAACAAATCCACAACAGCCACAAGCAAAGCATAAGCATTAAATAATTATATTTGTTTTGGAATCAGGCTATTAGTCATTTTAATGACTCTCGCCTACAAGATTTCAAACATCATCAGTAAAACCAGCTTTGAGAGGCATGAACAAAACTGAAAGGAAAATGTAACAGTTTGCATACCCATCACCTGGGGCTCTTACCTCTACTTCTGAGAACAGCATTTTTAATCTGGTCAGGTCTTTTGCAACAATACCATTCTGTAGAATAAAAAAAAAAAAAGAGCATTTATAGTCAGATTTCACTTTATGCAGTACTAATTTTATGAAAACATGACTCCCAGTTGTTTAATGGCAACACTAAACGAATACATCATTAAACACATTTGGATGCGTTTTGCCACAAAAAAGGCAATAAAAGTTGGAGTGCACCGTCAGAATTCCTAATCTTGTGAGCCATACACTACATACTGTTTCAATTATTTAAATAGTGTAGTCACGCTAATTTCAAGGAACACAGCCGGCTATATTCCAGTAGTTCTTTCAGTGACTGTCACGATACACTTGCACTCTACGGAGCAGCTGAACTAGACTATTTGGAGTGTTGTTACCACATGGGGCCAAAGATTAAATGGAAAACAAATGAGGGAAAAATAAATCCAAGAAAAACTTTTTCTGCTGTTTTTGGTAAGTTTTTGCCTTTTCTAAAAGTCACACAGTATTTGTTTGTTTATTGTGTATTTAAGGTCCATAGTAAATTTCATATTCAATTTTTTTTTTTTTTTAAGACTTTCCAACACCGTAATCTGTCTGGATATTACAGAAGATGTCACTCCAAGTCATTCACATTCTTCAAATGTGTAAACATGAACAGTACATCTAAACCCCACTGAAAACATCCAACGTTTTTGGGGTGGGATATCAGACAATGACAAAATACTTCAAACTTTAGCATGATAGTGTAGTCGATGTGTAGGCAGACTGACTGTATGCATATTGCTTTTACTGTTCATTAATCATACCAGTGGCTCTCCATACAAGGCCTTGGATAGAATGCTTGCCACCTCCTGCAGGCTGCCATCCAACAGCATGGCGCGCAGGCTGGCTTGTAGCGAACCATCTCCCCTGGCAAGCTCTTCTGCCAGGACTAGGACAAGAAAATGGAGAGAACAGGTAGAGAGATAATTAATTCATTTGGTCTCTGCTAATATTCCTCCCAATTTGTTTACTAGAAAAAAAAAAAAAAAACAGTTTGAGGGAATGAGATATGTTAGAGAAACTGGGAAAATAACTTGCATAAAACCAGCAATATTATTTGGTTAAGTTTTGTTTGGTTTATGTTATGTTAAGACAGTGTGATGCACCCCTTTACACTGCCAAGCAGACAGAGTTCCTGCAACATCAAGCTTTCCACCGTCTATTGAAAGGCATGGTCAAATTACACTTGATCAAATTATTATTCACACCACCTCCGATTCACTTAAACTGAAGCCCACAATACAGACGATTCTGAGCAAGCCTTTTCAGCGTGGGTTCCTGGATGTAACAGCTTTTTTAAGGAGGGGAAATGTTGCTAAAAAAAAAAAAGGACTTGTCTGACTGGTCCCACAACACCTCCACTCAATTAAACATGAAATTGAATCCTCAAACCCTCTGACCAAAACGGTTGTATTTGACACTATAGCGTTTACTCAAAAGACAATCTCCTGAATCTCTACTCACCATATTTGCAATCTTCGTCTGCTTCATCATAGTTTTTCTGTTGGCAGAAAAAAGAAGTGGAATAAAATGTGGAAGCTAGAACAAATGGGAATACTTTGTGTTAAAGGGTCAGAATTTCACATAAGCTCCAACAACATCTATCATTACTTCACAGTGGAGTCCCTCACACTATCATTATAGGACTTAAGTAGTTTCCATAATCGTGGGGCTTAAGTAACTGGTATAATTTTAGTCTCTGGGAAGAAGATAACGTAACAGTGCCATGGAGGAAAAAGCAACAAGTTTTTTGTTCGTTATGGTAATTTACCCACTGCTGAGAAGAACAACAGTAGATTAGAAGTACATTGTATTTTAGTGCAGAGTACACCTATAGAACTAGGTTTTCC
The DNA here is from genome assembly GCA_030068375.1 of Ostorhinchus rueppellii. Lineage (NCBI taxonomy): Eukaryota > Metazoa > Chordata > Actinopteri > Kurtiformes > Apogonidae > Ostorhinchus > Ostorhinchus rueppellii. Next base: position 14,886,239 of record JAQQZY010000001.1, read on the forward strand.
ACATCATAATAAAGCTTATGTGGTACCTCAGCAATTCTGAACAGCAGCTAAACCACAGTAATAGAAAACATTGGAAAAAAAAAAAAAATACAAAACCTAACAGTGATTCATCTCAGGATAGTCAAACCAATGACCAACTACTAGATCTAACCACATTTCTGTACACAGGTATGGTCATAATAATGGTCTAAAATCATGTTTATTCAACCCCCATCAGTCCTCTCCAAACCCTGCAAATCAAGATACTCTAAACATGCTAAACCAATTTATTGCAACTGAGCCCCACTTCTCTGATACACTGTCCACTATGACTTGCACTGATTGCTTGGGCAGCAACAGTATTCAGTTCACTATTGTCCTCACCAGCTGCAGGAAGGCTGCAATTCGGTAAAGCAGGGCACGGCTGCGGAGGGGTCCGGCGGCGACAACAAGAGCTGGAGGACTCGGCGGGACAGGGGCACCAGATGATGGGGTTTGGGGTGCAAGGACCACCAGGGCGTCCGAGCTGTGGTTGACTACCGCCTCGTACTCCCGCCTGGCTAACGATCTGCTGGCTTCTTCACATGACTTCTCCGCTCTCCTGTCCGCCATGACTCAGGGACAAAACTTCTAGAAGCAGAAAATAGTGAGAGGAAACATGCAGAATGAATATTCCTTGTACAAAGATCATAACAGTTTTCTTTTCCCTTTTTGTTTCCAATCATCACTAAATTTACAATAAAAGCTGCCAGTGTACAGCATTTCAGAGTGCATGCCATGATGAAACGCTACTGGATAATAATATAAAAAGGATATACCCATGTTCTATTTCCATAAGTTTAAAGCTGTAATTCAAAGGCAATATTTTGGCTTTGTGAAGAGGAGTATGTGTCCTTAAATGAAGCTGCTCCTCCTAGTCACCTAAATAATCAGATTCCTCGAAACTCAGGCCAAGGAGGAGTCTCTCCATCTACTTTTAATTCATGTCTACAATTGAATCCTAAACCTAAGCCAAATTTTAACTCATTTGAGAGTCTTAGTCTTGGCCTATCCAACCCAACTTATAAAACACTCCAGCCTAAGCCATTTATTATAGTGCATCATCCTCCTGGTCCATACACTGAAATGTTATCAGAGTTCACCGATTTTCCAGCAAGTCTAGTCCTCAATACAAAAAGTCATTGTTGTTGGAGACTTCAATATTCCTGTAGAAGATGACAATGACAGCCCATTAATGCATTTATGTCATTACCAGACTCAATAGGTTTTAATCAGTGTTTTCACAAAACCCACTCACTGTTTGAATCGCACCCTTGACTTCATCCTGGCTTATGGTGTGGAACTTAAAGACTTGATATTCTTTCCACTAAATCCTGTCCTCTATGACCACTGCCCAATAACTTGTGAATTTTTGTTATTCACTGGTTGCTTTTCCATTGACCCTCAAATTATGTGAATATAACTTGCGCATAAAAATTTGCCAAATGGAAAAATGACAATTTTGCCAAGTCTCTTTTTTGATTACAAGGTTTTTCACTGCAAGAGGAGGTTTTGCCAGGTGTAGCGCAATTGGGATATCACTCACAACTGCAATGTAAAGACCCGTTTCCATAACTAGAGTCACATGAATTTTATATAAAAAAACAAAACAAAAAAACAAATGTTGACAGCCATCACAACAAGCTAAGAAGAGTTTTAAAAGAAACATGGCACGGTATGTGTGGACACCAGGAAAACAAACAATTTTTAATTTAGTATGGGATATAGGGATAGAATATAATCATGAATGTATCTTAACAATGGACATATCTGTACATCACGATATTTATGTTCTTTGCCATGTTTATGGAATAACATCTTGTGATAATAAAAGAAATTATCATTTATGTTTTAATGGAAAAATTGATATTCACTTCTGTTTTTTTTTTTCCTTCTTGTTTTCGACATTTAGTAAATATTGGTCAAGTGTCCTGCAGATGTTCAATGGAAAAACCCCAACTGAGTCCTTCATCCTGCCAAAAGTGTTTACACCAGACATTTATCACATCATGCTATATCGAAAAGTTAAGGACGAAATCCCAACAGTGCTCAATTTAATCCCGTGTCTGATTTACACATGAGGTTCTTTTCCCAACTTGATCAATTGCAGGCCATCTCAAGAGGATGAAGTGGTAATCCAGCAGACTCTACAAAAAAACATTAGATCTAATCCCTCCATTAAAATATAAGATTATAAAACAAGGGAAGCAAACTCCCTGGTTTTATTCTGAAAACCACCAATTAGAAGCAAAACGTCCAAAAACTTGAGAAAGTGGCGTTCTACTGAACAAACAAAAACACCAGTCAGCCTAGCAGGGCAGTCTAAATAAATATAGGAAGGAGTTATTATTCATCACTAATAGAAGAACATAAGAACCATCACAGGTTTCTTTTCAGTACTGTAGCCAGACTGACAAAGAACCACACTGTATACGAGACCAGTATTCCTGCAACCATCCATAACGATTTTATGAATTTCTTCAATAAGATTTTGCGCATCAGAGAAAATTATTTGCTTATTGCCCTCCATAAATTCTAGTCCACCTTTAAATCCTTCAGACCCAGGAACTACAGAGCTGAGTATTGAACTAGTTGGGTTTATGGATTGCTTTTCTCCCATAGAAATCAGTCAGCTAACTTCGATAGTCTTTTCATCTAAATCATCTGCCTGTCTCAGACCCAGTTCCAACAAAGCTCATCAAAGATGCTTTACCTTTACTTAGCAGCCACCTCCTCAATATGATTAACTTTCATTATTAATAGGCCATGTACCATGGGCCTTTAAATTACCTGTAATAACGCCTCTTAAAAAGCCCAGCCTTGACCCTGCAGTTTTAGCCAACTATTGACCCATATCAAATCTAACATTTATATATAAGATTCTGGAAAAAAAATAGTAGCTAATCAGTTATGTGACTTCCTTCAAGTCAACAGCCTGTTTGAGAATCTGCAGTCATAGGTTAGGGAACATCATAGTACAGAAAGGGCATTGGTCAAAATCGTCAATGACCTTCTAGCTGCTTCAGACAAGGGTCTTGTATCTATACTGGTGTTATTAGACCTTAGTGCGGCTTTCGACACTGTCGACCACCACATTCTTCTGCAATGTTTGGAACAATTAGGATTACAGGATCTGCTTTAATGTGGTTCACATCCTATCCAACAGATCATTTTCAGGTTAATAATGAATCTTTTCTGTGAACCACAGTTGGCTGTGAAGTTCCTCAAGGCTCAGTTCTTAGACCAATACCGTTTCTTATACACGCTTCCTTTAAGTAACTTCATAAGCGAACAGTCAACTTTCATTGTTACGCTGATGACACACAAATACATTTATCTATTAAACCTGATGAATCCAATCAGCTAAATAAACTACAGGAGTGCATTAAAGATATGAAAAACTGGATGAAAAAACAACTTTCTGCTGTTAAACTAAAAAATCTGAAATCCTTGTACTTAGCCCAAAAACTGTTAGGGATGTAGTGTCTTGTGTAGTTACCATGGATGGTGTTACCCTGGACCCCAAAACCACAATGAGGACTCTACAGCTGTCGTAAAATGTATTTGCCCATCAAAAGTCATCAAAAATAATGCTTATACAATGACGTACTAATTCCTGTGTGTAACATGTGACTAAAACAGACAGAAAAGAAAATATGGAATGCCTATAAAAAAAAAAAAAAAAGGTGTTTATGGCAGTACAATGCAACAGTTTTTGATGCAAGAACTGAAGTGATTTTGGTTATCGTCAAGAAAACCATGGAAAATTGCTAGACATCAGCTCTTAAATTAAACTGTTATTTTATTATTACATTTGTCCAAACAAATGTACCTTTAGTTGTACCAGGCATTAAAATGAACAAGGAATCAAAGAAAACAGGGGGCGGTCTGATAATCTTCCCATGACTGTAGGCATTATTTTTGATCAGGATTCATCATTTAACTCACACGTAAAACAGATTTCTACAACTGCCCATCTGTGCAATATTGCTAAAATCAGGCCTATTTTAACATAGAAGGATGTAGAAAAATTAATCCATGCTTTGATTACATCCAGACTAGATTATTGCAATTCACTTTTCTCAGGCTGTCCCAAAAATTCTATAAAGACCCTTCAGATAATCCAGAATGCTGCTGCCCATGTACTGGCAAGAACCAGCATCAGATACCATATTTTTCCTGTGTTTGTTTCTCTGCACTGGCTCCCTGTAAAAGCTAGGATAGACTTTAAAATACTCTTCCTCACTTACAAACCCCTTCATGGCCAGGCACCTACTTATCTGAAAGAGCTTTCAGTTCCATACAGTCCATCTAGAGCATTAAGCTCTCAAATGTCTGGTTTACTGGTGGTTCCTAGAATATCCAAAAGTAGGAAGGGAGCTAGAGCCTCAACAAATACATGTTACCAACTTGACTTCTTCCCTGTAGTCTGTGTTTTATTGCTTCACAGGTTTTCCCTGGATCATCTCTGGACCCCTTGCTGTGGTCCTTCTCTCCTGCCTTCATCATCGTCGTCACTCACTTATCCATATTGTTGTGATATTGTTTATTATACAGTATAGTTACATAAATGCTAGAGGTTTCTATCATTTATACCAACACAGTAGTAGTATATCCATTGTCAATACTTGCATTTGTAGTAGCAGTAGTATTAACAGTTGCGGACATTTGTTCTAGCTATTGGCAATTATACCAGTACCAACTGTTCTACTTCTAAACAGTTCACGTTAAGTTTGCGGTGCATCCACATGTCCCCCCATGTCCCTCCCTGATCTCTCTCCCTCTTCCTTTACCCTTTCGCTTTAACCCCAACTGGTCAAGGCAGGTGACCATCATCAAGGAACTGTGTCTGCTTGAGGTTTCTACCTGTTAAAGGCGAAGTTTTTCCTCACTACTGTCACCAATTGTTTGCTACTGGAGTATTCTGTTGGATTTCTGTAAATTGGCTTGAGAGTCTGGTTTCGACCAGCTCTGTGTAAACTGTAACAGGGTTTCCGCCATGTACAATTGGCTGCGGCGGGCCGCCGCACCTTCAGGCATCGCGGGCGTGTGAATGTGTGGAGCGCAAACCGAAAGTA
>JAQQZY010000001.1:14896875-14911125 GCA_030068375.1 Ostorhinchus rueppellii
ATATGTTACACACATTGCAGTGACCTTAAAAAAAAACAACAAAAAAAAACACACACACACACACACACACACACACAACTAAATAGTGTCCAAGGCTGACAGCGGATCAGTTACTTGCACACACTGTCAACTGTTGTCACAAACTACAGTCAAAAATCAACTGAAATAGCAGTTAATCTTACAGTCAAGTTTGCAAAGCAACCCAATGTCTATATGGAACACAGTAGTAGTATTTTGTGGATCCATGCGAAAGAAGAGGTCATCATAGCTGTAGGTGATGATGGTGGGAGGATTAAAATATGCCAATACTTTTCTGAGCATTATGACAGGACAAGACCAATGGACAAAATCATATTCCTTAAGAAATGTGACATCGTATTAATTGTAGGCTAAATGCTGATTTGCATTTAAACAATATTTAAAGCAAGTAAAGAAAAGTGATGCTTTTCACTGCCAAGTCAACAGTGATAAAATAAATTAATTAAAAAAAACAAAAAAAACATGTTGCAGTATGTAAATAAATTCACTTTCAATAACTACATTATTAAGGCAGCATGTTAAACAACTGAACTCAAAAACACATGCAAAAAAGAAGCAAGGTACACCAAGAATACGCTGTTCATTTTGCCAAGGCCTGAAGCGGACCTCAATGGGCCAACAGAGGAAATTGGCCAGCTACAAATATGTTTGCTGTTGTTAAAAGGCAACTGTACTGTATAATTCTGCAATGGGAAACACCAGTATTAGGTTTATACAACTTATAAATACACAAACTTATGCTAATAATAATAATAATAATAATAATAATAATAATAATACATTACATATGCATCATATAATATGCCCAGACAAATATTCTGTGGCCACTGAGAAATGGCCTTAGATTCAAAAACCTGTGTTAGGTAAACTGCACTTTATAAATCAATGGAAAAATAGGATTAGAGCCATAAAAACCACATCCATTTCTAAGATGAAGAGGAGCACACTGCTCCTCTTCACTTCAACCTGCACGGTTCAAGATATCACGGGTACAGTATGACCTGCTGGGCAACAAATGCTCAACCTTGGCCAGTAGCCTGGTAACTTTTGGTCTTATTTCCGCCTCACTGGTTTCTCCATAGGCATCACTACGACTCAACCTGGCAGGGAAAAATATTTTATCACAAATGCTGCTCCCAAATGCCCAATTACAGTCATCATCATCAAAAAAACAAGGGCTGCTGGAAAACCAAACTTGGTTCCTAATGAAAATTCCACAGCAACTGGCTGAAGCTGAATTTCCAGCTTAACATTCACCAAACACTTGGATTCCGTTTTTTGATGACAGGCTTCAAATGAAACGTCAAACTGTGGCCCCTGGCCCAATAATTTTGGGTATATCTGAGACAGCTGGTCCTTGGAAGTGAGACAACAGATAACATGACAAGCATAGTTTGCACCATGCTATAAAGAAAACATCAAGTAACAGATAATGTCACAAGGTCACAAGAGATTTATTATGCAAGAACATTTTTGGGCATCAAAGAGAAATATAGCATCTTCATCAAAAAGAAATATATTGGATCATGAAAAGCACATTACCTCAGCAATAAGTCAAACTGCTAAATAAAACAACAGTTCTAGCCTGAGTGAAATTAGTAGCGAGTTAGCCCTGTTCTTGTTTTTTTCCCCACCAAGGCAGATGAATGATGCATATATGTGCATCACATACACTATTTTCCTCATTTATTGCTGGATCAGACAAAACATGCCTTAGTTGAGTAAGTACATACATTTCTTAAACAACAATGCTCAACTGTAGATATTCAAGATCTATCCTTTTACAAAAGCCTAAAGTGAACTAACAGCAAGTTAACTTCCTCTACAAGCTGAAGTTTTCTGATGAGGAACAATTGTCTATTAGTATTCTGCATGTTAGTGTTCTCAGTAGCATGTATTGCTAATATGGCAACTTACCAGACAAGATGTACAATACTGCATACTGTAATATTATACAAATATAAAATCAGTTGTGTAACACCCCTTTCCACACATCAGGTGCAGTAAGGTGTATTTTATGTCATGGTCCCAGTGCCATAGTATTGTTTGTATGGATCTCTACGTGGAGGGACACTGATCACAAAGTACAAACACTACAGCGGCAGCAACTACTCATTTCTTGTAGGTCTGTTTACTAACACCAACACACAGCTCAAGAAATTATACCAATTACAAAAATTAAACCAAACACTGTAGTGAATTTCTCCAATGAAGGGAGGGTGTTATATCAGTAGACGAAGGCAGCATTTCACACTCCCATTGATGACCGTTAGATCCACTCACTCCGTGGACCAACTACGAATACTTTGGCGGGACGTAGTGGATAGACCGCAGCTTGATTTTAATATACAAGCAAAATAAAAGACTGTGAGGTTACAAAACACCAAGGTTGACTTTAGAGCAGAGGATACGTTTTAAAAAACAGATGACTGTCATCATCTTTACATAACGTTATTTGGCTTGGCAGTGTCATTAGCATAAGCGACCATGGAATTCACATCCTAAAAAAAAACAAAACAAAAAAAAAAGACAACCAAAACACAAAAACCTTAACATTAAAACTAAAATATTGTAAATGACTTGTGTCGTGTTTTAGCAAATAAGTTAGTTAGCTCTTGTTTGTCTGGTAAACTTGTCATGACTGTTTTAAGTGAGTGCGATGACGGTAGCGTTGAAAAACCCAGAAAAACACCTTCAGTATGTTAATTTACTTATAATTTACGTCTGTGTTTGGTGTATAATGTTGCTACCGAGCAGACTGTTTGTAGCTGACAGTTAGCTTGCTAGCCAAAACACGGCCTTTCTTGGCACTAAACTGGCAAGCTCACAACAAGAATAGCTGGCTAGTTTGTTAATGTTAGCAGGCTAGCTACTAGCTAGCTAGAGTCGCCGAAACAAAACGGGTTTGGGCCTGTGATTTTGCCACGGTGTTTATGCGCATATAATTGGTATGACATCGTGCTGTTATCCATGCATGAACTCAAAGCATTTGCCATTATCTTAGTGATTTATGGAGGGGATTCGAGCCAGTGGTATTGTGTTGAAAAAGACAACTGAAAGGACTGAAAATGGGAAGTCAACACTTACCTAGCTTTACTTTCTACGCCATCTTGGATCCACTTGTCAGACCATCGCAAAGCATAGTGGGATGTACTGATCTGAAGGTTGAGAGGACTGGTGTGTGTGAGATAGAGGCTTTATAGTGTCAAAATCAATTGTATTTTAATATTTTATATATTTTAAACATATGACTATTAGATTATAATACCTAATTAAAAGTAACTATATAAATAAATCGTGTTGTACGTACAATTTTAAAGATGCTTATCAGTTTATGTCTATGAATTAATTTATATAAAAATATCAACCATGCCATAAAGTCATGATTGTAACGTTTGCTTTTTTCCTAAATGACAATAGCATATGGATTGTTTCCAGCACAGAAGTGTCAAATGTAATGTAAAGAATCTTCAGCCATACAAGGAGCTAAATCAAACCATTGCAATGTTTTTAGATGAAGGCAAACATCAGTGTGATGATTCTCCAAGATTGTGGTCTTCTGCTGATGGTATGAACACAATGAATCCTCACTTCTTACAAAGATAAAAATGAATTTTCTACAACTCATATAATTTCCACTGTCATTTTGCCAAAGCACAACTACCTCACTTCGATTATTTAAGACACGTTGTAATGGCATGGTGGAAAAAATAAATGTTCATTAATAAGGCAATGAACTGCATGACTGTACAACTCTACAAAATACACATGGGAGATGTAATAGTGTACTCCTGTTTGTAAAAACCTAAACCCTAGCAACAGGGATTATACAAATGTGATGAACTTAAATTTTTTGTTCAATGTTTATACAGTGCTGTACAAGTAACCTCACCATTTAACTCATCATGAATGTAAAACTGCAAATAAGTTTCAAACTTTATTGGAGAAGAAAGAACAAAGTCATTCAAACTTCAATGACTCTGAGGTGCTTATGTATTTATTGTTAATGTTTACTGAACAGTAAAAAAAAAAAAAAAAAAAAAGAACATAGATGCAATTCTGTGTATATCCTGAAGTTTCTCTCCAGTTATGTCAGTGAAAAGACACTGTATACAGTTTAGCAGATACTGTAAATTCAAAAACATTTCCACAGTAGGAAAGAAAACAAACAAATATGAACCAAGACATAAAATAATCCCCTCTATTCCCATTTCACTGCAGGTTGTGAATCATCTCCTCCTTGGCAATCAGGTGTGTAGTCTTGTTGACCAGAGACATCAGAGAGTTGAGTTTGTGCGACCAGTCATTGAGTAGATCGTTGGGGTCTTTGGGCCTCTGAAAGTTGATGATGCCAGCCAGCCGGTCAACCTTTGCATAAATGGTCTTGTTTACAACTAGGCTGGAGAGGAACTCCTCTGATTCCTGCAGAAATATTTCAGCAGATAGATCATCATGTCAGTGTGCAATAGTAAAAGCCAAACACTATAAATATTTCCCTGCTATCAGGAAACAATGCTGCTATTGCACATTCCCAAATCTTCAAAAGCAAGTGCGCACAACCGTAAAACTTAAGATGCTGATTGCAAATGAGACGTGCACATTTCACAGATGCATTACAAAATACAACTCATTTAATTTTAAGAAATAATAGACTATTTGGGTGTATTAGCACATCATTAGCTAATGATATGTACTGCCCAAGTCACATTTTTGGCTAAATTGTGATATCTGTGTAACTTTACTCTCCCAACACTGCTGATTCACTTTTTAACATCAGCTATGACCTAAAAAAAAATAAATGACTTGGGTAATCATGCTAGAAGGCTAAAACAGGGTTTCTGCAAATCTAATTTAATGCATTTTAATGCCACTTTAAGCAAATTTAATCCTCTTGTCCTACTGCAGATATAATTTTATATATACATGATTGTTTACCGTCAGCAGGCTTTAACCAGGTTCTGAACAGTTCCTCCAAACACTTCTACTGAAACTTGCATTTTTCCAATATTTGCTCTTATTTTGCTGATGTTAAATTATTTTGCTTGTATTTATTTATTTTTAATTATTTAGGGCTTTTTTTTGTTTGATTGTTTATTTTGTTTCATTATTATTATTATTCCCGTGTTTTGTATTATGTTTGTGTCTGAAATAAACTAAACTAAAAATTTCTTCTGCTCTTTCGACACAGCATGACTACACCCACAGCACATTGCATTCCAAGTATCTGGTGTCGTGACTTCATGCACCAGCCGTAAACAATAGTCAATTAAAGGGTTCCGTCTGTCAATCATCACTGATCTGATCAAAATTATTAAATGTTTATATAATCAAAATAAATCGTGAATGACAATGCTTTTTTCCCCCCCATCAAGTGTATTTAATTTTTTTAACGCATCTCAACATCAAATGTAAGGCTTTTTAATGCCATTTGAGGCCTTAATTTCTACAAAATCTATTTAATTACTATTAATGCTTTTTAATGACCTGCAGAAACCCTGTAACAATATAAAAAAAAACAACTCGTATTTATATATTTTTTTGTATACTGTCAAAAAGATGTGGATTGCAAGACCTTCTGAGTAAAACAGAGCTTACATCAATAGAGAGGTCAAGGAGTCCTGCCATCCTCTTCATTGTGATTCTGGTGTAATATTTGGCCATTATTCTGATGTTCTGGAAGAAAGACAAGAAATTCTTAAATATATCTGTAGTAAAATACTGTAGTTGCATAGAATATGAAAAATTGCTGAGGGAATCCCAACCATCCTTCTATCAGTGTATTCCAATTGTGGACACGACAGAGCCACTGAATCTGCTAGACATTATAAGTCATTGGTATTACCTTTTCAATTCTTTTCCTAAAGTTTTACAGAACAGAAAAATCTTTTATGTACAAGATTGTGTGCAAAATACAGCAGAAAGGCATTGGATTTTGCCACTTTCACCAATGTTTAAATGAGTCAGTTATTCAGACTAGCATTGTTTGGATGTTCATTGTGAATACAGTTTGATCTCTCAAATGGCATTTATTTCACAATCAAACTTAACCACTTGGATTCACAGTATTCCAAGACAAAAAATTAAGTTATGGTCTCCCAACTATTTCTCTCTGCTTCTAGGAATGCACCATCTGACCATTCTGAAGATGTACTAAGTTTCCTGTTTTCTGAAACTCTGATTCATGTGTGGGTAGTTCCAAGTACATCACAGCTGGTATTAGAATGTCAAATGCGTCTTGTGTGACTCCCTGTGATCCAATCTCACTTCTTTGCTCTATATGCCAAGTTCAACTGTTGCCAAAGCCTTCACTCCCTGCATGCCTTGCAGATGTACCATAAGCTGTCCAGGCTGGTTTTGCAATGTGTCTTTTTGGAACTGCGTTACAGAGAATGAAATAGTCAAGAGAGAGACTGATAACTGAAACAATGTTTGCTGCCTTTGCGTTATTGTCTGCTGGCAACGTACTGCCAAGGAGTGGCACTCAAAAGCTACTGGCAACTTCTAACTTTATGCATGATTTGATGTTGTGAATAAATTGATGCAGGGCAAGACGATACATTTGACTACGAGACTTACATGCTCCACTACTCTGTTCTTCAGGTCCTTCCACCTTTTCTCTCCCTCCTCTGAATAAGAGAAAACATCTGTAGCAGGGCTATCAGGTGAGCCCTCTCTAAGCTCCTTCCCATAATCCTCCACCAGGGAGGCCCAGCGCATCAACTCCATAGTGGTGAACTGTTTCAGGAGGTCCCTAGGATTGGAGAAAAAAAAAAATATTAAAGTCTTCCTTGTGTTCACGCCCTTCTATACAGAATATGCACATGACATTATTGTATGCCAGGGTTGCCTTGTAGGTGTGCAGCAAATGGCTTTCCCCACAGGGACAAATAAAGCTTCTGTTTATATGACGTCTGCCATCTTGTACTGGAAATCAAATTCACTGCTGGAAGCAAAAAGCAAACCTCACTTGTACTTAGGGATTTCTTCCAATTTCTTGTCTGCACTGATTCTGTGCACAAGGTCTGACTGCTCGTTGTCATATGGAGAAAGAATCACATAGAGTACTACACTCTTCAGAGCCTGAAACAAAAATGCAGACATGAATTTTAGTGACACTCAACATTTTAAAGACAACAAAATAAGTCAAGTTTGGGAGCAGACAAGACATAGGGTTTTAAATGCAGATAAGTAATACAAATAGCCTTAGAACCACATGAACCTGCTTGAGAGAAAATTGAGAGAAAAGTTCATTGTCTCTGGAAGGTCAGTCAAGCACTGTTCCTATTGAAACTAATTTCCTTTGAATGTAGATTGTGTGGATTCAATCACAACCATTTATCTGGTTTGAGGCAGGTCAGATACAACAGGCATCTACTACCTATTTAGCAAATGGTTGTGTATGAGCATTGTTTTGATTGGCTAAAAGGTCTATCCAAAAGCATTTAGAGATATTAGGGTCTGAGCTGGTTAATAAGACTTTGGAAATCTAACTTGGGTCCAAACCAATTCTCATTCAAGAATCGGTCTGACAATGGTATACCATTTATAATGGTACTGCAGGTTGTCACGATAGTATCTATGTACCTGCTGCCACTTGCTGCTGTCCTCTAAGATGCATGGGGTGTCATAGATGGCACGGTAGTGTTTGCAGATTGACAGGTAGGAGCCCTCGTGCTGGTCAACCTGAATCATCAGGTTGTAGTATTTCAACTTTAACTCCTGAGTTCATAAAAAGAGAAAGTTAGTTAAGTTACAGCTGCTTTGTAAAAAATATTATATTGGCAAAAATAACATACAGAACAGTCACTTCCAGTGTTTCTGTATCAAGAGCTGTTAGAATAGAATAATATAGATGATCACATTATTATAATAAACTGTCCCCTTTTTTTCAAATGTGTTTTACCTCAGTGCCCTCCTCTTGGAAGAATTTGGTGTTTATCTTCTTGCTGATGATCTGGGTGCGAATATAATCCTTAACAGCAATGCAAAGCCTCATTTGTTCCAAGATAAATTCCACTTTCTCCTTTTTCTCCATGGAGCCATAGGTTTCCACCTGGCAGGTAAAAGGTTAATGAAATTCAATTCTAAATACATTTTGTCAGATGAAAATGCTACCCTTGCATGGTTTTATCCAATTTTCAATTAACATTCCTAAAACATAATCATCTCAAATCTCTGAACAGAGGCATGCAACCATAGGTTGCTCAAAGATCATTGAGGTGTGACCATAATTATATTTATTTGAAATTATACAAACACACACAAAATAACATCTTATTCTGTTTAAAAAGAGAGTCTACAAAGTCAAAAAACTAGACCATTACAAAATGGCATTCCTTTCCTGTATTTCATTTCGTAAAATACAACACAATCACCCATAACAATTTCATTTGATTTGCATTCATGATTTTATAAGGCTGTAATATGCAATATAATAATGGTGGGTGTTTGGAGACTTCATGTGGTTTTCATTAATTTCTCACCTGCAGCTCCTGGAGGATGGAAGCTGCTTCTTTGACCTCTCCACTCTGCTCCTTGATGCCCGCCAACGTCTTTGTCAACCTGGCACGCTCGATCTCTACATATATCTGTGACAAGGCAAACAATATTTTTTACTATTAGCACAGAAAAAACATGTTTATGATTTTGTTCATTGTTGCTTCTCACTTTTGTCTGTGTTCAGTTTCCTAATTGATGCAACTTTCTAGGTTCATATGACTTAAAAAAAAACACATTGTATAAACTGGTTATTAAACATGGCTGGAAGTAGTCCCATGTTTAAGGTTTTAAAGTACCTTACACCTTTGCGTTTAGTTAAGTGTATCAGTTCAAACTGACTATATTAAATTTTCTGTACAATTGATTTAACATTCAAAAGGACTTCCTAACCTTGCCAGCAGTCACAGTACGAAGTGTGTCAATGAGTCTCAGCTTGATAGTCAGATCTGTCACAGCATCCACATACTTGTAACATTCCTGTACCATCTTGGCAACAGCCTGATGAGATACAGAGCAGATAGACTTGGGGTTCAGAAAGAGAAGCTTGACAAAATGCAACTGAAAGATACCATGTCTGACCACTGGTACAAAGTAGTTACTGTGGTAGAGTACCTTACCTGTTTGAGTTGACTCCTCCTTTTGGAGAGCAACATGATGTTTTCATTCAGGGCATCCCAGTCTTTGGCTTCATAACACATCTGGACCACAGCTACAAGAATTCTGGAGGTGGAAACCATGTCTGATGCCTAAGTAGAGTTGAAGACAAATGATTAAATAAAAGGTTTATGCCAAACTAAAACAAATACACACTGCAGTGTTTGGCTGTATGGCCAAAAATAGCATCATTAGATTTCTTTTTTTCAAGATTCTTTGAGATTTCACCATTGTTTTCTCTTCTGTTTTTGATGACTGCCTTAATAAACGTTTATGGCATGCTCTATTTTAAAGAGTAAACAGAACATAAAAACATTTTGATGAACATTAATTTCATTATGTACAATGAAGGGTTCCATACCTACGCATAGGCTTCGTTTGCTCCCACATATTAAATGAAAAAAAGATCAATATGTAGGCCACAGTTTTTAAATCATACTTACATCTAGATGTGCCAACAACTTTTACAACACTTTCTTTTCAAAGCTAAATCTTGACTGTCTGTGATGGAGGTAATCTTTTTGTACATTTATCATACTGCAAAGAACTGTGAATTAATAATGGTTATATTGTAAGGTACAACTGTCAGAAGTAAAAGTAGCAACAATTAATAGGGATCTCTTCTCAGTAGAATCCATACTGCACTCAGCAGTATTATAAACAGGCAACAGTATGTACCATGTTGAAGGTACCATGTAGAGATACATTACCGATATTATGGGCTGATAAAAGAAAAAAATCAAACATTGTGAGGAAATAAAACCAAAATTCTGATTCAACCATGTGTACGACCAAGCACGTGCATATGATACATGTATGATCATCACTTCTATTTTTCCCAACAGCTGTGGAATCTTTGCAAGAGCTTAGTTACTGAGAACACAAAATTATGTGGAAAGTCAATTAGATAGGACTATGTTGTTTAACATTCAGGTTTCCAGGGCATTTACCAACTCTTTAAGTCACTTGTTTGAAATAATGCTGTCTAAAAGGTTTGAGGCTAACCACAATGAACAAAAAAAAAAACAAACAAAAAAAAACACATATACTACACTGTTGCTTGCTGTTGATAGCTTGAGTTTCAGTAGAGATCTAGTTCAGATTCATTTATTTAACGCTAGATCGCAATACATCTTAAGAAAGCTGTTATGGTTATGTGCTTATGGGATCCAAAAGTCCAGACGCTAAATCGTCAATGCTGTAACACTGTATCCACATAAGATGCCAGCTTTCTGACTGCAAGGGGGTACTCACCGTTCTGGTTTGCTTCTCCAGGGACAACAAGCTCTCAACGGCCTCCTGTAGCTTGCCCTCCTACCAAAGAAGAGTGAACATTTTTAGAGCTAGTATAACTCACTATTTGAATTGATAAAACGTGTGTTCTAGTGGCACTGTACTCATACACGAGTTAAATGTTCTCTCCCAACACAGTAGCTAAGTCAGTTGATGTTGTCATGACTAGACTGCTAGGCTATTAGCTAGCATTGTAAAGCGCTAATAAACAAAAGTGGTATTAGGAAGCAAAGGGTATAAAACTTTGACGAATTTAGAAAATGTAGTTAAATATTTACAAATTATTTAAAATACAAATTCCGTTTAGAGTACATTTCCAGGTGTTATGGCTATAGCTACGGTGATAGGATGTTAGCTCTAATGCTAACACACTAACACTGATGCACCATGACTCAGCCGGCGCCGGCCTCTATCACACTCCGCTTACTTTAGCCATTTTCTCGCATTCAGGAAGACGTTGGTCTACAGTTGAACTGTAGTCAATCTCCATCTTTACAATCCTTCCATCGGAACGTTCAGATCGCTCCTCAGACATGTTTGTGGTCTACGGATGAAGCTACTGCACGGACCTTTTCTTTTCTTACGAGCTAACTAGGCTTCGTACTATTTTGCCTGTCAAATGAACGAAGGGGGAGAGGTGACCAATCAGAGAGGAGGAGTAATAGCTGTCCAATGCGCCTGAAGGACCCGTTAAGGACCCCTCAAAAATATGTCAGGCATGTTTTTGCTATGCCACTCACGCAAGTATTTCTGTGATTTTGATGAAGGGGATGATTATGTTTGCCAGCAATGATACATATAAGCACAATGCTAACATCCTATAATTTATAATGCTAAATCCACTTAAATGTTAACTTACTACTATTAATAATTTATGTTATGCAACGACAATCAACACTTGCTCTTGGTTATTGTTTGACCTTTCTTCTATGTACTTTTTGGCTGTCTTCATTAGAACATCTTTTCACACATTGCTCAACCAGGTACTTTCCACACCACAACACGTGCCCCTTCGTGCCCCTTTGACATAGTTTCTATCAAACGAATATGCTCTTTCAGAAACCACAAATACATGCTGCACAGCAGTCACTTGCTCCCTTGCAAAACAGAACAACGCTGACATCACAGCGAGGCACTTCTTATCTGGAGTCAGGAAGCTACCGTCAAGAGTGATGTACGACCTTGCATCACCCTATTGTCAAAGACTGTAAATAAACTTTTTGTAACCACGTGACCAGGCTCTTCTCTCTCTTCTCACTACTCTTATCCGTCTCTCTCATCCTGCTCTTTGTATTGACTCCTCTGCCTCGAGTAGACCCCAAAGCTGAGTACTTTTTTGTTCTTTCATTCATAAATTGCCTTCTGATTGATTACACTTCACACTGCTTATTTTTTCTGTCTGCCTCAAATAAAAGAACATGGCACTAACCACATGTTACAGAACTGATCGTTAAAGGCCTTATTTAAAGCGTTATAAATCTGAGGTAAATACTGGCTATGCACAGGTTCCCAAAGTGGAGTACTTACTTTTTTTTTTTTTTTTTTTGAAAAATACATGAAACAAGTCATCATACCGACTACAAAATAAATTATGAGAATTAATGCTGAATATAAAACACAATAAAAACATTCATATAATAGTTTTTATTGTCAATCATCTTGTTTAGGCTTTTAAGAACGTTTCTATTTTATATTATTCAAAATGAGTTTATTTGTGTAGCTAAGTAATTGTTTTTGTTGATGAAAGGTTAATTTTCTTAATTAATGACCAATTTATTTATTTTTCTTATCAATAAAAGAGGGCACATGTTAGTTTTAAATTTCTATTGTTTTTTTACAAAGTTTTGAAACTATAATCAGACACTTTTGGCTTTAGGAACAAATTTCCTCTGATTTTTTTTTAGTCAAAAATGCTTAAGTGAGACTTGGGGGTACTTGGCTAGAAAAGTAATTCAGGGGGTACTCCACTGTAAAAGGTTTGAGAACCACTGCTATAACAGAAACACATATAAGACACTGTGATCAGGTATGTTGTCTGTCCGTAATTGTTTTGTAATGAATGGTTGTTTGGACTAATTGAATTTCCATTTTTCAACATTTTTAAGTAATTTCTAAGGTGTCACCTACACCTGATTTCTAAGGTGTAGGTGACATTAGCACATCTCCCAAAGAAAATGCTGTAACCTCTACAGTCAGACAGTGATGATGTGCTGACAAAACAGAGTAAGAAAACAATATATATAAATATGTATGTATAATTCCAACAATATTTAGGTGAAAAACATCACGGCTTGCCCTCATTGATTAAATAATGACAGTGAATGGAAAACTTTGTGAATGGCCATGAGCGGGTACGGAAATGAAGACCGGAACAAGTGGATGCAACAACTCGAGTTCAACAGCAGGTGTCACTTTAAAGTCTGTTTTGTGCATTCCTGTCCTCACAGTTCAGTGCTTTGAAAGACTCCACTGCCCCCATAAATAAAGCTAATGTGGGTCAGTGATTTTCCTGCCCGTGGCAGAGAAAGCCCCTAAGCTCTGAGCTAAAATCAGTTTGATCCCTGTGCAGGCTCAGCATAGACCTTGGAGGCCTGAAAAACTGAACGTAGTGAAGACTCATGAGAGGGATAGCAAACATGGAGCAAGAACTCTGACTGCAGAGGCATAAAATTCAAGAAAACATCAGGGAGAGCTAAGTTGAAGGTGATGAAGAATCAAACAGTCACTATTACCATCATTATCTTCCTAAACACCATTATAGTAGCACACTGGTTGAAGTAGCAGTGACAAGATAAAACGTGTTTGAAGTTTTCATTAAAGTTTATTTTGCATTTTTAGCACAGTAGACAGCCAATTCAAAAACAACGTACATAAAGAACTATAAATGTCTAAAGAATTTTTCCTTTGGTAATATTTTCCATTTTTAAAATGCTGTGTTGCTCTAATAAAAAACTGGGACAGAGGTAATACTATTTGGCTTTTTCAAGGCTTACAGATTTGTTTGGTATTATTGATGCAACACAACAGCTCCCACTGTGGTCTAATCTCCTTTCTAATCAACAGAGACCTGACTGAAATAGTTTGGTCACCACTAGATCGTGGTTAGTTGGTTAAGTGATTGCATTGACATCAAAGCTTGTCATTATGCCACAGTTCTTAAACTTTAGGATTTGAAGTTAAGAGACTCAAAGTGTCAGAAATTAAACTTAAGCTCTATTGTTTTAAAAAGCCTTTTGTATTAAACTTCAGAGAAAATGAAATAAAGCTTTGTTTGTCCACACACCCATGCATCATAATGTTGTGAGATATCTCAGGACGTCGTGAGACAGCAGAGATCAAAATGTCTCGAGGCCGCTTGTGGTATTTCTCAAATATCTAAGACATGTTTACAGACCTTTATTGTACCTGCAACAACTGTAGCCCATCAGGTTTAGTGCAAACTTCTTTATAAAACTTGTGTTAACTGTTTTAAAGTGTAAATGAAGACAAGTTTTCTGAACAGTTAAAGCAGGATTTCTCTTCAGTGTACTCTGCATGTGACTTATTTAATTTGTAATGGGCTGCTACATCCTGTGCCACACGAGAACGTGTTTATTGAGAGACTGATCAATCAATCAATCAATCAAACTTTATTTATAGAGCACTTTTCATACAAATAAAGCAGCTCAAAGTGCTTTACATAAAACATTACAGCAAATAATATACATAACAGAAATACCTGTTCTCCCACATGTTCCCTACAGTGCATACACACACACACACACA
>JAQQZY010000001.1:14958373-14969043 GCA_030068375.1 Ostorhinchus rueppellii
CACACACACACACACACACACACACACACACACACACACACACACACACACACACACACACACAGAGAGAGAGAGAGCATTTGCAGCCACCACCCTGTAAATCCCCAGTAGAATAGCAGCTTCTATGATAGTTGTGTTTAAATGTGCACTTATTTTATTCCACTGGTAGGAGACCTCAGTTTTGTTGAGTTGTTTATTTTGACTGTTGATGTTTTTAAAATTAATTTAGAGGATACTCTTACTTGAAACTCTTAAAACCATGTCTGATTGAATTAAGTCACCCCTCTAGTCTTCATAACTATCACAAATGCTCAGTATCTTTTTCGTCGTTACAGGTCCATGCCTCTAAAACTTAAACTTTCAATCATCTTGAAATGCAGTGGGTCCATTCCTTGGCTCCATCTTGAATAGTCAGGTCATTCATGAACACCACATGACTAGCATGTATTTAGAGAACGTCAGTCACATGGCTTAAATGCAGTTTCAGTAGCACATCGGTTGTGAATCACTGGGGAAATGCTTGTCAACAGCATGCTTTCTTTTTTCTCCCCAGTTACTCAGCATTATGTCAGAAGGCCTCTATGCTCGGCAAGGTCTTGCTGTGCCTCAGCGGAAATATTCGAGATTCCTGTTCCAGCACTTTTTGCTTTGAGACAGCTGAGAGACATGTGCGCAAAGCATCCTAATCTCACACAAACAATCGCACACAGCCTCTCTCTGTCTCATATTTGGTCACACACATTCATAGATGGGCACAGACCCTCAGGGAGCCAGTGCAACAGATACTCAATAGGGAGAGCTCTATTGATGTTCCTGCAGGTGGCAAGGTAAAGGAGACCCCCTTACTGCTTTAATAACACATTCTCCTT
Organism: Ostorhinchus rueppellii; assembly: GCA_030068375.1. NCBI lineage: Eukaryota > Metazoa > Chordata > Actinopteri > Kurtiformes > Apogonidae > Ostorhinchus > Ostorhinchus rueppellii. Next base: position 14,959,243 of record JAQQZY010000001.1, read on the forward strand.
TATGTCAGCCGGCTGTACTTGCTCTGCAGCCCATCAGCCTGTCTTGTCACATGGCTCGAATGGCTCCGAGCATTGCATGTGACTTACGGTGAGTCTGCCAAGACCCACTAGTTAACTAACCTTAGCATTACACATATCTACCAGCAATATACATGCTAATACTAGTGATAAGGAAGCCTCAGTTGTACTATATACTCAAGGTTCTTTCTTTTTTCTAATCATCGAATCTGATTATGGTTCAAATTGTTTACAGCTTGCAGTCATTTTCAATCATTTGATGAGTGTTTTATTTTGTGTGTGCATTTTAGACCGCTACAACCTTAAATAACAAAAAGATTGATAAATATCCTGCTTGTTGGACTTCAAAAAGGCAGCATATGAAGCGCCACATAAGGTTTCAGCAGTGCCGATGATGACAGCTAGCCAAATGTTTAGCACCTAAAAACGGCAGCTTTGCAGGTTGGTCTTTGTAAATACTCTTGGCGCCATGAATTCTCACTACCTCCAAACACACAGGTTGTTCATTGAATGAGTTTGCCAGTAGGTACCCATCTCATTTATTCAAAGTGTCTGAAACAATATTTGTCTCAAACAGATTGTGAGAAGTTAAAAAACATCTTCCATCAGCAGGCTAATGATAGCAGCGCTAAATCCAAGTGGTTTTGGTTCATCAGTAACCAACACGACAATGTGATGAACATAATATTATAGTAGCTTGTGTCGTATTGAATAGAAGTTGGCAACAAAAAGTAGTCGCATGTCAGCAGCAGGAGGGGTAAGATGGGCAGTGTGTGTCTTGTATTTGTTTAGAAAGTTAATTTGCTTTTTGGGGCAACATAAGAGGAGATGCAAGAGAGCAAAACTGCACCAATATGGGAACATGTTCCAGTTGAAGCTGTTAACAGAACTGAGCTGAAAAACATAGACCATGCAACATGTAAACCCTGGAAAGTATTCATGGCAATGCTGATTACAGTGCTTCGTCAGTCTTGCATGACCAGCCCTATCTGGACTGAAGGTGCTGCTTCACTGCTGTCTGTCCAACTGTTTTTTATAGACATGTTATTGTTTTGCTTTTTATTTCTTTTTTATCTTGTGGTGTTTCTTGTGTGTGTTCTCGATGTTGTGCTGCTTTTGGAACCTCAATTTCCCAAAGGCTCTGCCCAAAGGATCAATAAAGTTCTAACTAATCTGATCTAATCTAATTAGTGTTTCTTGGTGGTTGGCAAATCAGTTTATTAAAGGCGCCCCCAACTGGACTGGAGTCACTACTCTCTCAGAGTATTCTCTGTTGAGTAAAAGTGTGACACCTAGTGGTAAAATCCAGTATCCTGGGATTGGTCTGGTGTGAAACTTTTTACAGAGGCCCCATCCCCAGTCTGGACAACCAAGAAGAAGCAGCACAGTATCTATAGTAACAGAATCATGGCGTCACTCAACATTCCTGACATGCTACAGCCCAGCTGACTGCCATTAATTTGGGTTCTGAAAAGATTTCAGTATGTGCATGTCTTCTTGGAGAGTGTTTATACTTTGTTTGCTATGTTTTTTTTTTCATTGCACATCTTTGGTTTGTCATATTTAGTTTGATATTTGGTAACAAGTAAAAACGATATCATCTCTTTTCACACTGAATATGCAGGCTTTGTTTGTTATACTCTTTAACCTCTGACCTTCAAACATCACCATTGTCATGGTAATTATGGCTAAACTCCAATTAGTCCATTCCTAGAATCAACTCCATTCTTTGCTTCTCAGAAAATCCTGTGATGGTCCAAAAGAAAAAGAGCAGTGATATGAAAACACTTCAGATACAGTGCCAGCAAGCTCATTTCGATGCCTCTTCTGTTGTCAGGCCTTTGTACTGTGTAATCCTTGGTTGATTTGTTTTGGGGTGTTGCATGTGTTTGTGGTTTTCTTTCTTCCAAGCTTATAATAATAGAGACAATTAGAGGTTTAGTAGCTCAACATTTTCCAGAAGGTCATGTTTGTGTTTGTCTGCGCATGTCAAAGCCTTGGAGAAGGAATTTTAGAAAGATTTAATGCTTGAGCTGGATAAAGGCTCATTTATGCTCATTTCACGTACATAAACAGGTACATCTGTTTCTAATGTTGTCATGTGTCACTGCCTTCATACTTCTGTGCATTCAGTGCATTGGAATGACTGTTTCGCAATCAATCCACTAGTGTGCGCCGCTCTTAATTAACATACTAGCCAAATACCATGACGAGGAATAAAGTTTTTGAGAAGAAAGTCAATCATAACAAACATTGTGATGACAACATATTTTACTAACGTGGATAATAATATTGATATTGAGAAGGGTAGTTGGCATAAATATATCGGTAGTTTTAACTCACACAGTTGCTCTTTGAAAAGTACCGCTATTTCTGGAAATTATTCTCTTCAAATCGCAACAGTGCCTCCATGGTTCCCAGTGGTACTGCTCCATATTCTCTGTCCGGGTACAAATCTGCAAGCTTCTGGAAAACAAAAAGAATTGCATACGGAATGTATGCAGAGGACGGACAGAACACTTCGTCTGTATCCATCTGTGTCATTAACGTGGAGCATAAATGAGCCCTAAGTCTGTGCTCCTTCCCTCTTCCTCTGTCTGTGTGTGATTTACGCCCCGAAAATGATCTGTTCTTCACCTGTTATAAGTTTTCATCTTTAAATTTAACTCCTTTTAGCTGCCTCTTTGTTCCATCTTCTTGAAAACCAATTAGATGTAGAAGTCGGGCATAAAAAACAGAGGCTGGTGATGAATACTGAGTACAATATGGAGGCAGAGATCGTTCTTGGGATCAGTGCTATCATTTTGGTTGAGACATTTGTATGAGAAATACTCGACAATATACAACAACTGGCCAAAAAACCCCCAAAAACCAGTGGTACCAGGCACAACAAACCCCACCCTTCACACGTATTGTAGTTTATTTTGGATCGATCCAGCTGACACTCAAATAAAATTTAGTATGAATTCAACCAATAGCTTTGCTGCTACAGACATTTGACATGCTTTCCATTATAAGTAAACTGAGGGGGAGGGTTTAAAAATTCATTAATAATTTGAACTTTGACCTACTTTTCCCAAAATGTAATGAGGTCTATTCTGGGTCACTGGCTGTCTATTAACCCTATAGTTTTACTGCAAGAGTGTCAACAAAGAAACACACAAACCAAACCAAAAACAATGGCCCATTGTTTCCCTTTCAAGGGGCGGGGTAAAAATACACATCTGAATTTGATTAAGCAGTACTCCAGGATTAGGATTTCAACTCAGACAAGTTTTTTCTCCCTTTAACTGATGCAGTGAGTAGGTTGTCATTATTTAAACAACCATCAGTTTGTTACAGAGCATAAAGACTGGTATGTTTCAATGGTAACAGGTCATGTGGTTTAATGAGTCCAGATTGACCCTGTTCCAGAATGATGAGGCACTTGTCCACTGGCTCTCTAAGTGTCAACCTCGCACGGCACAGCTTGGTTCCCTTGGTTTTCCATGGGCACCAGCACACTTCCAAAGCTGACAATTTTGGTACCTGTTTCTTTGGGGTTCCTTCCGTGCAGCGCTAGCACCATAAGGATGACGTAGCAACGCGAAGGGCACTGATTGGTTAATCATTCTGACGAAAGGTCTGTGCAATTCAGCTTGAACAACACACCTGCCATTGTTGAAAAACCAGCAACAGAGCAGGACCGCAGTTTTTCCAGCAATTTTTGGATGTTTTGGAAGATGTCTCAGAAGATAAATCCATGGACAAACGACAAGGTCAACACTTTTTTGACTCTACTGGCAAACGAAAAAGTACAACGAGAACTGGACGGCACCATCCAAAATGAGGAAATGACGCTGTGGGAACTTTCTCGTCTTGACTGCGGTGACTCCGCCCACATTGTAGTTGGGACCGAGCCCGTGGAAAAACCTTCCAACTGAGCTGTAGCGTGCTGTGCTGGTCTGGCACCAACTGTGTAGGGCTAGTGGAAAAACGCCTATGGATACATCAGGGTGAGAGGAGAGGTGGATGAAGTGATTACCCATCATGCATAGTGCCTACACTACAAGCCTGTGGTGGCAGTGTTACAATCTGGGCTTGGTTCAGTTGGTCAACGTTATGAGTTCATAAAATGAGGTCAGCTGAGCCTGAATTTACTGAAGGACCAGGTCTGAACATCAGTGGCTTCAGTTAGTCAGGAAATACATGATGTAACATCGCATAAGCATATCAAAACAATACCACTGTGGATATGAGCATAATCAAAGCTGAGGGCTAGGTAAGGCCAAGGCTAAATATTAGTGTGGGATCATTTTTTGGCCAGGCTGTGTATTGATACATGACTCAGAATCATCTTAGTTAAACTCTCTGTGGCTGTTAAACATTAAGACTAAACTATTCATGAAAACCATTTGGATGAGTTTAAGAGACACTTTCAATGCAATGTCATGGGAAAACTGTAAAAGACAGTGTGTGAGGTGAGGGATATTATGCTTCAACAAAATTCGTATGAACATATGTGTCATCTTCATCCATGTCATTTCCAGTTGACCCACTGTGTACCTGAAACTCCACCTAGTACTGTATATATTTTTCAAAGACCCTGCTGCCCCCTTTCATTGTGGATGATAGCTGGCATTTTATCGTTTGTTTCCACAGGGAACATCTATACAATCAGAGCTTGTAGCTAAAGAAAGATGGCCAGTGTTATCATTCCGTACATCTGTTCTTGGACAGCTCTATTGCTCTTTACACACAAAGCACAATCTAAGTCTACATTCACAAAGATGGATACAAGGGCAGAAGGTTATGTTGAAGTTTCATTTCAAAGCATGTATACAGGGATATTATTTCACACTGTGGGCTTTTGTGCAAAGTACAGCTTTATTTCACTAGATTGGATTTCTTTTTTGTTTGGCTGTTCACATAAATATAGAAATAAAATAAGAAATAAATCTTGCAGGACTTTGTGTTATTCAGCAGTGGGTAGTACATGTGCTCTATTGTCCATAAAGGTGGAATCAAATATTCTTAACATCTTCTCATGAAATGATTGTGACGATGTAATATATTCTTGATAGTGTACATAACTATTACACTTCGAAATCAGATTTTTTAATGAGGACGATTTAATGATTTAAGCTCTTTCTTGCCATGCGCTTCCAGGCTACTGTAGGCTCCTCCTCCTCCTAACTTCTCCTCCTTAAATCTGTGATGGGCCCACAGTGGTGATACCAATGTAAGCGTTGGTTTCAAGCATGGATTCCGTGATTGAAATACAACTGCATGGGGATCACTCATCTTATCTTGTACTGCGCAGATTTTCTTCTTCCGATCCGAGTCCAGGTTGTGGGGGCAGCAGCCTCAGCAGAGTAGCCCAGGCCGACTTCTGCAGTTTTACCCAAAAATTGAAAATGTAGTTTTTAGAGGAAAAAGTCAGGATTTTTGTGCAGCCCTAATTAATAAGTATAAAAAGAGGAATGCATTTGAAAACAAAAATTGTTCTACCTTTTATGGGCAATAGTGTAAATGGACTAAATATTAAGTTTTACAAGCTTTTTAAGGCATGCGAAAATATATTAGCATTGAATTTACTATGTGAATGGATGTAGTGAAAGAGGACGTGAAGGTAGTTGGTGTGAGAGAAGAAGATGCAGAGGATAGGCTTTAATTGGAGGGAGATGATTCGCTGTATTGACCTCACGAGGGAATACCCAAAAGGAAAAAGAAGAGAGAAGATATTCTAGTTCGTCATTCATTTATTTTTGTCATTTCCTATTCTAACTGCATAGCAGCACTTCAGCCAACACACGTTTAACAGTCAGAGTATTCATGTTGCCACTTTTTTTTTTTTTTTTTTTTGCCAGCAGCTGTTTAGCTGCCCCCTCAGCGAACAGGAGACTGACAGGCATGAGTCCAATTTAAACAGGATTATGTCCACAGTGGCAAGCTCTGTGATTCTAATTATTATCAATCCATCCACAACTGTAATCCACTGTGCTTCTCTTTCAGATCTAGAGCAAATTACATGTTGGTTTTCACTGAACACAGAGGTCATCTGATTATCAAACTAACATCTCTTTATTATAGAATTCTGCTTCTGGTTTCCGCCACATTAGCCCTCCAGCAAATCCAGGAAGTATAGGTCACTTTTTTTTTTCCAGTGGAGGTTAACGTATGGACTTGGAGGTTAGGCTTCAGTAGTGTTTTGTGAATTACACATCATATAGATCTAAGAGGAAGTTCATGCAGTGTTAACTGAAATTATAATTGGCTCTCCCACTTACCTTCTGTGAGGAAATTGTAGCTGTCCAAGGTACTGAAGTGTGTTCCCAGCTGAAGTGGCACGCACATGCACGCACCAAGGTTATAATAGTTTCATATTTTTGATTATAGTTTAGTTTTATTTCGTTTTGACTTTTTTTCCCCTGTAATTCAGTTAGTTTTAATTAGTTTTTAGAGTGGGTTTGCTAGTTTTTATTAGGTTTAGTTTTTTCCCAAATGTTTAGTTTTAGTTTAGTTATTATTAGTTTTTGTATTAGTTTGAGTTTTTTCATACTTTGGGTTATTTGTCAGGTGCAGGATTCAAAAAGATTAGATTATGTAGTGTGTAATAAAACTCAATTAAAGATACCATTAAAAAAAATGTATTCAGTTACTGTTGAAAAACCAATGGTGCACAACAACCATAACAGTCCATAAAAGAGCTGAAGTCTTCAGTGCAAAATGTGTGTAATAGTCTAACAGTTCTGAGGTTAGATACAGGTAGTGTGCCTGGTACTGATCTAAATAGCCAATAGACTTAAGACACTCATGAACAGAAGAATATAAATCCATTCAAAATCAACAACCCTGTACACTCTAAAGGTAGGACTCTTTTTTTGGACCAAAATTACAAACTCAAAAATAAATGAAGAACTCCTCTTCTCAGCACTAGATGCAGGTGCAGCCTTATGACACATTAATGCGACAATACAGTTAACAATTCCGAGGTTCTCCCCAGACAATGGAATAATGGCGCTGCGCCAGGGTACCAGCACTCAGCCGTTTGTACACCCCCCGTTGCCGGTGCTAGATCATCGTTTGTACAAACCCACACCCCCAGTCAACGGTGCGAACCCCCCCCATTGGTGGACCATTAGCCGTCTGCTGCTAGCTTCTCAAGTGGACTTCCAGATTCGTGGGATTTTTTCCTTTGAGAAGTATTCCACATATTTTATCACCCGTTTCCACCACGAGGAACTTGATTTTATCTGTGTCACAGTCATATTCAAAGAAATTGGGTTGTGCCTTTCTTCCAGTGTTTGTTTCCATGTAGGTAGTTACTAAGTAGAAGCTAAACTAGACTGAGAAGTGACGGACCATGAGGTGCGTTCAGGTGCTCACGTAAAACTGAGCGAATAAAGCGATTTCATACCAATCCAAAAGGCTGATTGACAAGGACAAAAACGAAGGGCATTTCATCTGTAATTTCAGTTCGTTTTAGTTAGTTTTATAAACATGCACAATAGTTTCAGTTAGTTACAGTTTTTTCTTTTAATTATAGTTTTTATTTATTTCAGTTAACAAAAATGTTTTTTCAATTTTAGTTTTCGTTATTTCTTTCATTTTCGTTAACGACTAACCTTGGCACGCGCACACACATACACACGCACACTGACATGATATGTCATATGAAGTACATCACTTGTCTTCCAGATATTATTTTCATGCTGCAGACAGGTCAATAATGTGTAGAAGTGTAAAGGAGAGCTACTCTTCCCAGCCTTTGGCCTGCTTCTTATTTTCCATTTAGTGGGAACTATCTGAAGGGCACATGATGTAGCTGCTCATTGTTACTAGAACTGAAGCGTGTGTGTGTGTGTGTGTGTGTGTGTGTGTGTAAGAGAGAGATAGGGAGGGTGAGAGACAGATTTTGATTGCTTATGCAGCGTGTCCTCTAGCATACCCCATTCACACGCAGCTGTCTTAGTGGGATCACCTACAACATGTTACTCCTGTGTCTCCCAGTGATACACATTTTTTAGTGACATCTGAGATCTGTAGCTTTTGGCTTATTTCCAGTGTGTTTATAGATGTCCTAGATGTTGCCATCGCCTCAGGCTACACACACTTCCAATGCAGAGACCTTATCAAAATGAGTGACAAGTGCCAGGTTGTATGTTTGACCAAGTGAAGTAGAGGAGTTAAAGCAATACTTCTTGCCTCTAGGCAGCGAGTTACATATTGTATCTTGTCAGTTGTAAAAAGGAAATGGTCAAGAAAAGGAAGGAGGCAGAGAGATGGAGAAGATAAAGACAGATGGGTAGAAAAGGATGAATTTGCAGAAAGACAGTGTTGTTATTTTTAGTCTTAATCTGTTACAATAGAAATGAATATGGAAGCAAACGCTGCAACAGTCTTTTTTTTCCCCCCTCATCATATATTTCACTGTTGCTCTCAGCTTCTCTTCCATCTTCCTCTGTCTTTTCTCTTCAGACCAAAAACAATAAAGCAGTATTATTGTTGTTGTGTAGCGGCACCTAAGGGGACACAGCTCTGAATACATCGGCAGAAGCTTAATCACAGAAATATAAGGTTGTAAAATACTGAGAGCGCGGTTTGTTCTATCAGTAAAGCGATTTAATTTGTGGTGTTTATTCGCCAGCATCTTTTGACACTAGTTTCAACACACGCTGGATTCTACTTTAAATAAAACCTTAATGTATGTTTATTTTATTCTTTCTTTTATGGAAAAATATGTTTTAATGTCAATTTCTGCTCGTATTTCCAAGCAGATAACATTCTTATGAGGTGTATCCAATATAATATTCAGTTTTTGCTTGATCCATTCTCTCGTATTATGATTTCGTGCACTCTCTACTTTCTGTTACTTATACTTTTTAATATCCGGGTCTTCTGTTGTTTAACCACTTTGATTTTATTTTTCTCTGGATGTTTCATTTAATTATGTGAAGCACACTGACTTGCCTTGGTGTGTGAACACAGTATGCCTTGCCATGCAGAAACTTCACATTTTCTATTTACCTAAATTCATAAAGATGAAAAGCTACACAAAATAAATAAAGCATTGAAAACACAACATGAGCACAGTACAGACAGTTTCAATTTCTTATTTTCCAAGGTTTCCAGATAGACTCTGTCAGGTCTGATCTTTTTGAATGTTCATTCATTCATTTATCACTTAGCTAAAAAGTAGTACTTTTTAAGCGAAAGACAGACTATCTAGATTTTTAAATACTGGAATAATTTCTGTAGTTGCAAGTACGGTGGCCCTGAAGTGCAAAACACAGCTGCCAAAGAGAAAATGCAACCGCAAAAGAGAAAACGCAACCGCAAAAAAGAAAATGCAAAACAAAAAACACGACAGTAATCAAAACAGAAAGGGAAGGTACCCTCAGGTGACATAAGGGTGATGCAATGATCGCTGATTGGATGAAAGAAGTTGTCCGTCTTTTGACCCAGAAACACATTTGACATATTTTTTCTTTTAAAAATGAGCACCACCAGTGATAATTTACTCACTGCTATTAAAACTTATTTTGATGCAGGACATAGCTATACTGTGATACTGGATATGACAAAAGACAGACAACTCCTTTCGTCCAATCAGCAATCACTGTGTCACCCGAGGGTGCCTACCCTTTCCGTTTTGGTTAATGTGGTTGTGTTTTCTCTTTAGCAGTTGTGTTTTGCACTTCAGGGCCACCATATATAAGTACCACTACAATTTCTTAGAAAATATCTGCTTCAGACATTAAATGTGCTAAATCTGACATAGTTTAATAAGATGAATCAGAA
>JAQQZY010000001.1:14979626-14992673 GCA_030068375.1 Ostorhinchus rueppellii
TGGTTGAAATCGAAATCGCAATATTTGCCAGAGAAATCGCAATACAACTCTTTTCTTGAAATCGTTCAGCCCTACAAGCCAGGTTGATGTCCAACCAAGTGACCAAACAAAAGGTGATCCTCAACTACAGGCTGGGTAAAAAATAAATAAAATGGACTTCATGTAAACTTCCTGGTGCTTGAAATGTGTTGCAGGTTAAGCATAGTTTTTCCTTCTACAAATATAATGTAATTTATTCGACAGTATAATCTGCATGTCTTCAACACTGTTAGAATATTCATTTGAATGGTTTTTAATTTCAGCCACTGCAGGTGTGTGTCTTTTTTATTTTTTAGAAGATATAGGCCCAATGTCAATTCACCCCTTGCCCCCTTCCCCCTATCCTTCCATTTTGCCCATTCATGTGAAGGGGTAGATGTGTCCCAATTCTCGATGAGTCAGAGGGGAAGGGCTAAGGGGAGCTGTTTGGCCCTCGCAACGGATATTTTGCAGGACCACACAGAGGGGTATGAGAAATTTCCCATAATTCTGTCCAAATCATCGGTATGATGGATGTTAACAGTAAAAAATGCATCGGTGTGACGAAAGAAACACAAATGTTTGTCTTTTCTTCATAAATAAGTTAATTGTTTGATCGACCATTTAATGCTGTTTCAGTGTGTTAGAAACCGCCCAAAGCCCATGCAACAGAGACGGTTACAGCTGCTGACGGCATGATGAATTATTTCGGGAACAAAGTTTATCACGGCATCGATAACTGCTGATGACGTAACAGGTTGTGAAGGGTTGTCACATTTCAACCCCTAACCCTTGCAACTCCCTTTCAAGGGGTAGTGCCAAACACAAGGGCAAAGTGATAGGGGTAAGGAGGAGGGCAAAGAGGTGAATTGACATTGGGCCTATATCTTCTTTAAAAAAAAAAAAAAAGACACACACCTGCTGTGGCTGAAACTAATAACTGAAACTGGTGAATTGGGATTGGGGCATCAGGTGAAGAGGTGGTGTATTGTTGTAGTGCTTCTGTCTGAGTGCCCTTGGCCAAGGTACTGATGAAGATCTGGAGTTGGTCCCTGAGCATCTTCCACGGCAGCTTTGCGAAGTGTTTACTGATAGGTGCTGTGAGTGGAATGTTGATCTCAAATTTCCCTTACGGGTGTGATAAAGTGAGTCACGCTTTACCATTTGAAAAATCTTACAAATGTGACAGACATACACGGTGTACGTTTATTAAAGCTCTGTGAGCAAATGAACAATTTCTATCCATTGGAACACCAGAGTCATTTTATTTTGTAATGATTAAGGAAGCATTGCCTTTGTAAAGTGCACTATTTATTTACATAGCAAATGGGAGTGAATGAAAATGAGCTTTTGTATTAAATTTGACCATTTTTATGTATTAGAGTGACAATTGAGAAATAAAGGCCTGTCTCTAATGCAAAAGCCTGATACCGTCTACAGCTCAGAGAAACAAAGGCTCCTGACACTGTGAGGAAAAACTAGTATCATTTATTGTTGGTAGACATCAGCATCTTCATCCGTTTGTTTCGTTTCCTTGGTGCATTGGCAAACACTAAAAATGTTTACTTATTGATTATATGTGTCTGGGTCAGTGTAAACACGAGTAAAAAAATGATGAGAAATGGATCCCACAGCTTGGCCTAAATGTCAAGAAGGCAACAAGCTTCAGCTGATTCTCCAACACAAACAGATGGCTTCGATCACATGTATCCCTGTAGTTCTTTCATGACTGGAAACCATCTTGTGAACAGTCTTGGTGTGTTTGTTTTGGTCTGCACCATATGTTCACATCTTCACAAATACATTGTGTGACTAACAGTGCAGGTCAGAGGTTCTTTGCTTCGTTGCGATACACATAATGAGCAGATAAATAATAATGCAACGTGCGTCTGTTCAACCCTTCAAGACCTAGGACTATTTTTCTTAAATTTTCCGCTACATTTAACCTTTATTAAGTGATTTATGACCATTTATTATGATATTATCCTCTGTGTTTTGCATTTTTTAAAAAAGTAAATCATATACTTCTCTATATTCAATTTATAGCATGCAGACTTTTATAAAAGCTGCGATCAGATTCCAAGGTTTTTTGTTCAAAACATAGAAAACTGAACAAAAAGTGACTTTCGAAGCAAAAAAGATCATTCACTGAAGCTCATTCATCAAACTAAAGGGGTTTTACTGGTGAATCAGTGTTGCAGAAGATAATGGTGTTTCCACGTTCACTATGGAGCCTCTGAACGTCCAGATGGGTCATATCTGAGGACCATGAAAAGATGACAAACTGCATTTCACCTCAGTTATTTACCTGTACTGATGGGATCAGTGGTTCAACAGTTAGTAGACATTTTAGTTCAGTAGATGTTCTTGGTCTCGGGTAATAGTTTAGGTTTTTAAAGGTTAAAAAATAAGGAAAAAAATGAATTAAAAGTGCTCCTCTTTATCTGTTTGTAACTTTTAGGTTGAATCATGGAAAAGAAGACAACATATAGTAAAACCTGTGTGGTTAAAACGTGACTCAACTGGAAACATTTAGCAAGAGTTAAGCTGGGAAGGACATGCTCAGTGTCGACTAGTGTGTATACACTGTGTGTTCTGAGTCGTCCACTGTGTTCCAGGACAAACTGTGAGTCGTGCTCCAGATGTGACAGATTATGAGAAGGTTTTATAATGAGTGATGTCCTGATCTGGATTTTTTTGCTTCCGATCCATTTTTTTTTAAGGATTTGTTTTGCCGATACCGATCCAGCACTGGCTTTTTACATTGGAATTTTGATTTAAATTTGGAGTCATTATTTATAGGTTATTATGCTATTATTTTACTTGAAGTCACCATTGGGCTGAATATGGAACCTGAGCTAAAACAAGTTTGACACCTTTGACTCCTAATAATGTTAGTATAATTTTTGCTTGTAAGTTTTGGCCCGTGAGCCGTATGTTTGCCTCTGTTGTAGCGCGTCTATGGACAGGTCCATCCAGGTGTTATATGGGAAAGTGTTTGGTGCTGTATGTTAGTAATGCGCACATCAGTGGGTTCGTTGTGGGACAGGTTGGGTCAAATAATTCCACAAAAACCTCGTGGATTAAAAAAAAAAAACCAAATGGTCGTGCATCACTACTGGACCGTAAAGTGAAAGTGAAACTTTAGATGCTTTACTAATTCCCACTATTGTACAGCTAATTTTCCTTTTCCCTACCTTTGGAAACTTCAATTTGAGGGGGCAGGATGTTACCAAGGATAAAAAATATCATCCCATCCATATTCTCCATTGTGTGCGTGTATCGCATGGTCATTGTTGCTCTTCTTCTCCTGTTCCTCTTTGTTTTTGCCGCCAGCTGTGTAGCGTTGTAGTTGACATCGTGGAAGTTTCGTGCCGCGTCGCTATGACAGCCAGGGAGTTTACATCTGTAGTGTCCTGTAATGGAAACAATCTCCAGGGATTGTACCCGGTACCTGAGTCGAGTTCCATGTAGTGGAAATGTGACATAAATCTGATCTTCTAAAAAATGCCAGATTGGCAGCTGATACTGCTCTTTTAACTGGGTTGGGACAACCTGTCAATCAAGAAGTATCACAAGCCCCCACAAAATTTAAAGCAGGAGAGAGAATATAGATGTATCAGATGTCGTAATGGATCTTTTTGGTTGTGATAAATGGGTATGCCCTCAGGTCTGACGCCTCCTTAGATTCGCTTTTTCTTTTTTTCTAGAAATGAATGAATGCATGTTGCGTTTGAGTAGGTTTTCCACAGCTTTTCCTCTGGGACTTGGCAAAACACTTCACAGATTTCACACCTGCAAAAGGTCTCACATGTATATACTTAAATACATACTCTATATGGTTTGACTTTGTGTACTGACAAGGTGAGCATTTCTGCACGCCCACACCTGTTTGCATGTGTGTCAGGGTGCCATGCCAAGTGTGTGTGTGTGTGTGTGTGTGTGTGTGTGTGTGTGTGTGTTGTCTCCCCTCTGTTAGAACAGGGCTAATGGTTTGTTTACATCCTCTCAAGTTTCAGGGGGATTTACAGTCCCTTCGTTGGCCAGGGAGGACAAAAAAAAGGCAGGAGAGGATCTAGAGAGTTAGAACAATCCTTTCCCTGTATCCTCTTCCTCCGTCTTGGTTCCGTTCTGTCTTGTAATTTCTCTCCAGATGGATCCACACGTTTCATTCAGTCTCCGTCCGAGTCTTTCTTCCATCCATCTGCTATTTCCCCCTAGCTTCATTTTTTTTTTTTTTTGGCCCAATCTTATCTGAAGCTCATGTTCCACTCTTTCATTCTTCAACCCGCAAAATAAATAAAAAAATAAAACCTGCTTTGACAGTTTTGGCTAGATAAATGTGTGGTAGTTCTCTTACTAGGCTTTCCATCTTTTTGTCCGTCATTCCCAGTAATTTTCATGTTCTAGGCCTGTTCTCTCACTTATTTTCTCTTCCATTATCTTGTCTCTCCACCTACATCCTCTTCTTATTACCTCCTGTTTCCTTCTGTCTTAGAAATCCATTTTTTCCTTTGATGTGCTCAGGGGGCTCTGCTTTTCTTTCCCTTTTTTTTTGCTTCATGTCTCTTCATGATATTAAAAATCCAACCCCATCATATATTGGTTACACGGGAGCCTTGCTTTAAAGTTTTTCATCTATTCTCCATATTAACACGTCTCTGGAATCATAATAAGCCAACTGAATTTGGGGGGGTTATCACTGTAGCCCTTTCATTTAGGATTCAATTAAAAATATTTCCAGGAAATAATAATGAAGTTGTTTGAGAGCTTTTACAATGAAAGGATTTCCAGTAACATGGTCTGATTTGGACTGGCGTGAAGGTAAGTCTTCAATAGGATGCTGGTGAGCAGATTAAAATAAAATTTGGTTTCGTTTAAAGGACAAGGGGCTCATCCACATTGTAGAGGGTTTTGTATTGTGGCAGTAACCTGTCAGTCTTGGATATATTCGTGATATTTCACACAGGCCTGCTGCAGCTGTCTATCACTCCGCACTGAGATTTTTTTTACCAGTGTTAATTATAATACTCATAACTGAGATGTATGCTAATATTGGGTGACTCTCCATCTCTGGGTTTTATTTTTCCCTCTCCTGTTTTTTTTGGTCCTCTAATACACATGACTGCTGTTTGTCATTGCAGCTCCTCATTAAACATGCTCAAATTTTTGTATTATACTACAGGTGACGGAAGCAGATACTAGGTTTGTAAAGTCAGATTTCAGTCGCTCTGTACCTGCAACTTGGAAAAACTACTATACAGATCTTAAAGGGCTCATAATTTACAAAACGCAGTTTTATTAGTCTTTTGTTCCTTTGAGTATTTGGACCCTAATAGTTCATAAAGTTGGAATTTGAACCCTCCAGGTGCTGCAAAGCTATCTTTACATTCATTTTGGCCAAAAAATTGAGTGGATTTTTACAACCTGTTTTAATTCCTTCTTAATTTGTTCTGTTAATGAATAGGTATTGAGGAGGGGGGGTTCATTGTTTCAGTTGAACAGAGGTGCAACCAATTGGGAGAGTCGGGGACAGGGTGAGGGGTCAAGAACCAAGAAATCCAGCATAGGCAGAGACAGAAGGCATTGTTGAAGTCGGAAGGAAGGTCAGGTTGCCAGGGAGCAGGCAGGGAGATGTAGTCAGGTCGAAGGGCAGGCTGGCCAACCAGATGGCTGGCAAGGAGACATGGTTAGAGTCAGAACAGGGTCGGAACTAGGTGGCAGACAGGACAGGTCATAAGTAGAACAGGGTCAGGAATGGAATCAACAAACAGGAAAAGTGCTGGAAAGTCATGCAGATGCAGCGGAATAATCTGGCAGAAAACAGAGAGACATGAATGTATAGTCCCCACCTGATGAGCCACAGCTGTGACTCACAGGTGGACAGAATCAAGCTGATTGGGAGGCGTGGCCGAATGGGTGAGAGAGCCAGCAAGAGAGAGAAGCAGAAAAGAGCAGAGATACACTATATTGCCAAAACTATTCCGTCACCCATCCAGATAATCAGAATCAGGTGTTCCAATCACTTCCATGGCCACAGGGTGTATAAAATCAAGCGCCTAGGCGTACAGGCTGTTTCTACAAACGTTTGTAAAAGAATGGATCGCTCTCGGGAGCTCAGTGAATTCCAGCGTGGAACTGTGATAGGATGCCACCTGCGCAACAAAACCCATCATGAAATTCCCTTGTTCCTAAGTATTCCACAGTCAGCTGTATTATAAGAACATAGAAGTGTTTGGGAACGACAGCAACTCAGCCATGAAGTGGTAGGCTACGTAAACTGACAGAGCGGGGTCAGCGGATGCTGAGGTGCATAGTGTGAAGAGGTCGCCAGTGTCTACAGAGTCAATCGCTACAGACCTCCAAACTTCATGTGGTCTACACATTAGCTTAAGAACAGTGTGCAGAGAGCTTCATGGAAGGGGTTTGGCAGAGCAGCTGCATCCAAGTCATACATCAGCAAGTGCAAGGCGGAGTGTCTGATGCAGTGGTGTAAAGCACACTGCCAGTGGACTCTAGAGCAGTGGAGACACGTTCTCTGGAGTGACAAATCGGCCTGCTCCATCTAGCAATCTGATGGACAAGTCTGGGTTTGGCGGTTGCCAGAAGAACGATAATTAACGGACTGCATTGTGCCGAGTGTAAAGTTTAGTGGAGGGGGGATCTTGGTGTTTTTCAGGAGCTGGGCTTGGCCCCTTAGTTTCAGTGAAAGGAACTCTGAATGCTTCAGCCTTCCAAGACATTGTGGACAATTCCATGCTCCCAACTTTGTGGGAACAGTTTCGAGCTGGCCCCTTCCAACATGACTGTGCACCAGTGCTCAAAGCAAGGTCCATGAAGACATGGATGACAGAGTCTGGTGTGGATGAACTTGACTGGCCTGCACATAGTCCTGACCTCAACCTGATAGAACACCTTTGAGATGAATTGGAGCAGAGACAGAGCCAGGCCTTCAGTGTGTGATCTCACAAATGCACTTCAGGAGGAATGGTCAACAGTTCCCATAAACACACTCCTAAACCTTGTGGACAGCCTTCCCTGAAGAGTTGAAGCTGTTAAGGCTGCAGAGGGTGGACCGACGTCATATTGAACCCTATTGATTAGGAATGGGATGTCACTTAAGTTCATATGCAAGTCGAGGCAGGTGAGTGAATACTTTTGGCAATATAGTGTATGACAACTATATGAAAAAAAAAAAGGTCTGCCTCAAGTACAAGCCTACGTAAAATAAAAGCCTGGTACCCTCTGTTTTTGTTTTGTTTTGTTTTGTTTTAACTTGTCTTGTCCAGCATCCTGACAGCAGAATGGTAGTCTGGCTGCCTTTTGGTGCTAAACAAATTTGCTTTGCCAAAGGAAGCTTCATAAAGTATGCTACGCTTCCGTTGATATTCTACTGTCTTTATTCTGAGATTTGTTGAATCACATTTCTATGCTGGACCTGACACAAGGAGGCGGGGGGGAGGAGAAGTGAGGGGTACCCTGGTACCCTCTGTAAGAAACTAAGGCCTGCCACCATGTGAGGAAATGCTGTATGTATAGTATTGTTTTTTAATGGTGTTTTTTTTTCCCTAATATTTTTTTATTTTTTGTTATTTTTGCTAGCATTTGGTGAAAAAGGAACATACAATTACAGCCCATAACTGTATAAAGATACATACTGGAAATAAGCGCTAATAGATGATGCCTAGTGTGGTCATTTTCTGACATGTCGCCCTGAAATGAAAAAATCTTCTCATGTAACCATTTATGAACAGCTGCTTATAGGCCAGTTTGGACCAAAATCCTTAATGGATAAAATAATCCACTAATGTACACACAAACATGTTTTGTTTTGTTTTGTTTTTTTAATCAACCTTTACTTCCAAAAATGGCTTTTCATCCAAAGAAGATATTGTAATGTAGATACATTAAATCCAAACTATCTTCCCTCTGTTCACCTTTGTCCTTTTCAGGTAGAGCAGGTCAGCCTAATTGGTGGTTAATGGTGACTCCTGTGGGTGTGTTTAAAGTCAATGGCAATTGAAATGTACTTTATGAAGGAAAGTAGTTATCCAAAGGTCATTCAGAAGCAGTGATGGTTAGTAGGTAGGTAGTTATAGTTGATTTAATTAGACTGCTTTGACCTTCAGCCCTGCTCCATTTACGTTTCTCCCAAAGGCCACTGATATTTATCCATTTTTAGCCAAAGTAGGAAAACAGGAAATAATTGTTCTGATTTTAAGCAAGCAATTAGTTAGTGAATAGTAAATTAAATAATAACCCAAACTGAGAAGAATGACTGGAAATGTGCTGCTTCTTACAGATAAAAGGGGACTGTGTGTAAATGTGAAGACAGTGATTAGAGAAAATCACTCAGAAAACGCTACCAGTTACACACACTTAGTCACCATCACATCTGTACATAATGGAAAAAAACCCAAGTCTGTGACACTCGGAGCATTGAACATATGTTCTGCTTCTCTACTTCCCTCCCCGGAGCTGAAAACCACACACACACAGTCACACACTCCACAGTGGCATGTTACCGAGTGCTCTTCACACTGTTCTCTTGTGAGACGCAGGCTGCAGCAGCTGTGGTCGCCTATCTGCAATTCATAACACATGACCTTCACCTCAGCGCCAACAGCTAACTAGGTTTCAGTCCAGCTACGCACAGACCGACAATTTGACCTAACTTCCTCTGCTGTTCTGAGCATATTTTGGTCCAGACAAATGCAACTGTGTCCTGTTACGCCAGCATTTGCACAAGGTGCTAAATGTAATTTTAATGTTGAAATACTAGACAAATTGTCTGGAGCATTTACAAAGCTTCTCTTCTACTCTCATGATAGCAGGTGAATGGATTACCTATCTTGCTCCATGCAAACTCGGTGACCTCTATGCTGAAGAATAGCAAGTCACAATGACAGTGTGGCAAATTGAATGTGGGATTTTTCATTCACATCAAAAATGAATCTGAAAACTTAATTTAAATCCTAGTTAAGATCCTCTACATCCTCTACCTTAAAAGTAAAAACAAACAGACTTAAGAAGAGTTTTTATGCAAATGCCATTAAAGCACTCAATACTGAGTGTGTGAGTCCTGTGGCCTATGTGCAATATTTTTCTAGTGTGCAATATAATATATGTGCAATAATAACCTCAGGGTGAGTAGATTACATATACAGGGACTGTGATTGTGAATGTTGTGCGTATGTCATTGTGTTCTTTTTATTCCCGTATTATTCCCTTTTATACTTTAATATTTTCATATCTTGATTGTTTTAATGTTCTTATGTATGTGTGAATATATGTATGTGTGTGCGTGTGTGTGTATATGTGTATATGTGTGTATATATATATATATATATATATATGTGTGTCTACAGTACGTGAGAATGTGTTTGTATGTAGAAAATGTAATACTTTTATATATATATTTTACACATTTTTTAGATTTTATTATTGCACTTTGGGACAACTGCACCCTCCCCAATTTTGTTGTACTTGTGCAATGACAATAGAGACATTCTATTCTATTCTATTCTATTCTATTCTATTCTATTCTATTCTATTCTAAAATGTCAAGTCAAACCTTTTGTTTTTCAAATTTAGCTTTCTCATTTTCTTCGTCATCATGTTGCCAAGTTGTTGTAGGAAAATGCAAATTTACGTGACACTGGTATTCAATTAATATGTACAAAATGTATAACTTAACTCTGTGTGTGCATGGGCCTGCCTATGTGTGCGTGTACTGATATGAATCATAATAATTCCAGTCAGGGGTCTTTCTGAGCCCAGGCAGGGATTTTGGCTATATGCCTCAGGTGGCCAGCGATGTAGCCTTCATGAACAGGAACTTGAATCTGACAGATATCAGGTTAAGTCACAGCTGGGCACCTCAGCACAGTTTGTCCAAGTAAATGGTGAAGGGAGAATATATCAAATCAATCTCTAACACTGAAAATCAGCTTCTGAAATGCATAATCCCCTTTATGTTTGATACTTTAAATATAGTTTGATCTGACTGCCTTACCCAAAAAGCCTCCACCTGGATTTGACGAACCAAATGGGCCCAAAAGAATTGCTACAGTATTTAACTCTGATGCAGTGAGTAGTTTTGTAATTTCTTAAAACACCATTGGTTTGATAAAGAGCATAAAGACTGGATTGTGTTTCAATGGAAAAAGGATCACGTGGTCTGAGGAGTCCAGATTGACCCTGCTACATAGTGACAGGTGCATCAAGGTGAGAGGAGAGGCAGGTGAAGTAATTAGCCATCATGCCTAGTGCCTACAGTACAAGCCTGTAGGGGGCAGTGTTACGATCTGGGGTTGATTCAGTTCATCAGGTCTGGGTTTAGTAACATTATGAGTCCATAAAATGACATCAGCGGAACCTGAATAAACTGAACATCAGTGGAGTTTTTTTAATTATTCCACACAGTCGCACGTCTCATTCCTTGTAGATTATTTCTTGGAGTGTCGGTCAGAGCGGATGTCACTATGGAAACAGTACGTCGTCTACTGAACATTCAGCTGCTAACTTTCCACTGTGAAATAGTCCAATTAAGACAGATGTGCACCTCAACAGATGTTGTTCAGTGTAGATGCTTGTGTGTCACCACAATAAAAGCTTTAACACATTTGCTCACACATTAGGTTAATCTCTTCAGTACTTGTCTTGTTTTTGTTTGCAGATGCACAGAATTACTTCCCTTTATACAAAAGAACTGTAAGTTCCCTCTGGTTTCAATCTGTTTACCCACAGGAGGGGAGGCCTAGAAGGTGGGAGAGACACTCAGCAGGGGGATTAGACAAAGATGTACTGCAGACAGTTCTTCGTAATGCACATTGATTTCTTCTGTCTATGATGCTCAGATTGTTTCGGGCTGGTCGGCGCTGATAACTTGTCTTTTGTTTTTTGGCCTCTTATTTGCTCACTTGCTATCTTTACTATCATTCTGTGATTTGTACATTTTCCATTTCTCTCCACTCTGTCTTGCCTTCATGCACACACTAATTACACTTGTGGTTCACCTATTGACTGTCAGGCCTACAGCTGAAGGATAATCTTATCTTTATAGAGCAGCCCAGTGCACTGCGCACTGCAGTCCAGTTGATTAAATGTTCACAGAACAGGAGATGATTGCATGTGTGCTGGCTCTGTGTCAGTGGATCTTTGCCATAATGGGTAACTTAACTGTAGAATGACTAGCCAATAGGTGTTCGAGGATTATTGAATTAAATATGTGTGCATTAAAGTGTGCAATAGTGCCAAATGGATGTAGGACAGGCTGTGAACCACTATAATCTTAACTCCATACCTTATAGAGGAAAGACTTTTTTCAATGTAGAAGTATTAAGTG
Source organism: Ostorhinchus rueppellii (assembly GCA_030068375.1). NCBI lineage: Eukaryota > Metazoa > Chordata > Actinopteri > Kurtiformes > Apogonidae > Ostorhinchus > Ostorhinchus rueppellii. Next base: position 14,990,992 of record JAQQZY010000001.1, read on the forward strand.
TAAAATCTAGAAAATGAGGGGGTGTTATCAGAGTTTCAGCATTAGAAATATGCACTTTAACAAAAGCAGATGTTTTGTTTTTTTTCCTCTCTTGCAGTTTGTTGGCTTCAGGCCCAGTTAGATCCCCCCTACAGTTTACACCCAGCAGAATCTAAAACATTCATGTTCTGAGATAAAGCAGAGGGTGGATAGAAGGAGCACGCAGCACAGGGGTCACTCTAGGATGATCTGTCAGCACGGATGAAAGTCAAAAGACAAAATAATTCAGTGAAAGGTGGTTATCGAGTCAGTAATGTCTTATGCCAATTAAGATGTTGGAAATACACACACACTGGCAATAAACAGTCCGTCAGCTGCAGCATATGATTTATAATCCTCCTCTATTCCCTTGTTGTGTCCTCATTTTCTAAATGGCCATTGTTCTCCAGCAATCCTGCCAAGTATGGAGAGTAAAAAAAAAAGAATTAATTCACTACAGGCCTGTCTGGTGGACTCAAACTTGAGAATGATTTGTGGCAAAAACTGTGAACAAAAATACAAATTGGAGTCCAAAAGCTGGAGGAAATGTTGGTGTAATTTCAGCAGCGACAGAGGCTTGGTTATTCTCACGTTCTCTGTTTCTGTCACCTCAGTCTGATGTAATTTTGCACCTCTGTCCCCCTCCTGCACACTGCTCAAGCCACTGTTGCCCTCCTGATGCGGTAATCCATCAGTAGGAAGGGCTGAGTGTGTGCAGGCAGGGGAGAGGTGAGCTGATTAGTGAAGAAAAGTAATAAACTCCCCTCCCCCCCGCCCCTTTAGCTTACCATAATTTTATTAAATTAATCATTTGCTTTTGATTCTAACACCATTCGATGTGTGGAGTTTGCATGTTCTCCTCATGTCTGTGTGGCTTCTCTCTGGGTACTCCGGCTTCCTCCCACCACCCAAACACATGCACTGATAGGTTAATTGGTTAATCTAAATTGCCCACAGATGTGAATGTGAGAGTGATTGTTTGTCTCTGTGTGTCAGCCAACATGTCCAGGGTGTATCCCGCCTTCACCCATAAGTAGCACACACTTAAAAACAGAAGACTGCTATGGGATGTTAAGTAGTAGCCAGAGCCCCAAGACGTAGACCTCCTAGACCACAGGTGTCAAACATGCGGCCCGGGGGCTAAATCCGGCCCGCCAAAGGATCCGATCCAGCCCGTGGGATGAATTGGTGAAATAAAAAATTACACTGAAGAGATGAACAGTCAAGGACGTTCAAATCGTATAGTTCAGGGGCCACACACAGAAACATTTGATTTAGTTTCTTTTTTTTAGTGTAAAAAAAAAAAAGTAAAATTATCAAATCATGTGAATAACCTGAACAAATATGAACCTGAAATATTTCAATAGAAGCCAGTGTAATTTTACCAATAATCTGTTATTAAATGTTTTGTTGCGTTATTGTCATCTGTACGTTATAATGTACACGTGGAAATGAGAAGCGGAGACATAAAACTGTTAAAATTGCAATTTTTTTTCTTAAGAAATGAATTTTTTTCACGCTTAATGGTTTTTTTTTAAGGGGTAGTTTGTAGATGGAAACATTTTTATAATATAATCTTACATTTTTAGGCAATCCTTGGGACCTTTCTGTGTGGAGTTTGCATGTTCTCCCCGTGTCTGCGTGGGTTTTCTCCGGGTACTCCG
>JAQQZY010000001.1:14998839-15009741 GCA_030068375.1 Ostorhinchus rueppellii
TAATAATATGTTTTGCTGTATTTCCAACGGTCTGGGCCGCATTTTTTCCCCAAAGTTTTTTGTATGAATATGACGAACAACAGTCCCCTGTGCCTTGCATTGCATGCAAGCACATGGGGAACAAGCATGGCTGATCTGAAACAGAAACTTCAGTGGACCTCAGAAACAGAGGACCAGCTCACTTCTAGCTCGGTCACTAAACTATAAAGTCGGTGTTCAAGGATTTTTTCCACAGTATTTTCATTTTTCAGTTTGGAATTTTTCCATCAAAAATGGTCCCAGGAACACCATCACTCCCTCCATTTCCTCTTTCATATGTTGCGTGTTGTGTTTTCTGGTTGTTGCTATGTTTCTTCTTCGTTTTTGTCAGATCACATTTGATCTACATCGGTGGTAGAACCGAACCATTTTGTGTGTGTTCTGTTGAGATTATCAGAACACAGTACGATCAAAACTGTCCACTACCTGATTTTTTTTTTTTTTTATCTTCACGTATGGGGTCTGTAACAGATAAAAAATGTCTTCAGATTTAGAAACCCTTATGTGTGTCCCCCACTTTACTTACTAATTTCTAAATAACTACTAATTTTGTGAGATTCACCAGCACAAACCTTCAAAGGGTAGGGTAGGAGATGTTTTCCTGAAGCAAATTTCTCACGTATCACTTGAAAACCCCCAACTTCCGTAAATACACTGGCATGAGAACTTTGTGCCTATCTAGCGGTGCTTTGCCTGTGAGGTGGTCGAATATAGTTCCAAGTAAATATCTGCCCAGGTAATAGCCTCGTTCCATTTTGCATTATTATTTGTACTCGTTCTGAACACATGGCTCCCAAGATATAATTACAAAAAAATGTAGATGTCTCGGTCACTTTTTTTGGAGGACATGCTAACTGACACCCTTGGTTTACAGCAACTGTGCTAAGCTAAAACTAAAAGCGCTGCTCCCAAAGCAGGACAATACCTGAATGGATTTTAACCTTTTTTTTTTTTTTTTTTTTTTTACTGTTCTAACTCTGTGGGTGACATAGACTGACTTAATTTCATGTGTGAGTGTCGGATTCCTTTAAGAGAAAACCAGTTCCGGCAAAACATTTGAAACTTGTAATTTTCGTAAAGGCTGTTAATCCACACACACTGAAACCCTGGTGAGATCTGCTGTCATGCAGCAAAGAGAACTGTTGAACTAAAGGAGCTGAAATCCAGGTCACCTTAAGTGTCTCATCTCACAGGTTAAGATGCAGCAAAAGCAGCTTCTTGTGAATGTGTGAGACTTTAGTTCCAAACCCATCTCTCAGTTGCATTTATGTGGCGTTAATGTTACCATGCAGAGGTCGAGGATGCAGCAAACCAGTGTTTTAACCAACCAATCACCCCGTTTGAAGAAAAGTGTTTCGAACGATCACATCACAACAACTTAGCTTTTTATAGTAATCCATCATCTGCATCAAAACATCATAAAAACATTGAAATGACAAGACTTTATGGGTTGTTTGCGCCCGGAAGGGACAGTACTTTTACATCCATCAGAATCTATCCTTCTCAATTTGTGGATTTGAGTTTCAACAGCTTAGACCAGAACCCAGTAATATAAGGATTGTGAAGAACACACTCTACGTTATTGGCATTGATTAATGAGCAACAACAAACTAGAGTGCCTAGTCATCAGACAAATCAAATAAAGACGAGGCAAGTCCCGGCCTCTTTGTCCTCACCCTGTCATGCAGCTTAATGATCAATCACGCTGTGAAGATGCTAGACAAGAGATGGAGAGAGTGTAGTTCAGGGCTACAGCATTTTTCTGGAGTGTTTTTCTTCAACGGGGTAAATATCAGGGGTATTCAGCCGGTCAATGACAGCTTTTATTTGTTGTTGTCCAATATGGAGTCCTTAATGTGGAGTGGGCCGAGTTCCGTTTGTTCACAGTCGCATTCATCTCTGTGTCCTCAAACATTTCCAGGGATTGCACACGCACTCATAAAAGGCCTGGATAATGTATGCGTATACTTACTATTTTTAGAGGTTGATGACTGTTACAGCTCACAAAGGGAACAAAAAGGACATCTCTGTTCAAATGCACATTAAATTAAGTAGATTTCACAGCGTTCTGTACATGGTGTCCCAAACCTTTATTCACTGTGTCACTGTTTTACTGTCACGGATATTCATCGATATATCGGCCAGGATTTGCCGTTATCGCTTAATATCAGAATGCAAGTGTGAGTGTTTTCGGTGATACTATAGTTATCAGTCATGTTATATTTTCAGGGTTTGAGTCTGTTTATTCAAAGATAATATGATGAAGGTCCGACGGGCGTTAACCCTAGAACACTTTGGCTATAAAAAGTAACACCATCACTATCGCCGGGTGATTTTTACCCGATATAATACACCCAACAAAAAGTACTTGTCATAAAAATAGATCAAAATATGACAACAAATGAAATATTTGAGTGGTTTTCTTTTATTTTCAACTGTGGCATGTCAAAAAAAATGCTCCAAAATGACTGAAACATTAGGAATTTGAGAACAAAAAAATTCCTAAAAAAATAAATAAAATAATGATACTATAAACTTGGTCTTTGCATTCCTGGACATGTGAGATTTCCCTGGTGAAGGTACAGACTCCATGACACTCAGACAAAACAAACAGACTGAAAATCCTGTAAATACATTTGCTCAGGTGTAAATCACCCGGCGATAGTGCTCTAAGGTTAATAACCCAGAATTATTGTTAGAGTAATTTCCCACTGATTTTTTTCTTGACATATAACTTTCCCAAGTGACCTATAAATAGTTATAATTTCATCCCTTGTATTTTTTTAGCAGCTATGAAGCTCTTTGCCACAGAAGATGTTCAGTTCATGTTCAGTACAGAGCCCCTGAATGGCCAAAGGGGACACACCTGATGCCACTGAAAAGCTGAGAAACTAGTTTTCATTCAATTATTTACATGCATTGATAGAATTAGTGGTTTATTGGCCCATAAAAACCCAGTGTTACTTTTATAGTAGTTCCCAAATGGATTTTCTCTGTTTAACCTTTCTTAAGTGATTTATCATCATTGATTGTAATGTTATCTTTTGTATTTTGTGGTTTTTGTTTTTTTTCAGTGTAGATCATGTATTTTCCTGTATTTACTTTATTGATCATATGGATGTTCATTTGAAGATCAGAGTAAAGTTGAGGGTTATTATATCAAAAACAGAGAAAACTGGAGAAAAAATGACTTTCAGCAAGATACGTCATTAATTGAACATAAACCTAGCGTGTCCATCCACTGTCATTGATCCAACTCCATGGGTTTTACTGGTGAATCACTGTTGTAAAAGATGACGGTGTTTCCACGGTAACTGTGAAGCCTCTGAACATCCAAATGGGTCATATCTGATGACCATGAAAAGATGACAAACTGTATTTCACACCAATTACTTACATGTATTGATAGGATTAGTGGGTCAACGGGTATTGAACGTTTTAGATCAGTAGATGGTTTTGGTCATAGGTGGAGGTTTGGGTCTTTATAGGTTAAACATTTTAGATCAGTTTAGATTCATATGACTCTTTGGGTCAGTGAAAGTTTAAATAGTAACTACTTTCATATTTATAAGGATCTTTCCGGTTATAACTTTGGTTCCTCTAGATGGCCTCTATACAAAGTTCCTAGAATTTATACAGAACTTGGTTTGAACAGCGTAATTTTGCTCCTTAGTCTTGAAATAACTAGGGATGTACAGAGGCACATTAGCCTCTGTTAAACGAACAGAAGACAATAATCACTGTTTCCAGCTGCATTTTGTCTGATGCACCTTTCTTCTTTCCTTCCCAACTGTTGTCTTATCTCTTGTTTTTATTTATATCATACTCTATACGTCTTCTCAACCAGGTCTCCCTCAAAAAAGAGACATATTCTCATGGGTCTTCCTTCTTAACCCTTTAACCTTCTGCTCAACCATATGGTAGAGCAGTGTTTCCCAACCAGTGTGCCGTGGCACATTAGTGTGCCGTGAGAAGTCATCAGGTGGGCCGTGGAAAATGGTCCAAATTCACTTCATTGTAAGCGAACACCGTGATATAGATACAACTGAACGCACCAACGATCCACTCTACAACAATAGTCTGCCATTAACATTTGAAAAACAAAAAAAGTGAAAGTGAACTGGCCCTGATGCGGTGCGTTGTGTTGATAAAGCCCCGCTCATTAGTGTTGTGTGGATTAACAAGTTGCCCATGAACTACAGGTGTCAGGTTGGGTGGGGGTGATATGCCTCCCATACTATTATATAATGGACCTCAATTCGGGGGGGTCACTGACGCGCACCTTTCAGGTTTCTTGATCCAACACCCCCCCCACACACAAAAAATGTTTGTGACTTTTCTAATATAAAGTATGTATAAAGTATTTCCCAAAAAAGGTTGGGAAACTGTGGTAGAGCACACTTTGACTCACTATATCTTATTGAAAAACACGTTTTTACTTAATTCCACCTGTTCCAGCCATCTCTACCACTCGGTACTACTCAGTAGAGTGGTAGAGATGAATACATTTCTAGAACACATGTCTAGAACATCTAGAATAAATGGTTTTAACACATATCTATTTTTGTAAAAAACAAAAAAAATGGGATTGTTGTTCTTCGTGCCCCAAGGAAATAAAGAATGTAAAGAAAAAAATGTTTTCATTGCTTTTTTTCTTGGTGAGGACTTTAAAGGGTTAAATAAAATAAAAAGAAAAGCAAAATTAAAAAAAACAAAACAGAAAGTAACATCAGTATAAGCATCTACTATCAGCTAAAATGTCATTTTTAAATATCAGGATGGGTACCAGACAAGAATTTAGCATTCGGTGCACCCCTACTTACATTTGAACAATAGGCTCAAAAACAGCTTTGTCTTTTCATCTCGTCTCGTTTCAGACCCCCTCCCTATAGCTCGTCTCCTGCTTCGGTGTCTTTCAGTCGACATCACTCACTTCAGTCATTTAGAATGATGATGGAGAGCATCTGCATTATTTACAGTAGCTAGCTCTCACCACGACCCAGGGCTGTTTTTAGAAACACTGTCTCTGCTTTCGAGCCTTCCATGAAAAGGCGAGGTTTCATTACTGAGGTGTTGCTGAACAGAGAGAAGATGCAGAAACAAAAAGGAGGGGAAAAAAAAACATGTTATGCAACTTGTGCTGCCTTTCACGGTATGTCTGCTGTGGCATAAGAGATGTGATGCAACGGCCTCGGTTCATTCAGTTTCAGTCACATGCTTTGTTAATAAAGTAACATAATGATTTTTTGGGATGTAGCACTACAACGACTGCATTCAGACATTATACAATAGGAGCTTATATTTAGCACTGATCTTCTATGATTGATTTAACCAGTGTTGTGCAAGTTACTTCCAAACCACTACAGTACAGATTACTCGTTAGTTATTTTAAAGTAATTCCTTACCTTGCCACATTACTGTTTCTGAATTGTAATATGTTAAATCACTCAGGTATTACTTTAGTTGCATACTGACTCTCATCAATAATAGTGGGTGTACAGGAGAACCCCCGAAATACAAGAGATAGGAGAGCCTTGGGACACATAAATTTCTGCCCTGACATACATGTGGACGGATACCTCAGCAAATAACTAACGCTATAGTCTATGATGTTTGAATCCTAGCAGGAACACATTTTTTTCAACCTTTTACATGTTCAAACAGGGGGCGTGGCACTGACAACACTAGAATTCTAATTAGTCATATAAACATTAGCTTATCTTCTCATTGCTGATTACAGGGGTCATGCTAATGCTAACTAGCTTCTGTACAGCAGGTTTAGGGTTAGTAACGAGCAGACATCCATGTGGACAATGGACTGTCTTCAGCCGTCTTCACCCATTGGCTGAACACAAACAGGAAATAAAACTTTAACCCCAACTGAATTTAACCCTTTCATGCATGAATCATGAGAACCTTAATTAAGATTTTTTTTTCCTGAGCAATGTTATTCCTCTTTTGGCATTAAACTATGCAAGACTTTTTTTTTTTGTTTATTTTTTTTATGAAGTTATGTTTCATGGAATTGCAAAAATGTTCATTAAACTGGACACCATGTGTTTAACTTTTGAAACAAAGAAACATGAATTTTCTGATATACTATGTGAAAACTACGAAATAAAAACATTTTAATGCTGCTAATCTATTATTAATTATTGGAAAAAATTTCACTTGTGTTTTTTCTTTCAAGTAGATAGTATTTTGGTTGCTTTTTCGAGCGGGTGGGGGGGGGGGGGGGTTGATGCAAATTCGCGACAGGCGGGATCAAGGGATTAATCAGTTTTCAGCGAAAAAATAGTCAGTTTCATACACATTCATCAACAAATCTCAAAATTCACCCTGACTGGAAGACGGCGGACAGTCACCACACTCTGTTGCACACTGCAAGAGTCGTTTTCAGTGTGTTTGAAGTCTGTGAAACGGTGAGGGTTGACTTAGCCAAAAGAACTCCATGGGATCAAGTCTTTGTTTGTGTGAAAGCTACAACAACTGGAGTTTTCATTTTATTACTGCTGCTTTTCATGACTGAGTCAGCAGCGTTCACTTACTGAAGAGGCTGCTACGAAAAGGAAAATGTGTTTGTAAGTAGGGATGCACTGATACCAATACTGGTATCGGTATCGGCCCAGATACTTCACTAATATACTCGTACTCATCAAACAGTTGCTGATACCGTGCACTGATACCACCAACGTCCGTTTGAAAAAAAAAAAAAGTCCCTCTGAGAATGCACAAACGGGAGACACCGCAGAATCCACAGCCCCGTATGATCCAATGAGTTGTTTCTATCGGCCCCCAACCAAATAAATAATCAGAAATGTCAGTTTTATAGCCAGTAGTATTTATTATTAGGGTTAATTATCTACAGTCTTACTTTCTATAGTATTTTTCTTCTTTCTCAAGCACATTGAATGACAGCTGTGTATGATGTGATAAATGACTAGGCCTATTGATATTGTTATTTCACAAATTATTAATTAGATGGCCTATTTCAACAAATATTCACCTTGTTACTAGCTAATTTTCAATCAAAACCCAAAACAGTCCTGACTAACCTAAAAATGGAGTATCGGTATCGGAAGTACTCTGTATCGGCAAGTTCCGAAATGATTATCCTTGTAGTCGTATCGATTTTCAAAAAAGTGGTATCGGTGCACCCCTATTTGTAAGCGCTGGTCTCAGATGGGACCCTGCTGCCATGTGGAGCTGTTTTAACGATGGAAGTGTGCTTTCTTTAGGCTTGGCGTTCCCTGTGCATTTTTTCTACCAACTAAACATTTGTGACGCTACGGTCTTATTTGTATACAGTATGTTTGGACCTGGGGCCTCATGGGGGTGAGTCATTCCACTGCCCTTTCTGAGCTCCACAGTGAAGTTAGTCTGCATCTAAAGCTGAGGCAAAGTTTGTGACCTTTCTAATGTGTGTGTACGTGTCGTGTGCACACGTGTGTTTTCTTACAAGTGAAAATACCAGGTCATTCTAGAGTAAATAGAAGCAAACGCCTCTGCATGTCACTGTCATATCTGCTCAGGATGGGACATAACTGCTGTTTCGACACCGCCAGAAATGCAAATTCAACTCTTTCTTTAATTAAAATTTCCAGATATGAATCACTGCACAAAATTAATGAAGACTTTATCAGAATTAATCAAAGGGTATTCTAATTCATCACCTCTGTCCTGTGGTCTGTTGAATCCTCTTAACTCTGAAGTGTCTAATTTTCAGGTGATTACACACTCATATCCCTAGAACAGAAATGACCTCTGTTGCGCATAATAATACCCCCCCCCCTTACACTACAGTGAATTAAATGCAGAGTTTGGATGTTGATTAAAAACCATCATGTTCAAATGTTCTGTTTAGTATTAAATCATGTTAGGGAGGTACCCCTATTTGTTAATACAAGTGTGTTGCATGTGAATCGGAGTGTATTGATTCGATTCCGATGCATTTCAATGAGGCCAGAGTTGACGGAGTTCTCCAACCACATTTACTACAGACACGGTGAGAGGAGTAGAGGCTCAGTGACGACCGCCTTTTTATTTCCATGTGACATTTGTTGATTTCTGAGGTTGTGACTTGCCAGACTTGGTTATTATACTGAAGGACAGGACATTTTGTTGTTTGTTTGTGTTTTTTTCCCCAAAAAATGGAGAAGAAAATAAGGGACTGAAATGTAATTTTGACTCAAGTGTCCCTGAACTACTCCTGTTTCATATCCACGCATTTCAACCCAATTTCAGTATCATGCAGCGTGTTGAGTAATGTTACACTTTAAATTGGAATGTATTTCTCTAAAATACTTATTTACATACAGTACAGGCCAAAAGTCATTGATGTTTTTACAGGGCTGTAGTGGTGGTTTGTATCTTTATTTCTACCAAGAAATACGCAGGAAGTATGTGCACAGTGTTGAAAAACAAACACAAATGGCTTCTGCAGGTAAAAAGATGATTTAAGAAAACATTAAGACACTCGGCCCCAGAGTGGTTCAGATTTACAGAATCTATTTATACACTATTTACTAGACAAATATTAGTAAAAGAAATACACAAACTAGAGAGCGCAGACCTCTGACAAGGTAATGTTTGTACTTTCCTCCACTAGATGGTGCTGAATGACCTGATATGCAGTTCAGTGCCACCATGCCCTATCTCCCAATGATAAAGAAACCTTTAAAAAGTTTCTGGATCCAGACGGTGATCCGGATCACCACCAAAACTGAATCACTTGTTCCTTGTCCCATCTCTAACAATTCCTGAAAATTTCATACAAATCCATTCATTACTTTTCAAGTTATTTTGAACACAAACAGATAAATGCCGGCACAAACATAACCTCCTTGGCGGAGGTAATAAGTGTGCAAAATGTGTCCCTCATAACCCTGCAAACACAACAAAGCTAAAGGCTTCCTCAGGCTTTTAAACAGTAACTGTATCTTACTGACATTTCAGTGGAACTAATCAGATTTTTGGAGCTTTGTTTGTCTATTTTAGTTATGTCGTGTATTGAACCGTTCACTTGAACAGCAGATATTTCTATATGAAGGTTTTCTTGAAGCTTTCCAAATTGTACAAATCCTTCATGACAGGATACACTTATCTTGGCTTTGTGCCCTTTCTGTATGTCTTTGATTTAGGAGTAGGAAAAGCAGAAATATGCCTCAGGCTTCAGCTTCTCCCTTTTTCAGTTACTAATTGTGTTAATTATATGTTCTTTATATGTGTGTTTTGCACATAACAGAACTAAAATATTCATTCATTTGATGACATTACATGGCCATTTCATTTGCTTTAAACATCTGTGAATATCAGCATCCGTCATGACGTACGCTACCGTACACTAGGTGCTTGGTACAATTATAAGCCGCCGCCTCCAACGCCTCGCTGAAGCTGCTTTAGGTCAGCACCTCACATTTTCCTCTGACACCATTTGACAGCTCTGGCAACAGCTCTGATAGGTAAAGGTCAGAGAGGAAGATTGTGTGCACTCCTATAGAATACAGTTGCTTGAGCTGGCTTTTATAACCAGTGCTTTGTGCTCACTTCTGAGATTTGGTTTGTAACTGAAGTACATGTGTGGAGGAGAAGGGCACTCAAGTGGAGCCCAGCTATTACCTTCAAAGCCTGTAAAAGATAAGAATTGTGACCATCACAGGGAATCAAAGACATGCATTTTGCCGTTTATTTCTTTCTTTTATTTCTTCCTTTGAGATGATTTCAAACCCTCCTTCTGATCATTAAGCCTAAAGGCATTCCCCCATTTGAAGCTCCTCAGTTGTTCACTCTTAACCAACTCCTTTTCTCCCTCTCCTCCTTTTGTTGAATACAGAAGTTTTAAGTTTTACAATATGAAGATTAAAGATCAAACACAGAAAGTGGTGCCTGTTTCAATTCTGTTCCACTCATACTTTATAACTCAAACAAAGGGATCGTCATCCGGGGCATCTTAGACTAAAAGGCTCTTATGGTATGGGCAACGAAATTAATTATCTATACATGTTTAGTGTTGTTGCAGCTTTGTAGTGAAGTATTCACATCTGGAAGCCTTACAAGCTCAACACAGGTTGTTACAGCTGGAATAATTACACTGCTCTACAATTTCTTATAAATCTCTGCTTCAGACATTAAATGTGCTAAATCTTGCATAGTTTAATAAGATGAATCAGAAAACAAATGACCAAAGTGCTGCTTAGCTCATGTTTTCAGTATATATGATGGTGTGTTATTCCATATATGTTGGTTTATGTACATTTATACAATGGTTTTATAAATGTTCCACTAGAAAGAATCAGAAAAGTGAATGTATTGTGTGAAAACGCAACTGCAAAAGAGAGAATGCAACCACACAAAAGAAAACGCAAAAGTGAAAACGCAACAACATTAACCAAAACGGAAAGGGAAGGTACCCTCAGGTGACGTAAGGGTGACGCAATGATTGCTGATTGGATGAAAGAAGTTGTCCGTCTTTTGACCCAGAAACACATTTTACACATTTTTTCTTTTGAAAATGAGCACCACCAGTGATAATTTACTCACTGCTATTAAAACATATTTTCATGCAGGACATAGCTATACTGGGATACTAGATATGACAAAAGACAGACAACTCCTTTCGTCCAATCGGCAATCACTGCGTCACCCGAGGGTACCTACCCTTTCCATTTTGGTTAATGTGGTTGTGTTTTCTCTGTAGCAGTTGTGTTTTGCACTTCAGGGCCACCATATATAAGTACCACTGCTCTACAATTTCTTAGAAAATCTCTGCTTCAGACATTAAATGTGTTAAATCTGACATAGTTTAATCAGATGAATCAGAAAACAAATGACCAAAGTGCTGCTTAGCTCATGTTTTCAGTATAT
>JAQQZY010000001.1:15060496-15073911 GCA_030068375.1 Ostorhinchus rueppellii
TAAAAAAAGTACAAACACTACCTTAAAAAAATACAAACACTACCTTACAAAAAAGTACAAACACTACCTTAAAAAAATACAAACACTATCTTGGCAGAGGTCTGCGCTCTCCGAGTGCTTTTCTAGTTGAGAAATCAAACAGAGCTCACAGTGACAGAGATGCTGGAGGGTTTTATCTGAGTGGACGCCTGCCTCTGGAAGCTGCTGGGTGTTGACCTGGAGGTGGCGCTGTCCTCTCCTTTTAGACGGAGCACAAAGTCCCCTGCTGGGACATTAGTGAATGTCACCAGGAAGCTACCACTTCCCACTGACTGTGGACGACAGAAAGACACGTATAACCAAAGAAAAGTCTCCACAGTCTATGCTGAACGCTGTCACTGTTCTGTGTGGTGACGTACCTGTAACGTGCCATTGACCTCTGTCGGTCCGGAGCTGTCAAACAGTGTGACCTCTTTGACGGTTACTGTGTCACTTCCTGTCACAGTGACCAAGATGGTGGCATTACTACCTAAAGGTTGTGGCAGGAAAGAAAAGAGGGGAAAAAAAAGAAGTAAATATGGATGATTTGGGATTGATCACACATGGACATCACAACACCATGAGGGCAAGACCACTGCGACATTCCAAAAGGGAAAAAAAAAGTACCAAAATGTAAAAATTCGCATAATGTGCTATCACAGGGGTGAAATAAACGGCATTGTTTGGTCTGTCAAGAGATGGTTGTGACAGTAAAAGAATATAGCATTAAGACAGATTGTTCAACCACGTGCACCAAAATAATTTTACAGATGAGTGGATGTGGATCAGTCCAGCTTCACAGTTACCTAATCTGACAGAAGAACCAACGTCTCCCCATGGTGCTGAGTTGATAAAACTGTGCATATTAGTAACACAATACAATAGAATTCTTCAGTGATATGTTTGTGATTTGTAACAATATAATTTAGCGGTTGATTTTTGGAGGAAAGTAACCCAGTGTGAATCAGTCTGCCATGTTATTTTCTGAACACTAGAGCCACCAATAATGCAATATCTCCTAATACAGAACCTCCATCAGGTCATTTTCACCCCTGCAGGCTTTTAGAATTGCAGGTTATAAGTCTGTCACTTAAACACTGCATGATGTTTTTGTTTTGTTTTTTCAGATCAAAACATATGAAATACCATAATATCAGAATTTCCCTGCATTAATATTTCTTTCATTGTAGCAATATAACAATAAACATTCACTTCAGTGAAACTATTATTGATAAAAATATATGTAATAAAATGTGAGAAAGCTGTCAAACAGATAAAAAAAAGAACATTGCTCATAAATACTGAACACTGGAATAATACTGCTTTTACTCTTTCACTCCAGAATCCCCTAAAGGAATAAGATGATGTATAACATACTTTTCTATTTTTATTTTAAATTCATGGACTGGGAGACATAAGGCTTTCTTCAAACAAAATTATATACATTTTAATAGATAAGAGAGGTCAAAATGAGCTTATGGCGGTTCTAGTGTTAAGTGTAAGTTTTTCATGTTTCAATGTGTGGATTCTTTTTTACTTAACAGTGTTACTCACCTCTGGATTAGACTAACTATGGATGAATGTACTCAAGAATAAGAGAATAATAGGATGATTCCAATAAAGATTCTGTTCTTTTCACAGTTCTAAAGATGTCTTACCTGTGAGTGGACGCCCCTCCTTTCGACTATAATCACCGTGGGCTCCTTCATGTGCTTCTACAAGGTCATAGATGAAGTTCACTGAGCTTTGACCTGATGCAAAAGAAAAAAAAATACATATTAGTTCCATTTAAATTAGGATTTTAGTGAGTTTTGAGTGAACTCCCCCTGACGTTACTGACCTATGACTTTGACTGAGTAGGGATCATTAGAGTTGACACTAATTTCCCATAATCCCGTTTGGTTCTCAGCATTAATACTTAACCGGCGGAGGTTTCCTGTTGTGGTTAATGTTGCCAGAGGACCACTGGACTCGCTGGAGCTTTGAGTAACACCTGAAGAAGAACTTTAGTGAGTAATCAGGGTGTTCCAGATAAACACTGTCATGATCTGTAGACTCCACCTGCTTCTGCACAGGATGTGAACTATTTTGTTTCATTACTAGATAAATAACAACACCTGCAGCGCTGGTGAAATTGAAGGTGAGAGATGATCTTCCTGTGACGTAGGCAGTCAGGTTCTTTAGAGATCCATCAACAGTAAAACTGAAATGATCTGGTTTTCCAGGATTGCTCACCACCTGAAAAACTGTCACCTACAACAAAATGGATGTGTGAACATGTGTTTTATAAATATATATATATATTTATATTCAGTGGGTCAATAACAGTCTCTGTGACATCTTACCACAGCACTGGTAGAGGAGTCCTCTATAACCGTAGTGGCCTCAGAGAGGTCATCCTTGGTGACCTCAATGGCCTGACCTCCAGATGCTCGTGCTAGGTCATGGTACAGCTGAGCATCCGCTTGGCTCATGGCACGTGGCCTCACCCCGTGAAGGCTTCTGCGCCGCCGACTGGCCAGGACATCCGTCAGCATGAAAGTAACCTAAAGACATGGTGACAGATGTAAAAAACATATACAGTACAAGTTCTGTTTGTAATTTAATGCATGGTTCAGACTAGGAAATTTAAAGACATTCATTGACAAACGTTTGACCTTTCAAGGTCAAAGGTAATGGCCCCAAATGAAAGGTCATATGTGACTTAATATCTATTGCCAATAGTAATTGTATCAATATCTTCAACTGTTTTGAAGTTATAACTTCATAAACCAAAGGGGATTTTTAACATTTCAAAAATTCAAAAATCAATAATTCTCAATTCTTGTAACAAACCTGGTAGACCTTACCTTATCCTGACTGACTGTTTCGGAGAAGAAGATTCTTGAAAAATTGTTTACGGACGAAAACTGATACCAACAGTCACTACCAGTGATCCCACTGAACTCAAACCAATTTAGTCCATCAGATCCATTGGACTAAACATCAGCAGAATTTATTCATATGGAATGTTTCCTGCACTTGCTGACACAGACTGTACATTATTATTTGTTTAAAGGTTGTGTTGGTATTTGCAGACCTTACGCTGACTCTTACCACAGATTTGGAGCTTTCTATAAGAGCAGTGATGGTGCTTTTCAGATGAGCATCTTTAGCGGGAGCATCGGTGAAGACGAAGATCTCAGAGGTAGACGGCGCAGTAGTCAAGGCCAGCTGTCATTTGTATGAGTGACAGGAAAAACAACTTTTCACTGCAGTGATACATAGAAGCTAAAATAAAATCAGCTGTGCAATAAGTAAATAATGCACAAAATTTAAAAAAAAAACAAAAACAAACCCTATAGTTCAGTTTATTACCTTACGATTACAGTACTGTATGTGTGTGTGTGCGTGTAGTATTCTGTTACACACTTTTCCTAGTACACTTACTAAAGTGCAACTACACTAACAAACCTGAAGTCCAGACAGGCACATCTCTGGGATGTCTCCTCCTCCACTAGCAGTCAGGGCGTTGATGCTGTCTTTGAAGATGTCTGCATTCGTTGTCATAACCAGAGGTCCAAAACCTGCATATTTAACAGAAAACCAACACTGCTGCTAATTTTTTAATCATTGTTATTTTAGTGTTCAAATACATATTTTCTAGTGGTAGATGTCTGCAGTTACAATGTATTTTTCATGCTAATAATAGAATGTGAAGAGAGAGATTGACACCTAATTAAAGTCACTAAATTCATTCAGAACGACCCCTACCTGGGTCGTTGAAAGGTACCAGTATGTAAGCAGAAGGCTCCTGCTGCGTCCCCCTTTTACTGTCAATGATTTCAAAGGACACTCTCTTTGCTTCTGCAATGTCGTCACTCATACTCCCCGTGGTGTCAATAACAAAACACAGCACAGTGGACTGAGAGAGGCCCATAAGTCTGGAGGAGTGTAAGAGAAAGCAGTGACCAACCAATTCTCCCATGATTCTGGAGCAATTTATAAGAATAAAAGTACACTTGAATCGTACTGCAGGAATTTCTTGTTTCCAACTGCTAGTCTGATGTCCTCCAATAATTCCACAGTGGCATTCACAGCCAAATCAGCTGCTTGGTGGTGAAGTGATCCATGACTGGAGCCAGTGTCATCCTTATTGATGCCTCCAATTGGGTCCTTTTTGCTTGTCTTATCAAAGGAGCCACCGTGACTGCATTTACCTTCGACCACAGAGGAAATAATAATCAAAAAAAGACTTGATTTTTCAATTTTCAAATAAGCATCTACATCAGCATAGGAGATATGGACTAGTCCAAGACAAAACAACATACAAACATAAACCCCAGCCACCCAAAGGCTCAGAGAGAAGGGGATCACCCCCTCCCAACACACGCCCCTCAAGATTAGTCAAGATTTCATTTGTTCATGTCTGATGAATATACATTGATTCACATTTAAGACAAATTAAATGTCTGTAATTTGTCAGGTAATAATCCCGCCGCGAATTACCTAGCACTACTGTGTTTACTCAGATAATACTACGTCCCGTGTGAATGACTGGCCCGTAGCCAGGGGGGATCGGAAGGTTTGTTCTTTTGAATGACTTTTTTTTTCTCATTATGAATGACTTTATTCTCATTAATAATGACTTTATTCTCATTAATAATGCCTTTTTTCTCATTAATGACTTTATTCTCAATGACATTTTTTGTTATTAATGACTTTATTCTCATTTATGACTTTTTTTCTCATCATGAATGACTTTATTCTCGTGAATAATGACTATATTCATATTTATAATGACTTTATTCTCATTAATAATGCCTGGGTTCTCATTTATAATGCCTTTATTCTTATTTATAATGGACTTTTTCTCATTAATAATGACTTTATTCGCATTTATAATGACTTAATTCGCATTTATAATGACTTTATTCGCATTAATAATGACTATTCGCATTTATGACATTTTTCTCGTTATTAATGACTATTCTGATTTATGACTTTTTTCTCATTTTATTCTCATTTATAATTACTTTATTCTCATTTAGGATGATTTTTTCGCATTTATAAAGACTTTATTCGCGTTTATAATGCCTTTTTTCTCATTAATAATGACTTTATTCTCATTAATAATGAATTTATCCTCATTAATAATGAATTTATCCTCATTAGTAATGACTTTTTTCGCATTTATAATGACTTTATTTAAATATTTCATCCATCCATCAGAATCATCCCATTTCTATGTGCACAGTAGAAAATAAGATGTTGATTCTCTTGTATTTGCCAGTGAGTTATATTTAAATTTCAACTCAATAACTTAATCAGTTATTTTTTTAGTGGCTTAAATTTTTTGTTTTATTTTTACAAAATTTTATAGCATTTACAGGAGCATAACTAGTGGAGCTTTCACCTCCACTTTTCACCTGGTTCACTGTCTGTGTTAATTGCCCAGCCTTAATTCCTAGACTAAAATTATTATTGTGTCTGACTTTTAAATACAACAACAGAGACAGACAGAAGGAGAGGAAAAACAGACAGACAGAGGAGGGAGAGCAACAGACAGATAGACATTAAAGGAGAGCTAAAGAGACAATGACAGAGAGCAATAACAGAAAACTGAGGTGAGCAACAGGCACAGACAATGAAGTCACAGCACAGTTGTAGGAAGATTTGAATAAGACAGAACACTTCAATTTATATCAAATTATTCATTCATGTTAAGGTTTTAATGACCATAGAGATAGTGCACTTCAATTTAACTAATTCATGTTCATTTATGTTAACAGTGGAGAGCAACAGACCCCACCCCACCGCCACAGACAACAGAGTATAGAGACAAAGTTAGATAACAGAGAACTTATAATGAATAAAAAAATGTCTAAATTAAAAGATTTGAAGTGTGCTCGTGTATTTGGGGGGTACGGGAGTAGGGGGCCAGATGATGTCCACTTTTGGGGAAAAAAGACCCCCCCCCTCCACAGTGCTGGCTACGGGCCAATAATAATAATAATAATAATAATAATAATAATAATAATAATAATAATAATAATAATAATAATAAAGAGAAAAGGGGGCACACAGACTGTCATCATGAAAAAATAAAATAACGATGACAGTCTGATGCATATTGCTTGTGTTAATAGTCTGTCTTTTTGTAAACAGTTATATGATACCAAGGGTCACTGCAAAACTGAGGAGAGAAAGGAAAAAACAGAAGAGGAAAAAAGATTTTGGCGAAAGCAACCAGCAACTTGTTATGACAACATAAGCAGCACTATTACAAAATGATTATCCAAGTTAATTAATGAGCAGTCCCTGTATGTTACCTGCAGGTTTTTCTGGTGAGAACGGGTTGAAATAGCCTGAAGTGAGAAGTCCCTGCTGCTGAAGATCAGGCAGAAGGTTATTTTCACAATTGCCATCGATACAGTTTCTGCAGGTTGGAACACTTGGGCCTAGAGCAGGTAACAGTAGAAAGAAACCCCCAATTAAAAAAAAAAAAAATGACACTTCTTTTTTTCTTCCATGTTAATATATTTTACTTTTATTGTTCATGTTCAAATGTTTTGTCCCTTTGTACATCCACTGTTGACTAATGTATGTGTATAAATGATAAGTTGGGATGTAATATTGTTAAAATTGCACATATTCTTTTTGAGAAATTTCAGTTTTTTCTAGTTACTATTTTTTGTGAAAGGATAGTTTGTACTTGTAAAGATTTTCATTATGTAACTGTACTTTTTTTGCACTGAAACAGAGGGGAAAATCATTCAATATCATTATTTCTAGGCTATTAAGTTAGCATTTTACTGGTCTGGCCCTCTAGAGCAGTGCTTCCCAACCAGTGTGCCACAGCACATAAGTGTGCCATGAGAAATCATCAGATGTGCCATCAAAGATCATCCAGTTTCACCTGATTGGTACTTGTATGTGAGGGGTGTGATATAGATACCAATGATCCACTCTACAACAACAGTTTCCCTTTGTAAAGTGAAAATGAAAGTGAACCGGCTCCGATGCGGCGTGTTCTGTTGATAAAGCCCCCCTCACTAGTGATGCACGCATCAGCAGGTTACCCATGGTTCAGAATCGGGTGAGGGGGGTGTGTGGGGGGAGTACCTCTATTATACAGATCTCAATCTGTCAATCAAGGGTCTGTCTGGCCACATCCCTCTCAGCTTTCTTATTCCTGCATCTTTCCTCAATTCCTACTAGAATATCAGCTTCGTGTTTAACTAAATAGGCCATGGTTTCACATTAAGTAAATTGAAATTAGATTTGTATTCGATTTATATTTCAATAAATATACTTTCTGTGACATTTTTGGTTGGTGGTGTGCCTTATGATTTTTCTAATGTAAAATACGTGCCATAGCTCAAAAAGGTTGGGAAACAGTGCTATAGAGATCATATTAGTCCAACCCCTGAACTAAAATGAGTTTGACACCCCAAATTTATGTACTTGTCAATTTTTCTACCTCCTGCGTTAAGTACAATTATATGTGAAGCATCAAATTTAATATTAAGCATTTCTACTTTCCAGAAAAGTTGTTTTTATGTTCTCTCAACTGCAACATGTTGAGAGTTTCAGCTAACTCTCACAGCTAAATATGTGTTGATTGACTTACAGTAGAACTTCCAGAAGATTTACTATAAATACTACTAATCAGTTTCACGTAGAGTCTGTATACTTGGTTGTGTGTGTGTGCATGTGAGGTCAGTGCTGAGGTTCGTAAGTCAGGACAAGGTGTGTATTTGTTAAGTGACATGAGGGATAAAATAACAATGCGCCTAGTATGACTTGCCATTCATGCATGTAGAGTCATCGCAAGTGACATGCTGATTGATTATGAAGATTGCTGAGTTGAAAGATTGCTGCTGTCGAAAATGACGCAAGGAACTGCTACTTACCAGCCAGATTCTCCAGAGTTTCATCAGGTTTGATCAGGGCGGTGTAAGGAGAATTATTCCCCAGCTCCACCCAGTTACTGTGGCTGTAGAAGTCCTAAGCACACAGACATGGACGTTATTTAAAACTGTTTTAATTGTAAACTCTACCCTGCAAAGCTGCAACATAAACCTCTGAACTTCCATCAAAGAAAGCCACAAAGCAGGGGTGTCAAACTCATCTGAACTCAGAAGTCACATTTAGCACAATATGAGATGAAGCAGTAAAATTACAACCGAATAATATATATAAAAACGTCAACTCCAAACTTTTCACTGTGTTTCAGAGAGAAAAAAGTAAAAAATACATCAAGAAAATAAAAAACAAACATACTATTTCACAGGGGGCTACTGGTATTCGACAAGCCAGTGGTGCTCATGGAGAGGGCATGAACAATAGAAAACAGACAAAATTCCAAGCACTCGCTTGGTTGGAAAAATTAGAAATTGTAAAAAGCCTTTATTTCATGGGGGCATGTAGATAAATTCTTTGGGGCTGGAGTTAAAAACACACCAATGCACGTCTGCATGTGGCTTCTTCAGGGTGTTGAACAAAGAATTAATCTACAGACCCTCATGAAATAAAGGTTTTTTTTTACAATTTCTAATTTTTCCAACCAAGTGAGTGCCTGGATTTTTGCCTTTCTCTTTATAGATCAAGAAAATGTTTACATCTACAAACTATCCTTTAAAAAATGTGAGTAACATGAACAACCATGAACATACTAAAATGTATTAAGAAAAATAAATGCAGTTTTAACAACAGTACGCCTACGCTTCTCATTTGCACATGTACATTACAATTTACAGATGGATCTACAAATAAACAAAACATTTGGAAACAGATGGTATATTGCGAAAAATGCTCCGACTTCTGTTGAGGTTGTTTGTATTTGTTCAGGTTAATCACATTTTTTATAAAAGGATAGCTTGTAAATGTAAATACTTTTTCTTTTTTTCACACTAAAATTAAGAGATCAGAGGCTATTATGATAATATTTTACTGATTTGACCCCTTTGAGATTGAATTGGGCTGAATTTGGCTCCTGATCTAAAATGATAGTTGAATTAATTGATGAATTTATGACATTCTTGTGGTTCAAACATGTTCTACACATGAAATCACTTGGTATTACACAAAAATCTGAAGTGAAATTTCTGCATTTGACAAACTCATCCCATGGGCCGGATTAGACCCAGCGGCAGGCTGCATGATTGACACCTGTGTCATAATCTTACCTGCAGGGTGTGACACACTTGTCCTAGAGCCAACCTCCCAGCCCCATAGTTCTCCTGCTTCACGCTGGACTTGACAGCAAACACACCTTTTAACATCAGTAGACAGTAAGTAAATGAGTTCATTCAAAACTGTGGAAACAAATATAGGGTTTTTTTTTTTTTTTTCAGTTATTACAGCTGTACCTGCAGTGATCACATCTCGGCCTCCGGTGAAGGTTTCATCGTCAAAATGGTGCTCCTCACTCAGCGCAAATACCACGTCCACTAATGCATTGGTGAAGTACATACTCGCAATAGAAGTCTGATACCTAACAGTGGACAAAACAGAAGTGGAGGTATCTGTAGAGGAGCAGGCCCTTTGCACCTTCTCTACTGTCAGACTATCATCAATCTGGCGACAAAGAAATGAAGAATGAAAACTATTAATGCAAATATATCCACATCATTAGGTTTTTCTCAGTTGTATTGTATGTATTATTTTTCCTGATCTCAGTGGTTGTTGGTTTAACCCATAAAGACCTGGTGCTACTTCTGTGAATTTTCCCATAAGATTTCTTTCCTCTTGCTGAAGTAATTTAGCACCATTTATTGAAATATTACCCTCTGTGTTTTGCATTGTTTCACTGAAAATCATACATTTTTGTTATATTTAACCCTTTCATGCATGAGCTATGTAAAGAAAGTGTCTAAAAAATTTTTTACATTGATTTTATTACTCAAAATTACACTAAAATTTAAATACATTTTTCCTTTTTTTAAAAAAAAAAAATAATATGATTTTATGAAGATATTGACCCTCCTGAGACCCAAGAAAGTACAAGTTTGGGCTTTTTTTTTTTTTTTTTTTTTTTTTTAAATTAAATAATTGCCTATATTGGAAACACCATGATGCAACAGTTTTTTCAATTTATTTTTAAAAACTTTTTATTTTATGTCTGTTGCTGTGGACAGTTTTTTTTTTCTTCTTTTTTATAAACCTATGAAACTCTTGTCCAGAAACGTGGACAGTTAACCCATAGCTTGGTCTTAGGAGGTTAACTTTATGAGATCACAGAGCAGTCCAAACTCTACAAATAGGATGAACTTTTTATTCCCACTGTATTGCTTAAGGTCTATAGAGACTGCCCCAGGTGGTTTGGAGAACATGGCCTTTATAAACCTTTGGAAAGTGTGTTAAACTATGTGTCCAAAATGTGGGCGTCATGCATGAAAGAGTTTTGAGGCAAGAATTGTTCATGTAGATGTTCATAACAGATAAAAGTTGAGGGTTATTATATCAGAAACAAAGGAAGCTTCTACTGAAAACTGTGACTTTTTCGGTGAAATATATCATTAATGGAACTGAAGACAAACATCTCCATCCACTGCCATTTATCAGAGTACATAGGTTTTACTGATGAATCAATGTTATAGAAGATGACAGTGTTTCCATGGTAACTACGGAGCCTCTGAACGTCCAAATGGGTCATATCTGATGACCATGAAAGAATTTTACAACAATTATTGACATGTATTGATAGCATTAGTGGATCAACAGGTATTGAGCAGTTTAGATCAATAGATGGTTTTGATTAAAGGTAGATGTTTGGATCTTTATGGGTTAAAACTGAGTTTGTACATCCCAAATATGAAAATGCCTTCAACAACTGAATCCACTTTCATCTGTTCCAACTCACAGTCAGGCTGAAGTCCCATCCTTCCTCTGCAGCAATGTCTCGGCAGACCTCTGCTGTCTTTATGAGGACTGCCTTCTGTGTGATATTGCGGTGGGTGCTTGAATTCCCTTTACTTGAGAAGAGTGGCTGGAAGCTGTGAGTGTGGTCTAATAGGAGGAGGAGGACCACCGAAACCACCATCATGACTGTCTGACTCATGATGGAAGATGGACCGGGAATTAGAAGAAGAAATACAGGCGCTGATGTTTTCAAGTCTCAACACCTCTCTGAATGATTTATCAGCTGCAAATAAACTGAACAGAGGTAAAGGTAGGTGAGTTTAATAACCTCTCCAACAGTATGTGCAGTAATTCCTCAGTGGGTTTGTTACAAACAGAGAACAATGAGGTAACTGGCAGTGAACCAGGTGTAAAGAGGCAACAAGAAGCTGGTGAAAACACAAGATGAACTATTAAGTTTAAAAAAAAAAAATGGAATGGGATTATGTTCAAAATTGGCATATGTATTCTATACTTGCATTTGAAGTTTGAAGGTAGACATATACAATGAAAATTTACCAGTAAATGTCTGCCTTTCTCTATATTTAACTTAGTACCAACAAAATAACATCCTGAAATATCTTGAACCAGTTTTTGACCTTATAACCTCTTCTAGTTAAAAAAAAACCAGTTAAAATACCTAATACAATACAAATACATACAAAGCACAAGTCAAAAATATTATTTCTGCTCTCTACTACCTGTGTAAACTTCAGCAGCATTCCATGTTCAGTCTGAAGTAGATTATATTATGTGCAGACCAATGTGTTTCCAGCGTATCTAAAGCTTCTAGGACTGTGTGAGAGAATTTGTACTGTTACGAACACGCACAAAAAAAGGGAAAAAAATGTCATCCCTCCTTCTTTGTTACTGATAACCTGAATCATTTGAGTGATAAGGAGAATTCCACTCCCATACCTCCCTCTCCTTATGTATGTATATATACATATATTTAACATTTGTAAGAACATGGGTGTGACTGTGACACATATGTTTATGAATATTGCATAAGGTGGGTTTGGCAGACATCCATCTACAGAGGTCGAGTTAGACTGGCTCTCTCAATACACCTTCTGACACATTAAGGTTTATCTGACTAGTGTCATTGTTTTCTATTCAGTTTAAGATTATGTTATTGGAAAGTACTTTTTGACTTCAGGAAACTGTGTTGACTATGATCAGTGATTCTATAATCCTTCCTCTCTCCTACCCACTCTGAGTATTGTCTTGTCCGGTCAGTGTCTTTGTGGGTAGATGTCACATCTTTTTTTGTGTGTATTCTGTCCTCTTTGTTCAAATCCTTATCAGGGAGGTGTGGGGTTGTGTATTTGGGGTCATGTCCACTAATGGTGCCTAAAATACACCTCATCATGACTTCAATAAGCCAAACCAGCACTTTTTACCTCCGCCAAGGAGGTTATGTTTTCATCAGCGTTTGGTTTGTCTGTCTGTTAGCAAGATAACTCAAAAAGTTATGGACGGATTTTCATGACAATTTCACAGATTGTTAGAAATGGGGTATCCTACAGATGATTAGATTTTGGTGGTACATTCAGCACTATCTAGTGGATGAAAGTACAAACACTGCCTTGGCGTAGGTCTGTGCTCTGCGAGTGCTTCTTTAGTTTAATTTGTTTTCCAATTAATCTCATAAAGTATGTAAGATTAGACCAGTGTAATGTTTTACACACTGCTGTGGTTTAAAATCCATCCATCCATCCAGCCAGCCAGCCAGCCAAATTTTTAATTTCATTGTTCATATGTATAATGACAATTCTATTCTCAATTTCTTCCCTTTTTTCTTGTCTACTTGTCATCACTTAATTTCAAGTTGTAAACACTTCTTTGTACAACAGCCCCCCCCCTTCATTTAAACTCTGTTTTAGTTGTGTGTGTGTGTTTTTTTTTGTTTTTGTTTTTTTTCGAGGGGGGGGGGGTTTACTATGGCGTACTGGTATACAGAAAGAGCATATTTTTAAACAAAATGGAGTCAAATTCCTTGTATTCTTTTGAAGATATTTGGTGAATAAAGGCAATTCTGATTCTGATGGTTTTTACTT
Organism: Ostorhinchus rueppellii; assembly: GCA_030068375.1. Classification (NCBI taxonomy): domain Eukaryota; kingdom Metazoa; phylum Chordata; class Actinopteri; order Kurtiformes; family Apogonidae; genus Ostorhinchus; species Ostorhinchus rueppellii. The sequence continues at coordinate 15,073,459 of JAQQZY010000001.1, forward strand.
CATATTACTACATATTAACTGAATGACAGCCTGTATATTAGTTTTCTTTTGCTTCATTTTGGATAGAAGAGTCATCACAATGATCTAGGAACCTCAATGGCCTTTTCATTTTCAGTTTTTACAGCTGCATAAGTCCATAAATTTTGAGGCATTAACAACCTCTGGTGCAGATTCGGAGACACTGAGCCACTCAGGAGTTTTAATTAAATAATGTTATGCAACACCAACAGTTTTCTTAAGAAAGTCAAACAGGGTCCTTTTTTTTTTTTTCATTCATCTTCTATACCCGCTTTATCCTCACTAGGGTCACGGGGGTCGCATGGACTCCCAGCTACTTAGGGCGAAGGCGGGGTACACCCTGGACAAGTCGCCAGTACATCACAGGGCTGACATATAGAGACAGACAATCACTCTCACATTCACACCTATGGGCAATTTAGATTAGCCGATTAA
>JAQQZY010000001.1:15101367-15114719 GCA_030068375.1 Ostorhinchus rueppellii
AGTTAGCTGTTCTTACTAGCCCCAGATGACTTAGAACACGTATCAAAATAACAAGTGAAAAGTCTGACTTCTAATCTGATATACTGATAAATATAATTTAAAACAATAATCATATTTATTGTTTAGGTTCATTATGATGTTGTCAAGTATTTTCTTACCTGTGAAGGAGCCATGTGAAAAAGTTAGTGAAGGTTAGCGTCATATAGTTCTATGGTTAGCATATTGATGCTGTGCACTCCACGTGAACCGTCAGGAACAAACACTGCGCGTTCTGGAGTCTCTCTTCTGGAGGCGTGGCTTCAGGGGGGAGTCTGAAGGATTTGGGACTTTTGAGTTGTGTCTTTTCAAAATGTAGCCTGCTCGAGCCATTTTTCTAACATCTTAGACCTCAGCTTTAACTGGTGCTGAAATCGAACCCAGAACCTTCTTGCTGTGAGGTGAGAGTAAACATTTTTGCATTACAAGTGAAATTAACGTTGCTTAACCCCTTGACGCCTGAATTAATTTCCAATTATGGAAAAAAAAAATCACTTGTGTTTTTGCTTGCAAGTAGGTAGTATTTTGATTGCATTTGGAGTGGAAGCAGTTTGATGTGAATTTGCAACAGTTGGCCTTAAGGGGATAAGAGTTAGTGTAAGGTTTTACAAACTGCAAAAATCTCAATTTTACCAAGTGTATTTTTCTCATTTCTAGTCAAAAATATCCTATCACACTTAAAATAAAACATAATCACCTAAAGCAGGGGTGTCAAACTCATTTTAGTCCAGGGGCCGCATTCAGCCTAATGTGGTATAAAGTGGGCCGAACCTGTGAAATAAATTAAACAATAGAAGAACTTTTGAGTGAAAAAGTAAATTTCTGTAATGAAAATGTTAACATCTACAAATTGTACTAGAACATAACACGAACAAATATGAACAAACTGAAAATTCTTAAGTAAGATAAGGGCAATGTTAACAATATTAAGCCGTCGTTTACCATTTATACATGTCAATCACAACTTGGAGATCACAGTGGATCTGCAAATAGACAAAACATTAAATTACAGGTAGAATATTATTAAAATTCCACATACTTCCCAGTGTTTCCGCTACATTCCTTTAGTAGCGCCGTCCTGCCGCTACTAAATCCCCCCCCCCGCTTCTATAAATTTCTATAAATGTTGTGTTTGCTGCAAATACACCACCGCGTCAAGTACGTGACAACTAAAGTAGTCTAAACTATAGATAAGTATATTGAATCATATACTCTAGGGGGTGGGGGAGGTGAATTAGCGAGAGCGCAGTCTTGGAAGTGACAGATCAGGTGATCAGACAGTCGGAATAGGAGTGCATCTTTGCGATTCGGGCAACGTTAAAGAAAAGGCAGACTTATCACGATAGTTTGAGATAACTCGGTCCCAAGGTCCCGCCCGGGAATCAAACCCAGGACCTTCTTGCTGTGAGGCACGAGTGCTAACCACTGCACCACCCTTATTATTACCATTATTATTATTATTGCTATTATTATTGTTATTAAAAATGTTAGTTTGAATTATTTTTTGTTTGTTTTTAGTATACCATTTGGTTGATAAAAAATCTAATAAATCAGTTCTAGAAATAAAATCTGCAGTGAAGTGTCATTTGTTAATGCCATCACGACTCCCCGGCGCGCCTGCCCCCGCTGCAGAAAAAAATCCTAGAGGAAACACTGCTTCCCTTAAGAGATTTCAAGTTATTCACATTATTTTGTAAAAGGCCAGTCTGTAAACTGTAATTTTTGTGTAATGTAACTTTTTTTTTTTTTTGCAGTAATACAAAGAGAAAAAATGGCAGTTTTTATTATTTATAGTTTTTTTTTTTTTTTTATGATAGTATTTTACTGTTCTGATCCACTTTAGATTGAACTGACCTAAAAATGATTTTAACATCCTTGATTGTTCATATCTTCAGTGTAATATTTGCATTTCACAAATTCATCTCGGGGGCCAGATTGAACCCTTTGGTAGGCCGGATTTGGCCCCCAGGCTGGATGTTTGACACCTGTGACCTAAAGAGTAACTTTTCAGTGAGATATAAGAATTCTTTTTAGACAATAGATCTTGAAAATCTTAAATTGAATAAAGCAAAAAATAAATAAAAAAATAAAAAAAAATCTTGAATTAAGCACAAAAAAAAAATAATAAAAAAATAAAATAAATCTACCAATGGAACAAGTGAAAATTATCTTGGTAAGATTTTTTGAAATAAGATAGATCTGTTGTCTAAAAATAAGTTCTTATATCTCACTGAAAAGTTACTCTTTAGGTGATTATGTCTTATTTTAAGCGTGAGGAAACCTTTTGACTAGAAATGAGAAAACATTTGGTTACACTTGGTTAGTTTTAGATTTTTGTAGTGTTGTGTGTAAGTCTCCAATCATCCAGGTCAGGCTAACTGGACTGATGAATATGATGAGAGAAGTAACATCTTCAAGCAACTCCAACTAAGGCCACTTTCCTTTGTGCATTTTTTACATATAGTCATGGTGTTGTAAAGTGACAGCATCACACACCTATGAGTTTACATAATAGGCTAAGGCCGCGCTTTATCTCTTTTACATGGCAAATATGTAAAGCAGTCATCCGTTTTAAAATCATTTCTTTTGCAAATCATGTCAAAAGAGATCCTGATTAAAAAAAAAGATAAAAAAAGTCCCTCCATGATATACTTTCAATAGAAAACAGACCTAGGTTAATAATTTTCAACTGCACATTGGATCATTTATTACAGTATCTATTTTTAATCCTTGCAGTTTGTGTTGCTAATGATATCTACAGCCAAAAGAAGCACGATGCATAATTAAAATGTAACTAAAACATGAAGGATTGTTTAATGATACAGTAGAAAATGCTCAAATCCTGGTGCTGACATTCTAATCTCACAGCTCTAGTAGGAAAATAAATGTAATGAGGTTGAAATGTTCATGTATGGATGGCATATATTTATCATCATCATTTAACTGGTATGAAGAGTTCAGCAGTTTTGTTTTTTTGTTTTTGAGAAAATCTTTTTTATTTCTACACGTGTAAAATCCATGTCTCCATAAAATCCGAAACACAGTAAAATATATGTCATAGCATGTTATCATTTATTTTACATTATTAAAATAAATAGTTGCGTCACATGGAAGAAAGCTCATTTGAAAAAACAAACAAACACACCAAAAAACAAAACCAATATTGCCTGTTAATAATTTGACTGTATTGTAACACTGCACTCCCACAGTACCACCTGGAAACTAAAGGAAAGTTCATTTTTATTGTCTCAGAAATTAGACCTATGCATTGAAAGCATCCAGGTACACAAACAGGGAGCATTGTTCTACCACCAAAGACACCGGGGGTCACTGGATCTAAACCTGTCCCCTGGTCAAGACTAGTGACAGGAGAATGAACCCAGCTACATGCTGTTGTTAGCAGGGGAACCAGAATACTGAGAAAACCTGCACAGCACAGGAAACCTCTACAAGTTCCACACAGTGTGGCCTTGGTACAACTGTCCATCTTGTGTTCCCTCTCAGTAGGAGGTGCACTAATGTCTTCCGTGACAGTATCAGCAACTGGTTTGGCTTTAACCCCTAAATAATAACAGATTTGATGTTTATAGTGCTTTTCTAGACACCCAAAGTGCTTTATATTATTGATCCATTATTCATTCACTCTCACATACCCCCTCTGGTGGTGGTAACCTATGTATGTAGCTACAGCCGCCCTGGGACAGACCGACAGAAGTGTGGCTGCCAATTTGCGCTCCGACCACCACCAAACATTCATACACCAGTGTGAGTGACACTAAAGGCAAGAAGGGTGAAGTTTCTTGCCCAAAGACACAACGGACAGTGCAGGATTTGAACTGCCAGTCCTTTGACAATAGAATGACCTGCTTTACCTCCTGAGCCACAGCCACCCCAAACAGACCATAAAGACCTACACAGGAACTGGTGACCAAAACCATCTACTGATGTAGAATGTTGAGTAACCTCTGATCCACTAATCCTATCAATCCATGAAAGTAACTAGTGTAAAATACAGTTTGTCATCTTTTCATGGTCATCAGATATGACCCATTTGGACGTTCAGAGACTCTGTAGTTACCATGGAAATACCATCATCCTCTACAACATTGATTCACCAGTAAAACCCATAGAGTTAGATCCATGAAAGTGGCTGTAGGCATGGGCCCCACTGACATTTATGGGCTCCAAGACTGCATTATCATTGTGGATCTGTCGGATGGGGGGGGGGCAAGGTGTGTCACTTGCACTAGCATAAAAATGAAAGCATAACTTAACATTGTTGCAATGTTCATCTCCCAACTTCCATACCTCTCATGTACGGCGGATCTTACAGAGCATTTTCAGAATTTCTACCCTGTATCCATGGGGCCCCCTCCACTGCTTTATGGGCCCCCACAAACACTGGGTCCCATGAATTTGTCATGTTTATTCCCCCTTATTGGTGCACCAAGTTGAAGGTACTTGATTTTACATTCAGTTGTTGATGTATGTGCTGAACAAGTCACTTTTCTTACGTTTTCTCTCTTTCTGATATAATAATCCTCCACATTAATCTGACCTTTGATGAGTATCTGCATTAACAGCAAATTAAATACAGATAAATACCAAATTTTCATGGAAAAAAATGCAAAACACAAAGGAAAATATTATAATAAATGCCTTAAGATTCTGAAACAGCCCATTACAGGGATAACACCAAGGGGAAAAGGGTGTTTTAAGGATATTTTGATTTTTCTGGTCAATAAAACTGTGTAAAAACATAAATGTCAGTAAGCAGATGCTTGTGTCAACCAAGTTTTTTAGTTTAGTTTACCTTTGCAGTAATATATTTACATATGTTTAATGTAGGCTTTAATAAGAAACTAGTATTTCCAGTTAAAACATAGTATTTATTACAATTGTAGTTGATAAATTCATCCTATTTACAGTAATAACTTTTGTTGCTTAATATTGAAATTAACACATTAACACAACCACTGAATATTTATCTGATCACCGATGCTACATCTGCCAATATTATTTGTAAATGCTAGTTTGATAGAGGATTCTTCAGCTGGCACAGGGAAACAGAGGAGCCCACACCAAACCCAGCATACAGAGGTTCACTAAACTGGGCTTTGAATCTGTGAATAAGCTCCATAGTGTCTGAGACTGAGTAAAATGCCACAGTGTTGCCTGCATAGTCTAGGTACACACCAACCCGTGAAGCCCTGGGAGCATCAGGAAGGTCACGATCTGCTTTGTTGTGCCAAGCAGAGTAGCCTGAGTCTGAGCAAAGCAGACTCCATGACTTGTCGTTGTAGCCCAGCAGACTGTGGGAGTTCTTCCCCTTTCGACTGATGCTCCTGTAGGCCACCCCGACGGAGAACTCCCCACTCCACTCGGCCTCCCAGTAAAACCTGAAACCGGTCAAAGGTTCCTTGCATAGGACCTGGGAAAAGCCGTCAAAGCGGTCAGGATGGTCTGGGTAAAACTGGATTGTTTTCTTCCGGGTGACCCTCTGGTTCCCGTCGGACAGTACCAGCTCTTTGTAGACGGTGTTTGGATCGAAGGACATCTTGCAGGAGTCTGAGACAAAATATACACTTAGTTAACGGGTATATGGTTCAAAGACATTTACTCAACATGTCAAAGTGTTATTATTTCCTCTTCCAGATTTACATGGTACTTGTGATGAAGTATAGTGCACCATTATTGTTAGTAATTCACTAAATTCTCTTGCCAAATTAAAAAGTGACCTTTTTCATGCACTGAAATATTAATGACAGCTCAGCCCACATATCAGAATGCGTCTGACGACAGCTGATCTCAGTGCCAGTCAGCTGATTCTTTTCTGTACATACTATTGGTTAATCTCATTCAAGATGCCATATTTAAACTATTGAACTCTGACTACCACTTCAGCCTGTTGACTTGGCTGGTCTTCTTCACACTATCCATCTTCACCTTTACTTTCATTCTGTATCTGATTTAAGGGAAAGACGCACCAAATCGCTTGCTGATCATCACCAGAAAAGGTAGACCAACTGATCAGTTGGCTCCCATCTCCTCGACATGGTCAAAAAAGTGCAAAGAACACACCAAATCGTCTACTGACTTGAGCATACATTCTGCACTTGTGCAAGACATAATGTCTTCATAACAGCAAGCAGCACTAATCTGTATTGTGGCCCGGAACATCTCTCTAGACCAAAATGCACAGCTCACTGTCGTCAGTCATTGTTGTCAACAAAGTGTTGAGTAGTCGAGAGGGATTGTTGTACATTTTTACTTTTATCCTATAGTAACTTGCATGCCATTGTGTTTTTCTTTACCTTCCATGCTGCTGGAACTGTGAATTTCTCTTTGGAGATTAATGAAGTAAGAAAGAAAGAAAGTATCTATCTATCTATCTATCTATCTATCTATCTATCTATCTATCTATCTATCTATCTATCTATTGAATGGATGGCTAGTAATAAGAAGATACTGGCGTTGTTAGCTCTCAGGCTTCTTCTTGTGGAAGAAGAAATATTCTGGTCTTCTTGTTCACTGATTCACTAGTCATGGATTATCTCCACACCAATCAAACTGGTCAGGACTGAACAACTGGGTGATGGTCGATTATACATGTTGAATCGGCTGAAAAGAATGTCAACAGCATTAATGATGGCCAATTGCACAGAACACACCAAACAGCCTCATGCTACCAACCTCACCAGACTGCATGACGACATCCAACCACCGAAAATTGGGTTGGTGTGTCTTCACCCTTAATTGTCTTGTGCTTTCAGACAGAGCGTTCTGGCTCTATTTTGGAGTCTCAGAACTTTGGTGCTTTCTAGAGAACCAACCCACATTCACACAAATTCCCACTTGTCTTCACAACCTAGAAAATGATACGCCCACTGATGATGACAGGGTTCACGAGGAAGAGCCAACTTATTTTGATTCCAGCCAAGAACCAAATTTTCAGGTTCCAATCCTTTCTGAATTACGTGGTGGCCATTTCAAAATTAGGTTCTGGAACGAAACTAAATGTCATTTGTTGTCATTGAGGCCTGCTGTGTCCTGTTTCCTATGGAAGGTCTTGTTGCTGCTCTCCCTGCCCCATCCTCCCTGTGTACTCATAGAAGAATCAGGAATGTGTGCATTTCCTGCTTAGATTTCCACCATCTGCACATGGAAAGGTACGAAGGTTCCAGAAAGTGATTCTGACTGAACTGTATTAATGAACAGTGAACGAGCAGACAAGAATAATTACATATCATACTTTCACTTCAAAACCATCCCCCACCACCCACCTTATTAGAATAGAATATTGCTGAATAGATGCATCATACTCACATCTCAAGAAGTCTGTTCTGGTTTTTGGCTCCTGAAAGTCAACTCTGGAAGGAACTGTTTGGATATGAAAATGTCAGACACACTGTGTAATAAACTGGCTTTTGTTAATAGACTCTATATTTGTGTTTTTTAATAATTCACTTACCTTTCAGCCGTTTGTCTCCATTTCTTGGTAGAAGTATGTAGACAGGGGTTTCACTCACTGTTAAAGCGATACAATGACAGGTTACCATGATGTGATGACAGGATATTGTGTGAAAAGAGGTGGCATATAATCCACAGAAGAGGGAAATATTTCTCTTAGACCTGTCCTGTTTTTCTTTTTTCACATGTGAAATTTAATAATAACAATGGATTAGATTTTTATTTTGCTTTACAAGTCACCTTCTCGAGGCGCTTTTTACATTATTGATCCATTATTCATTCACTCTCACATTCTCCCTCTAGTGGTGGCGGAAGTGTGGAAATTTTCAGGAAATTTTGTGCCTACAACCCCTCCGACCACCACCGAACATTCACACACCAGTGTAAGTGGCACTGAAGGCAAGGAGGGGTGAAGTGTCTTGCCCAAGGACCCTACGGACTGACTTGGAGAAAGTGGGATTTGAACCACCAACCTTCCAGATATTGGACAACCTGCTCTACCACCTGAGCCATAGCCGCCCCTAGAATGAGAGCTACATACACCCAGATTTCTCCTATTTGACTCCTTCTATTTCTCCTGTTTAAAAAGACCACATCTAATATAAGCTGGGCCTTTTCTCTGCTTTTTCTGCTTTTCTTTGCTTGTCATTTTTTTTTGCTCGGTGTGTGTGTGTGTCTGTTTCCCAACAGCTGTGAGTCATCCTATCACTGTTTCCATCTGCGTAATAAATTGATACACTGAACTTAATCTTTGTTTTTAGAAGGTTCATTTTGGCCACTACAAATATCTGCTGGAACAAACCTGTTTTGGAGATCTTGCTCAGTTCCTTTTTACAGATGTCATCCAGATGTTCCTTCATCTCTGTGGCAGTCTTGCTCATCTCACCAAAGGAGAACTGAGGGTTGATGAGAACTTTGGGCACCATGGCCTCAGGAGGAACGCAAAGTGTCGGAAAATTCTGCTCTCAAGAAATATGAAATGTCATGTCAGAAACAAAGAAGTGCTTTCGCTTTATGAGAAGAATTATCATCTCTCATAAGTAAAAACATGGATATCACAAAAAAGAAGTGATGGTATAGGACTGGATATTCTCTGTGTACTTTTTATAGACGCGTGTGATCATTCATTACCTGTAGAAAGTGAATGTTGTCCTCTGTTTCAAGGATCTGCCGTAGCTCAGCATCTCTGCGCTGTAGCTCCAGTATCTCCTGCTCCAGTCGCTCCACGTAGCCCTCAGCCTGTGACATTGCTGCCTGCATGTTGGCCGTTATCATCTGGTGTATTTCAGCCTTCCAGCGCTCCACTGCCTGGAGCATTTCATGGAATGTCTTATCACTTTCTGCCTGAGCTCGCTGGGCGCAGCTCTAACAAAAAAAAAACAAAAAAAAACATAAATCACAGTTTGTGAGAAGCTTTAAACATTTTTATGTCACCACCAGATGGAGCCAAACACAGGTTTTTGCTAAGTACACAAGTGACTGAGCTTTTCTGGAAGGTTTACTTGTTTTCCTTTTTTCACAGTTATATAAAACTAATGACTTTGGTGTAAGTAAAGTCAACAAGTGAATAAAAGCAGTGAAAACATTAGTAACTGAGTCACTAATACAAAAAATAAGTCAAAAATGCTGGTTGGCTGTAGTTTCCAACATAAAGTCTTGAGTAAAATGTGAAATTAAGAAGTAATGTTTGTCTCAAAGCCATAAATCTATAAATCTACTTCACATTATAATACATTCACTTTACTGGTTCTTCCTAGTGAAAGATTTATCAATCTGTCGTATAAATGTAATATATATGTGTAATAACTCTATCATATACATTGAAAACATTAGCTAACCAGCTCTTCTGTTATTGTCATTTGTCCAATTCATATATAAAATTTAGAATTTTTAATCTCTGAGGCACATAATTTGACAGAGAAAAAAAACCAATATTAAAATAATAAGAATCACAATGTAGGTCAGTGATATCTTTTGCATTTTAAGTGGTTAATTTCTCACTCTGTCTGAACGTGAGAAAAACTTTTTTTTGTCTATTGTCTTACTTTGAGGACGTCCACATTGTGCTTGAGTTCCTGCAGCTCCTTCATCCTCTCCTGGATAATGTGCTGGACCTCAGACTGGGTCACCACCAGGACTTTCTGGTAAACCAAACAGTTTACAGTTATTTCAGGGTATATTACTGTGGATGTTGTAAAGAATGATCCTTCCTTCAAAACTAATAAAAAAAACCCCAAACCAATAAAAAAAGTTTACACTGGTTCACGATTTGCCAGAAATACAAGAGAATATATTGAACAGTGGAGATGTAATTACCTTAGAACAGATGCACTTGCAATTATAATTATTATTATTATATTGTTGTTATTATCATGAGATAATAAGGCTTGCATTTAATGATTGGGGTGAACTGAATGTTTTCTTTCACAGATGTCTTTTCTTGGGCTTATGCAGAGGCCTTTTTTCACAAATTCCGAGCTGTAGTGTTAACTATAAGTCAGAATTTGCCTTTTTTTCTCACCTCGAACCCTAATGTTTCCTCTTTTTTCTACTCTGTGAACACGGAGCGCATTAAACTGCGATCTGCCAGTACAACAGTACCTGTACCCCAATGTATGCCCTGTTGTTTAAATGTAATCTTGGTCAGTTTTAACTGGAAACTGAATTGCCCCTCAGGGAAAAATAAAGTTGTCTGAGGTCTGAAGTCATTTCTACGTTGATTGAAGAACAGACTAATTTGTTGGTCGATAACAGCTATCGCTTTCTTGATCAGATACTAGGGTTGTTAAGGCTGGTGTGACACTTCTATTATCTACAAATAATAAGAGGAAACATCCTTTTGTTATCCTGTGATCATGGAGGTTGATCATCATCATCTTGTAATAACTATGTTCACTTCCACAAGGTAAAGCAACTCACAATATATGACAAAACAACCTTTGTTATTTCATGATCAAATGAGTAACTTGTGATTCCAAGCAGCTGCTCCAGGCGTCTGTACATAATGACCTGTTTCTCAATGCGTTCTTCTTCTGCTGAGGTGATGTTGTGGCTGCGGTGCTCTCTGACTGTACACAACACACAGATACACATCTGGTCTGAGCGACAGAACAACTCCAGGCCTTTTTCGTGCTGGGGGCAGATCTTCCTGTCCAGGTGTCCGGTCTCATCCACCAGCTTGTGCCTCTTAAACGTGGACGACTCATAATGTGGTTTGACGTGCGTTTCACAGTAGTAGGCCAGGCACATGAGACATGACTTGACGGCCTTTTGACGACGGCCAACACAAAAATCGCAGAAGGATTCTCGGTGCATGTATGGAAATGGAGTGAGCTCCGGAAGCTGGCGCCTCGGCTCGTGGTTCACATCTGGGAGGTTGCGTCTGAGCACCGGCCGTGGTGTGAAGCTGGCACGGCACTGTGGGCAGGAGTAGACGCCCATGTGGTCAAACTGGTCCCAGTAGATCTTGATGCACTCCAAGCAGTAGGTGTCACCACAGGGGATGGTGACCGGGTCCCTCATTACATCCACACACAGTGGACAGTAAGTATCAGGTGGTAAAGGGAAACTAGACTCAGCCATGTTGTTGAACACGAGAAAAACTACAAATCAAAACAATTTGGTCACTTGGTGCCACTGGAGGATGAGTAAATATCTAGTCAAAGTCCAATAACATGTTCCTGTAAACCTTCAGCACCCTTTCAAACCAGATGAGTCTCCTGTCACCAGGTATTTAAAGGGATGTCTCTGTTTCTACTATAAACACAAAATGGGACATTTCTCAGAGAATCCAGTTCCAGCATGTGTGTGAAAGTCCTGAGGTCTGCAACCATGACACAATCTGCTTAACAAGCAGGAATGTCTGGTAAACATACACCAAAGGTCAACCTGTCAGCAACATGAAATACTTGATCAAAACTGTGACTTTAAAGAATAAGTTCAGTCATCTCTGATTTATAGTGGAGAGTTCAAGAAGAAGAAGGTAAAGACCCAGTGGTACTTTTATGTCACAACCCAAATGGATTTTTCTCCCTATTGAACCTTTCTTTAGTGATTTATCACCATTTATTATAATATCCTCTGTGCTGTGTATTTTTTTCAGTGAAAATCAGTTATTTTCTTGTGTTTAATTGCAGATTTTCATAAAAGCTCACATTAAAATGGAGGGTTATTATTTCAGAAATGTAGAAAAATGCAGGGAAAGGTGACTTTTCAGCAAACATATTAATAACAACATAAAACAAGTGAATGTGAGAGTGATTGTTTGTCTCTGTATGTTCAGCCCTGCAATGAATTGGGATAGGCTCCAAGTGACCCCCGTGACCCCAGTGAGGATAAAGTGGGTCCAGATGATGAATGGATGAATGAATAAAACAAGTGTGTCCATCCACTGTCATTGATTCAACTCCATGGGTTTTACCGGTGAATCAATGTTGTAAAACAGGGCTGTAAAAGTCATTTTAGTTCACGGGCCATATATAGTCTAATGTAGTATAAAGTGGGGTGGACCAGTAAAATAATATAAATAATAGGATAATAAATTTTAAGTGAAAAGACATAAAATTTTTCCATCTATGAATTGTACTTGAACGACCTGAAAATTCTTAAGTAAAATAATTGCAATTTTAACAGTATTATGCCTTAGTTTATCATTTCTACATGTGAATCACAACTTAGAGATCACAGTGGATCTACAAATACACAAAACACCAAAAAAAAACAAAAAACAGGCAGAATATTATTAAATTTCCACATACTTCTCTTAAGTGATTTCAGGTTATTCACTTTTTTTTTAAAGGCTAGAATGTAAATGTAAACATTTTTGTGTAATTCTTTTTTTTTTTTACACTAAAACAAAAAGAAACATTTACAGTTTTCATTATTTGTATATTATTATGATAGTATTTTACTGGTCTGATCTACTTTAGATTAAATTGATTTAAAATTATTTTAACGTCCTTGATTGTTCATATCTTCAGTGTAATTTTTGCAGTTCACAAATGCATCTTAGGGGCTAGACTGAACCCTTTGGTGGGCCAGATGTTCGACACCTGTGTTGTAGAAGATGACAGTGTTTCCATGGTAACTATGGAGCCTCTGAACATCCAAATGGGTTATACCTGATGACCATGAAAAGATGACAAACTGTATTTTACACCAATTATTTACATGCATTGATAGGATTAGTGGATCAGAAGTTATTAAACATTTGGTTTCAGGATCAGTGACCTTTTGGGTAATAATGAGTTAAAATAAAAAGGATTTGACCCCTGTTAACATCCACAAGACACATTTCTTTCCAGAATGTACCGTCACAGCACATGCACTTCCCACAGACTTTACTACTTCTCCCAGTCATCTTTTATTTGACACTTCAGCCCAGGTGCATTTTCTAAAAGGGACACAACGTCCTTCACTGCTGTCAACTTTCCATTTGACCAAGCACTGAGTTTCATGGAGGTACCTGATGTCAAAACAACCTGTCCTCGTTTACCCTGTAAACACAACAAAAGCGTCAGTATCATTATGAGGTCACTGACATTGGAAGTACATGACAATGTCCCAGAGGAAAAGACAAAAAATACCCACCACACTTCAGTTCATCTGAGTTTATGGATTATGTATAGGTGACATTTTTAACATTATTAGAAAGAAATGGAACCCTCTAAGCAGATTTTTGCAAAAATAATATAAATAAGATTTTTCTGATCTATTCCTCCACAGGTGTCCAATCCAGCCCCTGGGATGAATTTGTAAAATCCAATCCATTTTATTTCTATAGCACATTTAAACAACAAGAATGTTTCCAAAGTGCTGCACATCATATAACAATAAAACAATAAGAC
>JAQQZY010000001.1:15186362-15198305 GCA_030068375.1 Ostorhinchus rueppellii
TACCTTACTCTGTAAACTACAGTATGCTAGTGTGCTACTGTGGTTTGGCTTGTTGGCTAATCGACATGAGTTCTCGCAAATGCTCGTGAACTTCAGTGACTGGTCAAGACAGCGTGCGCGTTCATGTATTTGTGAATCGTGAAGGGGTGTCAAACTCATTTTAGTTCAGGGGCCATATTCCCCCTAATATGACCCCAAGTAGGCCAGACCAGTAAAATAATAATGGTGAAAAAAGTAAAATTATATTATGATAATTTTTACACCCACAAAGTTTCCTGAAAAATCTGAATAATATGAACTTGAAGGTATTAACAATAACAAGTGCAATTTTATCAATATTTATCAATTTATCAGTTTATCATTTACACATGTGCTTTACAACTATTACAAATACACAAAACCTTTAGTAACCGGTATGATATTGGTAAAATTGCATATACTACTCTTAAAACATTTCAGGTTCATATTTGTTCAGATTATTCCCATTTTTTTTGTAAAAGGATAGTTTGTTAATGTAAACTTTTTTACAATAAAGCAAAGAGACATTTTGAAGTTGTCAGTATTGTTGGTTATTATAATAGTATTCTACTGGTCTGACCCACTTTAGATCATATTGGTCTGTTTGTGGAACCTAAATTAAAATGATTCTGACACCACTGATTGTTCATATCTTCAGAGTAATTTTTGCTTTTCACAAATTCATCCCACAGGCCAGGTTGGACCCCTTGATGGGCCGGATTTAGCCCCCGGGCAACGTGCTTGACACCTGTGGTCTGTGAAAGAAAGTGGAAGGGTTAAATGACTTTTTCTGTCTTCTGTGCTGCACAACAGATACACACAGGTACATCAGACACTTAGCCTCGAGGTGCAGGTGACCCAGTCACTGACTGACCCCTGAGCGACCCTAGGAACTACAACAACCAAAATGCCTGTGTGAAATTACGTCAATGTAACCAAAAATGAACCTGCCTAAATCAATAATAAATAATCCATAAATCAAATAATAAACAATAATGGGGAGAGGGGTTTTCAGCGTTTATTAACATGTTCCAAAATTACTCAAGGCCTCAGACAGTAAGGAAAAGAAGTGGACAGATATATTTCTCATAATATTAATGCACAGGGTGCAAATTGTTGGGGGCGGGGTGGGGGGTGGTGCTAAGTTTCACCTGAATTGAACTGTTGGCAGTCTCAAAATTCACAAACGTCCCCATAAACATAAATACACTGAATACCTTACCTGTCTCTCTCTGTTCATATCAGTATCTGTCTCTCTCTCTCTCTGTGTTTCTCTTTCTTAAATGTCACTCATCCGTTCAAAAAGCTCTTGCTGCTGAGGTCTCAGACATCCCTTTGCTTCTGAAAGAGTTTCGAGAACATAAATGCCACGGAGTCCAAGCAGACAATCTCTGCAAAGTGTTTTCTGCCGTCTCCACGCTCCCGGTGTCAACAGCAGAGCGTGAACGTTGAGTTACTGCCATGAATCACATCCTCACTGTTGAGCACAACAGAATGAACATGTCCACGCTCAACAGTCCTCGCTTCATTGCTGTTGTGTTCGTTACATGCTCAGAAGTTTGCAGAGATGTGGCTGAAAGAAAGTACAGGTATCCCACAGTTCAGTCCGTGCCTTGGTTTCTGGGCCATGGTTTTGTGAGCGTTTTAAAGAGAACAGTTTTTTTTTTCTCCCAAAATTCTGTTTTTATTTGCTTGTCAGGAAAACCTGAACTTCACAGTAGGAACAAATTATATTCCTGTACTGAACAATAGAACCCTTTCTTATTCCTTGACTACTTGAAAACAGTCGTATAAAACAGACATGTGCGCACACAGGGCCCAAAGGGGGCTTTTTGAAATAAAGAAAGTCCTGTTCTGCATAGGGATGTAAAACAAAACGGCGGTATAAAAACACATGGTTATCTACTGTACGCATATCCCAGTATTGTATGAGTATGTGAGTCAGAATCAGGTACCCACGGCAACCCAACGGTGAGTTCCTGTGTACACAACATGTTTAACCGTGTGTCGGGTCGGGGGTCTGATGCAAGTAGGTACAGGCGGGTGTGAGTTTGGAAAACTGGTGGACCCACGCAGTACTCCGATGTGTGTTGAGTCTAAAGCCCTTCTCTATGTGTTCTCTCTCACTGAGGGGCGGGGCTTCCTTGTGGGGGTGAACTTTCGCCTTTTGCCACCACTGCAAAATCAATTGCAGAACCAAAATCTCACAGTTCATTAGGGTGGATTGTCCCATGTAGGGTGGACCGAACAGTACACGATTTTCCTGAATACCTTTGCATCTCTACAGATGACGTGCCAACAGGAAAGCCGAAAATGCCACATGAAGTCTGACATCAGAGCCAACTGTTTACTTAGTCTAATTAGCTGAATTATTTTGACATGATGTGAAATCTTAATCGGTTAGGTTTTATATTACATTTTACTGTCTGACTGAGTTGCTACCATGTTCGCATGATCGACCCTTATCCATGGTGCTGAAACTTGATTAGGCCACTCCCACATTGCAAGTGTGGCCGTCGCAGAAACTTAAAAGTTTCACATATTTTTAGTGGACATTAAAGATGAATGTCTAACGGTAATTGGGCCTACTGTTAACTTTAAAAAGAATTAGGCCTGTTGATTAGTTTTTTTTTCATGATGAAAAAATAAAAAACAAACATACCCCCTCCTCTGTTTTTTGACAAATTGCACTGTGTTTATGCATGTTGATGCCATTTTCAGTCATAATTTACGTTCAGATTTAGACATTATTTGATTAATTTAAGTGATTGCTTACAGTATTATATAGCATGATTGTGATTATATTATGATTGCATTCCTAGTTTGTTATACAGTGGTCCCTCACTATATCGCAGTTCACCTTTTGCGGTCTCTGTGTTTCACAGATTTTTTTTTAGTGCAGTTTTGCTTTTTTTTTTTTTTTTTTCAAACAGTGTATGAACACGCATTGTGTTCTGTGTCCTGATTGGTTAAGGAAGAATGCATGCATTGTGTTCTGCATCCTGATTGGCTAAGGGACCATACACCATTGTCAATCAATCTCCTCCGAGCCGTGTTTCCTGTACAGTACAGAATGCATTCGGCTAAATGTACATAAATGTTCTATCCTGTCAGTGTGACTCTGAAGTGCCGTATGTTTGCAAGAATACATATACAGAATGTTGCAGAAACGTTCTGCACCGATGAAGGCACCTGAGGTCGCACCTGAAAGGCTGAGAAAGATCCTAGCCACTTGTGGACATGCCAAAGGAAGGTAGAGGGACGGTCAGAGGAACTGTGGAATATGAGTGAGTCACAATAACTTCTGTGTCCAACCTCATAGGTGGATCATTAAAACGGAACTTTGAGAGTCTTTAAACAAGAGAGAAATGTAAGAAAATGTTAATGCCTGTCTAAGAAAAGTGTATAATGTGTGTGGTGAGGGCTTTTACAGCCTTAAAACATATAAAATAATTGTACAAAATAAAGATGACTCTACTTCACGGATTTCCCCTATTGTAGGTTATTTTTCAAACGCAACCCCCGCGATAAACAAGAGACCACTGTACTGTATTAATGGTTTGTGTTTCAGTTTAGTACTGTACATGTCAGTGTACATTATATTGTGCAGAATGTGTCAGAGATGCAGAGGAGATAAGAGCGGGCGCCGACCTATGACATATTTAGTTCACATCTTTATAGAAAGTAAATACTATGTGTTTGTATCATTTTGTGTGAGAATTCAGTAAAGGACGGTGCACACACTGTTTTCTACCGCCGTTAAACCTTAAACATGTGTAGAGACTTGCTTTTTCCGTCTTGGAGTGGTTATGTACATGAATATGTTAAAAAACACTGACTGATTAGAAGAAAGGAACTTTAGCCAGTACAGTGCATATATGCAAACTCTTTCAAAATATCGCAACGAAACTGGATCCTTATCAAAAAATACTATGAACTGTACTGGAGGTTATTTATAAAAAATTGTACAATATGTAACGCGAGGGTTCGTTGGTGGTTAATGGGTCACTCTTGTAAAATAAGGCAGCAGGATGGAGACGGACTTCTTCTTGAACACGACCATTACCGCCACAACACTTCCTAACACATCCTCACATGACCGAACCAACCAATCAGGAGCCAACAAAACCTAGATCAGCAGAAGAAAGTGATCCAGAGAGGCAGATTCAACAGATCATCTTAGCTAGCCGTATTCTACAAATGAGACTATTTGAATGTGAGAATAATAATTCTGTAAACATAAATGTAAATAGTAAACACTGTCAATACATTTTAAACAAATACATGAATTAACTTATTCCCTGGAACATGAATCCACGTCACCATTTCTTCAACACGAATGATTTTAACCACTGAGCCTTACAAATATTATACAACCCTGAGAGGATCACGAGAGTCTGGCTGCAAGACCGCCACTCTCAGGACCGGAAGTTGATTCGAAGCCTTTTAAAGTAAAAGAGAGCGATTTTACCGATAGAACGTATGACCCTTATTTTATGTAAATAAGTGTTATCTGTCACGTTATTCTTGAAGAAATGTTGTTACGTGAACGCTATAGCATGCAAAGTACTAATAACAAAAACAAGAAGTTTTGTGAGAAACCACGTTAGTGTGAATGGATAACGTAGCTTAACCGTTGTGACAAAAATAACGCTATACAAACGCTTTTCATCACATTGAAAGCACATTAGTAGTAATGGATAACGTAACTGAGGAACAGTTGGGATAAAATGATATTGTACAAATTATGTAAAAGTTGTCACTTGAGTTTTACACACCTCGTGGTCTTTGCAGAAATCGGCGTTTCCTCGTTGTTTAAACATTTGTTTACCCCAGTAATCGCAACTTCCACCAACTTCCGGCCCTGAGAGTGCAGGTCTTGCGGCCAGACCCGACCCCTCTCGAGAGGATGGGCAAACAGGAAGAGGCGGGGCTTTGATGAAACATTTGTGACAGAGTTTCTAAATGAAAGAATCAATGATGACAATTTGGTTTGAGAAAGTGGGGGGAGGAGGGGGATCAAGTAGCCATTAATGGGCTTAGTGCAAAGGAGAACGCACTAAAGTGATGACCAACGTTAACTATGACTCTTGTTAATAGTCGTGCTGTGTGTGTGCAGATGTGTGTGTGTGTCAGTATAAATGTGTTTATTGTGCCTGCTCATTTCAGATAAGTATGTGGGACCAGCAGTGTGATATTACAATATTATCCATGTGACAGTACAATGTATATAAATCTGAGATGTTTGTGTGTTTCCTTGTATGTGTGTACTGCCTCTCGCACTCTATTTTCTTACACACACACACACACACACACACACACACACACACACACACACACACACACACACACACACACTGCATAATGTATGTTATTACCTGCTGCATTTGTTTCCACTCATCCTCTCCTCTGCGCCAAGTCAACCTTGTATCATGCCTGACACACAACTTTCAACACACACACACACATTAATATGAAATACTGTGCTCCTCCTTGTGCTGACGATGCACTGTTGTGAAGTTTCCTCCTTTTTTGTGCCCTCTCTCATTCTCTGCCACTCGTCCTTTTATTCCGTCTTCTTCCATTCCTGGTTAATGTGTTTTCACACACTGCAAAGTTCAAAAGTGCAGCCAATTCATAATGCATTTTTATCACCTTGCTTTTGAGACTTAGCATTAATTTGACGCTTCAAGACCTGCAAGAAGAGAGGAAAAATTGTAAAAGAAAAAAAAAAAAGCGAAGAAAAAATTTAGAAATGACTTGACATGGAGCAAAACAGAACATTTCGGTGCCAGCCTATGCAAAACGGGAGTTTCATTAATAAAAGAAATAACTCTTACGTTTTTTGAGAACTTCAAATTAAGCAATGAAGCCTGTGGCATTAATGGTGTAAGAGCCATTATCTATGATTTTAATATTTAGTCGAAATTTTCATAGAAATTATGAAGCAATCTGCATAAAATATGGCTTGAATAAATTCTTCTTCCTATCAAGGATGAAGTTGGTGATTTTGCTTTAAATGTTCTTTGGTCCTTGATCAATTCATTTCATATGCATTACATTTTGGTCTGTCAAGTATTCATCAGATTGATACCAATTTTGAAAGCTCTTAAGCAGTTAGAAAATGTCATTGGCCTTGCATTCATTTTTCAAAAGTGTGAAATCTACAACAGCAAGGGACTGTGGTATTATGGACAAGTGTTGAAAACCCTTAAAAAAAGGTGTTTTAGATGAAGGTGAGCCTCAGCTGGCTTTCATCACACTAATCCTGTAATTCTCAGTCAATTATTGATTACTTAGGGAGTAAAAAACACACACATCCATATAAAAGACAACACTGCTCCAGATAAATCTCATGTAGAAGTTATTTTAAACGTATATCCACAATATGACGTTTCAGCAGACTGATGCTACATGTTGAAGATGCATCAGAGAACCTAAACACTGCAAAATACAACAAATAACCATCATTTCAGCTTCTTTGCTGCCAGCTGTTTACACATTAAAATAGAGAGATTAGAAAAAAAGCATCAAAACCTTCATTTAGACGTTTGGGGAAAGGACAAGAACATTTTCTGCTGCAGTATCCTTATAATTTGGATGAACACACATTTCTTACATTGTACTCGTAGTTAAAAATGAGGAGTGTAAAAATACAATACACATGTAAAACCCTTATTACACAAGAGGAACACAAGTCAGTGTGAACCTCAGAGAAGCTCACATCGTTTGTGATTTCATAAATATGGAGGGAGTGAGATCGTGATGAACACGGCGAGGAGGAGGAGGGTAACCACAGTGAAATAAACCTATGTGTAATGACTTCATGGGGATATTTTCTCTGTTGCTTACAGTGGGTGACATTTCTTGTGACGAAATGATCAAATCAAATCTATCTTTACTGACATTTTGCTGCACATACAATATAACGGAGACAGAATGAAAGTGTGTATATGGGATCCATCCTTGTATCCATTACAGTCCATATGCATACATATAGAACATCTGCACATGTTCTGCACAAAGAGTGTATAGACTTTATTGAAGGTTTTTATTTAATCAGGTAAGTCAGTTGAGAACCGATTCTAATTTCCCATGATCACGGGGCCAAGCAGCAACGCACGACAAACTGGAAAAGCACTCAGAGAGCGCAGACCTCTACCAAGGTCGCGTTTGTACTTTTTTTTTTTTTTTACCTCTGTCAAGGAGGTTATGCTTTTGCCAGGGTTTGTGGGTTTGTTTGTTTGTTAGCAACATAACTCCAAAAAAAAATTATGGACAAATTTTGACGAAATTTTCAGGATATGTCCGCTCTGGTTTTAAGGTAGTGTTTATACTCTCCTCCACTAGATGGCACTGAATGACCTCATATGCAGCTTAGTGCTGCCATGCCCTTTCTTGCAATGATAAAAAATCCTTTAAAAAAATTCTTGGATCCAGATGGTGATCCAGATCGACTCCAAAATTTAATCATCTCTTCCTGGACCCAGAGTGGACATATCCTGAAAAATGTCATCAAAATTCATCCATAATTTTTTGAGTTATGTTGCTAACAAACTAACAAACCCAATTAATTATACCCTCCTCCCTAATAATCGCAGTCCAAAACCATTCATAAAACAACCAAAAACATGATGACTACTCCCACACAATGCAATACATTATATAAACAAGGAAATACAAGAGCAATCAGATAATGAATGAATGATTTAAATAATGAATTAAATAATTTTGCAACTCCCATCCCCCAGTTGGGCTTTTCAAGAAAGTAAATATACACAGCAATGCATAAATAGTACAGCTACAAATATGAATCCTGCAGTAAAGTGGCACTGTAGTAAAGTGCAAAAACAGATCAGGTCAATTCCAACAGGACACAGTCTACACATTCCTTATTATAAAACACTGCATTTTAAGGGTCTGATCCTGATCCTTCCATGAGCCCCACTGAGCAGTACCAGCTCATCAATAGAGCGCTGCCTCACCTGTCTCACATTAAGTAGATAACGATAAGAATCACTTAAGATTATTTTACAAAAACATTAATATTTCATTTTTTTAAATGAGCTATAATGTTACAAGCTGTGAGTACTGTGCATAATCTGCATTTAAATGTAGTTTAAAAATATTTTTCAGACGTTTTGTGAACAGTCAAGTAATGTGTTTCCTGTTTTTGGGGAGTAAAAATCTGCCCGAGGCTCTCCGTTTACTATAATACACTCATATTATAAATGGCGCATGTGCAGTAGACCCCCTCCAATACGTGAGATAGGAGAGCCTCGGGGCGCAAAAAATGGCCCCTAAGCACCACCCACAGGAGTAAAAGTCACATCCCAAAAAGAATCAAGAGCTTCCTCAGAAATGGAATCAGAGAATAGGTCCATAGGTAATATTACGGAGGTACGCATGAGCGGCTGGAGGGATCAGTGGGTAACAGAACTGGCTTCACCTGGAGTCCAGTTTCAATAAGTGGTAATATTGATATCTTTTATCCCTTAAGTTGATTTTCATTTTTCTTTAATGCCATGTGATCTATCCATACTACCTTCACCCCTGCTCCAAATACATTGTCCATACCAGCAGTGGAAAAAGACACGTGTCAGGGACATGTCTGACTTTAACGGTAGAGTCATGGACAAATGTGCATGTTTGAAGGATAGAAGGATAAAATGGAAGTATAAAAAATAAATGACTGACAACATATATTATGTATTTTTATTTCAATCTAAATTCATATTTTACAGTGGTGCATGTGCTTTGGCGTATCCTAGCGGTGATATGTTGTTATAGTGTCGCTGAAAACTCACTGGCATACTGTGCCCCGCCAAAAAACTCATTTCACCAGCTGCCATGGCCGCCGATATCAAATCTTTGACAAATGAAGTGATAGGGAGAGGAGAGACGACCAGAAAACCACTCCCCTGTTTAATGTATCCAACACACACCTTCTCCCATCTCACACATCCAGTCTCTGCACATGCACCAACCTCCAGTGAGTCCCCCCCATATTGTATTCGACTTAGTCTTTATGATTAATTGGGTAATAAGAGGGAATCCCCCTCAAGAGCAATTCAGCAATTATGCACAGGAAACGGCTTTCCCTGGGCCTTATGATGCAGGAAAGACAACAAACAACCAATACAAAACAAAAATCCTCCCAAAAGCCGAATGCAACAAATCAAACATTACTTAAATAGTGCAGGAATATAAAGGGAAATGGTCTGACCCCTAATTTATTAAAACTGTCTCATTAGCCACAGCAAAGACAGCACACACTGACGACTCAACAAGAATCAACCAATAATCATTTAAGTAAACGTTGAGAACAAGCATTGGATTGAGATTCAGAGTCAGAAAACTGTATTGATCCCAGAGGGCACTTCATTTGCAGCATTTCTCAGAGCAGCTCTCACATCCACACAAGCACATGCAGAGTGTCAGTCCATTACAGTTCACAAGCAGAACTCATCAACTTGACCCAACCTACAAATACCTTCAGAATACACAACCAAAAGAATTTCGCAATTTAATAGCCAAGGGCTCAAAATAATTGGAAAAGTGATTCATTTTCTATACCGGCTTGTAAAAAAAGACGCCCTGAAGGTATCATGACACACTCAGGAGTCAGGGGGTGGTAGGCCTGACCCAGGATGCTTTTCATTCTCTTCAGCACCTGCTCCTAGAAAGACTGTAGGCCTCTTAGTTTGACACCAGTGCAGGGTTTAACAATGCTCTGCAGTTGGGTTTTGTCCTCCACAGACAGGCTAAGAAACCAGCAAATAAAAGAAGAAGTAAGAAGGCTTTTAATAACAGAACAATAAAAGTTGTTGAGGATCATTTTGTTTGCACTAAAAGAGTTCCATTTCCTCAACAGGTAGATCCTTTGCTGCCCTTGTTGAACAGTGGTCTCTGTATTCAATTTATTGTCAATCAAAGTACCAAGATATTTGTAATCTCCATGTCCTCATCAGGAATGACACGAACACCATGTGAAGCAACATTTAAATCAAGATGATTGTCCTCACACCTTTGAACAAATCGTGCTGTGGTTTGCTTCAGATCTGAAAGTAGTGACACCAGGACCGTGTCATCAGAATATTTGGTTAGGAACCTGTTGTCCTCTGAGGATCTGCAGCTGCCCGTGTACAGTCTTAAACATTGGATGTGAAGATGAGTAAGTTAGTTTAATGGGTTAGGTACAGGTCTGCAGGCTACAAACAGAGCTACCGTCTCGGGGCGCTGAACTTGAGAGGGGCCCCCGAGATTGACCAACTGAAATTGCAAAGATAGGGGAACGCAGTTGTGTGAGGAATACACACAGTAACCCTAGGGACAACATAAGAATGTCCCCTGAAATTCCAGTTGAACTAAGTCGAACAGCCAGTGATTATCAGCGCAATGACACATTTACAGACGGTGTGCGAGGTCGCCTTTAGGGCACCCACACTGTTATTTGTCCAGGTCAGAGCACTGCTGGTTTTGATGAAAATGAGGTTATAGCCATGTTGAAAGGAGGCGTCATCTGTGGTGTAACAATATTTCACTCAAGAGTTACTGGAGCAGGTGCAGTATAATTCATGCTTTGGGGTGAAAAGCTGTTGTGCTGTGCTGTCTGTGTATGTATTCACTTCTGTTGTGACTGAATTACAGTTCTTTCCCTGCTGTTTACGCTCTAAAAGTCAATGCCTAGACAAAAACCAAATGTACAAACACATTTTCTGCTTTACACTGAAGAAGCGATTCTGCAGCACACTTCTTGCAAAACACACGGGACCATTTCTTCTTTTACACACTTTCATTCAAGAACACCAACTCTCACAATCACTGAGGAAACACTTATATGAATATATACGTATAATGCCATCGCAATGGTGTTGGCTACCGATCTGGCACTTTTTAGACGATCACATTGATTCAGGCTGATTCGTGGGGTGCGGGGGGTTTTGGCAGCAAACATCCTGCCCCCTCAAATTAAAGTTTCCGAAGGTAAAAGCTGCACATCAGCAGGAGGCTTAGAGGTATGAGTAAAGCGTCATTGGTTTCACTTTCACTCTGCACATCCTCATTGTGAGGTCTGGTTGTGATGTGCGAGTCAGGTTTTTTTTTTTTTTTTTTTTAATTATTTGACCAGACCCGCCCAACCCTGCTAATAAACTGACATTCTTTTGACCCGGCCCATGTGGAACCCACTTCACATCACTAATACACCTATAGTACCTGGATGTACCTGTCCACAGACGTGCGACAACAGTGGCAAACATAAGGTTCTAATTTGACTCACAGTATGAATTTGGAAAGAGCAAAAATGACACTGAAGTTCATAAGAGTCACAGGTGTCATATTTGTTCTAAGTCAGGTTCCACATTCAACCCAATGATGATCTCAAGTAAAGTAATAATAGTAGAATGTCACCAAATATAACCCTTGTGCGATCTTAACATTCTGTTTACTCAAAAATAACCTGTTCTACCAAAATAAAGCAGCTTAATTGAATATTACATCCAAAATCTATTTTGCATGATGAAACAACCGGTTATTTATCAGTTCAACTCAATTCATTTTTTATCATGTATTTTTTGTTACACAATACAAACAGATGATCACCAGTGAACATTATTACACTTCTTTTTTTTTTTTTTTTTACCACAAACCAACAGTCATAAGTTTTCTTTTACACAGTAAAGGTTTATTATTGCAATTATATAAATGTGAAGTAATTACTGTGGAATTAATTATATTGAAAGTGAAAAAAACAGTCAACAATCTGGAACTTTTTTGTCAACAGTTTATTCTTTTATATTTTTTTAGAAAGTGAATTATTAAAACAGCTGTTGGACAGTGAAACGTATCCTCATGGCTTCAGCAGGATCCAACTGGGGCTCCTTTGATTCAGGGACCTTTAGATCCTCTGGACTGAATCTGTTT
>JAQQZY010000001.1:15262904-15275009 GCA_030068375.1 Ostorhinchus rueppellii
TGTATATTTTCAAAATCTCACTTGTGTTGAATTGCCGGAACCGTTTTTTCCAAGATCTCCCACCCCACCTTTAAATACCAAAAAGAAAATGACAAAAAAAAAAAAACAGAATTGAATTTTCTTCAACTTTTTTTTGATAAATTCTTGAAAATTGCAGATTAAACATTTGTGAGATTGTAAAAATCAGATTCAAACTATTTTTTCAACAACTCAGACAGTTTGACATTTCTGGAGCTTTCTGAGTCCATGTTCCAGACTGTTCTATTTCTGATTAACCAGGTGTGTTTTTTTTTTTTATTTTAGCAGTGGTAGTTTCTGAAATCCTGTCCAGTGTTCAGGGGCAGTTTGAAGGATTAAAATAGAAAAAAATAGCGAGGAGTTACGGGAATTTGAAATACACATCCTTGTGGTTTTAAAAGGGTTTTTAAAATAGTTTGACTCTGAAATGCATTTTTTACTGTGTGCCGTCACCTGACAACATTCATTATAATATGATATGTGATAAATTACACTGGTGAGTCTTGTGCCTCCGTAGCTGTCACACCAAAACTAGACCTTCATTATCATTTTATTTACGCTGTGTTTGGGGTTTTGTTTTTTCATGCCTTGCCTTGAACCTTGCTTCCCTTTTGGTCCATCCCTCTCAGGTGATGCTGTTGTGATTGCTGTAAGCCTTAGTGATTATGTTTCAGAGCAGATCCAGGCGTATGCACCCACAGGATCAGGTCGAGCGATGGCTCGTCCGTAATGTGTGTGTGTGTGTGAGAGAGAGAGAGAGTGAGCGAAAGGGCTGAAATTAAGACAATGTGCAGAATTATCCTCAGAAAAATGAATTTCCTGAAGTGGTGCAGCTGTAAATGGTGTTTGTGTGAAGATGTTTGACTCAAATGAATATAAATTAGTTGTCACACACATCGGGGACTAATGTGTACGATTCATTCGTTTCTGGAAAGTTCTTCAAACTGCCGAAACTGCGCCGTGAAAAAATGAGATGAGACACGTAGAAATGTGCAAGCAGATGGTGTTATTTTCTTCAAACTAATACACAAACTTACAAACTGCCCTTCCTATGAAAATCACACATGCACACAATGCAGCAATCAATGCATTTACATAAAACTCACAGATACTCACACACACACACAGATATGGACGCAAATATACACACCCCAACATGGACGCTGATGCAACAAAACAGCAACAACTGGAGCAGTGCTCTGACGATAATTACTGGAGCTGTGGTGTGGATGCCTCAAGAAAGTGTTTCTGGATTAAAGATGAGAGAAGTTGGTCTGCACTGAGATGAGCTGAAGAGACGCTTCGCAGTTTGCTGTTGCGGTGTTATCGCCAGAACAACAGTGTGTTTATTTACTGTGAAAAAGTTAAATGCTCAATATCAAACGTGCAGTTATTCTGTGAGGAAGAAAAAGCATCCTGTCAAAATGTTTGCACCTCAGCATGAACTTTTAAAAAAATGTTATTTTACTCAACCAGGAAAATCCCCCTGACATTAACCCCCGAGCACTATCACCGTCACCCCAGCAAATGCATTTACAGGATGTTCAATCTGCTGTGTTTGTCTGAGGGTCAAAGAGTCTGTGCCTTCACCAGGGAAGTGTCACATGTCCAGGACTGGGTGGAGCAAAGACCAGCTTTACTCTGTCATTTTTGATTTCTTTAGGATTTTTTTGTTCTTTTCCACAGACTTTTCTACCGATGCACTTTTATAAAGTATTTTAATTCATACAGTTGCACTTTTATGCAAAAGCACTTTTTATATAGCTGCACTTTGATACAGAGTAATTAAGTACTGATGTGTTTGGTGTGTATTGTGTATTACAGAACCTGATAAATGTATTTGTGAGTGGGGAGAGTGAAGTTTAAGTGTCAGTAATGTTTTTATATGGAGACACGAGCAGTTTCATTGTATTCACTATGCAATGACAGTAAAGCTTCTATTCTATTCTGTTCTATTCTGTTCCGTCCTATTCTGTTCTGTTCTATTCTGTTCTATTCTATTCTATTCTATTCTATTCTATTCTATTCTATTCTATTCTATTCTATTCTACTCTATTCTATTCTATCACATTTTATTCTGTTCCATTCTGTTCTATTCTGTTCTGTTCTGTTCTGTTCTGTTCTATTCTGTTCTGCTCTATTCTATTCTGTTCTATCATATTTTATTCTGTTCCATTCTATTCTATTCTATTGTATTCTGTTCTATTCTATTCTATTGTATTCTATTCTATTCTGTTTAATTAACATAAATATTACAAATATCTAAAATACAAAAATAAACCCAAATAATGAATGTACAACATAACAAACCCCGCCCCTCACACTTTTTGTAGTTTATTTTGGCATCGATCCAGCTGATGTCATCATGTCGACTGTATGTGTGTGATGATGTCAGCATATCAATGGCCTCTATGTATGTGCCAAGTTTGACGTAATTAAAACAAAAGTGACGTTTTTCTAGACATTTAAAAAAACATTTTTTTAAAGAAATCGTAAAAAATGTCAAATTTAGCAAACAGTTCCCAATGACTTCTTCCTTTTATTTGTTGAACCCTACACCTAAGAATCTTTTTGATACAGATGGGAAAGCTCTGTTAACAATTCTCTTGTTTAGGGCAAAAAAAAAAAAAGTATCTTGTTACGTTAGTCTAGTCCACAGGTCCTAACAGATAATATGTGGACTTCACAAATTGCAACCATCTTTCCTTTGGAGAAACTGACGCACGACCTCAACCACAAACCTGATAAATTCTGGAGATTATGGAAACCCTTGGACTCATTCCTTCAAAACAATGAAGGCAGTTTCGGATTTCAAACAACCTATTTCTGCTCCCTGTCCACACTGTGTGTGTTGTTTTGGTCGCCACGGTGCACGACATACTTTATTTCTTAGGTAATTACGTAAAATAGGGCAGATAAAATAAAACTAGTCTTCTTTCTGCTCCCTTTCATTCTGTACAGGGAACATTTTTATTTCTATGAAATTGTTGTTTTTTTATTATTATTTTACAATGAATGAAATAAAAGTGAAAATGAAAATCGTATGTAAAATGCTTGTACACAAACAGTTATTGCAGCACTCGTTACTGTTCTGGGGTGGGCTTGTGTTATTTTGTTTTGTACTGTATTATTTCAGTCGTGCTTTGTATGAGCAAAACATCAAACTCAATTAAAATAAATAAATAAATAAATAAATTAAGCTCGACCTTCTTTTCCCAAAATGTAACCACATTTATTCTGGGTCCCTGGTAATCTATAAACCCAATTTGGTATGAATTCAACTGATAATTTTTCTCCGACAGTGTTAACAAACAAACAAACCAAAGCAAAAACAATCAATACCCCTTGCCTCGCCCTCAGGGGGCAGCGTAATACACCTCAGAGACTTTCTTCAGAAATGGAACATTTGTTTCCTTTGTTAGAGAAATTTTAAAAAATGTACTAAAACCGAGCATAACTCAGTGTTTCTCAGTGATGGTTGAGATGTTGTCCAGTACTGTACAAAGGTGGGAGGGACTCAGGCTCTGTTCTCATGACCACACATTCATTTCTCAGTGTCGGTATTAAGACATAACCAGGATAAATAGAATATACATATGCATTTTACCTGCTAAACTCTGAGCCTTTAGTTTCCAGCAGGAATCATTTCTTTGTAACATACAACACTGGATTAGTCGATCCCAGAAGCTTCATTCAGTTACAGCGTTCTGATCAGAAAACAGCAGAGGGAAGACCACATTCCTACTCTTCTCTTCATAATCTGACCTTTATTTTTGCTCTTCTTTGTCTCGTTCAGTGAGTTTTAGTGGAAGCTACTGGACGCAACTGGGTTCAAGAGGCTAAAAACAAAGACCTCAGAAAGAAAAACAGCAACAAGAACCCCAAATGTCAAGTATTTACTGTGGCCTGCCTTTGCACTGATTGTCTTTTTTAATAAATTGTCAGTTTAATCGTTTGTAGTATTAGTTCAGGCAAGGCCACGAAGTCAAGCGCTCATCAGCTGATCCTATTCTGTTTCCTATTGGTTAATTTCATTCAGTTCCTTATCATTCCCTATTGTACACATAGATGACTTAGAAATGTGGGACCCCCGGTCTGTGGGACTGTAGACAGACTCCCCAGGGTGATGAACTGTCACTGCTGCTTCAGTCTGCCGGTCACCTCCGCCTTCAGAGTCTGGATCTGCCTTAATCAGTGTCGTTTGTCATCACCGGTGCCTGCTCTGTTCTGTTCCTGCTGGGGGGTCTTGGTTCTGTTGCTGCAAGTGTTCACTTCCTGCTCAGGCACATGAAAGGGCAGGAGTTTCCAGAACAGAGCCACGCTGCCAAATAGAGTTCACATGAAGGTCTTTATTTTATTTATTTATTTTTTGCTAAATGTGATTCTGATTGAATGGCATTCATTTTCATTCAACCTGTCAAGTGTGTCGTATTGTTAGGGTTACTTTCAATTCTGACAACAGAGGTCACTTTAAGTACTGAGTTTAGCCCACAGAAGCCATTTCATTCTTATTTGTGTGTGTGTGTGTGTGTGTGTGTGTGTGTGTGTGTGTGTGTGTGTGTGTGTGTGTT
The DNA here is from genome assembly GCA_030068375.1 of Ostorhinchus rueppellii. Lineage (NCBI taxonomy): Eukaryota > Metazoa > Chordata > Actinopteri > Kurtiformes > Apogonidae > Ostorhinchus > Ostorhinchus rueppellii. The sequence goes on from JAQQZY010000001.1 coordinate 15,267,494, forward strand.
TTAAACCTGTGCACATATTTCCTGTATTTTCTGGTTCTCTTGTTGAAATAAAGTAGTATAGTTTCTTTTGTACAACCTTGACAGAACCACTGATATCAGGGGTCTCCAATCCTGGTCCTCGAGGGCCGGTATCCTGCAGGTTTTAGATGTGTCCCTCTTCCAACACACCTGATTCAAATGATCAGCCTATCATCAAGCTCCGCAGAAGCTTGAAGAAGATAATGACCGTCAGGTGTGCTGGAAGAGGAAAACATCTAAAACATGCAGGATAGCGGCCCTCGAGGACCAGGATTGGAGACCTCTGGCATATATGTTATCATGTTGGTGTTAGCACAACGGTTCTAAGTAATTTTGCCAGTTCGTCTTGTTTGTTCTTCGGAAGTGCATGACCTACCAGCGTCTGTTTCTTGTCTGCCTGTCTGTGTACCGATCCTTTTCAGTCTTGACCTCCAAGCCTGTTTGCCTGATCCCTCACGACCTACTGCTTGTGTTGTTGGACCTCCGGACCTGCCGTGCTCCTTATGTACTACTGCTTTGATCAGACGGATTACCTGGATTCTGGACTGAAAGATATGCACGGTACTGATTATTGTCTGGTCCATTTTGAGATCTCTGCCTCCTCTATTGCCTGTGCAACTGAACTCTGCCTGTCCCTCACTAGAGCCTGTCTAAACCCTGGTACTATCACTATCTGCTCACTCTGGTTTCTGACCCCTGGCCTGGCCGTGACCCACGGTTCTGGATTTCCCCTTTTGGATCACAAGAACTTTACCTTTGCATATTTATTGTATTGTACAATAAATGGTTATTCTTTAACTCAAATCCATCGGTGTCTCTGCATTTTGGGTCTCTACTCTGTGTTCGGACGTGATATGAACCGAACCTGACCAACATGAAAAAGCTGGGACACTTGATGAGATCCCACAGACCGAACAAGACGAACTGGCACCAGACAAAGGGACACAGGGACTATTTCTACATGAGGTAAGGGAACCCAGGTGACACCAATCAGGGGTGGGGCTAACAATGACACTGGCGGGAAAATCACACAAAGGGGAGGAAGTCTGCACCTAAAATGAAGGAAGAGATGTGTACAAAAGAAAACAGGAAGTGCATGAAATGACCAAATGTGAATGACTAACTAATAATAAAACAAGGACAAAACACTGAAACGCCTCAGACAAGACACAAAACACTACACATTAACATACCTTTAACACACTTGATGAGACATGAAATCCTAGTGTGAATGCAATGTCGTGTGCAAAAAAGTGATACACACGATTAAATAACTTGTGATTTCCATAATGTTAGCGTGTCCTTTTATTGGAAGCTCCAAGAATAAGTCCGGATTTGTTTCGGTCTCATTTTTATAGATTTAATCAGACTTGATGTGATCACAGGTAGAATACAACATCCTCCGTACTGAGGACCCACACCAGGGAGGCAAAACCCAAACGGACCCTGTGGGCTCGGTGGACCAGGCCACCAAAAATATAAGCTGATGTTACTTGACTCTGAAGTCAAGAAGATGTGAACCTCTATGTAAAACCCTATACTGCAGGGGTGTCAAACATACGGCCCGGGGGCCAAAACCGGCCCGCCGAATGTTCCAACCCGGCCCGCAGGATGAATTTACAAAATTAAAAAAACTGCACTGAAGACGTTACATAGTGTAATTTGTCAAGTGTCAAATTGCATTCTGAAAATATTTACATTTAGAAACTACTGTCACAATAAAATGTGAATATCCTGAACAATTATCAACAACTTGAACATTTTTAAGAAAAAAAAAAGTCAAAATTTACCGAAATAATAGTTTCACGATGATCTGTACATTGTGTTGATAATAAACTGAGACATAATGTTGTTGAAACTTTAGTGATTTTTCTTCAGAAATGTCAGATTGTACATGATAGTTCAGGTTATTCATATTTTCACATTAAAACAAAGTGAAAAATGTGGATTATTATGTAAAGGTTATTATGTTTAGTATTTTACTGCTCTGCCCATGACCCTAGTGAGGATGAAACTGGGTCATGAAAATGGATTAATGATTGAATCTTACTGGTCCGGCCCACTTGAGCTCACACTGGGCTGAATGTGGCCCCTGAACTAAAATGAGTTTGACAGCCCTGTTATACTGAGTGTGTTTACATCTTATCTCCTGTGATTGACAATACTATATGTATTCATGTATATTTAAAAGTTTATTTAAGGGAAGCCCTCAGTCTTGTGTTGATAAATCTTGTCATCTTGGTATGCTACAAACTTACAAAGTGAACAAAGAATCCTATCTTAAAACATTACCTACTGATTAATACTGATGATTAAACTTCAGTCTTCAACTGTCTAAATTAAAATAACTATTTCAGTGAGTACAAAAACACTGCAGACCTGTGTGACTTCTGGAAAGGCATGGACTTCTGTATTTGTAAGACTTTGATCGAGCGTTTATGCAGTGTCATTTACACTTAAAGTTATTCACATCCTGCCAAAGTTGTCATAAACTATCAAATATCATGGTACTATTTCAGCATCGTACTAGGACACTGTCACCCAAATGACTCACAACTATAAGGTGTCACATCCTCACGCCAAAACGTCTTCTGTTTTGGCCTGTGGTCCTTTTCAGTTTACCACAGATATCAGTTCACTTCTTCCTCTGCAAATGTCTCTGGTCACTAACAGGAAGAGCAAAGGGTCAGATAATGTTCCCACATGTCCTGGAGGCACTCCAAGAAGTCAAGCAGAGGTCTAATAAACTCTTACTTTGACATAAGCGCCGTGGGGCAACATGTCACCCTTCACACTAAATAAATTTTAAGTCTGAAGCTTAACCCTAAAAGACCCAAATATCCACTGTCGACCAAAAGCATCTACTGATCTAACGCAGTTAATACCTTTAGACCCACTAATCCCATCAATACGTTGAAATATTCAGGTAAAATACCGTTTACCAGCTTTTCATGGTCATCAGATATGACCCATTTGGACATTCAGAGACTCTGTAGTTACCGTGGAAACACCGTCCTCAAGTCTTTTGTGTGTGTGTGTGTGTGTGTGTGTGTGTGTGTGTGTGTGTGTGTGTGTGTGTGTGTATATATATACACATATATATATCTATATATATATATATATACACATATATATATCTATATATATGCGGCTGCTATGGCTCAGGTGGTAGAGTGGGTCATCCAATATCCGAAAGGTTGGTGGTTTGAATCCTGCTCTCTCCAGGTCAGCTGTGTCCTTAAGACCCTCCTTGCCTCCAGCGCCTGGTGTATGAATGCGTATGAATGTTCAGTGGTGGTCGGAGGGGCCGTAGGCGCAAAATGGCAGCCACGCTTCTGTCAGTCTGCCCCAGGGCAGCTGTGGCTACAAATGTAGTTTACCACCACCAGAGGGAGAATGTGAGAGTGAATGAATAATGGATCAATAATGTAAAGCGCTTCAGGTGACTTGAAAAGCACTGTAAAAAAAATCTATTCCATCCATCCATCTTCTGTACCCATTTTATCCTCACTAGGGTCACTAGGGTCACATGGAGCCTATTGCGGCTAACCAGAAACCATCCAAAAAAAAACCCCGAAACCCAAATCAGCTGCAATGGGCTAAACGTGGGACATAACGCTGACGCACACACCAAACTCCATCCACATCTGCAAGACTGTTCAGCATATTTATTTCCATTTCACGTTGGCATAAGCTCCAGTAACTTATATCATGTGTGCAAGGATAATAAAGAGTGCAGTCTACTGAAGCGATTTTAGAGTAGTGGTCAACAGAAAATATCCGTCCCGACGCTCACCCCATGTCACGTCCAAAACACCAGCTGTGGAAAACAGGTACATGCAGACACTATTAACCTCTGACCCCACCCACAGTGACACACCCCTCACCTAAGCACCAAAGCAGTGGACAGACACAAACCAAACCCACAATACGATAGAAAATGTACATATGGCTCCTACACATATATATTTATATTATAAGCACTTCTAATTTTATTTATTTAATTATTTTATTGCAACTACTGTTACTTTATTATGGCACCATGCATCACTGTATATTTTTATTTCATCTTACTATGCTGTGAGAGCAGAGCCGGCCCAAGCCTCCATTGGGCCCTAAGCAAAATTGGATTTGGGGGCCCTCTATTTGCTTTTTTGTGTTATTTTTTTTCTCTTCTTCCTCTTTCTTTTTTCAGCCCCAGAAGGATATGTCCTTTTTTGTAGCATTATTTTGATTGGAAGTACTTGTGAGTTGGATGCGTAGTCTGCACTCCATGGCAGGAAGCACACGTTACGGTGCAGTAAAGTTTTGACATTTAAACAGAGGCAGGAAGAATCACTGGGCCTACATCAACAGCACCGCAGAAAATCATTTTTTGTACCATAGTATAATTTTGATTGGATATAAATCATCACTCATGCATGCAAAAACTTTTTTTTTCTGTTCTTGGGGGCCCCCTGAGTGGCTGTGGGGCCCTAAGCAGGCGCTTAGTTCGCTTATGCCTTGGGCCGGCTCTGTGTGAGAGCCTGCGCTGAGTGCCCGATATGGATTTGTTTGTCTTTCTCCCTTTTTAACGAAACTGAGTCTGCTGCTAAACTGAGTTGCCCCTCTGGTACAAATAAAGTTGTCTGAATCTGCTCATGGCAGAGCTCACTGTTCCTTGGGAGGGAGGCACGGAGGCAGCCTACGAAAGAAAGAAGGACAGATACACCGAGCTGGCAGCTGAGTGTCGAGAAGCAGGATGGTCAACCGTCACCTGCCCGGTGGAGGTTGGCTGCAGAGGGTTCACTGGAACTTCAATCCTGAGGAATGTGGGGGTGACGGCCTAAACTGAAGAAGGCTTCCAAGGAGCTGGCGGAGCAGGCAGAAAGAGTGAGTTTCTGGCTCTGGCTGAGAAGAAAGCACAAGAGTCTGGCTGCAAGACCTGCACTCTCAGGGCCGGAAGCTGATTCAAAGCCTTTTAAAGTAAAAGCGAGCGATTTTACCAATAGAATATATTACTCTTATTTTATGTACATAAGTGTTATCCGTCATGTTATTCTTGAATAATTTTTAGAATTGTTCTTTACAGTTCCATCAAAACAAGTTTTCAGGTGTTTTTGTATTTTCTGTACACGTAGTTATGACAGTCTCCTCGTGTTTTTTTAATACTAGCAGGTAAATGTTTTATTTCTGCTAACTGTGCTTCCTATATTGAATTTAGATATCTAAGACTGAAAAGGCTAAATTAATAATGCGTTTCAAATGTTTTCAATTCCCCCGGTAATCGCAGCTTCTGGTCCTGAGAGTGCAGGTCTTCCAGCCAGACCCCTCTCAAAGAAAGGGTGGAGCGTGTGGAAAACAAGGGTCCGAGGGGGAGCTGCAGGGGGCGGTAGGGAGACGTCCCTACCGTTGGCTCCACCCCCGTGAGATGTTCCGGGAATAATGGAGCGAAACATCAGTGAAGGGTGGCTCCCAGCTGGTGACCCTGCAGCTACACCACAGGCACCGTCAGAGGTGCGTCAGGTGGAAACACGCTGCAGGTAGTCCTTACCTGTACTTGGACTTAACATTGATTTTTTAATTTATTTATTTATCCATGGCTATGATTTGAAATGTTACCTCTCAAAATTCCTTAAATATTTTCTGTGCTCTTACTCTAAATAATAGTTTTCCACCACAACTAACTATCTACTTTCTTCACATCTCACTTAGAAAAAAAAAAATCTCCCATTAAACTTTAAGGCAGTATTGATGTTTATATCTCAAATCAGCACGAACAGGACGTCTTACAAGTGGTCGTCCAATATTTTTGTCCATATAGTGTAAGAAACTCTGACTTCAGACAAAAATTGGGTCTTTTCTCCTGGAGGCAATATCATCGCGCTCCAGTAGGATTATTAAAACATTTGAGAAGTGTGTGTTTATTCTAGGTTGACTATGGGATGTAGTCTACTCATCCTCCACTGGAGATGGACTCTCTTGGCATTTGCTTTCATTTCTATTTTTTTTGCTGTTTTTTTCTTTTCAGCATTGTGTGTTTTGGGCCTCTGCAGCTCCCAAAGGGTTAAAAGCTAACTCCAACTCTAAAACCCTGAAATGGAGGAAACCGTCAACCGATACATAAAAAATAAAAAAAACAATCAAAGTTGAGCAACTGATGCTTATTTTGATTCAGATTCAAAGCACAGGACGTACAGGTACAGGCTGTGTGATTCCTGTTAAAGAGATACTTGTTTACACAGAAAGGTGTCTAGGAGTTGTCTCTCTGCATTATCTGTAAAACACCTGCGTAAATGTCAGACGTGCTGTCACATTCCAATGCCTATTGCAGATGAAAGCCTGGAAATCAACATTAGTGAATACAAAAGAACAATCACAACCCGTCACACCGTACTCATGTATTCTTCAAAGGTTTCTCCCTCCTGGGAAATGTGTTCCTGTGTCGCTCAGAAGGCCGATTTATTTTAATTTAACCCATCCGATTTAATTTTGACCAGGTGGATGGAAACAAACAACTCAGGAAGGCGACAAGAATTGCCTTTGAATTGTAGATTTCCACTGAATTAATGGATGGTGTACATAAGCAGAAGGACGGTCTCGTAAATAGACCCACAGCTTATCACGTGTACATGTTCACATCTATACACAAGCACAACTGTCTTTGTTTTGCCTCAGTATTTATAAGGGATAGATGGTACAGTAGAACACAAAGACACAGATTTTTCCTGGTTTGACTTTTTTTTTTTTTTTACTTCAGAGTTTCTAAAAGATGCAAACATATCTTTAAAGGCTATTCCAAACTGTCAACAGCGGGGACAAGTCAACACAAACAGTACACGACGACTAAAAACAGTAACCGACTAGAGAAGCACTTGGAGAGCGCAGACCTCCGCCAAGGCAGTGTTTGTACTTTCATCCGCGAGATGGCACTGAATGTACAGGTGACCTCATGCCCTATCTCCCAACGATAAAGAAACCTTTAAAAAATTCCTGGATCAGACGGTGATCTGGATCACCACCAAAATCTAATCATCTGTAGGATACCCCATTTCTGACAATCTGTGAAAATTTCATAAAATAATATCTTTTTGAGTTATCTTGCTAACAGACAGACAGGCTAACCAATGCCGATGAAAATATAACCTCCTTGGTGGAGGTAATAAACACTGTACACTTTCTTGGACTCAGCAGCTGGTTATTTTTGTCAACTGGCCAAAATAAACGGTGTCTTAAAATTCCCACATTTGATACTGAGTGAGCTGATAGTTTACATTATAGCTTTATTAGCATGGGGGCACTTTTAGACAGAAAATAGTTTGGTAACAAGTGGTGCCAGACACAATAAGCCCCGCCCCTCACACATATTATAGGTTATTTTGGCATCAATCCAGCTGATGTCATCATGTCTACAGTGGGGAAAATAAGTATTGGGCAACTTTAAAATGTATAAGTTCACCCATTTATAAAGATACGACAGGTTTGTCATTTTCACCATAGGTACACATCAAGTGTGAGA
>JAQQZY010000001.1:15278025-15291624 GCA_030068375.1 Ostorhinchus rueppellii
GTGGATGTCGCTGGGGAGAGGGCCGTCTGGGCTTCGCTGCTGCCCCCGCGACCCGGATCCGGATAAGCGGAAGAAGAGGAGTACGAGTACGAGTCTCTAAGTCTGTTGGTCTTTGAAGATGCATTTTTCTGCGTCTCTGATCAGAAATGTCCACCACAGTTGTACATTTGTCCTGTTGTGTGTCAGTGGGTGTCACAGTGGAAAACCTCGGTTTTAGAGCTGGTTAGTCCAATCTACAACAAAATAAGCAAGAACCTGAAGTTAAAAAAAAATAGCAGCAAGAATTAGTTTAATTTCCAGTCACATTTTATTACTTTTTTTTTTTTTTAGTACATTTCAGTTTGTCGATACATAACTAGAGCAGAGGAAGAGAGACTGTCCACAATTACCCAGCAGGCTCAGCGACAGTGACACGCTTATTGTCTGTACAGCCCAGAGGGTTGAAGAGAAAAAGTGAAACAAAGTTCTTGTTTTACCTTTGGAACCTTTGAGAACAAGGGGCATGTTTCAGGGCAGGAAATCACAACGGTTGTTTACAAGACACATGCTTCTGAACACGACACTGACACACTGATGACATGTTGGCCTGGTAGTTCGAGGTGTAACCAAAAATCTGTGGTTTGTATTTTCTACCCAGTTTTGTATCAGCATAACTGTTTTTTCCTTCCATGTCAGTAAATGCAACGTAAAAAAAAAAAAAAAAAAAGGTGTGCCATGACATTTCAGAGATTCCACATCTTTAACTTTAATTTGAGATAAATATAACTTTTTTTTTTTTTTATTGTTTGTTGCATTTTCAACTTTCTGTTAATTCCACCAGTTTTACAAGATTAAGATCTTCAAGTCATTTTGGCAGAAATTAAAAATGCAAATGAATACAAGAGCAGGAACAAAGCAAAAATGTGACAACAACAGAAGTATTTTTAGCCTGTTTGTTGGTAAATATGTCTCTTTACTGGCAGTTAAAATGAAGGACTTTAGCGAGCTTAAATACGACCAAGAAAACCTGCCCAGACTGGTGGCGGCTCCTCCTAAATCACAGTGGCCCTTACTGATCCCTTCATGGGTCCCAAAGACATGACACTGCATTGTCAGCATCTCTTAAAACCTCAGGTCAAGAACTATTTAAAAAGACACAAAATAAACAGAACTTCTAACCAAAATGTCTTTCTACAAATGAAGCAATGACATGTCAGCTGTAAGAGGAAAGTGCAGTATGATAATGAGGAGTCGTACAAATAAACACATTTATTACCACCAGGAACAGCTGACTGGGCTTCATGGAAAAACACTGAAATACAGGTTTTCAGTGTTTCTGGGCTGTGTCAGCTGACTGGTGACCCACTCATGTCCATTTGGTTCTCTGGACACAGTAAACCTGATCAGACCACTTCAGGCTCAGAGCTGATGGGTTTGGCTGTATTCGGTCAAATTCTTATCTTTTGTTGTTTTTTTTTTTTTTTACACTTTTAAAATACAAACATTTGAAAGAAAAGACACTTTTTTTTCCCAGCATGTGTTAAAAGCTTAAGTACTTTCTTTATAACAATCATCCTAAAAGACAACAGGTAGGGTGAATTTTGTTTCTGATATGCGCTTACATTCCTCTAATTGAGTGTTTTTGTTCTTTACACTGCTTTGTTCAGTGCCTCACACTGGTTTTGTGTCTTATTGCAGCCATTCCCAAACAGCGTCCCAATTCAACATCTGAAAATCTGTAAAAGTATCTTTAAAAGACAGAGTATTTCTGTTTTTATGATTCATTTATGGTAAATAACATCCTACCTGCAGTACTCACATTACTCACTTGAGGGCAGCAGTGCACACTTTAGGACTCATTACTTCTGCATTATATCAAACATTCTCCACTCAAAAATGGTACACTTTAATATTATTTCCATAAATGCATTTAATGTGCTCTTCAAACACATTGTCACATTGGACAAATGTGTCACAGAAGAGCAAATGCTCATAGAAGAAATGGAAACAGCATTTTCAAATCACTAATTCACATTTTCATTTGTGCAACTTTTCAAAATTTTGCTTCAAATTTACTTTATCGTACATACTGGCTTCCTGTGTTCTGAGTGGGTGTGGTCAAAAGGGTTGAGAAAGTCGTGTATGAAGGGAAATAGATGAGTAATGGCTCAATAAATACACTAACATCACATTTTTTAAACTGGTAACATAATTTTAGTTTTTTTTCCTGCTTTTGTGTTCATATATTGTCCATTTCCTCTAAATCTGTGTGTCTGAAAAATGTCACTTAAATACCAGAATATTTAAAAGATATGCAGCTTGTGAAAAATGGGTCTAGTTTTTAATGCAGGTGAGTTTTAAATGAAGGAAGTGGTGGAAATTGTCTTCAACTCTTCCATTAGAAAGAATTGGAAATCAATTAATAAGAGAAAATACACAAAATGAAAAGAGTATATGAGTCACGGACAGTAAAAAGGTAAATTCCAAACATGTCCTTTATGAAAACTTATGTGAAAAACAATATTAGGGTGGAAGCTAGACATTAAATGCTTTGAGATGTGCAGCAAAGCAGATCGACCAACCAGGTTAACTGTGTTGAAAGTCCAAAAGGGGGCGCTGCACTCAGATGAAACTCTTCTTCTTTCAGCCTCACTGCAGAAACACTTCACTGTCTGCATGGGAACACTGAAGAAGTGTTTCAGTGAAGATGATACAGCACATCAGAGAAAAGAATATGGCCTCACCAGACAGTTTTAAAGCCTTTGTAGGATCAAATAAACCCTGATCTAGTGCTTTTAAGACTAAAATATAATGTGACTGTCATAATGCCTCATTGTCTAATTTTAAAAATGCATTATTATTATTATTTTTCCTTAATTCCTGGAAATGTTTTTTTTTTTTTTTTTGTGAATTGATTTTGTCTGTCTGGCAGCAGCATTTCATTCACTTCAGAGTAAGTGCCTTTAAAATAATTTCCAGTAAAATCTCATTAACCGCCATCAAAATGTTTGGACACAAAAAACTGTAGCTTTGACTGGAATCCCTTTTAGCACACAGATACATTCATGTAAAAACAAAATGAGACACACAAAACTCTTTGGAAACATGAAAGAAGGCATACGGCGTGAGAAAAAAGATGCACTTAAAACATAGAACAGCAGAGGGAAAGCCAATAGATAAGGAGATAAAAAAAAAAAGATGCAGGTTGGATGATACTGGAGATCTAGATATGCTTAGGTTGGTAAAGAAGTAGAGAAATAAGATTAAAACGCTTAAAATGTTGATTCTATATGAAAACTGCTGTCTGCAAAGCTGTGGGATCATTGTGAGGTATATTTCATAGGTGACAAAGCTAGCTCTATTTCTTTCTCACATTGAAATGTCAATCATTTATTGAATTTAAGCAAATACAGGCAAATATAAAACACACCACTATGATCCAGGACTGATCTGTTAAGCGTATGTGCTTTGAAGGGGAACATCCAACTGAGCGACATCACAGCAGGATGGAAGGATGAACAGAATACATCAACACAAGTAACATCTTAGATATTGGATCTTTAGAAAGCATTAAAATATGTTTATAAATCAGATTTTATGTGTTAACTCAGCCAAACATAATGCGCCTTCGCTGCTTATGGCTTGAATCAAGGCACTCGTATACAGTATATTCGTGTATTTATTACTGATGTACCATGAATTATAGGTTTTTACAGTTTTGATTTATTCTTTGTAAAATTTTTTAGTTCATGTGATATTGGTGCATAATCAGTTTTCAGGTCCCATATTGTCCAAATGTCTTTTAATTTAATACGAAGCATAATACAGGAGGAAAACAGCTGATTTTAGCTGTCATTTTATTACATTTTTGTTGTGTTCCATTGTTTCTAATTATGTTTTGAGTTTAGTTTTTATTAACTGTAATAACTGTAACACACCAGTCTACCAGCGACTGCACACACCACAAAATAAATGAAGTGTAAGCTGGAGAAGTGGTTCAGAAGAGGCCAAATTAAAGTTTCAGCGGGGGACAATAAATACAATACATGACTGAAATTGAGAAACAGTGCATCAGCAGCAGCAGATAAACTTCAGACATTAAAGTCAGCGATAACTCAGATGAATATTTTCATTTGTGAGCACTGCAATCTATTCGGCTGGGAACTACAATCAAAACATAGCTCCTACTTCACAAGAATGGAACAGCCCATCAGCTACAGTAGGTTTGTACATGTTGAAATGTCTCAAATCATATTATTAGCCTCATAGTGGAATTATCTAAGTCATACATTATATAGACAAAAGTATGCGGACATGTTGAATTCAGGTGTTTCTTTTCTAACGGGTCTGGGATACAAAACAATAATGACAAATGTCATAATATAGTTTTATATTGGGATAAATATCATTACATTGGTTAGTTTGGTTTAAATTGTTATCTTTGTTTCCAAGATGTCTCAGAGATAGTTTTTACTTAATTTCTCTCAACATTGATTTTTTTTAATCCATGACTATGATTTTTAATGTTCTACCTCTAAATGTATTAAATATATTTCATGCTCTGACTCTAAGTAATCCTTTTGTACCACAAAGAACCATCTACTTCACATTTCACTCAAAAACTTAATGTTTATAAACTTTATGGACATAAATATTGGGACACATCGTGGCTACAGCTGTGAGATGTCCTGTTTACACTGATTGGACATATAAGGATCAATATTAATAATAATCAATATGATATTTATCCCAATATAAAACTATATTATGACAGTTGTCAGTATTGTTTTGTATCTCAGACCCCTGTTAGAAAAGAAACACCTGAATTCAATATGAATTCAACATTTGTACATATAGTGTATGACTTCGGCAATTATGACATGAGGTTAACGATATGTTATTTATAGGGTTGCAAAGGAGTGGAAAATTTCCGGTAAATTTCCAGATACTTTCCAGAAACTTTCCATGTGAAGTTAAGCTGGGGAATTTTCAAATGTTCAAAATTGGAAACTAACCCGCTAGCTAGCTACTGTTTGAATACATTTTTTATTTAATTTTGCAAGTTAAACAGTAATACCATTATAGAGCAAATATATTTACCCCATAATATTATAGAGAACTTACTTGACTTTGTATAATCCACAGGCTCAACTGTGTGGCTTCAATAGTCTTGTGCTTTGGGCTCAGTCTTGTGTGGCCTCCAGGGTTTAAGCAATCATCTGCGCATGTGATGGAGGAGTGCACAGTGCATGCAGGGGGCGTGGCCTCATTAGCCCTGCAGTCAGCAGTGCTGTGTACATGTGATTAAGGAGTGTACTTACATTAAATCTGGTTGTTTTAGCCAAGATTATGCTACAATATATTTTCCCCGACTATATTTAAGTTCCCCAGGGGCCAACCTTCAATTTTGTAAATTTATTTTATATTGCCATAAATTCCTGTTAATTCCCATAAATTCTCGTTAATTCCCATGGAAAGTTTCCAACTTTGAAAATTCCCGGAATTTTGCAACGCTAGTTCTTTACCAGCTAACCCAATTTAATGCCTTCTAATTGCAAAATCTCTGATGTTATTTGTGCAAATCCATTCCCATCCTGCTGTAACCCCACTTTCAGCTTCACCTTGCAGTGCACTGAACTGAAAATAAGACTTCGATTTTATACATGAACACTCAAGTAAATGCATGTAAAGCACACGCTCTGAAAATGTAACCGTTCAGTGTCCCTGCGCCTGTATCTGTGGTCGATTACTCTAAAGCCTGCCAACTGGACCTTCTTTGCATAATTACACTGCGGTACAGCTCTGTCCGTATGCGTGCATTGTGGGTAATATGGTGTCTTCTTTCGTGGAGTCTGTCCTCTGACGTTCCTCCTGCATGGTCCATGCCTTCTTTGTTTGTTCGCGCCTTAAAAATTTCCCGACAGAGGCTCCACAGTTAAGGTAGAAATGGACTATTAAGGTGCTTTCAGGCTGTTTAGTGTCCAACATTCCCACGAGTCCACCTTAACAAGTCCCCAGTTAAAAGGCAGACAGTTAAATGTTGTTAAGCTAGTTTGACAAATCCACCTCTGTCAGTTAAGCTGTACACAGTGTCTCTTCGTGCTTCAGGAGTCCATTAGGAACTGTATGGGTAAAGGTGTTTCATTATAGTGGGGTTTAGAAGAATGATAGTGGATATAATGATGGAGTCAGTGTCGTCGAGCTCGCTGGAGGTGTCACAAATCACAGCTCGGGGGAAAGAAACGTCTTTTTGGACCTCCAGGGCTCTGATAGTGGAATGTAGAGCAAAATGTGAGCACAAGAGAAACACAAATCTTGTAAATGAGGGAAACTATTTATATTTAGTTCGATATGTTCCAAGAGGATGCTGGACGCTTAAACACAAAAATGATCATTTTGTATGGAATTGCATATTGGAGGGGAGGAGGTTAAGAAGTAGTGGGAGGACAGGTGAAGGAAGAAAGGAAGAGTGTTGTGGAGAAGAACCTAAATGGATCCTCTTTCTAAGGCCTTTCTAAGACTTTAAAGAAGGGATTTTGGCAGAAGCAACATAAAGGAATTGAAATATGGCATCCCTCCAAGTAAATGAGCATCCTTTCTCTGTAAATTATAGTGTATATGATTAGAAATGGGCACAAGCTTTCAGCTCTTCACCCACATTCAAGGTGTTCTTTGCTTTCCTTTACCAGCCTCTTCACCCCTCGAGTGTCCTCCTCTTCCTCCTCCTCATTGAACCAGAGCTACGAAAAACAGGGGGTTACCAGTTTCAGTCAGAGGGCCGACACCTCAGTCTATCAGCCACTCCCCTCTGAAACGTTTCTCGGATCCCTTCCCTTTTTCTTTGCCAGTCCCGTTGCCGCTCAGAGCTCCTCCCAGATCAACACAGACAGCGGCGGTCGCTCTTGGTCACCTCTTCTGAGGAGTGAACCACGTTGGGTACGAACCCGCTCTTCACGCCCTCCCAGCCCTCCTGGATCGTGATGTCTCCAGACCGCACCAAGGCGAAGATGTCTCTGGTCAGCTCGGTGAAGGCGTGCTCCACGTTGATGGCGTCACGGGCTGATGTCTCCACGTAGCGCATCCCATAAGCCCCTGCTAACTTCTCTGCCTCCTGACGGGTCACCTGGAAAATTAAAGACCACGCTGGTAAACCCAATATACAGGTTCTACTACCTTAACCCTTTATCAGGCAAGTGACTATTTTTGGTCATTTCCACATACATTACAAGACAGAGATAGCAACAGTTACATTGAGTCAACAATCTCAGAGGCCCATTGTGGTCTACAGGGTCTGTAAGGTCCACCTCTGCATGGACACTGAATGTACCTGCTTTCTTAGGTACACTGTAAAGAAGGAGTGTCAAAAAACAAGATAAAAGACAAAAATATTTGGCTGCAAGAATAAAATATGCATCAGCCTCACAACAAGTTGACTCCCTGTTTGTGGTATTAAACTATGAGAAACAATGCAGAAAAAATAAATACATAAAAAAACAAGATAAAAACACTAAATCTGAGGAAAAAGGTTCTCAAAACTAGTGAGATATCTGTCCGTGCAGCAAGATCATTTCACTTGACAAGATTTCTTGAATTAAGATAAATCTAGGAATAAGCATGTCTACAGATGTATGAACACTTAAAATAGGAATTTAACTCTTAAAACAAGATAAATTATCTAACACTTCTAAGCTAAGTTTTTATATCTTGGTAAGAACCAAATAATTTGCAGTGTAACATGAACTAATGGTACTAATGTATGGAATGATGTTCAAAGGGATCATGGGGATGTGGACAGAGGTCTGGATCAGCATGCTGTTCTAACGTTCTAAAAGTGATGTTCTGATGTTCTAAAATATGTGTTCCTTTCACATTACATGTGTTTTTCTTATATTTTTTTTATGTATACTTCTTGGATTTTCTTTTTTTTTTTTTTTTTTTTTTTTTTACCACTTATGGGTAAGGAACCAAATATGGTAACTTCATTGATCTTGATTTTCTAGATGACAATTAAACATTTTGAACAATTTTTAAAAAGAAAAAAAAAAGTATTGTTATGTCCTCCTTTCAGAGTATTTCTTTGGGTGTCCCTATAAAGCAGGTCTATTCAAGTCCAGTCCTCGAGGGCTGGTATCCTACATGTTTTAGATATTTTATATTCAATTCATGATGAGCTCAACATCAAGCTCTGCAGAAGCCTGATAATGATGTAATGGCTTCTGGGTGTGACGGAAGAGGGAAATATCTAAAACATGCAGGATACCGGCCCTTGAGGACCGGATTTGAATAGCCCTGCTATAAATGGTTAACCCATAAAGACCCAGAGCTCCTTTTGTGGCAGTACTCAAATTAATTTTTCTCCTATATTTATCACCATTTATTGTCATATCGTTGCCTTTATTTTGCAGTTTTTCAGTGAAAATCAGATATTTTCCTACATTTAACTTCATGATCATGTAGATGTTCATAAAAGCTTAGATTAAAGTTGAGGATTATAATATCAAAAACAGAGAAAATGTACGAAAAAGTGCAAAGATGTTGTTGAATGAGCATAAAAACAAGCACCTAAATCCACTGACATTGATCCAACTCCATGGGCTTTACTGGTGAGTTAATGTTGGAGAAGATGACAGTGTTTCCATGGTAACTACGGAGCCTTTAAATGGGTCATACCTGATGACCATAAAAAGATGATCAACTGTATTTACATCAATTATTTACATGGATTGAGCTGATTAATGGATCAGTAGGTATTAAACATTTTACATCAGTAGATAATTTTAGTCAACAGTCAGTTTTTGGATTAAACACAGATCCGTTGAGAGTAGAACAGGAGTTGTGTTACAGCGAAAAGTCTTAAGAAGGAAGAACACATGACTGGATCTGGATCAGTGGATCGGTTTGAAGTATGTCGGGTAAATGTTGTGTCTCCTCAGGACCTAGCTTTACAAAAGTGCATCATGAATTATGTCTTTTACATTATTTTCCCCAAGTACGTCTTTACATCTGAGACCTATCATCTACATTTGACTTTCATTTCATGTCAATGTAACACAAATTAATTCACATATCATACAGGAAATCACTGTATTTGACTCCAGTAAAAACAGCTCCATGATCCACTTTAGGTCCCGACCTTAAGCTGGGAAAAGGCAAATTTAAAAAAGAATAAGTCAGTTTACACCCTCACTTAACCTGAAGAAGCTCATTTATAATCACATGTATGGAACAGCGTTACATAATTATCTGCTGATACCAGACACCTTTAATTATTGCTTTTGTTTCATTTATTTTATTTATATTTCTACTAAGACAATGAAATATATGAGCTGCGATCTGCTCTTGTGCTGTGTCATGGTTTAACATCTTTTTCTTACTGGGGATATTTTTGCTTTCTGTCTCGATGCTGTCTCATGAGAATTAAAACACAATGATGCCAAACTCTTCTGATCTAAATGTGGACTGATCTAAAAGGCTATTTTAATGCTGCAGACTTTGATAACTCGTCTATTAGGTAACAATCTAAGGAGCCACTTTCCCCAGCACTGACAGATAAGATAAGATAAAATGAAATAAAATAAGATAAAGTATGATAAGATAAGATAAGATAAAGTAAGATTAGATATGATAGAATAAGATAAGATAAAATAAAATTGGAAAATATAGAATAAGATATAAGGTATGTTTCATGTGTTTGCTCCTGGAGGATTCTGTTGGGTTTCTGTAAATTGGCTTCTGAGTCTGGTTTCCACCAGCTCCATTTATAAAGTGTCATGAGATAACTTTGTTATGATTTGGCGCTATATAAATAAATTTTGATTTGATTTGATATAAGATTAGATAAGATAGAATAAGATAAGATAAAATATGACTTAATTTATGTCACAGTTAACAGCAGCAATAAGGAAGTGCAGAGAAAATAACAGGTAGAAAAAACAAATGAGTGAAAAATGAACAGAAAACAAAAAAATATGAAATTTGGTATTTCTATAAATATTTATAGAAAGGCCTCAGGTCAGATGGTTTTGCGTTCAGTGTTTTTGCTGTACACACCTGACGTTGCGCCTCCAGGTCACACTTGTGTCCCACCAATAGGAAGACGATGCTGTGAGGCTGGACGTGGCTCCGGGCCTCCTCCAGCCAATCGTGGACATTCTGAAAGGAGCGGCGATTGGTGATGTCGAACAGAAGGAGACCGCCGACAGAGTTACGGTAGTAAGCCCGAGTGATGGACCTGAAGGAAAAACAACAAAAGAATATTTGTTCTAAACTTTTGATGGTTTTAACATGAGCCACAAACAGACATGCATACACAATTTACAATCAATGAGAAAAATAGGAGTCTGTTTTCACAAACTGTAATCAAAATACACAAATTAAATCTTGCCACATTGTTTCCATCAGTGTTGTCAAGCTGGCCGAGCAGTCGAGCCAAGAAAAGTGGGAGAAAACTGAACTCAGTCCAAGACGCTGTACCTTTACCTGTTACCGTTTCAGGTTTAACCCTTTCATTCACCACAGTAGACAGTTATTCTACTGCTGTTCTTTTCTATATTTATGGGTTTTGTTGTTTTAGTTCCATATCAGCCACCACAGTGGACACTCATACATCATTCCATACACTGACATTCATAGCATTACTGGAAAATTGTTGTTCTTGATAAACCTGATCTGTAACATGTTTGAGTGTAAATTAAATGTTAATTGTTAGACTGTAATTAACAGTTTTTTGGGGTTTTTTTTAACCAAAATATTTTTTTTTTTGCATATTATCTCCATGAAGTGAGTAATATCTAGTATTAAAAAATGTTAAATGTGAGAAAACATCAGATTAGCTGCATTAAAAGGCTTTAATTTCACTGTTGTCATATCACTTTCTATCATTGGGTTTTAAATACATGTATATTTGCTTCAAAAATGAAATGCATGGTGTAGCTGAGTGGACATTTTTGTAACAACTAATTGTTTTTTTTGCATGCCTAAGGAGGAATAAAAACACTAAAGAAAAAAATCCTGACTTCGGTTTTCATAATTCATGCATGAAAGGGTTAATTTAAATACATCAGCAGTATCCACATCAAAACTCAGGCATCCATACACCAACTCAATCCAACCCCAACCAAACACAAGTGTGAGGCTTTTACACACTGTGCTGCCTCCAGTGGCAGGAGATATACTAACTAAAGGGAGACTTAGACACACAAGTATACAACAGTAGATTAACCCGTTCATGCACGAATTATGAGAAGCCTAAGTGAGATTGTTTTCTTGAGTGATTTTATTTATCTTTAGGCATTAAAAAAATAATGTAATTACATTTTGTTTTATGAATTAATTGTTTATGGGACTGCAAAAATGTCCACTCAGCTGGACACTACGCGTTTTAATTTTTGAAGCAAAAAAATATGTATTTACTGATATACTGTGTAAAACCTATGAAATAAAAACATTTTAATGCTGCTAATCTGATGTTTTCTCACATTTTAACATATTCTAATACTAGTCATGACTCACTTCATGGAGATAATAAGCAAAAAAAAACCCAAAAACTTTTGGTTGTTAATTACAGTCTAATAACAATAGCAAGGAATTGATTTACACTCAAACATGTTAGACCAGGTTTATCAAGAAGAGCAAAGTTGCAGTAATGTTATCAATTGGAGTGAATGGGATGGTGCATAAGTGTCCACTGTGTTGGCTGATATGGAATTAAAACAACAAAATCCATCAACAAAGAAGAGAACAGCTGGAGAATAACTGTCCACTGTCCATAACCCATTATGCATCAAAGGGTTAAAGATGATCAAAAATCCATATTTATAATCATATATAAATATATATACACACATACATACACCCCATCACTACACAACAATAAAATACCATCCCTAAATATATAAATAAATATTTACACAAAACCATCACCTAACATCCCTCTGTCTGTCCATCCAACAACATAATTGAAGAATACATTGACATATCTGCAGCAAATTCATACTGTGGATGCATCTTGGCATGGAACAGAAGAATACTGAAAATAGAACACCTTGACCTACTTTTTCAAGGTCAAATGGCCTTGTGCAGTTATAATATTGAGTACTTTCCAATATATATGGAATACGTTTTACACAAAGACAATCTAATCTAAATTATAGGGCAGTAACTTTCAACAGAATCGCGTGTGTGTGCAGCACGTTTAACAATTATAGTACAGTTCCCTGTGCAACTTGACTTAACCCTTTATTGCGTAAATGAATATTTTCGGTAATTTCTGCAAACATTAAATATGAGGCCAATCCTGTGTCTCCGTGAGGTCCAGAAGTATGATAGTTCTTATAAAACTATACAGTGATCCAGACAGATTTCATGGACATTTTGAATCTGTAAATAGTAAATATGAGTGATTTTTGTCAGTTTATGACCTTATAACAGTTATTTTATTGCATGCGTTTACTTTTTAGCAAGTGCTGCTCTGATGTTTTATACCAAGAAGAGGACGATAACTGATGAGGAGGTGGCTGACGATGTCCAATGACACACTAAGGTTGAAATGTTGAATTTCAGAGTATTTTAATGAGTGCCCTATAAATGGTGAAGAGCCTGTTTTAAACCTGCTCTGTATGTTAAGTGTCATGAGATCACGTTTGTTAGGATGTGACACAATATAAACAAAATTTGACTTATTGAACAAAAGCATAATATCATACAATTCAAACAGTTAGACACAATTTAACACAATTTAGACATTTTTACTAAAAATAATATATAATTACAGGCACAAAACATTGAAATGGGAGCTCTAAAATGGAGACATCATTCAGTAGTAGTAGAGGACAATATGACACTAATATCCAACAGGTCTGATTAAGTTACAGAAGTGCCCTATCCCGACTGCTCCATCTTCTGCAGCTTCCTGACTGAGGTCCAACTGGTAAATAAGTGTAGCTATGCATTGTAAATATTTGACATGTATTATTTTCTGACAGATATATTCATTTACCCACATTGAACAGCCAGAATCTGAACTCTGAACTGAAGACTGAAAGAGTAAACACATCCTATTCACTGAGCCTGTAGTTCAACCTCCCACCTCCAGCAACAAGGGAGCGAAAAAAACATTAACAGAGGAAAGAATCGAAGTAAAAGTGACATAAACAAGGAGAAGCGCTGGTTTTTGATGCCAGGGAACGACATGCTGTTATTCACTTTCAGGACAAAGAGGTGAAAAGCTATTCAGAGAGAGAAAAAGAATGATAAAAGGTGTAAATGAAGGGAAACGAGTGTGATGACAGGCTCAGAAATGAGGAAAAAAATTAGAAGGAGTTCGAGATGTTGACTGATTATATGGAAAAACAACAAGCTCGATGATTTTACTCCGTGACTGGTTCAGTCTGTTATTCCAAGAACACCAGAATAAACAGGACATTTAATTGATTTTAGGCAGGTGCAAACAATTCATTTGCTTTACCATTTATTAAAAAGTGGAAAAGGAAAGAATGATCTTAAAATGGAACCTGAATGTTTACCTACTGTGTTACTGCTGTTCATAATATTATTATTATTATTATTATTATTATTATTATTATTATTATTATTATTATTATTATTATTATTATTATTATT
>JAQQZY010000001.1:15344535-15355063 GCA_030068375.1 Ostorhinchus rueppellii
TGTTTAGAGTGTGAACAGCCACAACCAGCACAAAGAGTGCACTCCAACTACTACAAAGAGTGAATATACATGCAGTGTGTGTGTGGGGGGGTTAAGCCAGGATTTATACATGGCAGGATTCGTGCTGGAAAAAAAGAGAAAAAATGTGCAGATTACAGAGGAAAACAGGAGTTTGAGATTTGCAAAAATGGTAAAATGGTAACCTTCAGTGTCTACAAGTAACACATTGATGTTGAATCAAGATATTGATAAATTTGGATGCACGTCGAGGATTTTCAAGGTATAATTCCAAAGATTTGACAATAAAAATATTTTGCAATTTTTATTTTTTTTTTAACCTACCTACCTACCTACCTACCCTATTTTCTTTCAGAGCGTAATAGGAAATAAACAATTTTTTTTAGGCCTTATATTTATGTCGTTTTTATTATTTGTACATATTTAAAACTCTTCCCCCAAATCTAGGTGGCATAGTTGGATCTCAAATACCCCACGTTATGACCTTTATGAAATGCATGACCTGTGAAAACACTGTGTTCCTATTCAAATTACCTGCCATTTTTCCAATGGCACTTCTCTTCACATTAGATCTAATGTGTATAATTTGAACCTACTATGGTCAAATTGGCCTATCACCTTGTCCTCCTACATAATAAGATAAAACAGCTTTTCTTTTCTATCATATTTCTCTCTTCCTCTTCTCTAACTTCACGTCTCTTTCTTTTTGTTAAACCTGACTTTGACATTGTGCCTCATGTCATCTTCCTCTTGTACTGGCTTTAATTAGTGGGGAATCATCTGTCAGGACGTGTTATGCGCTATGGTGTTGCATTGTTATCACCGAAGCCAATGCGTGTGTACTCTCTTTGAAGTGTGCCCCATTTGAAAAAGTCAGCAGAGATGAAGTTGAAGCTCAGGCCAGTAGACTAGAGGGGATTACAGCGGTGTTCATCTCTGAACACCACTTTGCTGGAGTTGTCCAGGTGTCACTGATTTTGCTTTATTTTACCTGCGGCATTCGTGTTCGTTATCTCTTCATCGTTTATAACTAATGAGGATATCTCAGGGTTTGCTTACACGAATAAAACAAGGTAAATTATTAAGAATATTGGCTGTTAAATATATTTTCTGCAGGTCAATAAAGACATTTCATTCATGGTTTATATTGTACTCGAGTGTGATTAACAATTTCTTTCACAGCAGTGCAACAAATCCTGTCTAAGAAAAAAAAACAAAACATTTCAGCTGAGGAGACAAGACATTAAACTTATAATTCTTTCTGTATTGAGTTGATGTGATGTGAGAAAGACAGAAATATATCTTTCCGTTTTCCTATTTAATAGCAGCAAAAGAAGCTAGACACATAATACACATGAATTTTATTTTTATTATTAATATTATTATTTATTGATCCTTAATTTGTTTAATTCAGTGCTATATTTACTATTGCCCTGATACATTAACTCTACTTTAACAATATGCGTTATCCTCAGAACACTGTGAGCAGATGTGTTTCTTGATTGTGTGATGACATGCTTATTAGTATATAATTGGAATTTTAATGTCTTCCTAAATGCATGTGTACGAGTGTGCATTTAGAGCACACATCACACACAATTTGCTAATGCATCTATATAATTGTCATAAAACCAAGAAATACAACTGATATATCCCACGTGGTATTTACTTTCCAACTGAACAAATATAGTGCATACGGTCGATCATATTAAGTATAGAATGCTTCTCTGCTGACTGATGAAACTGTCATTTTCATATTCATATTTCATCGTTAGAAATGTTCTCTACAAGCTGGAAGAGCAGAACGTGCACATCTCACATCATTAGCAAAAACTGCATTTATTCTTTTTTAGAAAAATGATTGCATATCCCCTACCTAAAACCTAAAAAAATCTAAATTTCAAATTACAAGGTCAAGTATGATGTGCAACCCATTATAATAAAAAGCTACACATAAATAATACTTGACAGACAAACTGGAGACTAGAAATCCAAATAAGTAAAAACTGAAATAAGCACAAGGGGAATGAAATGAGGGTCATTTCCACATGCTTATTTTGCAGAGTATGTTTTTTTCTTCTCATGAATAAAAAGCAATAACACTGCCAAGAAAAGTGACAACTCAGTCAGACAACTTCAGCCGTTACCTAGGTTTCTGCCCACAAAGTAACCTAGGTTGTCCTCCTTAGCAGTAACTAAGCAACAATTCTGACTAAACAGGAATTTGCAAAATGTAACCTAGCAATCACAGTAAAAACACATATCTCTGCACAACATTTATCTCCCAATAAAGGTTTGGCAGCTTAGCTTAAGTTGTAAATGCAGCATCTATGAACTGCTGTGCATCACTGCTGTCTGACAGTTTCGCACAAATAAATAGGATCAAGGGTCGTGTAGTCCAGCGACATATTTAAAGACATTAAATTACATTTGCTTGAACTTTCAAGGTCACTCAAGGTCAGATGTCATGGCACCAAATGAAAGCCCATATGTGACTTTGTATCTACTGCCAATAGTAATAAGGTCAATATCTTTAGCTGTTTTCAAGTTATAGCACTTTGAGATGTTTCCTATTATAAACCACTGAAGATTAAAAAAAAATAAAAAATGAAAATTTCATTAAAAAAAAAAAAAAAAAAAAAAAAAAAAAAAACAAAAAAAAAAAAAAAAAAAATCAATATTTCTCAATTCATAGGTGCCAAGCAACCCCCATGACCCTATTGAGGATAAAGCGGGTTCAGAAGATGGATGGATGGATATTTCTCAGTTCTTTGAACAAACTTGGTAGACCTTGCCCCAAGAAACCTCTGCTATGAATTACAATCGATTCTGGCTGACAGTTTTGGAGAAGAAGTTTCTAGAAATCTGGACATAGATGAGCTTGGGTTTGACCTTTCAAGGTCAGTCAAAACACCAAATGAAAGGCCACATGTGACTTTCTATCTATTGCCGATAGTAGTCATATCAATATCTTCAACTGTTTTGAAGTTAAAGCAGTTTGAAACATCTCTTTACAAACCAACGGGGATTTAAAATTTTCAAAAATTCATAAAATTAAAAAAAAATAAATAAATAAATCTGTATTTCCCAATTCTCTGAACAACCTTGGTAGACCTTACCCCAAAGATGTTTCCCAGCAATACCAAGTCATTCTGATTGACTGTTTCAGAGGAGAAGATTATTGAAATAGTTGCAGATGGACAGACTGTGGATGGACAACTGATATCAATAGTTCCATCAGACATTTGGGCCGTTGGACTAAAAAGTACAATGAAACATTGCCTGAATTAAGTATAAACGACATCACATTTACAGATACTTGTCTTCACCGCATTACTAGAAGTGGCTAAAGCCAAATTAGAATTACAAAGTAGGTGTAGAACTGGGACTTAAGAGTTTTAAGAATGATGAGGGAGTGAGGACCCTGGTGATTAGCCATCTTTTTCACAATCTGATAGTCTTTTTAAAGCTGACTCAGATCACCATCTAACATTTATCTCTTCCTGTTTTTTTCTAGTGATGTGATGGTTTTGCTAATGTGAATGAAAGAACATCTCGGCAAGAAAAAGGAAGAGCTAAAATCAGAGCAAGGACCAAAATAATATTATACAAAATATGGAATAATAGATGGATGAAAGAAGACTGACATCACCCATTACATTTTGCAGTAAAAGAGACATAAGTAATGATTATTTTGACATTTGTTATGCTTATTTGCAATAAAAAAAATCATGAGAAAAAAGTGGAAAAGATATAGAGCGAGAGAGCAAGCGAGAGAGGATGCTGAGGGGGGCTGACAGGAGTGATGAATACGTTATCTAATCAAGTGACTGATGAAGTAGAAGAACGGCTGATTAGAATAACAGGCCAGGTCAGGATGGAGAAGGTCAGTGTTGATTACATGATCTACTGTAGCTGGACTTTAAGACACTGGGATATGGATCACACGCTTTTATTCTACACAGGCAAAAGGTGCTCGCCATGTTTACCCTCTACCACCAAGCAATCAAGAATTTCTCAACAAAAATAGACATGAAAAGACGGAAGAACACACAGTAAAAAAATGCAGTGTCAATATCTCAGAGTCCAACTATTTTAACCCATATAGAGTATTTCTAGCTCTATGGAGAGTAAACCAGCTCTAACACTAGAGTTAAAAGTCAGTGTTAAGAACTTTAACTTCAACTCTACAGAGTGATAAATAGTGCCAGTCTACCACATTGCATTGTGGGTACTGGACTTTTTACTTATCGTGTTCTATTTTACATGCAGAATTTCCAAAGGAAAAAAAAAGGGGGGGTGTTAATATCTATTTAGGTTAATATGTATTATTTGCCTTTGTTTTTTTTCTTTATTATTGTTATTAATGACACAATTAATCAAACCTGTAAGCAGAATAACGCCTTACCTGGTTATCAGTGAGGGCTATAACTATATGACATGTGGGGAGGACTTGGCCCTTTTAGGGACAACTATGTCCAAGAGTGATTGAAACTCACAGAGTAAACTTATGTCATTCATGTCACTGACCGCCCCACCCCTACCCCCTTCTGGACCCCTGCAATTATATAATGTTTCAATATTAGTGTAGGGTGCAAACTGAGGAAGCAAGTAACACTGCAGAGAATATTAAAACATAACAGTCAATTTTAAACTAAATGTGGAGTAAAACTAGCTCTATAAGCTATAAGCTATATATATTATATATTACTAGCTATATATTACTTGTAACAGTGTGAAGACACAACCGTGTTAAATATTTTTACACATTTCATTGTTAATTTTGAATTGAGTAGAATTAACTCTGAAAACCTTTCGCTGGAAATAGAGTAAATTTTACTCTAATTTTGAGTGGGACCAAAAGTTATCTTAAACAGATTTAAATTCAGCTCTCTAAGAGGTAAATTTTAACTGTTTTCTACTGTGTAGTAACAAGGAGGTAGAAATATAACATCAACCAATTGGTGAATAAACCAATGATGGACACACCTGGAACAAAACAGCTTACAAACTTCTAGTAATCCTCATTACATTTATGTTTTCTTAATTTGTATCTTACAATTTGACCCTTTAGACCAGTGTTTCTCAATGGGGCCGGTACCACCCATCAGGGGTGATGGGACAGTGTCAGGGGGCGTTTAGAATGAGAAAGCTGAGAACGGGGTGCTGAGGCCAAAGTGGGGGTTTTAGTCTGTATAAGTATCAATATCAAGTTGCAATAAGGTACACTGTTGTCCTTCAGTAGCAGCAAACTACCCTGACTAATTCATTCAAAGAATGAACTGCTTTCACTTATAGAAGGGCATAGAGCCCTAATGTAAAGCTGTCCATGGTGCTGAAATACTATCTGTGTGCTGTTCGGTCAGTTTTTTCTGTTTATTATGTTCCTCACAGTGGAAAGCCAGAGCTGAAATCTCTGAGATAACTTTTTGTAGACTTCCCTTAAACCATAATGTTGAACAATCTTTGTTTTCAGGTCATTTGAGCGTAATTTGGATGCTCCCACGTTACCAGTCTTCAGAGCAGAGTCAAAGAGAAGAACAACTTGCAATTGGCTACTTTAAATACCTTTTCTCATGATTGGACCTGTCTATGACGTTCAAGGCCAAACAAGGTCACCAAAGCAATTTTGTGTTCCAGTTGATCAGGGCTAAGTAGTTACAGGTATTCAAATCAACAAAATAACAAGAGTGCCCAAATTTTTGCAAAGCCTATTTTTCACATCTCATTTAATTTCAAACAATTTAATACCGCTACACTAAAAATCTTTACATGGACAATACCCCAATACTCAGCTTTTATTAGAAGATGAATGTCATGGCAGTGTGATCATTTTCTGTGAAGATAAGAGTAAATTAATATGCAGCCTCAGAGGAACATCTAAACTTTTTCATACCACTGTATACAGAGGCAGTTCATATGCTGACATCACCACACACATAGAAATAATGACATCAGCTGAATCAATGTTAAAATAAGCTACGATACATGCGAGGGGTGGGGTTTGTCGTGCAAATCAATCTTTATGTGAAGCTGGAGTCTAAAAGTCTACTTGTCTAGTTTAGTATTACCTCGCAGTTTCACGTAGTCCTGCTGAAAAAAATATATATATGCAGGCCTGTTGTGTTTTTGAAAAAAATCCCATTTAAAGCTCACTTTTGTGATACAAGCTGCTGAACTCTGAAAACGCTGAAAAATGTACTGAATGCATTAAATGCTAGAAGTATGCAAGTGGGTAAGTAGATCTTGTTGGCCTTGTTCTGTGGAATTTATTCATTCCCCTTTGGTGGTACTGCTAGCTAAAGTCTCTACGATCCAAATGTCAACGTGACCCACTGGTTCTTGTTACATAATGTATGTTTCTTGTGTTTCCTTAGGTGTGCAAGTCAGTGAATCTGGTAAGAGTGTAAGTGAAATATAAAATAAGCGGTGGTACATCTGTCCTTGAGAGTATGTCATTGTGAATACATAAACTGTATGTGCGACAGCAAAAATACAACAATTTAAATTGGTCATTAATTACAGCGTATCTGCAGGTTTGAAGAAGCTAAATTCATGACTTTGTAAGACATTTTACAAGGCATCTTTGGTCAAATTTGAGGGCTTATATTAAAAAATAACAGGGCTCAGTTATTGCCTATTAGTTGCCATCATGTTACAATCCAGCTAAAGTTACATTTACATTTTCTCCATGTTCAGGCTACACCTATCTGAACCCCTACATACAAATACATTTTGCCATGGTAAAATGATAAACCCAAACCACAAATTTGATGAAATAAAGATCTCCAAAATACAACCACGCAGAATTGTTTAGTCATTATTTGTTGTGTTTGTGCAACTTTTAAGAAATTTTAAGACTTTTTAAAGATCTGCAGACACTCTGTAATTAACAACTATAATGAAGTATGGAGGTCAACAATTTCTTAAGAAGAAAGTCCAAATTCTCAAATTCAGCCTCTTCAAGTTGAATATTTTCTAGTTTCATTCCAGTTGACAGTAAACTGAGTATCTTTGGGCTGGGTATCAAAACAAAAGACATAACAGGGCATCATCTTGCACTAACTAATAGATAATAAAAATGCCTCTTAGGTGCAGTTGTGTGTGTGCGTACCTGCAGACAGAACACTGCCTTTGAGGTTGGAGTGCAGTGAACATGACGATGACAGAGTAGTTCCTGGGTGGGGCCTTGACAAAGCGACGGAACTTGTCCCCGTTCATCCGCACAACGGAACGGCGGGAGGACCACTCCATCATCTGGTCAACCTTTTCTGACAGCAGGTTCTGAAGACACAGACAAATAGAAAGGCACAGAGGAGAACATATCCTGTTAGAATCTTCCACAGTGCTGAGGACAGAAAAAGAAAAAAAAAACATTTCGAGTGTCAACTGCCCAAAAAATGTAAAAGAAAAGTATTTATAGCAAACTGCACATTTTTATGGCACTATAGAGGGTGAGGATTAGGGCACATTCTTTTGAAACAACACATAAACACACTCTACAAACATTAACCAGCTTCCAATGACTTTTCTTGCCTCGTGTTCCCACAGAAAATGCAACACAGCTGACATTTATAGTCTACATGTGTCCTACTGATGTATTTAACAATCACCCACTACATGTGCATTATTGTAAATTTCGAAAAACACAAAAACTTTTATTCCATACGGGTCACAAGAGAGCCATTTAACATCCTTTGCCGTATAATATGGAACATGACAGGCCACGGTATGAAAACCATAGCCTGTCTAGTCTTCCCTGGTTTGACAGCTTTACTTGACAGCAGACAGCCCTTTAAATACAAACCAACACAGGTGGTATGTGCACAGCATGGGGTCAGTTATGTTTCTGTCCTGTTCTGTTGTGTGCCTCTGCTACTATACTCTGCTGCAGGTAAAATGTACCATCTATGAATAACGACCTCATACAACCCACTTCAAGAAATGACAACACCTCTCTTAAAGTAACAGTAAACAGTTACCAAAGATAGAATGGACTAGCCAGTTCTAAACACAAAATAACTGACTAAAACTTATTCTTAACTTTAATTCTTAAAGAAAATAAATTAATAAATACATTTTAACCCAAGATTGTGCATGTTCCAGGGCATGCTTGGGTATAATAAAACTACAAGGCAAATAACAAGCCAATCCTTTCCCCATATATCTGCAAGACAGGAACGTATTTAAAATCCAATGACGGTCTGATTATCACATAACCAGGGCAACATTTACTGAATATTCTGGTGTTGTACGTGCAAGGCTGGTACAGGTGACATTACTGTTGAATATAAGTGATTGAAACTACATTTCAATAGCTTTAACTCCCAGTCTGTACTGACTAACAGGATACAAACAATGAATGTGAAGTAAAGCAAACCTCACCATTATTTACAGAAGAATAGTCCTGACTTGGCAGTCAACAGCAGGTATGAGAGTATGTGCAAAGACAAGCCACAGTGCATGGCTGTTTGTTTGTGAAATGCAGGACTATGTTTACTAAACCCAGTTTGGCTTAGTTGAATGGTCAGGGAGTCATGAACAGAACAGCACACAGCGTACATTTGTCGTACATTGTCAAGAGCCATGACAACCAAACACAGGAGGATGCCGGCAAACAAGCCGAATTTACTAATTAAATGGTGCACAAATCAAGATAATCAAGAAATAAAAAGAAGTAATGATAAGAAAATCCTTTGCAGTTAGCATTATCAGTAGTGTAGTGTATGCATGGATGAGTGAAAGTGTCAGATGCATAAGTAAAAAGGTAAAAAAGGTAAACAAACAAAAGAAATGGTGAGGCTGATGCAATGAGGCTGTGAGAGAGATGCTTCTCCTGCTGCTGGGTTTTAAACCCTGGGCCACACCAACAGCCATGCAGCATAGGAAAAACTAAACTACTTCACTGCCTTGGAGAGGAGCAGAAAAACCAAGAGAGCAGGCAGGATGGAAAAAAGGAGCAAGCTCTACACTGGGTTTGTCCAAGTATGTAAACATTATAGGATGTGTTTATGATAGAGTGAAGTGTACATCTGTCAGCATATTCATGGACAATCTGGAGCTAAAAAAAAAAAAAAAAAAAAATTAAAAAGAATGATGAAATATTAAGGCTAGTCATTCATCAGCTGATACAGGTAGACTTACAAAAAGCTTTTAACCTATAAAAATTCAGCAACAGCATACTCCACTAGCTTCAATACAAGCTCTCACTCATTACCATGGTGGAATGAACTTGCAGATGGAAAAGAGGGAACCAGAAGAAAACAAACCATTATCGTTATGTTTTCTGTTGGGGGTTTATGTATGTCTGTTTGATCCCAACTGTATACAAGTTTATGTAAATCTGAAACACACAAAGTGAAAATAAAATGTGAAACTGGTCCATGACAAGATGCAACAGAAAACATTAAGATGGGTACAGTGCTGAGTTTGCTTTATTCTGATTGGACAAGGAACATGTTTTATTAATAAAGCTCTAATTTAAATGTACAGTCAACACAGAGAGCAGAGTGTTGCTCGTATACTGCAGACTTTTCAACCAGCATATACAGTACTGATCAAGTGGAGCTACTTGCTGCAGAATTCATCATGCTTGTAGCTTTCAGACGCCAGAAAGAATGGACCTGAGGCAATAATGAATAGCATTCAAGAAGAGTCATGTTTTTCATGCAACATATAGAATCCTCTGATTCTGTTGTCTGTTGACAGTTGTTTTAAGTGGCAATGACTGCTTGTGCTACAGTCCAGTTATGCTGCTATTATCTCCCTATCCCTCTTCCCAGCAGTTTGCTAGTATTGGATGATGTAGACAGTAGCTAAATTATTTAGCACTGCGCCTCAGTCCTACTGCTAATCGGGCACAAAATCTATCCGTTTCAAACACACACACACACATATCAGGCCATTGGCTTGACTGCAGACACAGAGTAAAGCTGGACTAAATCTCTCCAGAAAACTGCCTAGAGACAACACAAACAAAGTCTCACAGATAAAAAAAAAAGAAAGTGGGAAAAAAGGATGACATAAAGAAAATGTGTGGAAGTGTAAGCCAGACACGAGTACGTTTATACGTTTCTCCTGTATTTCTTGTTCGCTTGAGAAAGCACACATACTTCTGCAGAACTAAATGATATTTCATTAGTGAACATTATTTACTCTGATACCCTTCACACACAAGAATACAACACCTGCACATAAGCAGGCATTTCCACTGGAGATATACCTTTGACTTTTTGTCTTTAATTTATCCACTAAGTTGTTTCCTGTGTGCATTCAGCTGAAAAAGAGGAGCTGTCAGTCCTGGATGCCAATCATACAGGCAGTAATGACGCACTTGCCTTGTGTAATATATAAATACACAGTGTACTGATAAGACAACACAGACAAATAAGTAACACTTGGGAAGAAAGAGTGAAAAAAATCCCATTAATGAATATATTTTTTATTATTATTATTATTATTATTATTATTATTATTATTATTATTATTATTATTATTATTATTATTATTA
>JAQQZY010000001.1:15367662-15382863 GCA_030068375.1 Ostorhinchus rueppellii
TGAGTGAGTGAGTGAGTGAGTGAGTGAGTGAGTGAGTGAGTGAGTGAGTGAGTGAGTGAGTGAGTGAGTGAGTGAGACAGACAGATCAGAATCAATAAATCAATAAAATCACTCTGCATTAAATGAATAAAAGAAGATTTTTGGAAGTCATTATCTCCACCAAGTCCATGTGATTGCTGTGGGGGATTTATCCTCCTTGGCAGGCATTTGTTCTCTGCTTAACATATTTTCTGCATTGCTTGTTTTCATCTTTTACCCTTCGTTGAATGTAAGTTGATGCTATTAATGTTATTTGGCATTTTTACATGAATTGTTTGGTTTGGCTCACATATCTGGGAGTTTTTCCTTTTCCCTAAATTTATCATGTCGGGGAAACACAAGTTACCTATAAAATTTTCACCGGGATAAATTTCTCAGGAGCATGTAATTCAATAGCAATTGCAATGTTGAAAGCATGACGTAATCCTCCATAAAAATTACTCTGAAGATTGGTGCCTCGCATAAAATTCTGTTTGCAGATAATGTAACACAACGATGCTTCAGATGACGCTGTACATGTCCTGCGAGCTACACAGTATGATACATAATGACCATAAGACATTTGTACTGACATTTATTCACAATCTTGGTTTGATGAAGCAATTGGCACTGAATGGACAGGCGTACTGACTCCTTAACTAATTTTTGAGCTAAAGAGTCAGCAATAAAGCCACTAGAGAAGATCTACAGTCCAGAACCTTTTGAGTTTTATTACCCGGAAAAATGCAAGCTTTAAAGCTTTAATCCCCCATCCGAGTATTTGGAATGTAGCCTTACAGCCTGCAATAACAGTAGGCTAATGTAATGTCTTCTCGTTCAACAGCTGTCCTAGCATCAACGGCAATGGGATGCCAGTTTCACAAGGGAGATGGTGAGCTGGTTGCACTAATCATATCTTCTTCTAAACTCTGCTGGTGAGACTAATTGGCTGGTCGATAACCTGAACAGCTGGGAAGGGGAGTGACAACCAGTTGCTCAGCTCAAACAAGGGGCACAACAATCATTGCAAATCAAGCTCCTCATTAAAAGACATGAACTGTCAGCAGTGGCTAAAAAGAGCTCTCCCTCACACTCATTGTTCATTTCTGTGAAGCTTTTATTATTTATCATAAGAGTTCATTAAATTTGAGCAATGTTTGTCAACTTTGACAGTGATTAGGGGAATGTTTGCTGCTGGACTTATAACTGTGTACTGAAATAAGATTATAAACTGTGTTTTGAATGGTATTTATGGCTTAATTAGTTTCTCATTTTTAACACAATTCACCTGCAGTTTTTCAATCTCGCCTGTGCTTCAGAAGAGTGCATTAAGTTAATGAGTGCCATCATAAAAACAGTGAGACGTGGCTACCTGTGTTCAGAAAGTTATTTACGATCACAGACGACAAGTCAGTTAGACAGGCAAGGGACACAACTGTAAACCTAGTTCATCTCAGGGGAACTGGTAGGAACCATTAGCCAGTTTTCTCTCAGGCATTTAATTAACATTGTTCACTGGTTGAAAGTCTCCCAGATAGGATTGTGTTTGACTGAGTGAATGTGAAGCATAAGAGGAGTGATTACTTAGGATTCTCTGGATAAATAAATGCTTTCAAAAGGCTGTGTTAACATAATTCAATAATTCATAACCAGTTTGATCGTTTCCAGGTGTAGCTTTATCTAACCGGGACTCACTTTGTGGTGGTGAAAGCTCTGTCCTCTGGTCAAACACGGCTAATCTGAACTCTGTGTGGAGACGGATTGCCTCACTCACTTCCTGTCTCTCTCATCTGTACGTACCTTCTCAAGACAAGTGTTTTCAATAAGGCGGTCTTATGACAGCCTCTCCACCATGCAAAGAAACACAAAAGAAAACATGCGCGCGCACACACACACACACACACACACACATACACACACAGAGGCACGCAGAAGTACACAGTCTTTAGCCCCGTGCAGAGTGTTAACAGCCTTTCTGCCAGTGAAGCAGAAAGACTAAGAGTTTAATAAGAGAGACTCATCAGATATCAGTGACAGGCAACATGTGCAAACACACAGTCTCTCTCTTTCTATTACGCACACACACACAGAACCAGGAATCGCTCCACAATAAGGCTTTCAATCTAGTTTCCCATTTCATACTCAAGACTATGTGTGTTACATTTAATACTTGTGTGTTTCTTTCCCTGTAAATTTGCGTATGTATATGTGTGTGTGGCCTGTGAACCGTCACAGTGACACTGGCCTGTCTAGGAGGATAAGAGTGTGACGTCTTATCAGCCAAAAACCAGACACACACACAAGCACAGATTCTAAAACACGTACACATTCACAGTGGGATAATGTACCACCTCATATCGGCTATACAGTGCTGCCTCACTCCGTAGGAGGGGCGGAAGGGTATGTGAGAGAACAGCGGGAGGCAGCGAAAAAAGGAAGGGAGTGGAGGCATGGTGAATGAGGGGGGGAGTGGAGGGATAAAGAAATAAAATGGAAAATGGGATGAAAAGAGTGACAGAGGAGAAATAGATAAGAGAAAGGGGAGGAGAGGAAGAGTTATGTTACAACAACATTTCCTTCTGGAGATAAGCTGTGTCAAAGAAAGCCAAGGATGAATGATCAGACACAAGGTATGGCAGGTTAGCTGTAAGAGAAGGAACCAGAAAGTCTCACTGCTGCTGCATTAGTTCTTCTGACAGAAAAGTCAGACACGAGTGAGATTTTTTCCCAAATATCATCAGATGTACAACTGCATGCGAGACCAGTTGTACTAAATCTAGTAAGCAACTTTGATATTAAATATCATTAAACTGCAGAAATTACTTTAACACTCCATAGGCCTCAGGGAAACATCTACTGTAGTAGATGTTTAATATTGTGACAAAACTGTACAAACTGACCACAGCCATTTAATGACCACTATCATCCAACACCATTTGTAAATCCACCTGTTGCAACATCAGACAATGTTGACTTTTTTTTTTTTTATTATTCTTTAATTGATTTAGCCTGGGTATCTCATTGAGATTGAGATCCCACTGGAAAGACAGACCCGAGTAAACATGATTCAAACAGGGAAACAATCACACAAATGCACACGCAGAGAAGACATCAGCTAATCAGAGAAACCTCGATTGGTGTTCCTATTCTGAACTGCACCTTTTAAAGCAAACACTGAAAAAACTGGAGAGATTGTTGAGCATAGAACAAGAAAAATATGTTCAATCAGATGTGTCCACTATCCTTGAATCGTAATCTGAATTCCAGAGTTGTAGCCAAATATATCAATTTTGTGCCGACAGCTACCTTGACTTTTGGCCACTGAAACCTAAACAGGCAAGGCAAGGGAAATGTATTTGTATAGCACAATTCAATTCATACACAGGGCAATTCACAGTGCTTTACAGAAATGGTCATGGTAATCAGGTCATCTGTGGACACCAAGTCATTTTTGACAGTGTTTTTAATGATAATGATAGAGATGCACAAACACATCTACGTAGTTTTCACTGGTCATATATTAGCGTATTTGACTAAAAATGAGCTAAATTTGTTAGGAAAATGTATAGATACCAGCCCAGGTGCACAACTTTCGCTCTTTACTTATTCAATAAAAAGACGTTGCTATTTGTGTTTCTCTGTTCACTGCAGCAGAGCAGCAATGTTCAGTGATAAGCTGCTGGTACCTGGCTCTGAAGCTCATGTGCAGTTCCAAACTACCCAGTGTTTGACTGAGTTGGTGGTTGTTTCTTTTTGTGCTTTCATCTCTCCCTTTTCCACTCACCACAAATGGCTTTACAGCCCGAGTCCAGTTTTATCTGAGATTTCCTCCATTAAAGAGAGTTTTCCCCTACTATTGCTAGGCACTTGCTATTGAGGCATTTATAGTTTATTTTTGTCCCCCACAATAACACTGTAGGACTTAACCGTACATTTAATTAGGAGTGCAATGGAACAGAAAAATTTCGGCTTGGTATGTTTCCATTTCAGGGGTCTTCGATTTGATGCATTTTCGATACACTTCTAGTACAGTGAAGGAAACTTTATTGAAGTAAAAAGATCTGGGTTACAGTTTTTCTCTTGTTTGGGTGATGGTGCTTTGAATGCTTTTTTTGACGCATTATCAGAAACATAACAGTTCTTCACGAAACAATGCCAGCACACAACTCCTGAAATACTGAAATGCTCCCAAATCGGACACCTGGAGAAGATGGAGGGACTTCCAACTCTGGCTTTATGCCTGTGATGTGGTCCTGAACTGCCATGCTGGTTCACGTTCAGCATATGTATGGTGGGTGTACTGCTTAACCATCCATCTATGA
Source organism: Ostorhinchus rueppellii (assembly GCA_030068375.1). NCBI lineage: Eukaryota > Metazoa > Chordata > Actinopteri > Kurtiformes > Apogonidae > Ostorhinchus > Ostorhinchus rueppellii. Next base: position 15,372,003 of record JAQQZY010000001.1, read on the forward strand.
TATCAAATATTGCACATGGGCTCCGCTTGCATTCACCCTACTCATACTGTGTGCATGCTCATGTGGAAACTTCAGGGGAGTGTTTGTGTTCTTCACAGACTACACACATTCATGCGGTACACCTCCATATTGTATGGAAGGCCCTGAACCAAAACAGTTTGGTACAAATGAGTGCACTTTTATAGTACTACTATTACTGTTAATATTAAGTACCTTATGAGTATTTGTTCCTGTATTTGACATTATATAAATAAATTTAACTGAAGCGAATTACATTGAATACATCAGAGAGTCTGAACAACTGACAGACCAGTGGAACTACTTCCTATTTAGTTACTATATGAATCAGTGTGTCAAACTGGATAAAAGAGAGAGACAAGTCAGAAGTATGAAGTTCCTATTCCATAATGGTACTGGAAATGTTATATTTACAACCACGGGGAAATGTCCTTTATCCCCCTCCAATTCAACAAGGCTGGTGCAGAAATTAGTCTCAGAAATGTCAGGGGAATGGCAGAAAAGAAGAAAAGGACAGCCCAAGGAAGAGGAGAAAGGCAAAGGAAAGTGGACAGGGGGGCGGTGCAAAGTAGGCTTAGGTTAAAGTCGAGTGAAATCATTCATTTTATGACACTTCATAATTATAGAAATGTCAAACGAGTGCATAGAAAAGGGTGGGTAAGTGAAAAAATACAGGGGAGGTGATGTGGGAGGGGAAAGGGCTGGATAAGGGGATGAAGAGTGGGAGATGGAAATCCTTTTGCCACTCAGAAAATTAGTTATAGAAATGTTGGAAAGGGAGGAATAACAGAGGGGGGAAATGACTTAGGAACACAGGCCATCAGTCACTGGGAAAGCAGGCCTGACATGACTGCATCAATAATTCAGATGACTACAGCTAATGAGCGAGATCCAAACAAATCACCACTGAATTCACTTAGAGAACACTGAAACATCTCACTACGCAAAATATGGCACCATTATGGCTGCTTCTTAGCTGCAGTTTGGGCAGAACTGGCAATACACAAGGGAAAGACGGGGCTGGATACAATATTTATCTCTCTTGAACTGCTGAAATTTATTTTACTGAAGTAAAGGGAGGAGAGAAAATCAACAGAGACTGAGCACTGGCATGCATGCATGCATAAGAGAGTAGAGAGATAAAGCAGAGGGAAAAACATTTTTACAAAATACAGAATAAAGGGAGACACAAACATCTGATTGAACTTATGGTTCTTGTTTCCTTAAAACAAAGCAACAGCACTGAGTAGCTAATTCACGCACACTGGGAGCATTATCAGCATGAGAACAAGGGAAAAGGCTGGATGAAACTCACAATTTACTAGCACAAGTATTTTATATGTGTACCACAAAAGCAAAGCTTTTTAAATACATTGTGAGTAGTCAAACTGGCAAAACAATATGTCAACAGGAAAAAACAATCATATGATCATTTTGTAAAATATAATTTGCAAATACTTCTAAGAAGGGGAAAATTCATCATTTTTAATAGTACCTGCCTGTGTTACAAAATGCATGGGCAGAGAGACAGTGAAGAATGTGTAAATGGTGAATTCTAGTTTATTCTCTGATGAATATCGTACATAATAGTGTTTAAACAGTGTTTAGCTTCATGAGCCCCAGTCTAAACTTAGCAAGTAGCTTGGGTTATGCCCTGAAGGGCCTACCTGTTTATTGTGCCTCTGTGTGCAGAGGTAGCAGCTTCTTATTATTCCAATCCACTTATTTGACTGGTCTCTGGTCCCTGTGTGTGGTAGCAACCCCACTGCTTTGCAATCTATATCTCTCTGTAGATATACAACTCTCTAGATACTGTACATAATTCTCATTCTTGCCTCAGACTCACTGCCCTGGACTTTTTTTCTCTTTACCTCCCCTGACTCCATATACCTTGGTATAGGAAGTGCTTACACCGGTTCTTTCTTTGTGCTGTCGTCAGCCCTCAGACAGAAACACAACACAAGCTAGATATAATATCCAGCAGAGATGGGGTGATGAACGAGTGAATATTGAAGGGATATAAATATTCTTTTCTTTCTTCATGACAATTGCTTCCATTCCCAGAGGGGCTGAGGCTATAGCAGAATTTACAAAAGCAGGGGTCCAGCACTGCTCTACTTAGTTATTTTGATTTTGTATTCTTATTCCCTATCATAATATTTACAATTTGTGTCTGCTTCTTCTATCAGATACTATTTTTTACCTTTATTCCATACATCATACCCATACACATTGCCCATTTTTACAGTTATAATCTCTACACCTTAGCCCCTCCTTTCCTCCTCAGTTCCACATATTTATCTTTATCCGGAAACCGCACATAAATGTAATCTGATTAGCTCTAAGCTACGATAGCTTTTTTGCTCATAAAACTTTCTAAGACATAAATAATTGTTCCCTTAAAACTGCTAGTATCAGCGCTCTGGGGCCCAGGTCTGACAGTAATACCGTGATCCAGTACACTTTTGTGGAAAACCTTACTGTGCCAATCTGAAATTCCACTATAAACTCATGAAATGAGATTACTGAGCCAATCAATTCCCAGTAAACACAGTCAAAGTTGCTAATGTAATTTAATGACATTCATTATACAAAACAAGAAATAGACACTAGCATAGTCACACAAAACAAAACTCACATCACAACATGCATCTTTTAATACTGTGTTCCTAAATTAACTTTCCTTTCTTGCCAGCCTGCAAAGGTCAACTGGATACAGTTAAAAATATATTTAGTGCAAATTATCCAGCCTGCTGCAGTCGTTTTAATGACAGTTAAGTACTCAATGAACCAAGACATGGAAGTGAACTAAAGACAGCATAAATAAACAAAGCTTTGAATAATCACCTGATATTAAAATCCCACTCTAGAAAATAAGTATTGCACTGTTCAAGGACAGCCTAATCATAACTTATACGCAGTCAGGTTCTACAGTTTAGAGCCAAAACCTATTGTGGCAAGGGAAAACGGGGAGATGAAGGGCAGTGAGGGAGTGCAGAAGTAAGTGAGATGAATACAAAATGCTGCTTCACCATTTTGTCCATTTCCACCTAAATAAGATCTTCCTCCGCGTCCTCCAACTCCTGCTATGGCCCCAGGCAGGAAAGTAGGAAAGTACATTTCTCACATTATAACCCCTGAATATCTCTCCTGTGGCTCATTGGAAGTATGTCCGTGTATATGTGTACGTAGAAGTATGTGTGGCTAGCTCCTGTCTGCTTGATGGTAAAGAAGTCCCCAGTAATATTCCCTAGCGCCATCTTTTCATAGACGGTTAAGCAGCTGGAACCAACAAAGTGCAAAGTCACATTTCTGCCAGACGGGATGAGCCAGTTTATTGTTGATGCTAAATTTTTTACTTGGAGATTTGAAGATAGTTCCAATGTCACTGACATCGAAGTAAACTAATAATAGCCCGACACAATTCGGCAAGGTAAGTGATTGAGAGACACTCTGTCGCTCATTAGGTAATGTTGAGGTGTCCTTGAGCTCATCAGCGCCTAACAGCAGCAGACTGTGGCTATAATGGGAACCTCCCTGGTGTAATTTTGTGAATGTGAAGCAACACACTGCTGAAAAATAAGCAATTGTGTCAGCAGACTGTCCCTAGATAAAAATGGGCAAAAATAGGACTTTTAGAAACTTTCCATTCATAACTTTTATCTGAAGTGATAAAGTACAGATCTACATGTATTAATGTAAAGTAAATCAACATTCTACACTTAAGGGGGCCAGGTTTTCTTCTAAGTAATAACATTAATATGTGTTTTTTTTAACATTAAGAATATGGTATGCATAAGAGTCACCTAACTTGTCTGGCACATGTGGATATTTAACCCATCAAAAGGATATACATTACAAGTTCACTCACAGAGAAGAGCCATTTCATTTAATTATTTTATTATGAGATTCATTGATGCATTTTGGTGTTTTATCAAAAAGGTTCCCAGAAACTGAAAACATTAGCATGAAGTGTGCAGCTTAGCTGTAGCTTGTAATTACATTACCACTACATTAGATGCACTGGCAGTTCTCGATTGAATTATGAGAATTACTTTCCAAATCTATCTTAATATAGGCTACTTCACATTAATAAAGATGGGATTGGAGCTACGTGGTTTGACTCACTATCCGTGCGTGCTTAACCATCTGCTAACCAAACGTTTCAGCAGGGTAGTCTTATTTTCATAAACAAAAACTGTGACAGTGTATTTGCCAACAATGAAGATATGACATTGACAAAAGTGATACAAGCAATAACTAACTAAATCACTACAAAATACTGCATCAAAGACAATTTATACACAATACAGTGTTTCCCATACATTGATTTATTCATGGTGGCCCCCCACAAATAAATCACTTCCACCAATTTTTTATTTTTTTTTTTTTTTTCCCGCTTTGGGCTCAACCTTGCTCATAAAAGCATTGTAATGCAACTACTCAGTACAATTCCAGTGCAGTAGGTGGCGGTATAAATCGTCACTCTGCCAATAAAACCAAAGAAAATGCACTTAACACACCTCGTCTACCAGAAGAAGAAGAAGAAGACGACAACAACCGATGCGAAAGACCACAGTAAGTAAAACAGTGGTCGGAACAGCTATAACTCATCATGTTATATTAGCCTGTGTCTCTGTTTATGTAGCTGGAAGGTCAACATGTGTGGATATATTAGCGCGCACTGTTAGTAGCATTAACGTTAGCCAACAGGCTAGCCACGTCACACCTGTTTAGCTGCTGCCGCTTAGCTGGAGCTGTAAGTAGTGCGGTTCTGCTCATTAGTAATGATGCAACTGTATGCAACCAAAGTGTTCAAGTGTTAAAACTCGTGCATTTTTCATGGTCGCACCCCCCACGACCTCACCACCACAAATAGATTCCTGTCCTGTAGGAAACACTGTAATTTATACACAAACTACACACAATCTGGTTTTAAATTTGTTGATGAAAAGCAATTATCTTCCAAATTCATTTTTCACACTTGCACCTCATTATTTTCACATATCTGATGAAAAGGTGGTACTTTTGAGCGCTGTATAAACTTTAAATCCTAAGAAATTAATGGATACACTAAATCCATTTCAGTCTTTAAAAGTATCATCTATGTATAAAACTCATGCACTCATAAAATGAATGCAGCAAGAGATTTTTACAACACTGTCACAGAAAGTCACCTGTTATGACCAATCTGTGCCAATATCTGCTCCTCACCTCTTTAACTCCAACACATTATTTACACCATAAACCTTTCCATTTTTCAACCGTTCCCTCGGTCATTCAAACACATACTATCTGTAGTTAATCTGTAGACTTAGTCACCACATGGTCCATTCACTGTTGGGGTTTTTAATCCATTTGTTGACGTAAGAAATACATAATTCATTCAAATATTTGTTCACTTGTCAAGCATTTGTCCATGCATTCCATCATATATTCATAGTGCAATTTGTCCTTTCAACCAGTCTCTTCTATTTATATGTAAAGCAGACAGAGAGAGAAAAAAAAGGTGTTGATAAGGTGGTGCAAAGTTAGGTTATAAAATGAAGAGATGTTTATAAAAAGTTGTTATTCCAAATACAAATATTTCATTACCAGATTAATTATTTAGACATGAATGTGTAATATCTCTTATTTTCACATCACAAATGTTTCCCATTGTAATAGACCACTTAAATGTCATTCTCAAAGACAGAACATGAGACAGGATATGAAAGGTTTAATAGACTGGGATATGAATGACAAAACTGACAAGCTAATCAAACTATAAACAGTAGGTTCAAGATTTGTCTGTGAAACTACTTTTTCTTATGCGTGGAAATTACCATGATGCTACACATAACATAAATATGACTATTACAGTTCCTAGCAGTAGTAACTGTAACATGTCAATCCTCAAAATATCACCATTTATGTCATTGGTATAAAGGTTTTCAGTTGTGGAGAGGGAACAGCTGGAAATCAAGCATTCACCACAAGTCTGGTGAGAATATTAATAAAGAAAAAGTACTAATTATGGTTGTGCGATATGATAACATTAGATCGTGTAGGATTAGAACATACTGATGATCCACCAACGTACAGAGATCATGTAATCATCTATAACATGTACTCAAAGCCATAGAGTATTCAGCGACTCTAGATGTAGTTCTATGCTAATGCACAGATACAGTACATTGTTTCATGTCCATGTTACATGGATTTCCCAAATGCTATGTAGTGGGAGTCATGGTTGTCAGCAAATGGGCAAGTTGCTTCCTAAAAAAGAACTCCAATTCTATCGTATAACTTGGTTTGAGTTTTCCCCAAATGACAAAGCGGTAACAACAGTAATTTGCAAAATTACTAGCCACTTGTTCTGTAAGCCTTGAGTACTATTTGAAATTAGTATTTTGTAATTGATATTTTGTTGGATGTTTTTATTTATTTTTTTGTATTGTTTTAGGTTTGTTTGTTTGTTTTTTGTTGTTGTTGTTTTTTTTTTGGGGGGGGGGGTACTTTTCATTTCATTGAAAGCTACCGCTAAAACTAAGTGCAGTTTAGTTTTTATGGTGCAAGAGTGCAAATAATCAAAGTGATGGTTTTTACATTTTAGTATGGTTATGTTATTGGCAGATATTGGCAAAATTGCACAAAATATTTCAATTAAAAATGCTTCTTTAGGCTAAACTGTCTGTTTTATTTCTTCATTTAGGGCAATGTTTTAATTTTGCATTTAGCCCTGTTTTACATAAGGAAACTGTTGGGTTGCACTGTTCAGAAACTTGCATATTAGTCTAAAAGATGAATGTAAAGAATCAGACAAAATCGAGATCATGATTTTATTTTCTTTAAATTGTGAAATTATATTTTTGCCATATCACCCACCCATAGTACTAATAAACAATCAGCACTGCATTCCCCACATGCTCGAGTGCAGCCCCTTCAGCCACTTTGCGTCGACAAAAACAAAACCCACAGCTGCCTGTTTCACTTCCTCACTAGTATCTGATATGAACAACCTATCGCGTCAATAAATAACCACATACTAAGCTTTTTTCTAAAGCACCAGTAGTGATAGGGTTCCAGAGATACGTATATAGCTCAAATGTGGTCAATGTGGGATTCAAGCTTACACTGCATCGTATGACGGGGCTGTAAAGATGCAAAGAAGAAAAAGGCAGAACTTCCTGCGCTTTTCAAAACAAAACCACAAATGACAGCTGTGCAGCCATGTTTGGCAGCAGGAAGACTTACCAACATGACACATTTAAGTGTCTGTGTAAACATCTGTACGTGGTTAATGTGAACTCTTCACCGTTATATAAACAATAGCTAGCTTAGCTCGGTTAGGCTAGCCAGGTAAGCTATGAGTCACCAGCGCAATATTAGCTTTTCGGATAGAAGAGAATTCAAAAGAACACGTATAGCATAAATCTTGAAAATAAAACCATCTTGCAGATTTAAAACGGCATCTTACATAAGTGGTGTTAACAGTTAGCATAAGCTCCGATTACCCTGCTTCTGATGGATGCACTTCCTGCTTGCCTCTACCTAGCTTAACACAGACCGGCAGACACAGCCAGCACACATCCCAACAACGCAACAATACTTCCAGAAAAATACACTCAAGTGGTCAACGCCTTACCTCCTTCTTCTTTTGCCCTCCCCCAGGTGGCATACATAGCAGAAGGAAGACGAAAACAGACAGGACCGGCAGGTGGGTGAGGGATTTGTACCAGACAGACGCCATAACGGAAGGATGCTCAGATGAATGTGAGACACGGTCGGCAATGGGATTGGATACTGAGTTGACCAATCAGCAACAAGAGGATGGAAACGCGAAGCTTCTGGGGTTTGTAGTTTATACATGTAGCGGCTGTAAAATAAAGATGTAGCTGTAACTGTCAGCATGAAAGCGTAGCATTAAGTGTGTTCGAAGTTTAATTTTGCCTTCCGCTGATTATGTGCACATTCTATAACAGATGATCACTAATTAAACTGCATATCTGAAATAATAAGTGAAAATAGATGCAGATGTTTCTACACAAGTTCAGTTGTATGGAGCCAATCTCCATCTGTGCTCTGTGGCAAGTAACTTATAAAAATGTGGAGCAGACTCAGTTGCTTTTGTTGTTGGATCCACATGAGGAAAATACGTAAGTTTTGACAGAGGGCTCACTGTTGTGGCACACACAAAGGTGTCACCATTTTTAAAAAAACATCATTTTAGGTGCCACCAATTCAAATAATGCAAACTTTAAAAATATAACACTGTACAGGCATAGACCAACATTCTGCTCACAAAAGATTGATGAGAAAGGTGCAAGCTATTTTGTACATTTAAAAATATGTTCAATAATAACAGATTTTTTTCCATTGATGTGCTAGTACAAATAAAATATAATTTTACTTGTTGGACAGAAATATATTTACCAGCATCAGCTGGGAGTGCTGGTACTTGGACCAAACCATATTATGAAATAAGGAGGGGGCAGACAGGGTTCAAATTCAGCCTGGATTTTAGTCTGTTTTGCCAAGAACAAAACTAATGCAAAGAACAAATATGGTTATTAGTGTGTTGTGAAGACAACATTATTCTATGGTGATAGGTTAACCCCCCCCCAAAAAAAAGAATAAAATAAACTAATGCTACCCTATCAGTCATGGGCCCTTAGAATGGTCATCATTTTAATCTCCTTATGATGTTCATCTTGCATTTCAACAAGAATAGTGAATTAAAGCTGCAGGAGCTGAAATCAGTGGAGGAAATGTCAGAATTTGTAAATGCACACCATTCCGCAGCACTCTTGCAGCTCTCTCCCTCAGTTTAGAGCAAAATGCTAAATATACTGTAAATATATGTGATGTCATTTCATGGAAAAGTGGAGTCAAATCCAGGCTGTGTCTGTGGGAATCTGATCAGTGACTGGTAAATACAACTGTCATGTATCTAACCTCCCTACCTCTCAGAAATTTCTGTCATTAGCCAAAATTGGAGCATCTCAAAGTAGATTCTCTACAGCCTGAAAATGTAACGTCCTCTCAGACCACTTGAATTACAACATCCTGAAAGGGATTTCTATAATGTTTGCTCTGTGATGCTAAAAAATAACAAACAATGCACATTTAAGTGGCATCAGTATTCAAAACAATGGAGAAAACATCAGTAAATATGGTTGAAATTCTCAGCTGTACATTGATGACGTGCACAGGAGGCACTCTCCCAGAGGTGACTAACAATGTCAATGCAGGATGGAATCAGACTGAGTCAGCAAGACATCAGTCAACATATCTACATAAAGTGAGCAGAAGTTTCTTGACCATGTCGGTTTTAGGGTTCCTGTAGTGGCAGTCAGGTATCAGTTATTCATTTAAAATATTTCAGAGATGTTGTGTTCACTGTATATTTTCTAAAACACATTTGTTTCCATAAGGCTGCACATTATGCATATCTTAAAAAAAAAACAAAACAAAAAAAAAAAAAAAACAGATGGAAACAAAAAAGTGTTTAGGTTTGTGTTTAGGTAGAAAAGGTTGTGTATCAATAAGGAGAAAATGCAAATACTGTCAAAGGGAACGGCTTTAGCTAATGATTATGTGAGTCTCCATGTGTGGACCATTAAGGAAACTGCAATGCTCACTGAAGTAATGCAAGAAACAAACATAAATGCCATTTAGATGGTAATGAAATGGCATTATGAGCTTCAGAAACAAATTTTAAACAAAGGCTTTGAGAAACTATTCAGGAGTTTGAAACAACATTATGCGATCCAAACCAGTGATTCAGTTTGGAGGAGCAAAAGTTGCCAGCTCACAACTTCTGCCTGAGGCTTAGACTTTTGTCAGATATCTATGTTTATTAGCTCCCCAGTTATGGGAAATATTACAAATAACTGGAAAGATTTTAAACGACGATGATGATAATAATGATAAACAAGCTCCAGTTCTTTGCATAAGTAGATGGAAACACATGTAAATCAACATTTTCTTCATCATATTTCTGATAATTCAGTTCAGATTGCAAAAGATTGAGACAGTGAACTATCTGTTGATTGCGTGCCTGCATCTTATTTTAATACCATTTATACTTCATTGGACATGAATGTATTTCAGTATGACTTTACATTAGTCAAACAACAAAACAGTCACATGGAAAGGTTAACAACTAACCAGTTTGTCAGTGTGTTTGTGTCTAAAAAACTGAACAAATATATATTTTTAGAGTCTGTTTCTCCTTATTTTGTGCTCAAGGATGAATAAGAGTGTCATATAAACTAAGATGAGTTAACTGAGGGAGACAAATGATTATGAAATCACTGGTGATGATATGTCTTCCTACTTTCTTGTAAAATTATACACCCAAGCATGTTAAGACTAATATCATGCATTCATGCACAGGTGCAAAACCGGCCCGTGGAATGAATTGTATATGGAATGGAAAAAAATAGACTCAAGATATTAAAGATCAATGGTTTCAAAATCTTTTTTAATTCAGGTTGGCTAAAGTGGATCAGACCTGTAAAATATGATCAAATATATATAATGCAACTGTACTGCACCCAGCACCTCCTCACCAGTCCAGTTCTGGTGTTGTATTCCTTATCAAATGTAATGCAGTTCCAAACCATATTGCAAAAGAGTATATAATGAACTTGTCAACTATCCAAATACTCTTAATTGTAAAGTCACAGCGTATCGCACTGCATTATTTTTGTCAAAGTGAATAATCTACATTTTGTGTGTTACATTTCCCATTCAGGTTCTGAGGTGGGGGCCTGTTATTGTCTTAAAGTGACACTCCGGTTTTTTGGACATTGGGCCTCATTTCTGAGTCAGCCAGAGTGTAGCAAATGTGTAGAGA
>JAQQZY010000001.1:15436048-15446293 GCA_030068375.1 Ostorhinchus rueppellii
TCTTCTTCTTCGTCTTTGTCTTCTTCTTCGTCTTCTTCGTGTTTGTCTTCTTCTTTGTCTTCTTCGTCTTCTTCTTCGTCTTCTTCGTGTTTGTCTTCTTCTTCTTTGTCTTCTTCGTCTTCTTCGTCTTTGTCTTCTTCTTCGTCTTCTTCGTGTTTGTCTTCTTCTTTGTCTTCTTCGTCTTCTTCTTCATCTTTGTCTTCTTCTTCGTCTTCTTCGTGTTTGTCTTCTTCTTCTTTGTCTTCTTAGTCTTCTTCTCCTTGTGCAGAATCCTCCCACTGTTTCTCTCCCCTTTGCCATCTTTTCCCATCAGCTTTTCCACCTGCTACCTCATTTGAATTATCTCCTACTTATTCTACTTTCTCACTTTTTCCTTTCTTGGTTCCTTCTGCTTTCATTTTTCAAAACCTTCTCTCTGACAGTATTTCACCCCCTCCGTCCCTGCCTACCTCCCCTCTTTCCCCTCTTTTTTCCTATATCCCTCTGTAGTGCCAGCTTCTTTCCCCACATTCTTCTCCCATGTCCACTTGCATTACATAAATCTATTTTTCTCACTCTAAATCACAGTCTTCATCACCTCTCTCCATCCTCCACCTCTCTCTCTCTCCTTCCTGCGATAACCCACATCGCCCCCTGTTCTCCTCACTCCCCCTCTTCTTCCTCTCTCTTCCAAAGGCGGTGGTCTATTTCAGTGCTTTTCCAGGCTCATTGCTGCCCTTCAGCAGACATTCTACATCTCTCCTCTTCCTTTTCCTCCATTTCTCTAAATTCATTTGCAAGATTTGTGAACAAAGAGCTTTATTTAACATTTAATAAACAAACCAATATTCTCTTTCCTGTCTCTCTTTGTCAAAATGAAAAGAAGTGAGATCAAAATCACCTCCTGGCTAGCAATATTTTTGAGAATGTACCAAATTAAACCAGTGCAAAGGCATTATAGCAACCATAGTTCTTGAAAAAAAAACAATCTAAATTTGATTGAATGTGGTCAGATGTATGGTCACTAATAAAGTCGTCAAATAAAGTGGAGTTGTTTGTATTATCCATGAAAGACTGGTGGAAAGCACTCCCAAAAACACATGAAAGCAGGGATTAAAAATCAAGGTTATTCAACCAAATATTGATTTCTAATTTTTTTCCCAAGTGAAAAACAATTAGAACTGTGTTGTTCAAAAATGGGTAGGAACTTTGTTGTTTTTCTAATATTCAAGGTCTGAAAAGAACAGAATGTTTTCTTATTTAGGCTCCTTATTTTCTGCAAAGAAACATTCTGAACTGCACTATTTTTCATTGTAATTTGGGAGAAATGCTGCCGGTAGATGGTAGAATAAGCAGAGCTGTAATTTTTGTAATGCATTAGGAGGGCATTGTTTACTCCCCCGTTTCTGACTACATGTATTTGTTTTGTTTTGATTTTTTTTTTTTTAAGTTTAATTAATGCTTTCTTTTGCATTGTTGAAAATCTACCATCCATTTGCTCGCTCTCTTGTCCATCACTCTCCCTTTTCGCTCTGTCCCCCATTAAAGGGCTTTTGAGGAAAGAGAGGAAAGGAAAAGATTTTTGATCAAAGCAATTGTCGGGATTAGACATGACAACTCAAATCACAGATGATTGGTGCATGCACATACGACGGCGTGTACAGCGTGCGCGCACACCCTGACTTGCCTCACCTTCTCTCTCTTTTTTTCTTTTTTGTTGGTGGAAGATTCAAAGATCAGCCTGAGGCACTTTCTCTCCTTCACTGCCTCTCCCCCTCGGTCTTTCACTTCCTATCTCCCTTTTAAGGACTATGATAGTGGTGATTTAAGTGCATGCTCTGAGAAACTGACACTGAAATCTGTATAACACACATGCACAGTCGCACATACCTTAGTAGGCTGTGTGTATGCGTAAATGTGTGTGTGTGTGTGTGTGTGTGTGTCACATGAGACCGTGATCACCATCTGAAATCTGGCATCTTGGGGGCTAGACTCATTCATTTGGCTTTTATCTCTTCACCCTGTTCTTTCCTTTCTCTCTCTCTTTTGGCTCCCCGGGGACAAAGCTTCATCCTCTCATTTCTTTAATTATGCTTTTTAATTCCTTTAAGCCTCTAGCAATGTTTTCTGAATTTATTAGTTTTTCTCTGACATGCAATATGCTGAAGACTGTCCCTTAAAGAGATGCATTACTCAGTATGATTTTTGCTTTGTTTCTAAATCTTTTTTTTTTTTTTTTTTTGCTACAGTCTTATCAATTATCTGCTTGTTGCTGGCTACTATAGTCAGTATATCTCTGTATCTGTATTATTTAAAAGTAAAGAACATGCTTCTACTGTAAACAGCCCCAGGTTCTGTCTGTGCCTCAGGACTCAAAATCATTACATTCTTCTTTATAACTACTAAAAACATCGCAATAATGAATCCAGTTCTAGCTGTCATCAGCCTGCCTCCATTGCTTTCATTACCATTCTGCTGCCTTCATCTTAAAACCCTCCACTCACAGTATAGACACCCCAAATACCAACAAAACAGCAGGCTGGCAGCTGAGACACTTACATGGGCACACTAGAGAAAACAGAACTCTTTGCCTGACATGTGATTAGCAGCTGGCTTGTTAAAATCCAGAAAAACACATGATGAAAGGACCACATTCCCTCTACCTGCTGCCCCGCTAGATTCCGTAACTCGTCTTTTTCTCTCTCATTACGGGAAAGGTGAAACATATCCCTGATGTTTAGTGCACAACAAATTCCTGCAGTTCCAACACCCACTTACTTTGCCACAGGGAATTCATGGTGCCCATGAGGAGAAGCAAGAAATATCAACTCCTCTTCGTTCCTCAATGCAATTCACGATTCAATTTGACACTATTAATTTTTGGATTTTGATTATATTTCATCACTGTAATCGTTCATGTATTTTTTTTCCAGCTGGTTGAATTTAAAATAAATAAATAAATAAATATGTCATCATCTATCACGGTTGTTTTTAACTGTATTTACTGAATTTCTGTAAGAATATATTGACTTCCTGCCTTGTAAATGATGCGGTGTAATTTGGAAAATGTGTTGTTCTTTGTTGTTGTTGGATCACTGATGTTGGTTGGTGTTTTTTTTTATTTACTGTTCTGTAAATCAAATCGGCCCCTCTGGGACAATAAAGATACCTTGAACCTGGGTGTCGAGGCATCTGACAAATGACTGTGTATGTGGCACTGAAATCTTTTTCTGAGCTGATCACATGAGGCTGTGCTGTCATCAGTGGAATAAAGAATCACCCAAAGATGCACCTTTTGTGCCCTGTAGCCAATCAGAATTGCTTTTCTATTCTTGTCATTGTGTGATTGGATCATTTTTGCTGGGTTGCCAAGTGGCTCAGACTGAGATACAGGTGCCTTCAGGACTCTGAAATGAAGCAGGAGGAGATGATAACTTCTTCCAAATGTCACTGGTAACAAAGTTTAGTCCCGTGTCGTACTCCATAAATAGAGCTTTTCCATCTGCAACTACTCTGCTCTACTTTACTCAGTGTTTTGGGGTGTTCCATTAGGGGACAGTGCCTCATACTAGGTACTTTAGCCATGGTTTGAAATGAGTGGAGTCAAACCAAAATGTGTGACATCACAGACTGCAGGCTGTTGATTGGCCAGAAAGTGACGTCTCTGGATGAGTGATGTTAGCAACTCCATGTCTTCCATTGTTGAGTTGTGTTTGTGTCGCATACTAATGACATCAGAGGAGTTTCACCTTACTATGATGACCGCAATTCTAATGGAAATATTTGAAACCGAATGGAATCGATCTGAGTCAAGTAGAGGTCCTTAGTGTTAAAACTGTGTGATGGAAAAACAGCATTAGTGTCTTTGACCTCGGTGTTTTTACTTAAGGACTTAAGTTTAATAAATGAAGACCCAGTGCTGCTTTTGTGGCAGTTCCCAAATGAATTCCCAAAAAACTGCCATCATTTGAGATGTTGGAGTGACTACATGGTCAGGAAAAATGAGACTTAATAGGATTTATTTTGGACAGAAAATGTTTTATTCGACAAATCCTGGGGGGTGGTAATTTTATAATGTTCCAAAGTCATTAAAAATGTTCAATGTGTGCGTCGTCTGTGACACGGCACACATCAAGTTGGTAGTTCCTGCTACACTCAGCATACAGTCCAGTCTTTTCACGTAACCCCACAGAAAAAAAAAATCACACAGTGTTAGGTCAGGTGAGCATGGGGTCCATTTCAATAGCACATTGTCTCCATCCAAATTATTAGGTAATGAAATGCTGTCAAATTTTTCTGACACCCTGTATTTAACCCTTCTTAAGTGATTTATCACCATTTACTCTAATATTATGCTCTGTATGTTGCATGTTTAAGAGCAAATCCCTATATATAGTTACCTATATTTAACATACTGATTATTTTGACATTCACTAAAGCTCAGATCAAAGTTGAGGGTTATTATATGAAAAACCTTATTTTTTTCTGCAAAACATATTAACTGAACATAGAACAAGTATATCCATCCACTGTCACTGATCCAACTCCATGGGTTTTACTGGTGAATCAATGTTGTAGGAGAAGACAGTGTTTTTGCATCCACTATTGAGCCTCTGAACGTCCAAATGGATCACATCTGATGACCATGAAAAGATGACAAACTGTATTTTACACCAATTATTTACATGTATTGATAGGATGAATGGATCAGTACGTATTAAACATTTTATATTAGTGAGTAATTTTGGTTGTTGAGGCCTTTATGGATTAAAAAAGATATTAGACACATAAGGCGTGTTTCCGCTACACTGGTCCCCAGACTTTTTGGGGGAAGGTACTTTAGACTGGGCCACGAGTTGTCCTGGTCCTCTTAGGCGTCATGTCTCCATTACAGTAATGGCCCTGCAAGAACCTCACGATGATGTCATCATATCGCGTCTGTTTCTGTAGTAACATCACTAACAGAAAGCGCCAAAACAAAGCAGCAGCAGAGGAGGAACTCACAACAAGACAGGACATGGACACGGACCAAGTTGGGATGTTTGTTGGGTTGGTGCTGTTGCTGTACACAGTGATGGTATTAGCGATTGTCGTGTTGTGAAATTCCTCCACCAACTAGTCTTTAAAATTGGAGGTTGTTTGTCGCGACCTGCTAATGTCATTTGTGACAACCAATCTGCATGAGTTAGTCACTAGTACTGCCCAGCAACTCTACCGGGCTGTTCTCGAGTACCTACCCTCAAGCAGGTACTCTGTTGGTTCCTGAAAATGGCCCTGTCGGAACGGCCCAATCAGTGGAAACATACCGTGAAGTTCCTGTTAAACGGCCCGGAAGTTCCAATACTGGAAACGCCCATTGCCACTGCTAGTCAAACGTTACAATCAAGGGCTTATGACACGCATTATCATCTGACTGACCCATTAAAAACTTGCCTCTGCTCAGGAACTCTTAACTGCTGTGTTCATGCTTTTTTGCGCCCCACAGCTTTGTTCAGCACCAGCTGTGACTGCAACACAGAACAACACACTCAAACTAAACCATGCAGCCAGATTTACATAACTTTTTGTGCATAATCTGTTCTGTCCAAAAGTATTCATACTGAGAATATGTGTCTCTAAGCTGATGCTGAAGTAGGACACACATGATTAAAACAAATGCTGTGAAAGATATTATTCATTTTGATGTGGTGAACTACTTGTGCTGATAGGGGAATGTGGTCCAACTTGATGTTCATTAGAGAGCACAAGTTGACGCGGCAGATGTTGTATTCTCTCCGGCCTTCGCCCGATTAAGACAGCTGAGTCTGTGGAGTAAAAGGGACACCGGAGAACAGTCTAGCTCTGCTGCTGACTCAGGCCTTCAGCTATAAGGAGCAGTTTTAGAAGACACATTAATTCAAACTCCTATAGCAGTAGTTCATGAGAAGGTGAGAACATTTATCATGGAATTCGTTGTTTTTAATTAGCTGTACAAACTGCATGTCAGCACGCTTTTGTTTCTGGTCGCCAGCTTATCAAACGCCGCCTCAGTCCTGTCCTGTTTCGTCAAAAGGAAATAGAAGCCAGGCAATGACTCCATCACTTGTTCTGCATAGTCAAACTAATTTCAAGCATTTGATGACAAAAGGATCAATTTGTTTGTAAAAATGGGCTCAACACCATCAGCGGGGTGCTATTTTAGGGGTAATGAAGAAGGATATGGCTATGGATGATAAAATGAATGCTGTTCTCGTTAAAATTATGCCTCTCAAAGGAAGTAGTCATTCTACAGCGGGCACACTTCATAGAAGCTGAGGATCAGGGGAAGCCTTCAATAAAGCCTGGCTAAATTAAAATCAATCACCAAACTCATCCTGCTGCTTCTTAGCTCTCTATTTTTTTGTTTTTTTGTTTTTGCAAAGCTCCCTCCATCCCTCCATTACTATCTCCACCTTCCATCTCTTCATCCCTCCCACTCTTTGGCCTGGTTTGCAGTAGTTCTCTCCATCTCCCTATGAAAATAGTAGCAAGGCCCTCCTCCCACACACTCTCTAACACACATATGTTCCTCTGGAGAAAGAGGAGAAGTGGAGGAGGAGGAGGCAGAGGAAGAGAGAAATGAAAATGAAGATAGATAAAGAAGAGATGTACAGGAAAGCGTCCCTGCCTTTACAGGTCGTAACAGTTTTGTCCTTTCCTGTCATTATCTGTCAATCAAACCATAATTCAAGCCTGCCCTAACACTTCACCTCCTGGTGGTTTATCTTGACTTTCAGCATGTTGTGGGTGGCTTTCTTTTCTTTGGCTGTTCAGCTGGTACTGGTGTTGCTGCTGATTGCCCAATCATTCTTTTATTTATTTCAAACAAACAAAAAACAAACAAACACAAATCACAAAGCCTTCCTGACTCCCACCACACAGCAGGTTTTTACCTCTCAGCAAAAGTAGGAAAGGGAACGCCTACAGAAAACAAAATAGCAAAAACATGCATATATTACACCACTGTGCTACAGTAATCGGTTCATTTGATTTGAACTTTTGCACTTTGGCTTTTTCTCCTCTGTATAGTAAGTGACCACTAGTATAATTTCAATAGAAACCACACTGGTAAACCTATTTTTCAGCTGTATTTTGTTTGTAGTGTTGCCAAAAAACAATCATGTATACACTTAATTAACACCTTGACGCCTGAATTTATTTCCAATTATGAAAAAAAAAAAAAAATCACTTGTGTTTTTGCCTTGAAGTAGATAGTATTTTGGTTGCATTTTGGAGCGGGGGGTAGGGGTGGGGTTTGATGCAAATTCACAACAATCGGCATTTAGGGGCTAAATAATTACCCCCCTGCCCTCACCTTTAGTCTCTCTCTCTCTTTTTAATTACAGTCTGTCTCTTTCCTGTAGCATGACTTGCCTTTAGGTTGTTCTTTTTTTCTCCTGTCTGAAAGACATGGACGCTGGGCATTGATCTGTTCTGTAGGGAGACAGCAGACAGGGAACACACACCCAAATTGCCATATGTGGGAACACATTGTATATATGTGTGTGTGTGTTGTCTGTTCTGGCTGTGAATGTATTTATGTCTTGAATGCGTGGGAATTCAACATGTCTGCAGTTTTATTGTACTTGTCACTTCTATGCATTTGTGTATACGTGTGTATTTTCCAGCTGTCGTCACAACACTGTGTGGAGTTCATGCTGAGGTTTACATTTCTTCATACTTTCATATTCTGGAGTCATACAGTATATGTGCGTGTACTGGGACTATTTCTGTGCTTAGCGTTGTTTATTGTGTGCACACATGTGGGAGTGTTTCTAAAATTGTATGAGCGCCTGTGTGTGTATGTGTATGGCAGGTTTTAGTCTTTCACCCATCTGTGAGTGCACAGCACCTGTGGGCTTACTTACTCATCTTGGTTCTTTTTGCAGTTTAGCTGGTAACGACATACCACTGTTTCCTGTTCTGTCAGTACTTGTAGCAGAACCTGCTTGTTACACCTACTTATTTACATTTTATACAAGTGTTGACACAAAAATCTTTTTACTCCATCATGACTCCTGTCAGTATAATGTCTGCCACCCAAAAGATATATTTATACTTAGCACCATTAAAAATACACAGGTCAGAATAACATGTTTATTGTAGATCTATTAAACTAACTGGTTTAGGGTTACCGTCATATTAAAGAGGTAACACTGGTCATTAGAGAATGAATTGTGAACAAATTATGATCAGCTTAACATATTTATTCAGTCACTGAACACATTATTCAGTGTGTCCACCTTTGGCTTCCAATCAAGCCATGCAGTGACCATGCATGGAACTGACAAATCATGTGCTGAGGGATCGGATCCAATCTGATCTGGCACTCAGACGGCTGATTGTACAGTGCAGATGGCCAGTGACTTCACCACAGCTCAGACCTCCTCGTACCATGCTAATGACATGCTCTCACTGTTGTATCGCAAGTCATGGCATTTTGAGCAAAAACATTTGGCCGTTTTCTTTGCTGCCGTTATATCGCCTATTGACTACAAGTGTGGTGAAGTGTGACTGTACAAGAGGTTCGACTCAATGTCCGACATTAAGGGATTAGTCAAAACACAGGCGTCACATGTGTCAGGAAGGAAAAAATACAGCTGTTAACTGTGTTACTCGTGTCGTGAGCAACATATACAAACTAGGCACCTGAGCAAATCGTTTTCTGCAAATAACACCAATATTTGGACCATGTGTTTTTAATGGCGTTTAATATATATGTGTGTCATTTATATTATAAATAAGTCCCTGAACTAGGGCTGGGTGATATGAGAAAAAAAAAAAAAAATCATATCACAATATTTTTTTTTATTTCAGATGATATCGATATGTATCACAATATCACTGAAATCACTGTTTTTGTTCATTTTCTGTCAGAGGTTGAACATGACAGATGAGCTAAAGAACATTATGCAGCTATTTCAGATAAATAAAACAGGTCCAAATATTTAAAACTAAACTTAAAGTCTGACCAGCAGATAAAAGCTTTCAAGTTTTAAAAGAGAACACAAACTAAACAGACCACCTTCACCAAACATGGGGGTGCATTCCTTAACTACCGAAAGTCAAACTTAGGTGAATGTTTGTGTTCTTCACATAGGCTACATGTATTCGTTCGATGCACCTCCATATTGTGTTGAAGACCCTGAACTGAAACGGTTCACATCGTACTTATCACTAACCCGGTCGGCCAAGTTCTCGGTCAGATTTTCTCATGACCTCCCACTGCTGTCCAAACATGAGCATGTGTGCTGCGGCTGCTCTTCCACCTGTACCGTGTGCCTCAACCTAACTTGATGTGGCTGTACCATGATTAGTTCCGTGCAGTCCAAACAGCTGCTTAATTATGATTGGCTGTTCTTATGTCTGTCAAAACATGGACAAATAAACTCTATTGAAATTGTATCGAGGTCTCATATTTCTATCCAGGAAAAGTTATATCGATATACTGTAAATGGTTATCGTTTTATCGCCGAGCCCTGCCCTGAACTCAACACCAACTGTGTGAATAATGATCTTGCAGCATTTTCACTGCTCATAACCACTGGTTCATGGCACTATAGATAGTACTGGTGAAGATAACTAAGGGTCACTTCTGTATATGTGAAAGAGAATGTCCTCTCCACAGGACTTGTTTGTTGTGACCTTTGGCAGGTACAGTAATTTGATTATCAGACTGTAGATGCAGTGATATTAGACAGATGGGTGTAATATAGGGGAGAAATTAACACCCATCCCTAATTAAATACTGTCTTTATCCTTGGATATGATGCCACTCTTAATGTTTTCCCTTCTAGTCAATGACTTTGACTTCAATGCGGTTACACCTGTTTCCATCCCATTATTAAATCTTAAATCATGGTGCTGTAAATTTCATTTCTGGGTCAAAACAGTGAAGCCCGTAGGATTGTTTACTACTTGTTTCTTTAGTGAGGCACCATTTAAGGTCTCGAAGGGATAAATTCATTTATTTCACTTAAATATAGTGATTAGTCTAATTTTCCACAGTCAGTGTTTTACCTGCAGTAGATTACAGTCTACAGGGACGACAGGGGCAGACCAAACATTTGGTACCTGGGCCTTCAGAGGGGAGTTAGTCAACTTAAACCACATCTAAAAGGACTCATATTTACCTAAACCCACTTTAATTAGTCTTTCATTAATTTATTTGTGTATTTAGATAGATAGATAGATAGATAGATAGATAGATAGATAGATAGATAGATAGATAGATAGATAGATAGATAG
>JAQQZY010000001.1:15467233-15478548 GCA_030068375.1 Ostorhinchus rueppellii
CCACTACTACTGTAATCAGATTACAGGTATTGTCTATAAATGATACATTTGATTCAATGACAGGGCATACGGAACATTAAAAAAGTACGACTGTTGGATGGGAGTCACAGTAAACTTGGCGGAGGTCTGCGCTCTCCGAGTGCTTTTTTAGTTTGTACATTAATCATTGCACTTTGCACAATAATCATAATAAACATAAAAACCAACAAAGGAATAAGATAGAAGCAAAAGCTAATTGTTTGTCTATCCTTTTCACCTGATACACTATTAAATTAAATGTGTGCAGCATTTAGCATTCTCATTAAAACAACAAAAAAACAACAAAAACTTCCATCTCAACTTAATATCCCTGAAGGATTCCATGCTTAAGGCATTTTTTAAAGTTTGTCAAAAAAGGAAACGACTTAAATTCATCATCAAGTCCATTCCGTAATTTCTCACCCACAAATGGAATGCATCTAGACTTCCCTTTTTTCCTCACTTAAGTATATTAAAAAATATAAAGACCTCTTCAATTATAATTACTCTTGCTTAATTTTTAAGAAATCTAGGATGGTATTTGGAACAATATAATTTATTTTTAAACTTTATCGCTAATATTTTAACATTATAGATTTTTCTTCATCTGCATATTTCCTCCAAATTTTCCTGTTTATATGATCTTTTAAATTTAAATCTTTTATTTAGTCCCACACTTATTTTGGCAAAGTAGATGAGCCCTACCATGCTTCACTGTGTTTGTATCATTGACCCTCAAATTGCACAAATATAACTTGGGCATAAAAAAACTACCCAATGAATAAAATGACAATTTCGCCAAAACTCTTGTCTTTCGATTAAAAGTTTTTTTACTGGCAAGATGTGATTTTTTTGGGCGCAATTGGTATATCACGCAAAACTGCAATGGAAAGACCTTTTTCTGCAACTGGTCATGTGACTAAAAAAACCCTGTATGCCGGCAGACGTTACAACAAGCGAAGAAGAAGAGTTTTAAAAGAAACAAGGTGCGGTATGTGTGGACACACCAGGAAACTGAATCATGTTTGGATGTAGTACGGGATAGAGGGGTAATATATCATAATAAAAGAATATATTTGTAAATCAACACCATATTTACATTTGTCCCCATGTTTATGGGATGACTTCTCGTGTCATCTCACGATAATAAATAAACAAATCATTGCATTTGTGATTTAATGGAAAAATTGACAATATGCACTTCTGTTTTTTCAACATTTAGTAAATATAAGTAAAATTTTGCACAGATTTCCAATGGAAAAGCAGCTCGTATAGCATAAAGGAGGCATTTCATTAACACATGTAACCCAGTGACCAAAATGTCCCATTACTGATGTTCGACTCTTTAGAACAGGACAGTCAAAGACGTGGCCCATAAGCCAAAGGTTCCACTCCAACCCACTGGATGACTTTGCAAAAAGCAAAAATTACACTGAAGTTATAAACAGCCAAAGGTGTCGAACTCGTTTTCATTTAGGGGCCACGTACAGACCAACTGCAATCTCAAGTAAAATCACCGCACAGTAACATATAAAGAATATTCTTCATGCTTTAATGTGAAAATAATATTACATGATGCCTATGAATAATGACAAATCCAATTTTCCCCATTGTTTTTAGTGTAAAAACCCCAATAATTTATGAAAATATTTACATTAACAAACTATCCTTTAACAATAAAATTTGAATAACATGAAAAAATATGAACTACCTGAAATATCTAAAGAAAATGAAGTACGATTTTATAATATTCTCCCTGTTATTAAATATTTAGTTCATTTGTAGATCAGTAATGCAATAAATGATAAGCTGGTCAAACACCACTTAACTTGGATATTAGGCTACAAAGTTAATATCGGGTCTTAAAACAGCAGTTTGTTTTAAAGTTGCCAGGCCGAGACTTGACTTTGCTTTTTTTTTTTTTTTTTTTTTTTTAATTATTTGTGTTTTTTGCCATAAATGAATCAATCAAATTAAAAAAAAGCACTAAATGCAAATGGACTTCAAATTTGCAGTAAAAGGCTCATGACACCCCAACACACACACATTATCAGCTAACTGACACGTCAAAAATGTAGCTCTGCACACACATTCATAAGTGCTGTGTTCATATTTTCTTGTGCCCCCCCAGGCTTGTTTAACACCAGCTAATATGCATCCTTGTAGGCTAGGGTTTCATCATTTTAATGATGCAATTACCTACCTAAAATAGGAAAAAGGATGCTAATTTATCATGACGTGGTGATATGAAATATCTGTTAATCCTTAGCAAAACTGTCATTCTCAGTGACTCAGTGAGACACAAATCAGTAAAGTTGCAGGATGACACAAAAAAAAAAAAAAAATCAACAAATAACATATTGTTCTGGCCTTGACTGTAGGGTTCAGGGTAAACTTAACAGAAAGTCAGATACATTTAAAGAGTACATACACTATGATGGTTCCTATTCTAGGTCAACTGAAAAGTAAAAAAGGGCATGAAGTTGGCAATCCTTCAGGTACGTGATGTGCTTTCCAGGTCAGTGTTCAGTGGTCTGACTGCAGGTGAAAATTGCAAAGGTTACTTACCTCATATGGTAGCCTTCGTATTACAGGCCTTCTGCCCACAAAACGCTAACTTCAGCCCACAATGAGTGCATTTCATCTTTTGTGTCTTAGCTTTATTAAATAGCTGTGACTGAGTGTGCCATTATTTTAAGATGGCATGAAGTCTGTTGTATCAAACCATCTATGTGAGTGATTAAAATAGCTAATGACCACCAGCAGCTGGCAGCTCCACTTCAGCTTAGCATATTGTCTTAAATGTTATATTAATCCAACTGCTTCTTTACTTCTCATTTGTCATGTTAAGGAGTGAGCTCATACTGCAGGTTTATTGGAGCGGATTATTGCCTTTTAAAGTCGTGAAACAGGGAGGGCACCAGGTGATCACAGACAGTTGAACTCTTTCTGTTCAATCTTCTGTGATTGGAGGCCCTGCAGTGTGACAGGACAAGTAAATGTCATCGGAATGTGTTTTTATCTGCTGGGGGAATTTAGCCAGGTTAGGCGTTGTAAAGAAAAAATTGGTATCGTTATGGAACCATGCCGAGAAATATTAAGAAAGGACATTGAAAAGTCAGTGAACCACTTTAGGGGCTAGATAATGTCACCATGGGCTTTTATGAATTTAAAAAGAGAATGAAGACCAATCTTTCGACTTTATCGCCCCAAACTGAGCTATCGCTGACTGAATGTCTGTCAGAGACGCAGCGCCATAACCCTATAGACTATATTCATCAAAAACACTGCGTCTGACCCAACGCACACATTCAACGGCTTCATATTAGACCTCAGTGGTGCATCACAGCTGCTCAGTATCATTTATTTGTCCACATCGGACCAGACTGGTAGAATAATAACAGAATAGCCTATACATAATGACAACTACAAAGCTTTTTCTCTGTTTTATTGCAACAATGTAAAATTTGAATTCAAAGCTTGTGTTAAATGGGTCTGTCCCCGACTCAGGACGGTTCAGATCTGCTGACCTGCCCATTCCAAGCACTAACCGACAACTGCATTTTTATTTTTCCTTGCTTATCATGATGACATCTTAGCTTTTTTTGTATGATTTTTGCCTGTTTGTAATTTATTTGTTTGTTGTTCAATTTTTTATCTAGATCTAGGGACAAGACCCAAAATAGGTCACATCACTTGTTTTATTTGCCCCCAGCAAGCCAAGTACAATGTTCAACAATGCTTTTCTTTGTTGTCTCCAAACTTCTAGATCATACATACATGATATTGAAATGAAAACCAGAGGATAAAGCAACCTTCAAGGTCAACCAAATGGACAGTCTTATGTATGCTACATTTACATGTTTTTGAAATGAGACTTTTCTCTTTTTCTGCCCGTCATTGATGGGGACCCGCTCCGAAAACTAGTTTCTAAAAACTGCAGCCAAAGTGGATATTTCAGCAAACCTCTATTTTCACGTTTCTGTGTAAACAGGGACATGCAAAAATGGATATTCTCAGATGGGCATCACAGTTTTCAAAGGAAATATTCCACTTCATATGTGATGATATAGTGTAGAGCAGGGGTGTGAAACTCATGTTAGTCCAGGGGCCGCATACAGTCCAATGCGACCTGAAGTGGGCCAGATTATTAAAATAATAATATAATAATATATAAAAAAAAATAACATCAGTTACACAATAATGTGTAATTTCTATGTTTTAGCATAAAAAAGTAAAATTATATGATTAAAATGTTTACATGTACAAACTATCCTTTAAAAACATTTGAAAAACATGAACAATCATGAACAAAATGAAATTTATTCAGAGAAAAAGTGCAATTTTTTACAATTTATGCCATTACTTTGCCTCAACTTCTCATTTTCACATGTTCATTATAACTAACAGATCACAGTGGATCTACAAAAACATATTACACACATTTAATAACAGAGAAAATATTGGTACAATTACATTTAATTCCCTGAAGACATTTCAGGTTGTTGATATTTGTTCAGGTTCACATTTTTTGTAAAAGGCTAGTCTGTAAATGTAAAAAAAAATGCTTGATTTCACTTTTTTTTTTTTTTACACACAGAGAGAAATATTATGGTTTTCATTATTTATAGTTTATTATGATAGTATATTATTGGTCTGACCCATTTTAGGTAGAATTGACCTAAAATGATTGTAACATCTTTGACTATTAATATCTTCAGTGTAATTTTATTATTTCACTAATTCATCCCGTGGGCTAGATTGGACCCTTCGGTGGGCCAGTTTTGGTCCGCGGGCTGCATGTTTGACACCCCTGGTATAGAAGACGAGGATCAGTGACACAGGAAACACTGAGTTGTGTATTTATTTTCAGGATGGGACTTTTCCTGTCAACAGGATTTCCTGTTTTTCCAACCTTATACTTAGCTTGGGACATACATGCATACATTCATACATATCATATTTGCCTGTTTATTACAGCCTCTGATAAAATCAACAATAATGATAATATTAAAGTAAACAGAGCTCTGGTATCGGTATAGTATCGATATTGGCAGATATCGGGATCGGAGTGAAAAAAGTGGATTGGGGCATCCCTAGTTCATCCTTCCCCACTTATGCCAATGTTTATCTCTGTTTTTTAAGAAAGTGCTTTGTAAGTAAAACCGACTTGACAAACTCTGAATTCCTCCACTGTTTCTTAAGTGGTGCTTGCTTAATCCATTCGCTTCCTGAGCTGAAATTAGTTGTTGTATAATTCAGTTTATCGTTTGGCAGAAGCTCACACTATGAAGTCAGTGTTTGTTTTCAGTCCAGCTGGCTTAGCGGTTTGGCTCACCTGTCTGATGTAACGCGGTGTAACCACTCACTTCACTGTGCCACCATATGGCGTTCAGGTGTATGTGTGTGTGAGGATGACGTAATGAAGTTTTGAGAATGCCAAGAACAGTGTCTCGCGCACGGTGACTAAATATGATTCATGTGATAGAGGTCAGTACTTAACAATACTGTTCTCTACTTGTCTGAGTTGACCTTCTATTTAGTCTTAAAGAATATTCCACCAAAAATCTACACAAAAGGTCATGGCGGGGTTTTGTTTTTCTTTCTTTTCTTTTTTTTTTTTTTTTTGGTTATTTTGCACACCAAGAAATGTGCTTGAGTAGTCAGGAATCCATGTCATGCAGTATCATCACTGTATCGTTGTGGCAGATGAGGTAAAAGAGGCAGCCTTTCCCTCAGAGAGAAGGTAAGCAGCAGCATTTTGTCAAGCAGCAAATTTGTTGAGATCTCAGGGTTAGTGCTGTGTGACTCAGCTGGGCCCAGAGGAGGACGGTACACACATGCAGATGGGATGTGTACAAAGAAAGACAGAAAAGAAAGTAGGTAAAAGGAAAAAAGAAAGGGAAGGAGGGAAAGGAAGGAAAGAAAGAAAGGGAAGGAGGAAAAGGAAGCAAAGTAGGTAAAAGAAAAAAGAAAGGGAAGGAGGGGAAAGAAAGAAAAGTAAGGAAAGAAAGTAGGTATAAAGAAAGAAAGAAAGAAAGAAAGAAAAGAAAGAAAGGGAAAGGTAGGTAGAAAGAAAGAAAGAAAGAAATGAAGGGAAGAAACAAAGGAGGGAAGGTAGAATGAAAGAAATGAAGGGAAGAAACAAAGGAGGGAAGGTAAAATGAAAGAAAAGGAAAGGTAGGTAGAAAGAAACAAAGAAAGGAAAACCGGGAGAAAGAAAGAAAACAGAGGGAAGGAAGGTAAAAAGAAAGAAGGAAAGAAAGAAAGCCCAGAATGAAGGCAAGAAAAAAACCAAAAAACTAAGGAGTTTAGGTACAAACAGACAGAGAGACAGACAAACAGATAAACAGACAGATAAACAGGCAGATAAACAGACAGACAGATAAACAGACAGACAAACAGATAAACAGACAGACAGACAGACAGATAATCAGGCAGATAAACAGACAGACAGATAAACAGACAGATAAACAGGCAGATAAACAGGCAGATAAACAGACAGACAGATAAACAGACAGACAGACAGATAAACAGGCAGATAAACAGACAGACAAATAAACAGACAGATAAACAGACAGACAGACAAATAAACAGACAGATAAACAGACAGACAGACAGATAAACAGGCAGATAAACAGACAGACAGATAAACAGACAGATAAACAGACAGACAGACAGATAAACAGGCAGATAAACAGACAGACAGCTAAACAGACAGACAGACAGACAGCTAAACAGGATGTCATTGTGGCTCGTCTGCACACAGACCACAGGGTCAGTGATGTTTCCCTGGTGAAGGTGAGTCTTTTTTAATCATTTGCTGTTGCGTGTATTAGCTTCAATTTGATGCGATGTAAATGAATTAATTGAGTATCATTTTCCACTGTAGGATTTCTACTTTGACCTTCTGCGTTTCCTCAGAAAAGCTCTCCACTACTCTGTGCTTGCTTGTGTCCAGTAAACACACTTGTATTATTCACCTGCCCATTAGCTCCAGACCTCACATGTCTGAACACATTGCAGTTGGGGAAAGTGATGGAGGAATGTATCCTATTCATCTGCTTAAAGGGAAGTTTTTATTTATTTATTTTTTCATTAAATGTTTTAATTAACACACTGAAAGTCGAGGTTGATCTCTGAAAGGTTTCCGGTGGCAGTAGTTTTACTCTGCCTTTGGGAGGACTGTCTCAGCAGTGGTTGACTGTGTCCATTTATTCCTCACCGTCCGATCAAATGTCACATTTGGAATCGTGCAAACATGCCCGTCTGTGATGTGTATTGTGGGAAGCTTTCAAGTGTACGCCGTGTTTGCCTACTTGTGCCCCTCCCCCACGTATCAAATGTCACATCTGCCTGTTTAAATGGCACTGACTCCACTTAACATAAGGACACTGTTGGGTCCCACTTCAGTTTTAATGCTATTGTCCTTGTGAGCTGGGAGAAAAAGACCTTCCACTCCTAAATGTACCTACACATTCACCCATGAACTGAAGGCAACGAGAGCCTCTTCTTTCTTTTTTCCTTCCATTTGCTCTCTCTGGCATGCAGACACAAGCTATGGCTGGACATGCCTCTGTGTTGAAGCTTAGGTCTACTTGGTATATAGCGAGTCTTTCACAGCAGCTGCTCAGGTCTTCATCAAAATCAATAGAGAGAATTGGCCGACTGAATCCTCTGGGAAAGTTACAATGTGGGATTGTGTGTGTGTGTATGTGTGTGTGTGTGTGTGTGTGTGTATGTGTGTGTGTGTGTGTGTGTGTGTGTGTGTGTGTTTGTGTGTGACTGACATAGCATTGAATCCAGGAGGCAGGAGTGGACCGAGTAAGCTTACAGGATGCCATAATAGATTCCCGTTCACACTCCTCCTCCTCCTCTTCTTCGTCTCTTTTCCCTCCCTCACCCTGCAATTCTTCAGACGACCTCACCTCCTCAGACTCCAGTCTTAAGACCTTAAGCTGTCTAATCTCCTCCTCTCCTCACTCTCATCTTTTCCTCGCCTCACTCTCCTCTTGCCACTTTCTCCTCCTTTGACCTGCAGATGTCACAAGCAAAGTTCCACGGAGGACTGTCCTCCGGTGAGGCTCCCTCTGGGCCCCGATAGACAATTCAAGAGCATCTCAAGTCAAGTGGTTAATTTATCAACGGGTACCAATGCTGTTCCCAAGATGAAGAGTGAAGTATTCCATTATGGACCACGCTCAGGAAAATAACTGCTCTGTAATTTATCATACCGTATTGACCCAACTAGGTTTTCCGCACACTACCGCAGTATTAGGACACTGATCTGATAACTCTATCATGAATAGAGCAGTAGGAATAAAAGCACTCGCCTTGAATGGAACAGACAAGAGTCCTCTGAACATTCATTAGTCCTTAAAGGCCAAGAACGATTTTTTCCCCCTCTACATTTAATGTTTTCTAAGTGATTCATCATCATTTATTATAATATTCCTCTACTCAAAAGACATGTATTTTCCTATATTAAACTTACGGATCATGAGTATGCACTGCAAAAATCTGAATCTTACTCTAACCTCCACCGAGGAGGTAGTGGTGGGCGATATGGCTAAAATGTTTGTAATCACGATTTATTGTGCACTAAATCACGATTTCGATTTTTTTTTTATCACGATCTTCAGGGCCGTGGGAAGTAGTGTAAAAAAAAAAAAACGGGGGGGGGGGGTCCGTGACAGGGGAAGTACCCTGTGCTGGGTGCTAGGTACTGTTTGCATAAGATGATTAATATACTTTTGCAAGACATATTCAGCTATTTAGGCTTTTTCTATTTGAACAAAGTAGCTAAAACAGGGTGTCACCGAAATGTTAGGTCGGAAATGATGCATAGGCTTCGTGTCACACACATATAATACAATCAGTCATGACAGCCAGCGCAGAACCGCGCAAAATAAAATGCACAAGAAAAGCACATCAGTGCTCATTGGTAACTCATCTTAAACTACGTGCAGACCAATAGGCTAAAACAGCCTCCATCGGTCTGGACTTTATGCCACAACATGCCAGCACATAGGTAAACTGCGCAGGGTGGCACTCACGTCATTATAACATAACATTATAACAGGGGCGGGACAGCGACTACTGCGTAACATCCACACAGGCTGGTAGCCAGAGATCAAACGCACACACACACACACACCACCACCACCAGGCTAAAATCACTAACAACTTTGACACACACAGCCGTTGCTATACACTGCCATTCCAAAACATTTGCACTAGTTGCAGGTTCGGTTACGTCTCAAACCCCTTTGTGAAATATTAATACACATAATCCACCGATCTATTTTCAAGCGCCATCACGCAACTCTTCCGTCACCTTCAAAATGTGCACTATCGTTTTAGCGTGTCTGCATTGAAATACCATTTGCGGAGATATTTCATACTCCAGCAAGAAAAGTAAAAGCAACACACAATGAGCATACACTTAGAAACTGATGGGGGAATTGATAATGAATTGGATTGATAAGCAGAATCAACAGTAGCATTGATACTGATAAAATCCTATTAATTCCCACCCCTAATTGCCAGTGGCTTTTAGGTCTTTGAGGGTTAATACAGAGGTGTACTTGTCATCACACACAGCTACTGTGTTATATTTCAGTCCACTTTTTCAGTCCAAGCTGAATATTTTTAGGAGAATGTTTAATGGCATGGAAAAAACAGTTCACATAGTTTTAATTGAGCTATGTAATCTCTGTGGGTTGATATTGATTATGTGAGCATAAACAACAGAAAAAAGCCAATATTAGCTTCATTATTTCTGCCAAAGAGGTTATGTTTTCACATAACCTTAATTAATTTTTCTGTCTTTCAGCATGATGTGTCTCTTACTGGATTTCTAAACAGCCTGCTGGACAGATAAGCTTTAGGGCAAGACTCGACAAATTATAATGCTGACATGTATTTTAGAATTTGATCATTATTAACTTTCAGCTATAATTATGAATCAAATGGAACTTTCCACAGTCGTTTTCAGGCAAAGTGCAATTTGTAATCTACATGGATGGGATGATATCTTGAGGTGTCCTTAGGCAGAGTAACACGATCTTGGAGGTCTGTTCACTGTTTACCAGGGTTTCTGTTCTCCAAGCTCTTTCTAATTTCACTCTAATTAAATGCACTACATGAGGAAGAGCATCTGTGTCAACCACCGGGAATTTAGACCTGGCAACATTCGAGCTGGGACGCCTCGTCTCGACACGGTGCAACGGGCAGTGCAGCAGCTTTTATGCTTTTCACAGTAAGCATTTCCTCAGTGGCTGTTGAGTTTTGGGGTAATGCTCTGAGTGCGCTCCAGGTTTGCCTTCCAGGAAGTGTTTCAGTTGGTTTCTTAAGTTGAAAATGAAAATCAATGCATCAAGACTTTCCGGAAGGCAGCTTGAAATGTAGCTTCCCAGAAGCAAGTTCGGATGTCTTAATGTGGCGCCTTACGTTTGTGCGGGAGGTGTAAATAGCAGTGGTGTGGTTGGTGGATGGGCCGTTTGTGGGCAGTAAATGTAGGTTGGTCATTGCATTAGTTGTTTTAAATGTGTCATTTTCATTCTTTGCCTCTTCCAGCCACCACCTTCTGTCTTTTACATCCCGCTTTTTTTCTGGCTCTTTTACAAACACACCCAAGAGACCCAGTCGACTAGGGTTGCCAACCGTCCCGGATTCCCCGGGATTTCCCGAATTATGATAAATATTGACTTGTCCCGTCAGGGACAGCTCCTGTCCCGTATTTCAATCACAGCCTCGTCAGCCCAAAATGATGTAACGTTGCTATGTGAATGGGACACGATGCAAACGGAGTGTGCGTGTGTGCGCTGGCCACTAGTGGTGAGCGGTGTAATAGCCTAATCATAGTGGACAAAATGAGCGGTGAACAACCTCCACCTGCTAAGAAGAAACGGCTGTGCAATTATAAAAAAGAGTGGGAAACAAAAAAAACATGGGTAACAGCAGTAGTTAATGACCCAGGAAAAGCTTTCTGCTCAATATGCCGCAGAGAGCTATCCATTGGCCATGGTGGAGAGAATGATTTAACTCGCCATGAAGAATCAGACCTGCACAAGAAGGCTGTGCTAGCCAGAAGAGGCAGCAACATCAGTATGTTCTTTGCCACATCTACCGCTGAAATAGACAAGATTGCCGCAAGTGAGGCAACCTATGTGTACCACACCATCAAACACGGCCTTAGCTATAACAGCACCGACTGCGTGATTAAGTTAAATGGAACTTTGTTCCAAGATTCCTGTATTGCTAAGAAGATGCACTTAGGCAGAACCAAAGCTGAG
>JAQQZY010000001.1:15515876-15535436 GCA_030068375.1 Ostorhinchus rueppellii
CCCATTAACCTATCAGTGCATGTCTTTGGATTGTGGGAGGAAACCAGAGTACCCGGAGAAAACCCACGCAGACACGGTGAGAACATGCAAACTCCACACAGAAAGGATCGCCTGGGAATCGAACCTGGATCCTTCTTGTTGTGAGGAACGAGTGCTAACCACTGCACCGCCCGTAAATGTAAACATTTCATGTAATTTTACTTTTTTCAAAACTAAAACAAACATTGGCAGTTTTCATTATTTACAGGTTATTATGATAGTAATTTACTGGTCTGATTCATTTTAGATTGAATTAACCTAAAATATTTTAACACCCTTTATTGTTAATATCTTCAGTGTAATTTTTGCATTTCACAAATTCATCCCAGGGGCCAGACTGGACCCTTTGGTGGGCCGGTTTTGGCCCCTGGGCCCCATGTTGGACACCTGTGTTCTATGAGATTCCTTTACATCTAACGGATACTGAAGCAGACTGACCAAGCAGATACCGTGTAGATACAGCAAGACTCTTTCCTGATGTCTAAATATTCACAAGCAGGCAGCCATGCACTCCAAGTCGTTATGTTAATGAAGAGACTAACTTAATCTGCTCTCATAAAGGGTTCTGGGACATTCAGTCATAGCTAGTTCCAGCCATTTAAACCTCTTGGATTTCTTGGCTGATTTTGTGTGACATTATGTTTGATTGGGCTTCCAGAAACAGTGCTGACTTCAGTATGCAGGTCAATGATATGCAGATGTGTGCTGCTTTACGCCTCGGTCTTTGTGTTGTAACGCTTATTTGGCTGCTTCTAAATGTGAAAACAAACACTTGATCTAACTGTTTAGCGTCGGTGTGAAAGGATATTTTCTTACTGATTTAATGCATCCAAGTGTGTCAAGTGAAAACAAATGATTATTTAAAAACACCTGTGCCTCAGCATACCATATTAACAATAAAGCCGTTCCAACCCCTGGCTCTGCTGAGAACTAACAGCTGAAACCTGAATTGCAAGCTATTATGTTCATCAAATACTTCATACCATCTAAGCCTTTCACAAAAAGTAAAGCTAATCCCCTTGCACTGTACACATTTTTAGACCATGAACTATGGTGATACATTTCTTTCAGTAGGCGTACCAAGGTAAATGATGGAGCATCAGAGCAGATCGTGAAACAAAACTGCCTCAACTGAGGAGGGAGGGCATGACTAAAATGGGTAGTCATGGCGACCTTCAGCTTTTTCATGTTTGCTAATATATGGCACTGACCAAAAGTCTTCAGCCACTTCTGGGTTTGTTGTGTTTGTAGGTTTGAAATAAGCACACGCATTTATGGCTCATTTTCTTTTCTTCAGCTGTAACAAGAAAATAAAGGCAAAAAAAAAAAAAAAACTCACCAAAAACTGAACTGGCTATGTTCAGACTGGAGGCCAATATGGCCCAAATCTGACTTTTTGCTGTTATTTGACCTGTATGTGACCTGTTAAAGACAGTCTGAACAGCACATATCAGATTTTTTTAAATCCGACCCAGGCCACTTTCATATGTGGTCCTAAATCCGATACATATCGGATATTTTGCAGTGCGACGTCAGTCTGAACAGCTAGGTCGCATTTATCCGACCTTTACATCATTGAAATCACCGGAGATGAGTGTCTTGCCATGAGAGTTTTACGGAGAGACGGTCATAGATACATTTAAACGTTTTTCTTGTCATTGAAAAATTGTGAATGAAGTGTGTGTCAGTGAAGCGGCTAACGTCACTATCCCACCACTCCTGACTCCGACTCCAGATTCAAATACTCCGTTGTACAGACGTAGCAGCCACAGTAAAAAGCCTGGCTCTGCTCTTTCTTAACCTTCTGCTTAAAATTACTTGCATTCTGCATCATTTCCACCTCAACTACATACAGACATCTACGGAGTTAAGCATGCCCGACTATGTGAGCTAAACCAAAAAGGCAAAGGTGGCATCGTGTTTTTAGTGTCACATATAGATGTGTTTTTTGGTTTTTTTTTGCATGCAGACAGACATGCAAAAGTGTGTGAAATTGCCTATTAATCAGTGTGGCATTCACAGCAGGTCAGTGGTGCCTGCAGCTGTACGTCTACTGTGTACTGGTGTACCACTGTACCTGCATGTGCTCTTGGGGAGGGGAGGGGCAGGGCATCCCCCTAACACAACTGCAGAGAGAACACTGACAAGTGTCAAGTTTGTTTTGTTCCTTCTTTTGTTTTGCTGGTTCAATTCCTCCTCATTTTGGTTTTGTGAGCTATGTGATGGTAACCTGTGAAAATGGCAGTGACTAAAGCTCCTCACCAGTGCAGCTCTGGTCTTTTCATCATGGCCGAACACACTTGCTTCTTATCACAGTTATTACTCCTTATCTTTGTCTGTTCCAGGTCCAGGTGTTCCAAGCTGTGGACTCTCATTACCATAGGATTTTATATTTTCAACCTCATTCTTCTCAAAATTAAAATAGCTTTTTACATGTATTTCTTATGTGCGGTAGCTTGACCATCTCATTTTTTATTTTTTTTTCTGTGAAATGAAAATTTTCTCCATTAATGTCTCCAAAGGTCACTTTCGTGTTTTTGCACATAATGTACGTTATAAAATCTGGTTGATAGACAGTTCCTATCCCTACATATTATAGTTATATGTAGCTGTTAACCTGCAAGTTGCATCTTAAGGATGCATCAAAAGCCATTAAAGCAGGTGAGATGAATGAGTTCAGGAAAAAAAAAAAAACTAAACAAAACAAAAGTCATGTCTGCCCTCATATTCATCCAGTCAGCGGTTAGAGTGTCTCATACTGATGTCTTTTCAACCATAACCATTAAATGAGCATGGACTAATTGAGGCTAACTTCAGTCAAATGAAGTTTTTGATGAGAGAGAACCCTCCATTGAGCGATCGTATGTTAATGCAGGAAGTCAGTATTAATCATGGACCCAGTTTTCCTGAAACACAGAATGTAAAAAGAACACACTGAATCATATAGATATTATTAGTTTAATTACCCGACTGCTTTACAGGAGCAGGCAATGTTAAGACTGATAGTTACAAAGGTTCCCCCTGACAGCTGGAGTGTAGGAAAAATGCAGCGACTGAGGAATTAATCGTTTTCTTTTGATCAAGTAAATCATATTAAGCAGGAAATAAAAGAATCTCTACGTTATGTTTGGTCACATACTTAGTTAGAATATATAAATGTGTGAAAGTTCAGTTAAGATGTAAGATGTTAAACCTTTCAATCATCGGTTGATTTTTTTTTTTTTTAATGTTATTTTACCTTCCATACCTTTACCTTTATACCTTTTACATGTTGTATACATCTGTGGTACTTTTGTATAGTTTTGTTTTTCTTTGTATTTTTTTTCTGTCTGCATTTATTCTCATAGTTTAACACCACAAACAAGGTGTCCACTTCTTATGAGATTGATCCATGCATTTCTATGTAATTTTGTACACTGTCAATATTTTTCAGTATTTATTGTCAGTATAACTTTTGTGTGGTAGTTTCTCTTTTTGCACTTTAAGAATCTGCTGCTAAACAAACACAGCTGCTAAGATGATTTTTCATTGTTCCTGGAACAGTGAGCCCATTTACATGCACACCATTATTCCAGTGATGATATAACCAGGATAATCTGTTTTATCTGATAATGGCAGTTGTCTGATTATGAGAAATTGGATTAACACACCTAGATTTCTCCCCAATATTCCGATTAGAGGTTAATCTGATTTCCTTTTGTTTTTTACATCTGCGCATATGTAAAAAAAACCAAAACTGTATAACTATATCAATAGAAGTTATGCAGCAAAACATGTGCCTAAGGAAAAAGCTAAACAAACAAAGTAAACAATGAACTGAAATGACAGACAGCAGCAACATGTGACCTATTTTTTGTTATCTTATTATATCCCACATTAGGACAGTTAACGCTGAAACCATAGGCGTTACCGTGGTTAACAAGACAAGACTGAATGGTTTGAAAATGACAGGAAGTGTACGTCTTACACCATAATGTACATACGTACTCTGAAAAAAAAAGAACTGAAACATGTAAACCAGGGTTTATGTCAAACTTTTTTTTCCATGTTTACTTTGCACTAAGAAACAGGAAAAGTCTGACAGAATAGAATAGAACAGAATACTCTCACTGTCTGAGAGCAACAAATGAAATGAATATACTTATAAAATAGCTAAATTATAGAATATTAAAACAATCAAATAGTGGAGATTGACTGTTTGCTAGAATGTTTGCTTAAATAGAATAGAATAGAACAAGAGCAAAAGAAGAAAACACAACATAGACGTAGCTATGACATAAACTCAGCTAACTACGACTACCACTACTAGTAATAAGAGCACTGGAAGGTAACAAAAATAAAAACAAGTTACTGCACATTTGAATAAAAAAATAAAACGTAATTAGGAGGTAGAGCAGGATATTGCACATTTAGTTAAGTGTCTGTTAGAGTGTGAGGGATGTGCGTGACTACTGACTGACTACTGTCCTGGGGTACTTCCTACCCTCCTTAATTTCCTGTGCCACTAGTCTGACTGTGGCTGGGAAGAAGCTGTTCTGGAGGCGGGTCCTGCAAAGTCACCGGCATTGCATCTGATTATTATGGCAATTATCGGATTACTCCCAGTTATCGGATTTTTATGGTCATATAAATGAGCTCATCATCAGTAAAGATCTGCATTATTATTATTATTATTATTATTATTATTATTATTATTATTATTATTATTATTATTATTGTATTGTATTGTCTTCTGTTCTATTCTGACTTTTTGGAAGTTTGAAGCGACTCAGCTCAATAAAGAACAGGCCAAATGTTGAAAAAGTGCTAGTGCAATAACTGACAAGCACCAGGTAAGCTATTTTGGCGCAACTCTGACCTAAACTTAGTGAAAATGAAGGGATGAAATAAATTCTGACAAAGTGTGATAATGTTTATATAATGATAATGTTCTACTGAGTGCAGCTTTTGATGACGAGATAGTGGGAAGCATGTAGGCGACTGCTTAGAATGAAAGAAAACACCAGTATATCAGCAGGTAAAGACAGCCGAAGAGAGATTTAAACAAGATTTTCATGGGATGTGAGGAATGCTGGAGGTAATGAGGTGCCCTTTATGACCGGTGGGCAGAGCAAAAATGGACACGCAAGTCCATGAACACACACCACCGCAGACACATGGTGAGAAGACTAGAACCATAAACAAGCATACACCATTATCAAGTGGATTCTAGCTTTCCCACACTAATCCCAGTCAAATCCCTTTGGAAAGCAATGAGACTGGCACCATCAGACCAGCAGTGTGTGTGTGTGTGTGTGTGTGTGTGTGTGTGTGTGTGTGTGCGCGTGTGTGTGGGATAAAGCAGCAAAGTGATCATGCAGAGTGTAAATCCCAGAGTTGAGTGTTAACCATCCCTGAGGTTGTGTTAGTCTGTTGGAACAGCATTTCGGAAACTCCTGGGAACCAAAAGCAGTAAATTTAGTCTGTCCCTAGGGTTTGTAAGAGAGGGAAGTGCAGGGGGGAGGAGGGACAGGGCTGGTGTTAGGTCTCTGAAAACATACAGCTCAATTGTGAACCGAGGAGACACCAGAAAACAGCCTGCCACCCACACTTCTCAGACCCCACTGTGCCCTGTTCGGAACAGGGTCTATCGAACGTGCCTTTCAGCCTGGGAAGACAATGGTAAGCAAAACAGGGAATTTAAGTCTGAAAACACATGAAACCACACAGAGTCATGCCTGGTGGATCAGTCATACAGGTTTCAGACTTAGTTTGGAGAGGTTAATAGACACCCTCATTAATGGCACTGACAAATAAACAAAAGCTTAGTTGGAGTGCAAACTGGCTGTTGGCTGTTGAAGATAATGGAAGCAATTATGGCAACCAGTCATGTTGAAAATATTCGAAGCAAAGACATTCTATTACCAAGCTCCGAAAAATTGTTTGGTCTTTCGGAAAATAGGTATTGTTGTTTTCTTCATAAGAAGTAGATGAGGTGATCAATCAATCAATTTGCTTCTGTTTAAACATGTGCAGTGATGATATACTTATCTTAGCTGGAGATTAAATAAAGCAACTACACAAAAATATGACAGCTGCCTACTTGACAGTATATCGTGTGCTTAAAGGAATACAACCCCCAAACATGAAATTAAGTCAGTCTCGGTCACCCTCAGAGTTAGAACAGTGAAAAAAAGGTTAAAATCTGTCCAGGCATTGTCTTGCATTGGGAGCAGCGCTTTTAGCGTTAGCTTAGCATAGTTCCTGCAAACCAAGGGTGTCAGTTAGCATGGCCTCCAAAAAAAGTGATCGAGATATCTACATTTCAATGAGTGAGGCTTAAAACTAGCATCTTCCTCTTCACATCACCTCTCTGTAAAACATCTATAGATTAGCTACGTCACATTATAGACCACAGGATTCAAAACATGGAAAAAGTAGTGTCTTATAATCTTGAAAATACTGTAATTGTAATTCCAGAAACTTTCTTCTCCTGGCGGCTGAATCATTGTTGACTGGTGTAATATTGATTTGTTCGTTCATTTTCCAAACTGCTTAATCCTCGAGAGGGTCCTGGGGATGCTGGAGCCCATCCCAGCTACCAATGGGTGAAGGCGGAGCCGGTGTAATATGTGACAAATTATGTCTAACCACATTATGGTGTCCTCCAGTCTAACACTAAGGCGTATCTCACAAATGCTGCTTCGAGGGTGGCTCTACCTCAGGGGTAGTGATGGACGGAATGAGACAAATGAAAGACGGGATGCAGGAGAAGGTTAATGCATTAGCTGTAGTTTGGAAGAAAAAGAAACTCAAGTGAAATTTATAAAGTTTTGAGGTCAAAGAGGGCTAAGAGTGCCCTGAAAACAAGCAGAGTAAAGGGGAATGAAATGGAGGAGAGGAACAAGGGAGGAGATGGATGTATAAAAAGTCAGTCTTCTGCCGTTCTCCTCACCCTCCCCC
This sequence comes from Ostorhinchus rueppellii, assembly GCA_030068375.1. Taxonomy (NCBI): domain Eukaryota; kingdom Metazoa; phylum Chordata; class Actinopteri; order Kurtiformes; family Apogonidae; genus Ostorhinchus; species Ostorhinchus rueppellii. Next base: position 15,522,858 of record JAQQZY010000001.1, read on the forward strand.
AGAGGATGGTGTGATGGTGTAGAGATGAAAGAGAGACTTTGAAGAAGGAGTGATCCTTCCCTCACTCCCTCAGAGGAGGAGGAGAGGGATCAGAGCAGAGGCCCCTGATACAGCAAGAGATGTCAAGATACACACACACACACACACACACACACACACACACACACACACACACACACACACACACACACAGTGCTTTTCACATTATGCACTTGACTTCTTTTAGAAGTACTTTCAAAGGTGACTTTACTGTCCATTTTATTTTGCTCTGAGCAAAGCTTTTTGAAAGTGACCATATGGGTTAGCTCTTTTACTCTTTCTCAGCAGTGATAGCCCTAAACTACTCCCAAAAGTCATACCTCTGCTTGGTGGTACTGATGATGATGACAACTCAGAAATAAACTTGGGGATTAAAGCTAAAATGGCTTTCAAAAGTTGCAGTGTTTGTCCTCTTCTTTTTATCTGAGTAAAGATATATGGCATTACTCAGTAAGTCCTCAGCATTGTTACATCTCCTGGACTAGAAAAGCAATGGGATCATTTCACAATTGACCCACTGCCTCCTTTGTGTTGGTGTTGTGGTTACAAATTAATTGGACATGTTCAGTGTATCCTCCCTGACTCAGCTCTGAGAGACGAGGACAGTTCGAAGGATGACAGCAGTGGGGAATTGTTCTGGGCAGCAGACAGTGTTTTGTCTCCGGTAAAGGCCCGATTTCCAGAATTAATTTTGATCCTTGTAATGTTTGTGGCAGTCTTCAACTAAAGTTTGGCTGACTGTGCAGGCTTTTTATCCTAAACAACGTGCTCCGCTGTTATATGAACAGCCCGGCCGTGGAGCAGCGCTGTGCCGCTCCAGTCTTCAAGCAAATGTTGATTATGTGGAACTTCTTTCAGTGTGCTTGAGTGCTGAGAAAAGCGGGAGGTTAGTACAAAGGAAGAGAATGATTAGGCTTGTGCATTGTAAACAAGCATCAGAGTTGTGTGGCGGTTTGTGAAGCAAGTTCAGTAAGTCGGTGAGACAACAGAAGCCTGTGAAGTGTGAGAGAAAGAGCCGAGTGCACACTGGATGGGTTCTTTAATAAAAAAAAAAAAAAAAAATCAACTTCAACTCTATCTGTTCTATCTATTGCAGGATACATTTCATCTGCTTTTAGCTATCCTACCCTACTGTACAGTCCATCATCAATATTCGTATATTAGACCAGTGTAGACAATTTTTCAAATCACTGAACCAGATTTAATTGTAACTAGCGTGTTGACCCATGGGAATCATGGGTTCTTGAAGCAATAGAGTTGATAAAATGGGGAGCTGAGCTAAGTTTACTGGTGTAAGACACAGATTCGGAAAAAATATAACAGCTTTCATTTTGTTTTGTCTCCAAAGTAACAGATAAAAATGCATTCATAGGCCGAATCCCAATTCATCCCTTACCCCTCCCCCTCCGTTTTGCGCGGTCACATGAAGGGGTAGTGTTGTCCCGATTCTCAATTAGACGGAGGGGAAGGGCTAAGGTGAAGGGCTGTATACCCCTCGAAATGGAGATTTTCCAGGACACACCAACGAAGGGGTAGGAGGAGTTTCACATAATTCTGTTCGGATCATTGGCAAGACGGAAGTAAACTCACCCAAACATGCAGCAGTGATAAAGAAATACAAATGTAAGTACTTTTTTCGTAAACAACTTAATCATTTGATCGACTGTTTAATGCCATTTCAGTGTTATAGATCGCATTTCTGTGGTTTATAGTTGATAGCTGTAAAAAGACGACCAAAGCCCATGGAACAGGGACAGTTACATCTACTGATGACATGGAGAATATTTTCTGTTTATGAATATATCTGTTTATAGTGGCGTAAATGGCCGTTGATGACGTAACAGGTCACAAAGTGTTGTCCCATTTCCTAGGAGAATATTTCAACCCCTACCCCTTGCAGCTCTGTTTCAAGGTAGTACCAAGGGCCAAGGGTTAGGTGTAAGGGGTAAATTGGGATTGGACCAAAGCGACCTTGTATATGTGGTTGAAAAGGCTTTAGATCATTACTGTATGACTTCATCACATTCACATTCGTGGATGACTTGCCTAAACTTACTGGTGTAACACACAGATTAAGACCAAATTTAATGGCCTTCATCTTGTTTTGTATTGACATCAACGTGGACCACAGACCAAACATGACGGTTTATTGTGACTCACTGCCGTTCTGTGCTCGGATCCGCTGAACTCTGGTCCATCTGATCAGAGTCTGCATGGGGGGGGTCTGGAGCAGGATGTTGACGGGGCAGGTCTGACCAGGACCACTGCAGTGGAACCGGGCCACAGTATGAACCAGACCGACCTTATTTGTGTGTGATCACAGCGGGACCTGGTTCTGCCGCTGTATCCTGGTGGTTTCTATTGATCTGGATCCCCCCACCTTTCCGTTTGCGGCTGTGAATTGACACCTCCAGGGGTTGCCTGTAAACCCACTGTAATTTTAAAAACAACTAATAACTGAAAAAGTATCGGTCGTATCAATAAGCTGGTTTCGCCTGTCTGATCTGCGACCTGAAATACATAAGCACTGCAAAACACAAAGGCTAGCTGAGTTTTTCAGTTATAAAACACACACACACACACACACACACACACACACACACACACACACACACACAGGCCTCTTGGCTTTTATAATATAGATATTTCATACTGTTTTGGCTTCAGTGTGATGAACTGCCTTGATTTGTCAACCTGACATCCCTGTTTTATTTTTTTATGTTTTTCACTGTTGATACAGTCCGTTTCATTCACCTAAATAATCGTAAGAACATGAGCCATATGCTTATAAAATCCTTATGTAATGAGGTCCACTCATCCATCCATTTCACCAAGCTTCTGGTCCATCATCCACCCTTTCACCCTGTGCTCTCTGTCTGGAAATGACTATCATTGCTTTTTGTAGAATGTATATTTATTATGGTCGCCAAGATGATGTACAGAAACGTGACATAAGGAAGGACCTAATGGTAGTAATATCTTAAGGAAGACAGATCCTCCTCCTGTAAGGCACAGGAAGTCACTGACTGTACGGGTTTATTAGTAGGACAATGATGTAAGCCACACACTTTAGCCCTCACATCTCACTGTAGTGGAATTCTTATGAGTGTTGCTGGACCAGTGTGTTAAACAATCTCTGAAATATCAAAACAACCACAGAAGACAATATAGTTTGGAAAAATGGTGTCCATGTTGCACGGTGGTGCAGTGGTTAGCACTCGTGCCTCACAGCAAGAAGGTGTGGGTTTGATTCCAGCACCAGTCACTGGTGGGACCTTTCTGTGTGGAGTTTGCATGTTCTCCCCGTGTCTGCGTGGGTTCTCTCTGGGTACTCCAGATTCCCCCCACAATCCAAAGACATGCATTGATAGGTTGATTTGCTAATCTGAATTGCCCATAGGTGTGAATGTGAGAGTGATTGTTTGTCTATACGTCAGCCCTGTGATGAACTGGTGACTTGTCCAGGGTGTACCCCGCCTTTGCTGTTAAGTAGCTGGGATAGGCTCCATGTGACCCTAGTGAGGATAAAATGGGTACAGAAGATGGATGGATGGTGTTCGTAGACTCAGTGTGTCACAGTAAAGGCTCATTTTTGTTCTTCATACATATAGAAACAGACGTGTGACTTTTAACCAGTACTTCCATGTGTTGGAATGAGCGTTTGGAAATATGTCCACTAGAGGGCGCCACTCTGAACTAACTCATGGTCTAAATTTCATGATGAAGAACAATAATCCTTATGAGTCTCCTCCTTGTTGTTCTTTAAAAGCTGCTTGTTTATTCGCCTGATCAGTGTTATTTTGTAAATATGCCAGTTGTTTCTTACTAACTCACACAGCTACTCTTTGAGAAGTTCTGCCATTTCTAAAAATGATTCACTTCAAATCTCAACACTGTCCCCATGGTTTCAGGTGGCACTGTGTCAGTAGTCACTTCTTCATTAGGCTGATGCACAAAACTTTACCAATATTCATTAAATGTCACAAAAACGTAAGTGCGTAATGTCGGGTTTCTCCATTAAATCACAAATGCGATGATTTGTTTATTTATTATCGCGAGATAACACGATAAGTCATTCCATAAACATGCCGATGTACGTAAATATCATGTTAATTTAGAGATATATTCCCTATTACGATATATTACCCATCTATCTCTTATTAAATTAAAGAATTATTAAGTTTCCTGTGGTGTCCACGCATTTTTCTTTTACAATCTTTTCTTCTTCACTTGTTGTAACGTCTCTCCACATCCGTTTTTTTCACTCAGGACTCTACTTGTGAATATATATTATGTATTATAATATATATATATATATATATTTTGCGCAATATAACAATTTTCCAACACCGGAAAAAACACCTCTTGCCAGGACAAAAACATTTAATCAAAAAATAACAGTTTTGGCAAAATTTTTCCATTAGGTAAATTTTTAAGTGATATTTCAACGCCTTCTTAAAATAGTCGCCCAAGTCATTTTTTCAGATTTTTCAGGAAACACAAAAAAAATGAACCATCTGTTGAACGTATGATATTAACTCACCATTTTAATCTAAACAGTTGTAAAAAAAAAAAAAAAAAAAAAAAAAAGATACCTATTGGCATATAAACAACAAGATCAGTCAAACATGGAAGATGAGAGAGGTAAATGACTTAGGTAAGTATTTTAAGAGGGTGACAATTTGCGATATTTGAGGGTCAATGGAAACTCTATTTGGGTAAGAGTCAACAACCTCTTTGAAAACATACTGAAATGTGCACAAAATGAATGTGGAATATTTGTGTGTAGATCTAATGGAGAGCATAAATGAGTATTGAAGCTGTTTAGACATCCTAAGACCTGGATAAAGTCCCACTTAAAGGGGAGGAGTCTAAACTACGGAGCTTTAGTGATTTGGAAACCAGCCCCTCGCGTGCGTTTAATACAGCACATTCATATGTTATACACTAAGTCAAAATTTTTATTGAATTTACCAACGTCCTCCCCTTGCTCTAATATCAGCGTACCGAAATCTGTTGAAAGATAGAAGAATGTTCCTTACTGTACACTGCACGTCATCCATCTCATCATCGTTTGAGATATTACTTTTCTCAAGGATTTCAGTTTGCTTTTTGCGCTCAATATCCGTACTGTATTGCGACATGAGTCACTTGAATTTCCACCCAGAAACTTTTAAATCTTTCATTTATCATCACCGGCACGGCCTCCATAGTCCTTGACCAGAAAATAGGTTGGATCGATGCGAGGAGGAAGCAAAAAATGTTCCACATCTGACCAAAATACAGAGATGTTGATTTATAGAGAACGCACGCTGTTACAAGACCTCTGTGTTTAGTGAAATAAGACAGGACATCGGTGGCAAAATGTAACATTACAAAGCACAGACATGGTACATTCACAGGGGATGAAGACCACCAGGTAATAACAGTCCAGTGCAAATGGGGCTTTTAACACTTGATAATGATTTTTTTTTTTTTTTTACAGTTTTTGCTCTTTGAGTTGTCACATCCTAAGAAAACAACTACATATATATACTATTCTTGGTTTCTTAATGAAGTTTCTCCAAATGACACAATCTATATACTAGAAATACCTTATAAATCCTCATACATTGACAGTTTGTCAAGTTGTGAACCCCGCAATTAATCAGCTTCACAACATAAAATGTAACATCGATTTAATCTTCAGCTCCTCCCTTTTCTTGCCTTGCATCTTTAATGTCAATGTCATTAAATGTTCTTAGCCTGCAGTCATTTAATCTCATTTTCATTTATTGATGTAGCAACGGACACCTTATCGTGTGTTTCCTGGTGCTGACCCTGATTGAAGACACTTTAAATCTATATGCCCTTAATTTCATCCTTCAGCTCTCAACTGATACTGAGCCTGCAAAGACCCCATCATTTTCAACATATTTTTGTGCTGCACTGAGCGGTACGCAGTCACCTCAGAATAGCTTTAATTGCTTAGCCTTTCCGTTTTTTACCTCCAGAACTTAGTATTCATGCTCGCACTATTCAGAGTAGCACCCTTTTCAGCATTTTTGATGTGCTCCCAGTAATGACAATATGGTAAGCTGTAAAATTATAAGGTATGCCAAAAAATTCTAATTGCTCTGAAATGTCACAGGGAAAAAAAAAAAAAAATGGGAGAAAGGAGCCCTGCAGGTTCACCTGAGAGGGTCCGCAGACACAAAGGGATGGATAAGGCTGGAATTGAAGAAAATATGATTTTACACCAGTTTAATTAAATCTGAATGAAAATAAATTGGATCTTTAGTGTTTGGCTGTGAAGTCGTTAGAGAGATTGTCCTCAACAACACTCTTAACATCCTCCAGACTTCTATTAAGTGGCTGGCCATGACCTCTGACCTCTTAATCTAGGGAAGCAGGAGAATTCACTTATGGGAATAATTATAGTGGGATTCAATGCACAATTTGCACAAATTACACAGTTAATCAATGTGACCATTTAAAGACAATAACCCAGGTACTATAAATAACTGAAAGTGCTTCTCAGCTGACCTCCACTGCTCTGGACACTACAGTTTTCATCAGGTACTTCAAGACAACTAAGCTAGTGGAGCGCTTTGCATGTACGTAACGTTTCTCACTTGAGTTGGAACCAAGACTGTGTAAACGGTCATCTTTCACCTCCTCAGTCACTGAAATCTAGGCGTACACTAAATGAGGAGAGCGAGACACTCATAAAGAGAAAAAAAAAAGGAATGAACAGAAATTAAACTTTTTTCTTCCTCTTTGACAATGGTTATGTTCTAAAGCACACATAATCATACTCTCAATTTCACATAGAAAAGTGTAAACAGAATGAGGCGCACGCTTCCACTTCCTTCTTGACCTGTATCTGATCCACTCCTGTATATCCAGCTAGCCTGGCAGGCCAAACTATCCATGAACTGTACAGTCTGGAATCAGACCAGTGACAGAGGTGAAGTCTGTGGGTGGATTCAACTGTTGTCGTTCAAACTGTTCCTGCACGTAATAGGCCACTTCTATGACCAATCAGAGCAACCGCCAGTGTGACATATTCAGAGCTACAAGTGGAGACAGCTGGTATATTAGACTTTTACCGTAGCCGGTCGGCAAAACAGCAAATCCATCCTTCTTTAAAACCAATGACTTGAGTGCTTCTTTCTGCTCAACTTTCAAAGAAAAGCCCAAGTCGAACTTATAACTTAAAATTGACAAAAGCTGTTTCAGATGAGCGTGGTTCGTTAGCCACACCCATCTTCATTGCTCTCTATGGTTGTTCTGCTATCCCGCCCTCGCACAGCCCTGTCGTCATCGTACAAAGCCCGCCCCCAACGACTCACTACACAGACAGCGTTTTGTGTCGGACCAATTACGGGCTCCTACCGTGCGATGCCAGACCACAAACCCGGCAAGAATATTTTCTGCTGCTATGTGATCTAGATTTCTAGGCTAATATCCAGACCTATCTCAACACATCCTTGCACTCTGTAAGTGCTCGGGGTAGTTCTGGCTCCATCCACTGTTGCTCTGGTACAGGGGTACAAGTTCTCTGGCTTGTTTTGCCAGTGCTTGGGGGGGATTGTATGTGGAATGCTGCAACAATACACTTGCAAAATGGTGTTGAAAGTTATTTTGGTGGAATATCTGTGCCTGACGAAGCACATTCGTGGTATGGAAATGACTAAACCTTTAGAAAAGAAAACGGCACATAAAAAGACATGTGTCTTCATTAAAACGTGTCATTTTCAGGGTGTAGTCACAGCTCAGAGGTTGTTCTTTCATGTAATGAGGAGAGGACTTCCAGAGAGAAACCAGGCTATATCTGAGCAAAGTGTTGACAGGACTGAGCATCCGGCTGTGCTCTTAACCCAGAGTTTTGTCTCCTAGGCTGAACTGAGTCATACTCTAAGTGGTGCAGTGGAGCAGAATAACCAGTGCTGTTGGGCAGCGCTGCGATTGACTTATCTAAATACCTGCTTTATATATTACTTTTAAATGTCTCTCTTTTTTTTAACCCTTTCATGCATATTGTTCACTACAGTGGGCGTCTATTCTACAGCCGTTCTCGTATATAATCATGGGCTTTGTGGTTTTAGTTGCATATCAGCCAACACAGTGGACACTATGCACTATCCGACACTCTGTAATTCATACCATTACTGTAACTTTATGTTTTTGATAAACCTGATCTGTAGTAGAATGTTTCAGTGTAAATCAGTTGTTGTCAGTAGATTGTAATTAACAGTTTTCTTCATCAAAAGGGGTTTGTTTTTGCATATTAGTGAGTAATAACTAGCATTAGAGTATGAAAAAAAGTGAGAAAACATCAGATTAGTTACTTTAAAAATGTTTTTATTTCATAGTTTTCACACAGTTTATCACTTTCTGATGATGGGTTTTAAATACGTTTGCTTCAAAAATTTTAACTCCATGAAAAATAGGTTCATAAAAAATTTCTGTCGCATTGTTGTTTTCATGTCTACAGAGGAATAAAAACACTCAGGGCAAAAATCATTTTATAATTCATGCATGAAAGGGTTAGTATTTTATATTTTTGGGAATAAAAAAAAAACAGATCCGTTGCTTGCTATTATGATGATGAGAAAAAATGTACATACTGAGTATATAGTATATAGCAAGGGTGGGTAATTAATTTTCTTATATTCATTAAATAGTTGTATTCTGTGCTGCACATTTTCATTGTTTTGGTGTTGAAATCAGTGAATGATGGGTTATATTATAGCAAAAAACAAAAACATAACTGCAAATTACAGTTCATTCAGTAAAACATGTTGGTCTTACCCTTAAGCATTTGATTAACCTTGTGACACCTTTATGACATCCAACAATTACCATGCCATTGGATGTTGTTTTTCTTGACATTTAGCAGCATCACACTAAGCGTTTCCTTTCCTAAGCATTAAGTGTCTCATTGTAAATTAATTGAGAGCCTGTAAATGCTAGGTTGCCTTCACCCAGTGCCATTTCTCCATCCCTCTCTTTTCTTTCTCCTACACACTTATGTGCTCAAATGCAGGGTGACGCTTCAGCTTAAGGCTTTCTATAGCCTCTATATGAGCATGCCATTTGTAGCTTTAATAACTGAAAAAGTGTTCTTTGTGTACGGTTACATCTTTGTAAGTGTTCCTATAGATCTGTGTGAAAGAAACTAATCATTTCCCCATGTGATGCTGTATGCAGTAGGCCTTAATTCACGAATACAGCACATTTACAGTGAACTGCTGAAGGTCAGGGATGTTGTCCATAACGGTAGCTATACTGTAGGTATGCTGCAGGTAGCATGTAGCTACGACAGATGACTGCTTTCCTTTTCATCATTTTGGACACACACATATACACACACATGCCAGCAATCCTAGGGAATAGATCAATGTGGTTTCAGTAACACAGAATCAATACGTCTTCTGATAATAACGGCTGGGCTTTTTATGTATCGGTGTGGAGGCTGAATTGAGATTAAACTGAACTATGGGTGATTGCATCTTGGGAAGAAGATTATGTTTCAGTCCAGCTGGCATGTTACATGTGTGTGTTTGTGTGTGTGCATGTGGGTCCCAGGAGAAGGCTGAAAGAATGAATGCAAACCAATAGTCATTCTGTGAGAGCATTCATACACTCCGTATCCCTGCTGCAGTGTGTGCGTGTCGTCTTTTCTCTTTTGTTTTGTGTGTACATGTGTACATGAGCGGCGGTATTGCAGTTGTAGACTGATAGCAGAACCTATTGTGGATGCCTTCCTGCGACTGCGATCACACTGAATTCATCTTGAGAGAGAGAAAGAGAGAGATATTCTCATTTATTCAGCACAACAGCAGGAGGTAGAGAGTGTGAAAGTCAATAATTTCAAAGTTTATTTGCTTATGCAACAGCTCCATACTCTGATCTTTATCATCCTTCAAAGTTGGTTTTGTGGAAAAGTCTCGAACTACAAACTACAGACGTGTGGGCTTTGTGGTGTTGATATGTTGTTGTTCTTCTTGTGTAAGTGTATTTTTTTTGTGAGTATTCAAATGTAGTGAGTGTGTATATATGTGTGTGTATGTGTGTGTGTTTGTCTTTGAGGTGAATAATAACTTTTTTTTTCTTATTACCCTGGATACGGCACAGTGCTTCCAAGCTCCGCTCACTGGAGTTCAATTACTGGGTTCCCTCTGGCTCGCCTTTTATCACTGAATAAGTAGCGCCCTGATACTGTGTCTATGAGTATGTGTGTAAGTGTGTGTGTGTGTGTGTGTGTGTGTGTGTGTGTGTGTGTGTGTGTGTGTGTGTGTGTAGCTGTGTGGTCAAAGTTGCACAGTTCCATGAGAAAGTGAGAAAACATGCAGTGCGGTTTCCACACACAGCATGTGTAAAAACAGCCAGTCATGGGTGCCTGAACACACAGGTGTGTGCAGAGATAGACAAACACACATTCGTGAATACAAGCACTAATACAGACAGACACACACCCATTTACATAACACTAAAATGAACACTCCATGTCCCAGGATGCAAACATTACCTGTTTTGTGCTCAGGTTTAAGGCGCTCACACAGCTACACACACCTGCACAAGTACACACATACAATGCTCTGTAATGTCTCTGAAGCGAGGGGACTTAGATTTGGGTCATCAACTCTGCACTGAATGCCTGCAAAAGACAGATAAATAGCATCTTACTTGTTTTCACCTATTGTCATGTTGGCACAGATTTTCCCATAAAACCAAATCCAACATTTTTATCCGCTGAGCATCCTGGTGGGTAAAAGTAATGAGTACATCCACAAGCACAAATAGTAAAGAAAAAAAAAACAGTACATGAAAAACAGTACAATTTAATCTCACTCTTGTGACAATTATAGATACATTTGTATAAATATTAAGTTCCAAGCCATAACCACATTTTATTTGTCTAACAAACCACTGGGAAAATGTGTGACTTTAAGGGATTTGCTCTTCATGAGTGATATTTATGGAAATGTCTATGCTCTGAATAAATATCAGGGAGTGGGAAGATGTTGGCCAGAAGTCTGGTCGGAAATCCAAACACTAAAAAATGCAAACATCATCCTTTGACACACTACCATTTAATTCATTTAATTGAATTTATTTTATTCACATATCTATTAAAAGATCAAAGTGTAAAAACATTATATTTTGCATTTCTATTATGTGAAACGGGACGCCCTGGGTAGAGCTTTTTGAGAGGGGGCCAGGTACAAAGAATAAATAACACATGTAACAATAACGCAGCGTATTTTACAGGAAGACAAACCCAAAAATACCCACCCTTTTCAAGCACCCCCACTCTCACACAGTACATGTTTACATGATAATCACACTGATCCAGTCTCACTCACACCCCCAACATGCACAAAATAAAATAATATTAATAATAATAGTGATAACTTCCCTCACCTAAAACTAATCTAAACCATACTCCAAATAAGTTCCAAGTGGTCCAGTCACCAACAGTCTTAAAACAAGTTACATATAGGCAAAGAAAAGGATTACAGCACCTAAATCTCTTTTTCAAAACACGAACAGATGGAGACAATTGTAAGTCTTTATCAACATTCTTCAGTTCAATAAGAGCTACTTCCTCAAACACACAGTTATACAAAATATCAGACCATCAAAACTCATCAAAAACAAGAGTTATGCAATCGAGTACTAACTCATGTGTGTAGCATGTGACTAAAATAGACAGAAAAGAAAACACGGAATGCCTAAAAGCACTGTTTTGGTCAGAGATATTATGCAAGAACTGAAGTGATTTGGGTTTTTATTTTAAAAAAAAAACAAAAAACAAAAAAAAACATGTTACATGGATAGATATCAGCTCTGAAATTAAACTGTTATGAGTTATTTTTGTTGTTTTCATTATATTTGTCTAAACAAATGTATCTTTAGTTGTACCAGGCATTAAAATAAACAAGAAATTGAAGAAAGCAAGGGGTGGTCTAATATTTTTTTCCATAACTGTATGTGCTTAACACTAGAGCTGCACAATGCATCGTCATCGCAATAGTCACATCGCAGGTCCTGCGATGTAGGAGACAAATTAACTCAACGTGTTCTTGCCTAATTTCAAGATCACCTGGCACACACTGCACATGACCATCCACCAATCACAGTTCTTCTTAATCAGTTTGCTAAAGCAGACCACGCCCCTGCAGATGGAGAGAGTCGCTGGAAACACTGACAAATGAGCAACGAACAAGAGACAATCACTGAAAACGAAGACTTGGTGGCAAAAAGAAAAGCAACGTCGGGTATCTGGAATTATATCAGCTACAAGAAGGATGAAACGGAAACACGTGGAGAGGAAACAACGAATTTGTTTCACCATTTACATCTGCACCACACAGCTACTATATCCTCCTGAGAATGTTTCGTATCACGACATATATGGTGGGATTAAAAGAAATCGCAATGTGTGTTCTTTTCCAAGACCGTGCAGCCCTACAGTATTTAACACCGGGATGCCAGTTGATTATCAGCAGGCGCTTTGTTTCTCTCTCTCTCTCTCTCTCTCTCTCTCTC
>JAQQZY010000001.1:15606621-15617285 GCA_030068375.1 Ostorhinchus rueppellii
TCCTTGTACAAGTAAATTCATATTGGTTCCTGAACCCAGTGACTCCGCCTCTTCTTTTCAGAAAATTCTTCTAACAGGAATACAGCTACTAAATTAGGAATTATGGGCCGCTGGATGCTCCAATGACCTATTAGCACATTTGACAGTCTACAAAATTGATCATTTTCAGCAGGAAATACAATTTGGGAAAAGGAATCATAGACTAGAATAATGGTTTAGGTATACTCAGGTACTCTGGCCTGACCTTAAGTAGTCCAGAAAATAAATAAAAAAATGAATGAGTGAACATCACCATCCTTTACCAAACAGTATATGCATTGTCTTTTTAAAGACTTTTTAAAAATATATATATTCTGCACTAAGAACATTTGGACGATAACATGTCGTGGTTATTTCAACCCTTTGCCTCTGCCTGCTTTATCCCTGTTTGTCTGCCCACGTCTGTCTGTCTGACCTCTGTCTGTCCTCAATACTTCCTTTGTTTTCACAGGAAGTCTACAAGGCCAGTCTGCCTTGTAGGTCATCTTGATTTATAAATTCTTGAAATCATTTCTCTTTGCCTACTCTATTTCAGTCCCTCTCCCTGTTTCTCTGGTTCCTATACCATGACATTATTACTGTGGTAAATCATAGGACTGGGAATCTCAGGGTACCTCATGATACAATATGTGATACATGGCTCATGTTAACGATATCTTGATATAGAGATACTGTGATTATCGATATATTGCTCTTAACCTACAATATATCTGTGTGTTTATAGCGGTGTATATGCGGGGGGTGCATTCCATAACTGCCTTAACTTCTGTATGTGGCGTAAACCGAAAGTGAAACTTAACACTCTCTGCTTCTATGCCTCTGTTGTACACTGGAACTTCTACAAAAATTACCTCAACTTCTAACCTATATCCACTGGGCCCCTCCACTGCTGTATAGGCCCCATGATTTTGTCATGTTTACCCCCCCCCCAGCGGGACATACAACACTATTTCATGAGATCAGTCTAATTTTGAACTCATTCAGAAAACATATCAGAACATCTCATACCTCTCAAGTCTGCATGTTTGTGGTGCCGCTTGTGGATCGTATTTTTGGGAGACTTGTCCAGCTTTGTCCCATCCACCCTATAAAAGCCTTAAGTGAGTCCACACTTTTGATTTCAACTCTGCCGCTGTGTCTTTCAGTTTAATTTCAGTGCTTGAGTCTGCCATATTAGCGCCGTTATTTGTTTTTTCTTCTGTGATTTCGGCCCAATTTTCGGCCACTCACACTCCCTGGAGGACATAACTGGTGACTGGACTTACAAACGAGGAAGTGAAGTGACAGAAGTTTATAGTGGGTATATTTTCATTCTAATTTTCTAAAAAGGATATGCGGTGAGGGTGCATTGATAATCCATCGTAAGATTAAATATTGCTATAGTTCACCATATTCACCATCACACTCCTAGTAAATTATGTTTAAAATAACAGCCACAAAGCATAACTAGACTTCATTTCTTATCATCACATGACCCAACTCTACGGTGAGTGACACCAATAATAACACACTTGTATGCTTTTGTATATATGCAGCCTAGCTCAGACTCTACCAGTGTGCGCTTGCAACATGTATTATATCTAACTCTGTGGGAGACTGCTTCACATATGACAAATTACGAATGCTGGACAACACATCTCAACATGAACATATTCAGACTTGATAGCTATAGAAATCAATCGTAGGTCTGGTCAACTTTTAAAGTGCAGAGGTAACTTCACAGTTTATTCAACCTTTTTCACACAGACAGAACAAATGAAAAACAACACACCGTTTTCTTGAGCTGAAAGTTTAGGGATCATGCAGTTCCTGTCCACTAAAACCCTGAACATTTCAATACATAGTGGGAAGTGTTTAGAATGATTTGTGCTTTATACAGGTATAGAAAGCTAGAATCAATGTGACTGTAGCCTCCAGCAGTATCCCAGCGCGCCGAGAAAGCCTTACAACTACGGCTGCTGTAAGCGCAGATGTCATCACCATGACCGTGGTTTCCACTGTATTTAATATAGATTAAAGGAAAGGATTATTACGAAAGTTAAGGATGGAAGTACTGAGTTGTTTGTAAACTTACAGTACGCCCTTGTAAACACAAACACAGCAGACACCATCATTTGTCCCATCTAAGCAGGCATGGCTTCACAGTAGGACGGCAATGTCAAAATGCAGATGACTTTGTTATCAAAGTGTTGACATGATGCGATGCAGTGTGGCTGTCTGTCGGTGAACTGTTTCTAAGTCCGGAAAAATGAGTCACAGCCAGGGACAGACGCAGCAGTCGGTCTCAGCAGATGCAGTGTGGATAGTTTTAATGAATGTACACTGTGTATTGTTAGGGGTGGAGGACGAAACATCAGCAGCTGCAAACCGGCTTATTCAGTCCAGTACAAACAGGTTCAGCCTACGTATATGTTCAGCCTTTTATGTGTTTTGTTTCAACAGGTGTTCCACTGAATCCTCGTGGTTTCTGAGGCTGCGGAATTTGGTGGTAATATTAAAATAGGTGGAAGGATATTGAATGGTGCGCACTGTGTTTTTCTAGGGCAAAATGCAGATTAGTCTGTGCAGATAATCAGTCTTGCATATTGCTGAATCACTCGGTGGGAAGGATTTCAATGTTTGGTTTGGGTCGTAGGCAGTCGTACAGTAGATGTGGTCACTCCCATCTGTAAGGACTACAGCTGACAGTTACACCGTACTTTGGAAATATTATAAATGTGCATATTATAAAAATGAACTTTGCTCAGTTGTACTGTGTGTGCTGTCTGATGCTCCAGGTGATGACAAGGGATCTCCAGTTGAATTTATAAGGTGTAAACTTTATCCTAAATCCAGCAAATGGTATTGTAAAGGGTATAGCAAAGTTTGAACCTCAGAGAGAATGAATGCATTCTAAACTGTCCAGTCAATACACTTAGCCTGGAGCAAAAACAGGTTTGCTTACACACCCTCCCACACACATATAAACATGTACGTCTTTTAAGCAAGACATTGAGCTTTACAATCAATTCAAGTATGGATAAGACACAGAAGACGAATGTATGGTGTCTGCTGATGCCCAGGGCTCTGACAGATATGAACTGTACATGCAAACACACTCAGAATGCATCCATTTACATGCTGGCCAGCAAAAGATATTGATGTGTACAGTCAACTGAGCATTTTTCTTTTAAAGACACACCTATTTGCACTGGCTTCTTATACAAGTGTGTAACTTTTATTTGTTGTATCCTCTGGTTGTGCTTTTAGATACTATTCATCTTATTACCGTGTATCTGTTTTAGTATATCTTGAATTTATTCTTGTTTTCCTAGTTTTTATAATATATCTTGCATTTGAATCTGCAGATTTATACAGTACTTTGGGCACTTTGTGTTGCTTTAAATGTAATATATATATATATGACCTTGACCTTGACTTAAAGGCATGGCTCTTCCCAGTGAAAGCTTCCTAAGGATTATCACAGTGTTGGCATCAGGACTGCTTCACTTCCAGATGACTGTGAAAGGATGCTTGGAGGACACAGACAGATCAATGACTGAAGGTTTTTACACACTTGTAAACACATCTCTATCATAAGTTTAACACAGCGGTGAAAGCAAACAGGGTTGTGTTGCTAATCAATAAGCTGATTTATTTACACTCATCAAGGTGCTGGTAAGGAATGAGGACAAACCGAGGGCTCGGAATGGTGGAGGAGTGAATATGTTATATATATATGTTATGTTCTTTCTTAATTTTATTTCAGTGCAATATAGCAGCTCCTCACATGTGGATCCAGTGTTTTACCATCTCTGCACCAAATGAGCAGAGATGTTCACTGGCCCTCTGTATACTTTAATTGAACCATGCTGTAAATGTGGAATCACAGATAGCGACACCATGATGATAATAAGGCCAATTATCCTTTCCCCCTGGGACAGCACATCATATCAAGCTTCTTTTTATTGTCATAGGCTGTAAGTATGTAATTGATTGACAGGTGGCTATTACATAAATAGTGGTCGATCCTGCCACACAGGTCATGCTCCTTATTAGCAGGTCTTGACCTGAACATTGGCCTTCCAGGTATCTTATTTGTAGCCTTCATGGAGGTGTTGCACAGCTTTAGAGGTCCATTCCCATGACATTTTTAAGGATTACAGAGTTGGAAACAACATTTTTGTGACATTTTCACAATGTTTCAGCACAGAATACTCTGTATTTCTGAAAATTGAAGCAGTCTGGGGCTCCTTTCTGCGCTTTCCCGTTAAAATGTGTTATCCTGTTTCTGGGCTGCTGGATAAAGGCTGCACTCTTAAGTGTCTCTGAGGACCTGCATTAGAATGAGCATATATTCATGTAGCTTCATTTCACTCTATTTCTGTAAACTATTTTCCTTTGATCTATTATTTATATTTGAAAATTTTGGAAAAAAAAATAACAGAAGCTTGATAATATCTTTGATGACATCAAATTTTATCTCTGGATTTTTTTCACAAAAGCAAATTTAATATAAACATGATCATTTTGAAGACCTTTTTTTTGTTTTTTACTTCTTAGAACTTCGGCTCTCTAGGATACCCCGTTTAGAAGACATAAAGTCAAACAGCACTAATAACCTTTCTATCCTGTAAGAATGCTGTATTATTTATGCTAAGATGACAGGCACTTAAACAAGAAGCCAAAATAAGGCTTTTAATACATATGACTGGATTTCCCTCACATCTCGGTGGGTCTCTTTTTTTTACTATTATTCTTTTGTCTTTATGTTGTTTTTTTTCTTTCATTTTCTCCTGTGTGTTTTGTGAGTGCTGATTCGTTATTGTTTTGCATATAACTTCCTGTTTATTCATTCTGCAGAGAGACATTCCCTGCTGGCTGTTCAAGATACTGTATATAGTTTGGAGCGCCTGAGTAGTTATGTGCATTTAAATAGTTCATACATTTAAATGCACTTGAACTGGCTTTGACGTGCAGTTTTATGCATTTAAAAGAGAACAGCCCTGTGGTTTGTGGCACATAAGTGGTCTCAGTTTGACCCACGGCTAACTGGGAGTACACTGGCAGATAAAGAACATCCTTGTCATTTTATCAGCTTCTAAACTATTTACCTGAGAAGCTTCTCTACTGTGGACAGACACACCGACACAATGGCATACATATGCCTGGATAAACATGGATAAAGAGTCTGAATGTTGCATCCATTGTCGAAGTGATGAGCGCATGCACTCTTTTACAGACGCACACACAGATGTCAGACTGGATGCCACCACTGAAAGAGGAATCAGTATAAATAGGCCCCAGGCATAAAATATTAGCCTTACTTGCAAAGTTCACTCTGCAAAGCTGTTTAAACTCTCTGAAATATGCCAGTCTACATTACCAGCTGTCTACACTGGCATCTCACACTTCTCTGGTAATTTTGCCAAATGCCACTCCTTAAGCTTTCACTAGGCCTATCAGTAAACTGAGCTGATAACCAGATAGGTAATCAGTCTTTTTGTCTTGCAGTGTTTCTGCTTTAATCAGTCTTACACACAAACACTTGCGGGGCTGAGTAAGTCATGCTGCTGTATATTTAGTCAAAGAGCCGCTTCTATAAAGGCAGTATCATTTTGCACTGAGCATCCATACAGATAAACCCAAAGCTTGCTTCCCAGACAGCAGCTGTCTTTCTTAATTAGTGGTTAGAGAAAACAAATTTACCAACCAACTCATACCAACATTTGGCTCCGTAGACTGTCACCCGTATTGGACAGTAAATACCGCCAGTGTTTGTTGTCATTTGCAGTGATTCAGTGCCTATTTAAATAATTTTCTATGTGCATTTTGTATCTTTTTCAGAAGCAATTCTATCTGGTTCCTCTGAGGATGCAAGATGGCATGAGGGAACGGTCCCGATAGGCAAGTTAAACAGGCACCAGCAACTAAACTAGTCCAAAGCCAGCTGGCAGAAAAAAAAGAGAAGTATGATAATAAATAGGATCTCCAAAAGCAGTGTTTGCTCTATTTTAGTAATGTCAAACACCATATTACTGCAGATTTCCTGCAATTTAGAAAATACTAATGTGGTATGGTGAAGTTTAAAACACAGTCTATGCAGCTTAACCTCCCTCTTGTGTTTGGGTTGGCACCGACCTGTTTTAGGTTTTAAATGCATAAATGAATCATGCGAAATGTATGTGTTGCATCAAGGCTGGGGCGACACGGTGGTGCAGTGGATAGCACTCATGCCTCACAGCAAGATTGGATTCCATCACCAGTCGATGGTGGGACCTTTCTGCGTGGAGTTTGCATGTTCTCAGGGTACTCCGGCTCCTCCCACCATCCAAAGACTTGCACTGATAGGTTAATCGGCTAATCTAAATTGTCCATAGGTGTGAATGTGAGAGTGATTGTTTGTCTCTATATGTCTGTGATGAACTGGGTCATCTCCAGGGTTCACCTATAAGTAGCTGGGATAGGCTCCAGTGACCCTAGTGAGGATAAAGCAGGTTCAGATAATGAATCAATGAAGGATGCATCAAGGCTTTTTGACTGTCAGGAACCTCTATTTCAACAAAAACATACAACTTATTTCCCCACGAGATCATGAAATGCTCTGGTTGAAATGATGATCTTCGTGTTGTTAAAGTGGCTTTCAACCCAGTTATAAAAATAAGATTATAAAGCAATAATTGGAGCCTAAACTGAAATCCTAAGTGCACTGTCAGCCAACACACTGGCAACCAGCTCCTTTAACAATCATGGCAACTGTGGGGATTCTCATTTTGCCTTGCTATCCAGTATACCTGCAAAAAACAAAACTAGCAAAGATGTGCCTGCCCACACATGTGAGGTCAGTTAAGTATAGAGCTTACAGAGTGCACACTGAGGGATATACTGACAAAAAAAAAAAAAAAAAAGGCCCAGAGCCCCACACCAAAAATATGAAAACCAATATTTTTACAGATAATGAAGTCTAACAAGGCAACCAAGAGATCAGAAACAAATCAGAAGACATTTTAGATGTATTTTACAGCTGATTTACGACATGGGTCAAAACCAACCTGTCAGCATAAGAGCTGGTAACAGAAAGCTTAGGTTAAATCAGCAGTGTTCACCTATTTAGTACAAGTATTCTGATAGTTTTGGAGTTGCCTTACCTTTTAAAGAAAGGGCAAATTACATTAGTACTGGTAAACTGGAACAAATCAGCCAGCGCAGATCAGTTTGGATCCGCACAGTTGAACTTCCTCTTCCGACTCTTTGGCCCCATGCTTTGTCATTCCAATTCTTTACAATGACAGTTGGCAATGGAGCCTGAAGTCAGGATGGGACCACTTGTTCTCTGTCATGTTTCTCACATATTCCTATTGATAGTAATTCCTGTGACTCCAGCTGTGAAAAATTAGCATAAATATATTCCAAAACATTTCTCTCTATTGCCTGAAACACTGCCAAATAAAGCGAAAGAGAGACAGAAAGAGAGTGAATGTTTGAAGTATTTTGGGGATTTGGCTGTGATACAGAATTGGAGAAGGGGATTTCTCATAGGAATGACTCTCTTTTAATGATTTTTGCATCTTCCCAGAATATTCAGTCGGGCACAGTCATCCATGGCACAGAGCTGGGGTTCACACATTTACATAATACATGAACACGCACATGCATGCACAGATGCTTGTTTGCATGCTCCATTCTTTACATTTAAGAGGTTAAATAAATTGCATTAAAAAAAAAAAGTGCAGCTCTTAGCTCTTATGCTAAACCCCTCTGTGGAGACGTAGTCCTATTCAGAATAAGATCCTTCTGATGCAAAATACAAACCTTAAACACATCTTTATAGTCACAGAAATACAAATCTATGCGCGTATATGTATGCACATGCCACCATTTAAGTGGGATTAATGTTTTAACATAATGTGAATTATTAAATACGGTTCACATTCTTTCAACTGTACACCAATCATTTACTCATCCAGCTGTCCTGATTTTGGAACCCTCTTCATATGAAGCCACATATATGTACACCCACACACACATTAGTCATGCATCAAATATGCATAACACAGACTGACATGCAGCGACTATCTATGCTCGCACACGTAGATAGTTGTTAGATAGATTGCAGCAAGTGAGTAATGAGGGAATGTCACCCCTCAGCACTTTAGCACCTCTCGTGCATTGTTGAATAAAACATAACACACACACACACACTAGCCAGCACACACACAGGTTAATAAAACATTAATATTTTATAGTTATCAGCCTGTGCATTATATAGTTAAAGTGTCTGACATGGTTGAGTGTTCCTGTGTGTTGGTATCCTGCAGTATCTAAGGGAAATGGAGTTAATTTGTGTATGTGTTTGCGGTATTTAAGAGAAAAGACTGAGAAGTAAAAAAAATTGAAGAGCTTAACCTACTAATTGCAACCTTGCCTTGAGGCAGCCCTTTAAATTGCACTTTTCTTTCCCTGTGTATAGATCTGTCTCATTTTCATTTCTGTTCCCACTCCCTTTCTTCGACCATTCAAAGGTTCGGAATGTTTTGTTTTGTGCACTTAGCTTTCAGATTTCACCAAAGTGCGCCTTCACTAATTGCACATTTGCTACATAAAGGAAGTTGGAGTTCATCATCCGAGCTGTGTTTGTCATCTCAACTGGAGTAGGCGATGTGCCTTTTTTATTGAAACCGACCTTGCCAAACCACTCTTCATCCCACCTCATTTCAGTCGTGTGTCAGTGTAAAGCCGGTAAGTAGCCAAAGCCCAGACATAATACAATCGAAAGAACACTTGTGTTTCTGCAACAAATCCCTGGCCTGAGGTGTCATTTACAGCAGCAGCAGCGAGGTGGCTTGGATGGCCGTAGCTGCTTTCGGAGTCGAAGCATGTTTTGATTGCCTGTGCACTTTCACGGGATGCGGAGAGGATGAAGGTGTGACTGGGGCAGTGGATTTGACTGCTCATCAGTGGAATGTTGTTATTCTCCCTGAAACATCTCTTGAGTCAAATTAGTCCCGACAAATCAATGTGGAGGTGTTGTTATGAGTAATTACTCAAAACCAATGCCTTTGTGGTCTGCTGGTTTGGTTTTACTCTTGGTGCATTTAATTGGACGACATTGAACCCAAAACAAACACTGGCATCAAAGAAAATAGATCTGCAAATTGAAACACAATTGTGAAAGAATGAGGTTGGCAAACATTGTCAGTTTCATCAATTAGAAAAAATAAATAAATAAATAAATAAATAAATAAAGGCTGTATTTGCCTTGTGTTGTCATTCCAGAGTGACTATGAGTTAACCCAACATCAGGAATAATCAGTCTTCTGATTATTCTGCAGAATCCCCACACCTGACCCTTCAGTATCCCATTCATATGTGTAAAAGACTGCACTTCCATTTGCACACCTACATTTTTCATGAAAGCAGTACTGCCCTGAGGACAGAGCCTCTTTTTTCCATCACCTATTTCACCCACAATTCATACATTCTTTCCTTATCCTCATTGCATACTATAATTGGCCATTACAGTATAACCAGATAAAAAGAATGTATTTTCAATGTTTTTTTTATCTTAAGTGCAACCTAAATGAATGTTTAATTTATGCCGTGAAACATATTCCATTATATATATATGCTCAGTTCCACATAAAGGCTCAAAGTGTGTCCAACAGTGAATTTGTCAAATACAACCAGCTGAATGTTCCTGTCCCTGCAATGATCACAAAAATGCTAAAGACCCTTGTTAGCACTACAGTTTGGTTTGTATTTTCTTTTTGGTAAGGGGGATGGTAACTACTGTGCAGACTCCAACACTTTAGCAAAGGGTGCAACCCATGATACAACACAAACATAAATTAAAAAATAGGTGAATGAGAAAAGGAAGTCTGTTCTGAAGTACAGTAGGCTCCGTGGAAGAAGACGGCTACTTCTGAGTAAACACAAACAATAATTCTAATTTCCAGGTTATTATAACCTAATGAAAACACAATCATGGATATTGTATTCCACTTCTGCAGTTTGATTCTGCTAAATTTTGCCCACTCAACCCTCCACAGCTTCAGCGACATGTGTGGCTTTTTCAGCTGAAGGAGTTAGTCCTCAGTGTTGCACAAGTACTTACATCTGTTTGGGAACTCTTACTGTGCGACACCCCTTGAGTCTTTGGTGCAAAGGCACACAAGTCTAGAGTCACATCCACATAAACATGCAGGGCAGTGTTTAATGGCTCCACAGGTCATCTTGGACTCTTGGGTCGGTGCCACAGGGAACAAACGCACACGCAAAGACACACCGGTAGTCGCGCTGACACTGCCCATTAGCAGGTGATGAACTCCTGGGGCGGTAGAGGAAGAGAGGCCGAGCAGAAGAGGGAAAAAGGGAAAAGTCACAGGGGAGAAAGATACAGAGGAATATATAAAGAGAGGAGAGGGACAGGGTCAGCGCTGCATCTGAATGATTGATACAGATCCCTGATGGGCCATACATAGCTGGTACCTGGCAGATGGGCGTGCAGACACACTCATGCTGCACTGGCACTTTAACACTTGTGCTACTCTGTCATCCAATCACTGTATAACATTCACTTAGTCATTCATTCATTCTCAGCCTCTCTGCAGCACACACACACACACACACACACACACACACACACA
>JAQQZY010000001.1:15664128-15675288 GCA_030068375.1 Ostorhinchus rueppellii
TCTTTGGATTGTGGGAGGAAACCGGAGTACCCGGAGAAAACCCACGCAGACACGGAGAGAACATGCAAACTCCACACTCCACACAGAATTGAACCCAGGACCTTCTTGCTGTGAGGCACGAGTGCTAACCACTGCACCATCGTGTCGCCCACGGGACGAGGAGTGTAGAAAGTAAATGCAACTGCACATATTTACCATGTGTTTCCTGTAGCTGTGGGTTCAAATCTGATCCCATTTGCAGTGAAAGCTGATCTGAGCTCAGCCATTTGGGACATTTACTGATGGGTGGAAGTGACATTTGCCTTCCAGTGAAATCAGAGCCAGTGTTTGGGACAAATACACAAAGAGTCTAGGAACAGTGACAGCACATCAAATCTACAATCTATATTTGGACCTCATCATTATCCAGGTCTTCAATAGGCACACAGAAAAGGTGGAGCTACAGTGTTAAGATATGGGACCTTTAATACACGGAAAGAATATGAGTCGTTGAGAACTGGGGACATTAGATAGTGTTGGAATAAGTCATTGGCTGACTATTTCAGCTGGCATTTTTGTTGGTTAGTTGGCATCCCTTTGACCCCCCCCCCCCTCCCCTCACTACATGAAACAACAATGGTCGTGCTTGCAGCTACGCACGGAAAATGTCAAATTTCCTTTGGATCATGTAATGAGGCAGCCCTGCAAGGGTTCTTTGTGGTGTTTTCTTCTGTGAGGATTTATCCAGTTTAATGCCAGGGTTTGCCTCCCTGTGTACAAATGCCCCTCCTCCACAAGTCACACAGGTTTTTCCTCTATTCCTGAATGAGAATGTTTTTAGCCAGAACTTTGTCCAAGGCTGGAACAGAACTTGTATGACGCATGGAGAACGATCTGACTATCAGAGAGGAGGTTGTGAAGAAAAGCTGCTCATCAAGAGTTCCACCATCTGAAGGAACTAGACAAACAACAGAAGCAAAGTGCAAGATCTCTGGCTGCTCCTCCTTTATTTTCTTCTTCTTTTGTGTCCAAGAATCTTTGTTAAAACACATGATTGGCAGAGGGTTACAAGGAGGAACCCATCTGCTGCCCATCCCTTCGATCTGCCTCTTTTCACCCTCCATAACTCTTTCAGCTCAATCAGTTTTACTTCTATCCAGGCTGTAGCTCTATTCTGACCAGCTGAAGTCTCATCATCATTATCCCTTTTTCTCCCTCCCTCTAGCTCTCTATTTCATTTGCCCTCCATCTGTCCATCTTCTATTTTCTGTTCTTTCTCAATCTCCTCTTTTCTCTGCTATTTTTTGTTTTGTGCCAGGCCCTTGTGCAGGGTACCAGCTGCGACCCCTGCAGCCCTACCTCCTCTGCTCCATGCCAAACTCTGGGTATTTTTTCTAATGAGGGATGGAAGGAGAGGGCAGAAGAGTTGGCCGGAAACAAATACGCTTCCATTTGTGACATTGAGTACTTGTGGGAGATTGCTCCGACACAAGGCAAAATATTAATGAAAGTGTTCAACTTATATAATAAAAACTATTTCGGGAACACCTCTGACTGCACACTACTTGTGTTTCCCCCCTGCCCAAAATGATTCCTTATGTTTTCAGTCGATCATAACAAGAACCCCTCAGTGATGGGTCGACACACTGCTGGTTTTGAAAACATACTGTACATTGAATGACGTGGGGAAGCAGCCCTGAGGATAAGCTGTAAATCTGAAAACAAAAGGTAATTGTAGTATTGTAAACAAGATGGTAAAAATAACACAGAAACGAGATGAGGAACAATTCCCAGTGGAGTATCCTGTCTCATTTAACTGCCTGTAACTACACAAAAACTAACTTTATAAACAGTACGGGAGAGAGCGAGAGAGATGGAGAGCGGATTGTAACTTCAGCAAATGATTGAAAAGGACATGAGATTAGTTTTAAATAATCTCAACCCCCAACTGTCACATTTGAGATAGGTCCGGTTGAAATTGATATAATGGCTAAATGGAACCATGCTGTTAGGCGGATGTGAGAATGGGATAAATGCAACGATAGTGTAAGATAGATGGTGTATTTTTACCAATGCGAGGAAAGGAAGGGAAGACAGATGGGGAGGCGACCAAGTGTTTGGACAAAAGAATGGGGGGCATCCAGCTGAAACACATCCAGATACTGCTAAAGAGACTAGTGTCAAAAGCACACAATGAAAACAGCTCGGCTAACACTTCCACATTCAGGGCTACGACAACAACTAGGGCCATCCTTCGGAAAGCCATCGTGAAATGTATTTAGTTAAAAGTGTCCATTAAATTATGAGTGCGGAACTGTGTAAATACCTAGAAAAAGGTGGAGCTGATGGAGCATGCGTGTCTCTGATGACCTGCAAAGAGGTCGCTGTTTTGATTATGGTCTGGTTGTCTTGTTCGCTCCCTCACACACAGACAAAAGTTTTGGGGTAGAGTTGTAAGAAAATTGCCGTTTTGATTTTTGTGTCCCATGGCTGTGAAACCAGTGTGAGACCAGACACTTCTGAAGCGTCTGTGTTGTTGGATGATGTTGTGCTGAAATGAGCTGGAACATTGGACTGGTGTGTGCTTGTGTGCATGAACGTGTGTGGGTTGCCACGCATGCTACATCTCTGTCTTGATCCAGGCCTTCTTTCTTCCCCTCCCAGTCCTCATTTCGTATTCTTTTAAAGAGCCCCTTGTTTTTTTCTGCTCTGTTAGAAATATCTGAGTCGTCCAGTGTAGCCATCCCTCTGCAAGCAGTAGCTGTTTCCGAGTTTTTATTGTCAAAATGAAACCTAGACAATGGCGCCATGTTTAGCCTCATTAATTACAATGTTTATGTGGAGCAGGACACTGGGGCAGTGGGACTGGGCATTATCTTTGTTATTCACAGCCAAGAAACCTTTTTTGTGAGTAATTATATGAGAGTATTTCTGTTAAGTCAGGTGTCTCGGAGCAGAGCTGGTTTACAGCGATAGCAACACCACAGTAGAAGTGTTTCTTTCATTATGTGGAGTGGATGAATGCTAATCATTCAGTTTGATGTAACATCTCACACAGTTTGTCTGAGCAGCGTCTCCTCCATGAGCTCAAACTCATTATTGTGGATTATAAAATCCTGTTTTCGTCGCTAGAAAGACACAGATCAAGAACTTTGAACATCCAAAACTGATGCTCTGTTGACAGTGACTCAAACAATGTTTGCAAAATGTTTGGTATTGCATTGCATGCTCAGATGCTCTTCACAATTAGTTCAGCTCTTCAGTGATCTCAGGGACTGACATGCAAAATGATTTTCATTACAGCCTTCTCAACTCATGTTAATTAAGCCAATAACCTGGATGATTATGATGTGTGGCTCCATGCTGCTGAGCCATACTCCAATCATGTGGGATTTGAGTATTTCTGTCCCTTTAGAAATGTTGACTCATTGAGCTGCCAGTGTTGCATTTGCGTAACATGTCTAATAAAATAGTAAAGCCCACAAGAATTATAATCACAACAGGGTTATCTGTTTAAAGGGGATGTAGACGTAGAAACCATCAGTGAATCAATGCTGTGTATCTACAGAGCTCGTTACGTACACGCCTCTGTTTTATGGTGTCATCAACTTGTCTTCAAACCACAAGTCGTATTTTTGACAATCAGTCAAAACAGCACTATGTTATGATCTTCATGGGCTGACAGTTTACGTTCTGGTTTTGTAACCTTAGCCACAGTAGAATCACAGATCACCCCTGTTTTCTGTATGGTTTGTGTTGTCACTAGCTGCAGTTCTGACCATGTTTGGAATTGTCCAAACAAGGAACTGTCACAGTTTAGTCTGAACCTGTGGATCAACAAATGGTGAGCTTCATAAAGCCCCCCCCTCTCAGGGGGTTTGGTTCATATGTCAACCGTCCATTACATTGGCATCTTTGGCATACTTTCAAAGTATTTAAGTTTCAACACTCTTACATATAGCCTCATTAGTGCTGCACACGAATGTTTAATTTAAAACATTTTACTGACATATTAATAATAAGGGTATGATCTGGTTCTGTCTAAAATGATAAAAACCAAGTTTAATGTGCTATTCTTCATTGTCATGGGAACTTATGAACTTTTTCTTCTTTTCTTTTTTTAACAAATAAAATACCATTGAATGGTATTTTCCCTCCAGTCATGTTATAGCACTAAATATTGTACAGTAAAACTACTCTGCTATGGTATTTACACAAAAATTTGCAGATACCTCTTCAAAAATAGTTGATCTGACATCTCTTCCTCTCCCTTTACTGAAAATACAGACTCTATTAATATGCAAATATGGCTCATTTTATGTTTAACTGCTTGAGACGAGACAGTTCATACTCTCACTGTGAATCACCGTATACGTGCAGTTACAGCTTGATATTTCCACATCACTTTTAGAAAGTTTCACATTAGCTTACTGTTGACTGAAATATTCCCCTGATGATGCCTTTTTGCTTTAAACTCAAGCTCAAGTTTTGCATGAGGAACAGTGTCAAAATCTGTAGAGACAGTATACTAGTATGTGAAAAAGGTCTGAAGCCCAGTTGGATTTTTCCACATCCAGGGTGTGAATTACGGGGGTACTCGGGGGATCCTGGATCCCCTGAAACAGACATGAGATCCCCCGGAAACATGATTAGGGAAATGTTGGGGGGGTCTCTAAAAAAATATGATACAGATGAAAAAATGATGTTTATTGACATAGCAAGCGTTTGTAACGGGAGGTGTTTTTGTATCCGAAGTGTTGTTGCATTTATCAAACATAGAGCCGATATAACAATGACTGCTGCTGAAGTCGATTTGATGTCTTTGTAGTTTGTAAATCCGCGGTCTGAGCCAAGCACAAGCCCCCCCCCGAATCCCCTGAAATCTCGGCATAGTTCGAACACTGTCCACATCATATACATTGCTCTGTCAATTCGATGTCCTGTGTCAGCGATGAGAAATCCTGCAATCCAGTCAGTTAGCCCAGTCACAGTTTGGACAGTTGAAATGTACTTTAGTACGGTCTTTGTCTTTGAAACTTGATGCTAGGACCAGGCTCTGTACGTTGGATCTGAAAGCCCTAGCTGTCTCTGCTGTCACTCACTGTGTTCCATTGTACAGTGTAAATGTGATTTTAGAATCCAACTTTGGTCTTCACCCTCTCTATCATCATACCAAAAGCTGGACACTTCTCCATACACAATGTCTCTATGTGTTGGGTTTTGTGTGCACGTTCGTGTGTTTGGACCTTGCAAGACGAATATCCCGTCGAAGGACAGCAAATCACTCTTTTTTTCCCCCCTCGGTCTCTCTGTTGTTCTGTTTTTGTCTGGTGCATTCAATCAATTTGGTGTGTGTGTGTGTGTGTCTGTTTGTGTGTATAGTATATGCTTTAGAGAAATTTCTCAGCTCTTTTTGGGCTTACATTTGTCACATGAAACTCTGATTTGTACATATCGGCTTCATTGAATCTTTGGTAGACGTACAGATGCATGCTGAAGTTCAGGTCACATGAATCTGAATGCAGGTGCACAAATGGACATGATTATGGGAATTAACTGAATCGTGAATGTCAATCAGTGGATGCATTTGTTTCCATTAGCGTAAAATAACATGGGCATGCAAAAGCCCTGTCATATTGAAATTCACAAGTGATACAGATAGGGAGGGGGGTAAACTCGACACAGAAAAGCTTCAGTCTGGCTCAGGATCAAACCCAGAATGTTCTAACTGTGGAAGTGCTAACCTTACCTTGAACACCTAACATTTCCTAAACTTAACCCTTATACTCCATTATTCTATTCATCTAACCAATCTTAGTGATTCACCATTTATTGGAATATTTACCTCCGCCATGGAGGTTATGTTGTTGCCCAGGTTGGTTTGTTTGTTGGTTTGTTACCAACACAACTCAAACATTTATGGATGGATTTTGATGAAATTTTCAGGATATGTTTGCTCTGAGTCAAGAAAGAGATGGCTGAATTTTGGAGGCGATCTAGATCACCGTCTGGATCCAGGAATTTTTTAAAGGATTCTATATCATTGCGAGATAGGGCATGGTGGTACAGAGGGCATATGAGATCATTCAATGCCATGTAGTGGATGAAAGTAGATATACTACCTTAAAACCAGAGTGAACATATCCTGAAAATTTCATCAAAATCCATCCAGAACTTTTAGAGTTATGTTGTTAACAAACAAACAAACCCACAAACCCTGGCAAAAAATAAACCTTCTTGACAGAGGTAACAAAAAGGAAAAAAAAAGTACAAACACTACCTTGGCAGAGGTCTGTACTCTCTGACTGCTTTTCTGGTTTTATTCTGTATTTTTCAGTGAAAACTCCCTGTATTTATTTTACTGAGCACCTACATGTTCACAAAAGCTTAGATTAAATTCAAAGGTTATCAGACTGAAACAGAGAAAACTTAAGGAAAAGTTAGGCTACATCGTCAGCAAAACATATCATTAACTTAACACAGGAGCGAGCGTCTCCAGCCACTGTTATTTGTAAAACTATTACTGCATTCCAGGCAACCAGTAACCCATGTTTTGCCAACTTTCTATTGGGGAAAATGCACTGGAGTGGCAGTCAAACCCATGACTTCCCAGCCGTGAGCTCGTACTAGATTGATGTACTCCCAGTTCCGAGCTCTGGTGTCACGTAGCCCATGAAACAACAATGCTTGCCCCCATGGATGCAGATTGTTTATTAAAACAAGGTATTGCTCTGACGTTATATATCCGCAAATGTTCTGCAGAATCAGCAGCGACTCTAGCATTAGCTAGTTTTCAGTCCATTGAGTGTGAGAATAACACCAGATACGTATCCAAACATACAAATAACATAACATAAAAGGTAAAACAGCTTCTCTTGCCTTATGCACCATTTTAACTCCTCTGTTTCCTCCAAATAAGCAAGAAACAAGCACCTTTGGCAATAGAAATGATTGTAAATGAGCAAAACGTGCCGTCCCTCGTGCTGGTTTGTTTTCATGTAGCTATCACAATTTCTTGCGCGCAAGTAGTTTGGCGTGACTTGCCTGGAACGCTACAAAGTCCGGGCTCAAAAACCAACCTGGAACGCAGCATATGTGAGATTTGTTGATGAATCTAATTTGATGACTAAGATGACTGGGTTTCTGTGTTTACTATGAACACCTCTGAACGTTCCAATGGTTCATATGTGAATCAACTGTATTTAACTGGAATTAGTTCAGTGTATTGGTAGGATTAGTGGTTCAGCGGTTATTACATGTTTTAGATCAGTAGATGCAGGGTTTTAAATGCTGTCGCCACCCCCATAGGCAGATAGTGCAGGAGAGACCGAGTCACCCGACTGGTTGCCTGTGAGTAGGAAGGAGGAGAGCAGGTAGGAAGGAAAACACGGAGAAAAGCCTGCAGTGGGGTTGTCACAATTGTCAGTGTGAATGTGTGCTAAATATGGGTTATTATGAGGATGCAAGAGGCTGCTGCCTTCATCTGTACTGCAGACAGGGACAGGCAATTAAGCCAATTCTACCAGTGGTACTCTGAGGTCTTTAAAATTGTAGAGCTGCTGCATCCTTAATCACACATAGACCCACCTGTTTCAATAATTCATCTCATGAACATTTTATAATGTAAGTAACAACACTAGTAGCAATGAGAAACGTTTTGTGTGGCTGCCTTATGTGGTTCATGACTTCACTATGATGTTTTAACTGGCTTTAATATTTAAAAGAACACCGTTTTCAAGAGGAAATGATCTCACTTAGAGTCATTAAGTGTCCTGTAAACTGGTGGCACCGCCGGGGTTTGAACTGGAATGACCTTTACAGAGGAACTTCACAACTTTATTAATCAGTAGCAGCTCGTCAACAGACGGCGCTGTCGAAAACAATAAAGTTAAAGTTGGCTGCCTTTACATGGGAGGAAATAAAGAAGGTGGTAAAAGACAGAAAAACACGGAAGTAAGTGTTGAGGCCGTACGCTCCAGAAGGACGAAGGAGGGCAAGGCCAAGCGATTCACTCATTCCTCTTGACTTTGGTATTCATACAGCAGTGGAAAAAGTGCAATAGCAAATGATTAGATTTTTGTTTATTGTTAGAAAATTGATAGAAAATGAATGAATGATAGAAAATGATAATGTAAAGGTGGGGTCTGAGATGTTAGAAAAGCAGCTCAAGCAGGCTACATCTGGAAAAGACTCAATTCCAAAGTCCAAACCCCTTCCTTATACCCCCCCCTTAAGCCACGCCTCCATACTCCAGAATGCACATTGCAGGGGGCGGGGACAACTGGCAGCTGATTTTGATAGACATAGAGTATCAGGGTTCAATCATTTCAAGTGGGTGCTCAAAATGATTGGATGTTGTTTTTTCAGTCCTGTTGGTTCCACAGGTGACGAAAACTTAAAATTTTTGTATCAGAGCATTTAATTATTTGTTTGCAATCAGGGTGTGAAGGAGATTTTTAGCAATATAGTAAAAAAAAAAAAAAAAAATGCTCCGGGAAAACATCTCGGACCCCACCTTTAACTGAACTAAATTCCTGACATTTTCAACATGTCATGCCCTGGATGTTCTTCAATTTCTTGCTGAAACATCCAGTTTGGACCTCGATGGAACAGAGCATGTGCAGAATGGGGCATGTGGGTTTGGAGAATGGAACAACACTCGGCAGAGTTCAGTAACTTTATTATGATTCCTAAAGCACTATATCACAAATGCACGGGGTATCCAAAACCCTTTTTTCATCACTTTATGGTTTGACATCAGTACACCATCTTCACCTCAACACCTCCTTCACTGGAGCACTATCCCTCCCATGGGTTAGGGTCTTTACTCAGGTTGCTCAATACAGTGCAAACCCACTAGAAGTTTTCCTCGAAGCGTAGGTTAGCGAAGGTCATTTCTTCCCTCTTTCTTTCTTGTGATAAGCACCTCTGTTGGATACCAGCTCTCATATCGGCTCTCTCTTGAAGCTGGTGCTGGTTTTTGTTACTGCCCTATCTGCCCTACATGGTGCCACTTATTGACATATTGACTGTTTTCTACAATTTCCTTCTCCGTGCTTTTATGGAGAGGTGGACTTTGGTACAGCCAGGGCCTGTTCAGACATCACACAGCCTTTTTTTTTTCTGATAAGTGTTCTTTGTTTTGCTCCCTGAAATCACATTTATTCTGTCCTTTTATATGGCCTTCAATAACTTCTTAAATGATTGTTTTAGAAGAATAATAAAAAAAACAACTTTTTTCTTCTTTATTTTGCTTTAATCTGACAAACCAATGAAGTATCTGAGTCTCCTTCTTCTTCCAGATTATTTCTTCTCATACTTTAAGATCCCCAAGCCACGAGTGCGTTTCTTCATCTATGTCAGAGTTTGCCATTTTACGTATGTGCTAACGCATACCTCATACGCTTATTAATGAAGCGAAAGAAAGGAGAGAAAGCTAGGAGGGAAACTGTAGATGGATTGAGCTCGACGGAGAGAAAAAGAAAAGAGTACGTGGTGCGTCAAAATAAGAGGATGGAGAACAGAAGGACAGAGGCACAAGGGAGGACAAGGGATCTGGGAAAATAGAAAATAAATGATCAGAAAGCAAAGGTTGGAGGGTTAGTGGGAGCAAAGGTAACGTTATGCAGAACGCTCAGTGTTTGTGTGTACGAGCTGGCATTGTGCGTGTGTGTTGTTGCAAGGGCACCAGATGCTCCGATGATGAATGGGTTGCTATCACAGCACAGGCAGTGTAGTGACACTGAAGACCTTAGATCACATGGCTGTCACACACACACACACACACACACACACACACACACACACACACACACACACACACACAGACACGTATACACACTCCCTGCCCTGAGCGTGCAGTAGTAGAGCCGGAGTTAGTGCTCATCATTCATCTGTGTTTTGTATCTTCAATCTTGTTTTCCCTGTTATGTTTTCTTTTTTTCTGCTCTTTTCCATCATCTTATTCTGTCTTGTCTCCATTCTCCTCCTCTTTTCACCCTCTGT
The DNA here is from genome assembly GCA_030068375.1 of Ostorhinchus rueppellii. Taxonomy (NCBI): domain Eukaryota; kingdom Metazoa; phylum Chordata; class Actinopteri; order Kurtiformes; family Apogonidae; genus Ostorhinchus; species Ostorhinchus rueppellii. The sequence continues at coordinate 15,674,113 of JAQQZY010000001.1, forward strand.
TTTCATTCTGTCCTGATTTTTTTTTTTTTTTTGCATTTCCTCTCCTCCTTTGCATTTTATCCGTAACCATTCTTGTCATTTCGTTTCCTCTCACAGTTGGGGGCCGGTTTAATTAAACGAACTGACAATAAACTGTGCCAGACCCGACACACAGCGACACTCTCCCAGAATACACATTACAATAAATGTGTGTGCTTATACAAACGTGTACCACAATTCTTGCGCGCACCCTTGCATGGGGGAGTGTTACGATGTGGTTGTGACTTTGCACCCATACAAGTGTGTCTGGTCAGTGGCTGCAATAGAGACAGTCTATTCACACTTCACACAAAGCACACGATCTCACAGTGGGAAACTGAGACAGAACAAAACCATGTCAGAGGTTGTTGTTTTTAAAAAAAATATATTTATTTTTCTATATCCCCACATGTCTCTCTGGTCAGAAGAGAGAAGAAGAGAGAGAGAAAGCAGAAAAGGAGATTCAACAGCTGTTTAATGAAATCAGCATTTCTCGAGCTTTTGACACTCAAAGGACTGTGTAGGGATTCACTTTGTGTGTATCCGTATGTTTTATGTATGTTAGTGCACGTCAAAGGGAATATGTTTCTCTGTGTATGTGAAGCAAGAGGAAGCCAAGCATAGAGGAAAAGGGATTTCTGATGTTCAGCAAGGTCAGAGAGGAAGACACAGGAGTAGTGGAGGAAGGATAAAAGTCTCAGGAATGTTCAGTTAGAGAGAAATCCTCGTTAACCCCCACCTTTGCTTCTTTGCCCATCTGTAGCCAGCACGAGGGGAAAATGGATAAAATAAAAAAGTACATTTTCACATAGCTTTGATGCTGTTCTCACAGCCACATTCTGACATTTTTAATGAAAATGTAGCTATTTTTAAATATGTAGCTTTATAGTCGAGCTAAATGTTTGTGTCCCTACTGTACTGTAAGGTTTTTTTTAACTGAAAAAGGAAGAAGCTGAAGCTTAGGCTTATTTCTGCTTCTCCTGCTCCCATCCTTACTCCAACTCCAGATCTGAAGTTGCAGAAAAAAAACAAAAAAAAAAAAAACATTAGCCAAATGTAATTAACAATCAGTTTCTTAAAGGTGGGGTGGGAGATCTTTTTTGGCACATATTTTACCATTTGGCTTAAAAATCTCCCCACAGTCACGTTACGAGCAAT
>JAQQZY010000001.1:15687100-15701299 GCA_030068375.1 Ostorhinchus rueppellii
ACACACACACACACACACACACACACACACACACACACACACACACACACACACACACACACACACACACATAAAAGCATGTGAAGCACTTCCAGCAGGCGTCCATCAAGTCACACTCAAAGTGTGCCTGGCCTTGGAAATCATCTGTGTGTTCCCTTCTCCATGTGAATCCTCTCTCAAGTGTCACTTCCTCTCTCTCCTCACCTCTACGTTGTGATTACAAGCAGCAAACACATCACTAAAAACAATAGTCACTCATCAGCCTTTTTTCACTTAAGTTCAAAGTGAAGACTGCCTCACCAGCAAACACTCTTTCCACAGTGCTTTCCGTCTATCAGGGAGAAAATCTTGAGTTTAAGCCTGTTGTTGTTGGCAGTGCTTTTGATTGACAGATACAGACTCAGCAGGAGCCTCGATGCCATGAGACAGACAAAGGTAGCGAGAAACGCTAAAACAAATCAGCGGTATTGGAAGAACAAGCACTGAACTGAAAAATAATTATACATGAGAAATGCAGCCAAATGTAAAGCCAGAGAAAGAAAGAAAAGAAAACTATACCTCCAGAAACATAGAAGACTTTGCAGATGTTAAAAGCACCCACACAGCCTCAGACTAGGGTTGTTATACTGCACAACTGTGTGTGTTTTTTATAAGAATTATATTACAGTGGTAGCAAAAACGAGACCAAATCCACAGAGTCATATTTCTGTTATTCTGTGAACACGTACACCAAAATCACAGCCTAAAAACACATATAACACACACACATTTCATAAAATGGTATGATACGAGTAAAAGAGAGGGGGTAAATTCACAAGTGAAATAAAAATTTCTCATAAATACCAATGCAATTTTGTTCTCTAACTCCAAAACACATGTCAGAGGGTATTTGTTCACCTCTGCTTCTTCTGTGCTGTAGTACTAATCTGTACTAATCCCATTTACAAGACTTCTGCAGCTCTGTTAAATTTAATGGAACATTTGAAGTCATTAGAAATGTGATTAGCTGGTTGTATTTTTAAGGATTTGGGGTTTTATCTTTCATTCAACTCTACAGTTTGGTAAATTATACAGATTGTGAACTGCAGAAACTCTTACAACACCATGGAGAGCTACTTGTTGTGCAGTGGAGCATGGTGCTGTCCATGGTGCTGAAACACTGCTATGAATCAGGAAATGTGATACAGACAACCTACCTGAGATTTGTACAAGTGCTGCAGGAAAATCAACTCATATAAGCAATATTTTTTTTAATCCCATGATCTGTGTTTTGCATACTCATTCAACACACATGATTACCTATTTATTTTAACCCCTTAACGCCTGAGTCAATGTCCAATTGTGGAAAAAATATTAACTTGGTTAGTATTTTGGTTGTATTTTGGAGGTGGGGTTGATGCGAATTTGCATCAGTAGGCGTCAAGGGGTTAATAAACAGCTTTGAAAAGGGGTTAGCATCAGCTGGTATGGACTTTTCTGTGTGGAGTGTACATATTCTCTCATGTCTGCATGGAATCTACCCAGCTTCTTCCCACCGTCCAAGGCCATGCACCTTAATAGGTGAATTGGTTAATATAAATCACCAGTCTGAATGTGAGACTGAAATATATTTGTCTGTGTACGATAACTCTGCAATGAAGTTCTGACACATCTAGGGTGTATTCCACCTTCTGTATGGTTAGCCAGGATAGGCTAACCCCTGCAACCTGAACGAGGAATAAGCGGTTTGGACAATAAATGGTTTGAAAGTGTTAGCCACAACTAGGACCCACCAGGAACCCCTACAAATGTACCACAATAGGTAGATACATCACTCCATAAACATATCGCTTGAATGTTAAATTGTGAAGTTGTAACTGTCGTGACAACTGTATTTTGACAGCGAGGGAGACAGAAAGCACTTTCTTTCTTTTGAAATATTGAACACTTAAGTGAACTATGAAGTGAGGTTTGATGTTTCCTGCTTATCTTGTCTTTATAATTCAAAAAAAGCTAAACTAAGAACTAAGAAGTGCAGTCTTAGCCTGTTGGCAGATGCAAACGTTTTGTGGGTATAAGCACAGTCATGTACTTGCAAGATGAACTCAGATCTTCTGGGGAAGATTCGAGGTAGCAACCACCACTGCGCATCCAGGCAGTGTCAGTTTATCTTCCAGTTACTTATAAAAGCAAATTATCCCTTGTAGAAGCATGTGATTACGTATCCAAGTTCACTGTGGGCTGTTTTCTAACCGCCCAGGTTTGGGACCATTTAGGACACTGAACATGCCAATCAAACACGGCATCAAGGCGTCTATTTTCCCTTCACCTGCATGTTTTTCTCTCATTATACTGTACCTCTCTCTTGTCTGGCTTCCTTCTTTCCCTCCGTCCATTTCCATCATTGACTAATTAGTCTCGTGGGTGCAGAAAAAAAAAGAAATGAAAAAAAAAAAACCAAAACCAGAAGACATCATTGGACAAAGATAAATCTAGACAGAGACAAATGAGAACAACTTTTCACTCTGGAGCCTCTATAAATAGAGATGGTAGTAGAAAGCAGCCCCTTTGGCACCAAAGCAGGTTTCAAAAAACACCAACATCAGATGAACAGGAAAACACACAGATGAAGGAGGTTGCACTCGCCAGAAAAAAAACAAAAAAAAACAAAAAAAAAAACCACAAACGGCAAAGCTTGTTTTTTCAAACTGCTTAAAACACTCCATAAGCAATTTAGTGCCAAAGCTTGAAGGTAAAAGAGGGATGCAGTCAGGATGGATCAGCACACAAAGTCAGCTCTCATGGGGGGTTGGTGTATTTATTAACGTGGACAATAGATTTTTGCCTTTTTCTGGGAGATAGAAGAATGTCCATTTCAAAGCACATCATTTATACAGTTTATGGATGAAAGGGAAACACAGTCTGTTTCCCAATATCTATATGGAACATGATTTTAGCTCAGATTTAATAGCATTCATAGCATGTCCAATAGTTATTCATTTACCTTAATGAAGTGTGTTCAGTGAACACTCACAAATATTGAATGGTACTCAGAGGCCTCTGCACACACACCCTCCGTTCCTTTTTTTCCCTCTTAAATCTGTTGTTCACAACAGTTGTGCTTTCAGCTTAGTTTGACCTTATATGTATGTAGACACTCTAGGCCCCAGAGTTGTCTTTTTGAGTCTTCTCTCTTTAGTTGAGGCCTGTAGCAGAACCTCATAAATCTGCTTGAATAGTGAATGGCTCACCGCACAGGAGCCTTGTTTTTGTGTGTGTTCATGTGTGTACGCATTGTTTAAGTTTGCCAATGTTCCTGTGTGTTTGCTGGTGCATGCAGCCGAAGCACAATTTTGTGATTTCCTGGCCATATGTGTGCTTACTTGTTTGTGCAGATTCCTTTTGTCCTGTCTTGTGTGCATGTGTGTGTTCACATGGGTATGTATGTGTGACCGTTGTGTGTGCGTGTGTGTGATCTATCCACTGGCTGAACACCTGAGTGCTCACAGTGACAGAGAGGGATGGCAGCCTGTCCAAACCAACAACCTACAGCCAACACACAGTGCTCCCAATTCTGTTGGCTTAGTGTTTTATTGTAGTCACACACAGAACAAATGTACAATCAACACCGACTGTTTGTTGAATGTGTAAATACTCAACATGAAATCCATTGTACCTGAGATCATCCTAAAATATAATTGAAAGCATTAAGATCGATTTTGTGTTTTGGGAAAGTTTGTATAGTAGAATTACAGCAAGTGAGGTTAGAGAGACAGAAAAAAGCAGGCAGAGATGAAAAAAAATAAGTGTTCAAAGAAAAGAAAGAATGTGAACATAGACTCATTAAACCCTGACTTTTTTTTTTGTTTTTTGATGAGGTACTCCAGCTGCGACATTTACAGTGCTGTTTCACTCACTGACTGACAGGTGAGCTGGGAAAAGTGCTGTGCTGAAACACCACAGCCAGGAGTGCTTAGCAACAGGGATGTAAATGCATGGAGGGAAGGAAAAGAGAGAGAGAGAGATAGAGAGAGAGAGAGAGAGTTGCCAAGTGAAGTTGAGATTAGTCATAAATGCAACACAAACCACAGCAAATGAATGAATGAGTGAATGAATTAACAAATACCAACCATAAGTATTTACAGTAGGAATAACAAGATTTAAGGGGTTTGCTTTATTTGTACCTTACCTAAGATAAGGTACTACAACAGTGTCGGCTGCCGGTCTTTCAAACACGGGAAGCTCATCGTCATCTTACATCATAACATGTGTCCATTTATTTATATGTAAATTTTGCCTCCGTTCCTTTTCAAGAAAATGGTCTGTGACCCTGTGGCGCTAGCTAGTTCACTCTGACCTAGCCGACAGTACGACTGATGGAACTATCTAACGAACCGATGTTAAACTGGAACAAGGGATTATTGAAATTATGTTCAAATGAAACAAGGAAATCCGATGAGTGTGTTTTATTTACAGTGTAAGAAATGAACCAGTCATTCCTCCGAGAAAATACCAACAAATGGGTGGCAGTTGGTCTTAGTTCCGACTTCGCTGCAAAATCCACAATGGGACTGATAGGCTGAGTAGTCAAGTGACGGTGTAGATCTGAAAATACCTGTCAATCAAAACAGGATTCAGCCTTTCCACTGATCCTCCAATCATCATGCAGAAGCCCAGCCAGGCCAGCCAAAGCCCCGCCCACAGCTCCATTCACCCCCAGAGACACTGGGTGTCCGGGGGCGGGACAAAATCATGGCATTTATCCAATGAGCATCGAGTTTGGAGGCAATGAAACAAACTGCTCTGGTTCATATCACAGTAGAGACACTAGAGGGCGCAAATGCCTAAGCTGCTGAGCACCACCCACCATTAAACCACAGAAGAAGTTCTATGGACAAATGCACTGACAGTGAAAACTGCTCTATGGGAATGTATGAGAAGTAACAACACGGACTCAGTCGGTTTGTGATACGTAAGCAGCTGATTCTGAGCGAACTCGTCTTCCAGATGAATGTGTTCTAACGCTTTAGTGGTCAGTGAAATGTGAACACAACCATACATATTTGACCACTTAATTTTGGACATTTTAGGGGAAGCTGAGCTTGCTTAGCAGTCTGAGAGTACTGCAATAAAACAAAAATCAGCTGAACAAGGACCTTGGCTCCAAAATGAAGCAAATGGGCGAAGTCAGAGGAAGGTTAACATCAGGTCAAAACAATTAGATTACAGTAATTTACACCAAGCTTATATTTTTGGGTAGGTAATTACTTTTTCAGGAAAATGTATTTTGAAATGTGAAAATATTTAACCCATAAAGACTCAAATATACACCAGCGACTAAAAGCATCTACTGATCTAAACTATTTAATACCTGTTGATCCATTAATCCTACCAATACATGTAAATAATAGGCATAAAGTACAGTTCTTCATCTTTTCATGATCATCAGATATGACCCATATGGACGTTCAGAGGCTCCGTAGTTACCATGGAAACATTGTCATCTTCTACAGCATTAAGTCACCAGTAAAGCCCATGGAGTTGGATGAATGACAGTGGATGGACACACTGGGTTTATGTTCAGTTTATGAGAGACTTTACTGACAAATTCCCTTTTTCTAAGGTTTTCTCTGCTTTAGGTATAAAGCAAATATAACCCTCAAATATAATCTCAGCATGATGATTAAAGGACATGATCAGTAAATTAAATATAGGAAAACACCTGATTTTCACTGGTAAAAATACAAAATAAAGAGAATAATATTATAATCAATGGTGATAAATCTCTGGAGAAAGGTTAAATCCAATTTGGGAACTGCCTCAAAAGTAGCACTGGGTATTTGTGGGTTACGTTTCAGTGTTTTTGTAACATTTTTTTTTCCAGTGGAGAACACTTGGGTGGTTGGAAATGGTCATGAAAAAATGGACAAACTGATCATGTAACTTTTTTTGTAAAAAAAACAAAAAAAAACAGGAATGAGTTGGTAACGTGTGTCAGTCTAACACAGTAACACTAGTCCTGGCATGTGGGCTTTCTACACTGTAAAAAGTAAAACATTGAATCAACTTAATTTTTTTTTCTTCAGTAGGTAAAAAGATTTGTTGCGTGAACCAAATTAAATTGCATGAAATGCTTCACTCAACTCACTTTTTTAAGTGACCTATTGAGGACATTTTTTAAGTTGATTCAGTGTTTTACTTTTTACAGTGTATACTTGGTCTGTAAACTCCCATCCTTTAAATAGAGTATTAAATATTTGTGATTTCTCCAACTTGTGTTTCATTTTTGACAAAGTTTGCCCTTGAAAACAAGCCTACAGTGGTTGATCTTCACCAGTCACCTATGGCAAATGCTTTCCTCCAGAACGTGCAGCAAAAAGGCTGAACAAGAGGGAGAGAGAGAGAGAGAGAGAGAGAATGTCAAGGCCATCTGAAGCAGAGCGATACCGAAGCAGAGGTATTGATTGAGTATAAGCAGATGAGAGGAGAGTCAAGCCGTGTGATGCTGGCTGACAGATACATTGGCCCACAGCGGTCCTCATATAGCAGCAGCACCAATTGCCTACCTGCATACTAATTAAAGTTTTCATGTGAATCTCAAACCTGAAAGAAAATCTTGCGCTGTCTGTCTTTTCTGTCTGTATCCATCCATCACCCACCCATGCATCCATGTCACAACCGGTTCTATCCACCCGTCTGTGGCTTCAGCTTTCACATACATTATCAGCCAACACACATACATCTGTTCCCACTCTGCGCCTTAATTGCTATGTCTACTGGGCTGGATTTGACTTGACACGTTCAGTATTTCACATCCCGCATTCACTGAAATTAACTGAGAGAGGAACGCTGTGTGTGTGTCAGTTGATCTGAACAGTTTCTTGATATTCAAGGTCAGTCTCTTTGCAGCTCTGACCAAGTATGATCTGCTATTAACGGGAGAAAAACCCTGCGACTCTTGAGAAGAAAGACAGTTTGTGCGTGTTTGTCCACGTGGATTAGATTTTTTTAAAGGGTTCATATTTTGCTAAACCCTCTTTGGTTCATTTATTTGTGTATTTGGACCCTAATAGTTCAAAAAGTTAGAATTTGGATTTTTACAAGTTGTTTTAATCCTTTCATGTATTAATTATGTGAAGCTTAAGGCCCATTTATGCTCCCTCTACGTATGAAAATGTATTTGTCTGTTTCAAACGATGTTGCCGTCACTACTTACATACTTCCGTGTGTCTTTTACGTTAGCATGGATGTCAACCAGTATATCCACCAGGGGGCAGCCTGGAGTCAAGAGTTTATGACAACAAACTCCAAAACAAACATGGCGACTGGAGGAGGCATTGAATCCATGTATCATTCGTTCATTCGTTTTATAATTTTAAACCAGAAGTCAAAAAACAAAAGAAAAACAGTTTTTTTTTGCTTTTTGAGTTTCAAAACTAGAAGAAAAAATGGATAACGATTTGTTTTTCTATTTGCCGATTTTGTGCTCAAATGAAAAATGGAAAAAAATAAAAATAACTGCAGTTTATCATCTTTGCTATTTTCAATATAGTTTAGTTTTCTGACCTGGAGGTAGTCCGTATACTTTTTATCCTTTTTCTTTTTTTGTAAATACATTTTAAAATTGCATTTCATCGCTGACAGTTTTAATGTCTGTTTTAATTAAATTTTTTGGTTTTTTTTGTAATTTTTATGTTTTTATATCTTCTGTTTGAACTTACTCTTTTTATGCCTCTCTTGTGATGCTTTTACTCAGACACAGGGTTGAAGATGGACCTGTGGAGTTGAATTAATGAAGAATTCAGACCCAAGCAGAGCATTTACAGTTTATGTAGAAATGTTTGAAAATGCATTTAACCCGTGGTTTTATTTTTTTATGGGTTGTGTGAGTAGGTTACTTTTATTGTACGCATGGCTGATGCTTATTGTTTCTGCATCTTCTCAACATCTGATCCTAGACTAAACTTCAAGTCGGGCTAACATGTTTGTGTTACAGTCGCTTTATCGTGCACATGCTTATCCTTGACTTCTTAACCATCAAATGCATCATATTAATGTGACCATAAATCATCAAGAAACATGATTGTTAAGTTAAACAGCCTTCTGGAATATAAGACTATTAGTGGCATTGGGTTCGTTGTTTCACAGATGATAGGATGCTGAAATGGTCGCCATGGTGATGTGGCTGTAGTAGCTGTCATTTTTATGGCTGTCAAGACATTATGATGTTAATAAAGTTAGGTCATGCCGCGCAGGGCCTCCAGGCTGTGGTGCACCATGGGACTGATGGATGACTCTGTTGTCATTTCTATCTAAGAAATGCATCGGAGAGAGAGAGAGAGAGAGAGAGAGAGAGAGAGAGAGAGAGAGAGAGAGAGAGAGAGGGGGAGAGAGAGAGAGAGGGAGGGACAGATCAAGGAACAAAAAGGAGGAGGTGAACTCAAGGCGCCGGTGTAGAGCAGAGGGAGGAATGGGGCGAAAGGAGAACAGGTGGGTGAGGAACGCAGGTGGGTGATGCGAGGACGGATTCGATGTTAGTTAGAGGAAAAAGGAAATGACCGATAAGTTTTGTAAAGAGGAAAAATAAAGTAAATATTTAAGAGAAAAGACCAGAAAAGGGGGCAAAAAGTGTAAAACGTGGGAATAATTAGCAACTGAATCAGTGGGAGAGGGAAAAAACATAATGCTTGACATTCGGGTACCCTTTAAAACCCCTGCGTACGCTCAACACCCCCCCCCCCCCCCACACACACACACACACACACACACATATACAGCATGTGGTTACACCTGCTGGTTCTTCGTAGGTGAGCATAACCCAAGAATGTCATTCTACAACTACACACAAACACAGCTCAGCCAATGTACATACACACACACACACACACACACGCAAACACACACACACGCAGGTATGTCCTCTGCCATTGATTCATTGTGGACGCTGAATGCAGGGAGGACATGATTTCCAGTGCCTTTCTATTCATTATTCATTCATTTTATTTGCACAGGCTGAGCAGATGCAGCAGCAGATGCACTGGAAACATTGCAGAAGATTTCATCTCTGCTAAAAGGCAAAGTGTCGTTAATCTGTTAGCCCGCTCGACAAACACCAAGCCATTTTTTCACACTCAGTATTAATATGCGTCTCCTATACAGAGTAAACCTAAATATCATATTGTATTGTCCCATTTATGTTAGACAGAAACACACGTCAGTACACGTCACTGAAAACAAAGAAGCGACTTTAGTCAAATGTACATGAGCAATTTTAGCACTTCTGATATTCAGTGCGATGTCTTTGCATGGTTGTTCTTTCTTTAAATGATACTTTTATTGACAGAATGGTTCTTTCTTTCTTTCTTTCTTTCTTTTGTTCTTTCTTTCTTTTTTTAAATGATATTTTTATTGATAGAATGGTCAGAATGGTTCTTTCTTTCTTTCTTTCTTTCTTTCTTTCTTTCTTTCTTTCTTTCTTTCTTTCTTTCTTTCTTTCTTTCTTTCAACTTAAATCAGTTACTGCCTCTACACTACCAGTCCAAAGTTTGCACTCACCTGTTTTTTCTTTATTTTCATGACTATTTACATTGTAGATTCTCACTGAAGGCATCCACACTATGAATGACCACACATGGAATTATGTTGTTAAAAAAAAGTGTGATGACTCAAAACATGTTTTATATTTTAGATTCTTCCCTTTTCTTTCATTTACTGCTTTACACATTCTCGCGTTGAGCTTCATGAGGTAGTCAACTGAAATGTCTGCATCCAGGAATTTTTTAAAAGGTTTCTTTATCATTGGGAGATAGGGCATGAGGTCACCTGTACATTCCACACCATCTAGTGGAGGAAAGTATAAGCATTGCCTTGGTGGAGGTCTGCGCTCTCTGAGTGCTTTTCTAGTTTTGAGAAGTAAAATTAATCTAAAAAGAAAAAAAAATCTAGATATTTTTTCTATAATGAATGCATGGACGGGTTAATATGTGATACTACTAAATACTGTATCATTTAAGAAACAAAAACCTCTTCTAAAGAGTTTACTTTTGGTATTTTTCTGTGCTCGCTAGGATGAATAACCTTGTGTGGAAACACTATCTTCGTGCGGATTAAATTCGGCTACAGCGTCTGAAAACTCTAGCCTAACAAAAGTTACATTTTGCACACTTCAGTGTTTTATGTATTGTCTCAACATCAATAGTTCGATAAGACCTTGGGCTTGCTTTTCTGTGCATGAGTAACAGGACCCCTGTGGAGACACAGATCATAGGTTGCTATTTGGTTTTGAGGCTCTTCCACTGAAAACCCAATAAAACTTTAACAGGCCAAGTCTGCATTTGCTTTTTTTTTTTTTTCTGCAGACAAGGCAAGAGTCAGCATTTTTGTTTCGCATCAAGGCTTGTTGGTATCATCATGTGAGACTATATCGTGAAAAAGCATTGCAGGAGGGAAACTCAACAATCAGTGAGGTGTTAAGGTCATGCAGCCTCAGCAAATAAAGACATAATGTGTATGTGAGAGGGAGACTGATAAAGAGAGAATGAGGCGCAGAAGTGAGATAGGAAGTGAATTAGGGAGTTTGGGAGGAGAGGGAGAGAAAGACTTTCAGGTAGAGACGAAGGTAAAGAGAGTTAGAAAGCGAGAGCGATGGGTGATGACAGTCGGCGATGTCGGTGATGGACAGAGATAGCGGTGCCTTGCGGGTAGTGTCCATATCTCTGGCGTCGATGAGTCCTTCTGCTGCACAACAACTACTGGACTCTGCACTCCTTTGCCATCTTATCTGCTCTCCTTTTCTGTTTCACATTCACTCCCTCTATCTGCCAGCACACAACAGCATTATCGCTCCTTCACTACTCCACTCCCATCTCATTTTTATCACGCTTTGGTCATTCCCATCCTCGCTCACCCCTTCTCTCTCTCGCTCTCAAACCCTATCTCTTCTCCATCTCTTTCCCTCCCTCCATTCCTGTCCCACTCTGCGTTTGTGCTTTATCTTCACCTGTTAAGACTGTTTCCATGCTTTACTTTCCACTACTTTCCACCATGACCAAATCCCCCAAAGTTCATCCTTTCCTCTCTGTCTTATCTCGGTGTGCGCTGAATGAGTGGAAGAGGCAAGCAATAAAAAATGGACTTAACTTTTCATTCTTTAATTTTCTCTACAAACTGTTGCTTTCACTGTTCGTTTAACGTCTCTGCAAAACTCCGCGTTTGTCGATTTTTGCAACACAGTGAGAAATATTTAAAAGAAATAAGTGGTGGAAAGGAATGCATGCCCTTAAATTTGATTGAACCCTAGAGGACTATCTAGCGTTGGGTGGTTTTCATCCGAGCACATGTATCTACATTATTTTCAATGTTGCGTTTGTCTGAGTGTCATGGAGTCTGTAGCTACGTTTACATGTAGAGTGTTTTGTCTTTCTGAGTGAAAACTTTTTCGGCTGCTGTTTACATGGATCATAACATTCTGATCGAGTGTGTACATGCGCCACTATATTTAATCAGAATGGTCCGATATGACATGTGCAGAATGTAATTATTAGACCCTACTACATCATCGAAGATGTTTTGCGACAGTATAATCATTACAGTTCAACAGTTACAACGCTTTTATTAAAGCAGCAACAGGAAACACATGCGCTTCTACGAAAAGTTATAGAGAAGGCGTAGAAAATGTTGGATTAATAATGTGAGTGTTTTGCAATGTTTGTCTGTGCTGCCCATGCCACCTACGAGCTCCCGAAAGCAGTGGATGAAAGTCCGCAGCAAAGATTAGTGGCAGAGGGTTGTTCTCCAGGAGTTTTCCGACGTTGAGTGGAAGTAGAACTTTAGAATGACGCTTCCTTCACCAAGCGCTCATTGCGCGTTCACGTCACGTCAGCTCATGTGCTGAAAGAACGCACCCTGACAACTTTCCGTTTGACTGTCACCTGTCATTCCGATTAAAGGTGGGGTCTGAGATGTTAGAAAAACGGCTCGAACAGGCTACATTTTGAAAAGACACAATTCAAAACTCCCAACCCCTTTCTTCAGACTCCCCTCTGAAGCCACGCCTCCAGACTAACAAATGGCAGTTGACTTTGATAGATATATCACTGTTCAATCATGTCGAGTGGGCGCTCAAAATGATTGGATGCTGTGTTTTTCAGTCCTGTCCGTCCCACAGGTGACTAAAACTTTTTTTATTTTTGTGTCAGAGCATTTAATTAATTGTTTGCAATCGAGGTGTGAAGGGGATTTTTAGCAATATAGTTAAAAATGCTCCAGGAAAACATCTCAGACCCCACCTTTAAGTATTCTTCCAGATTGGCACTTCTTATTTGGAATGAAGTGTTTATATGGACTATTTTCTTTCTGAATGAGCCCCCAAACCAATTGCAATCGGAATGTTTGGCTCCATGTAAACCTGACTTGTACCTTCAACAGGGGAGTCTCACATGTCCCAAGAATGGTTGGACCAAAGTTTACAGTATCATAATTATTATTATTATTTAGGATTTTTTTGTTCTCGAATTCCTAATATTTCAGTAATTTTGGAGCATCTTTTAGGATCCTCCCATGACATTTTTTTTTTTCATTTTGTTAGACATGCCACAGTTGAAAATAAAATAAAACTGTCATGTGTTGTGATATTTTAAGTACTTTTTGTTGGGTATATTATATCGGGTAGTGCTTTTTATAGCCAAAGGGTTAATGAAGTGAAATATTTATAGTTGATATATTTTCCTTCTTTTGCAGATGACCCAGGAGCAGTACATCCTCGCGGCACAGCCTAATCCACTGCACCAGCGGGGGGCATCGGTATGTGGCGCCCAGGTTTATCCAGCAGTGGGAATCTACGGCTGGAGGAAGAGATGCTTATACTTCTTCATCCTCCTCCTCCTTGTCACCATGATTGTCAACTTGGCGCTGACCATCTGGATCCTCAAAGTCATGAACTTCACTCCGGTAAGAGACGTGTGTGTCCGCGGGCATGTCATTAAAATGCCAGGATGTTATACGGTTATGTGTTTATATGGGAGTTTATGTGATAAACCAGTAAGAGGCGCTGTGAAACACCGACTGTAATAAAATGAAACATGAGAGTGATGATTAAATATACAGTAGCAGAATGGTAACATAAGCATGTGCAGAATTGAAATTAGTTTTCAGTATGTGAGGGGTGCGGGGACTTTCCCAGAATTATTCTTATTTTAATCACACGCCTCTTTCCTCCTACTTTTACCATTTTCAATAGTCGTTACTAAACTCACAGTAAAAAGGAAAGTTTAGCGTCTTTATTTTCAGTGATATAGTGTCCAAGGTATTACAAAGTGGAAATGAAAATGTGGGTGGCGTATAATTAGAAATGTGGATAAAGTGGAGGTTGTTTAGTGAAAACAGCACAATATGGGGGTACGGAAAGATTTGTTTGCCGATAAGCAGGAGAAAAAGGCTTTAATAGATAAATCACTTCAAACTGCTGGAAAATGTCAAGAAAGTTGTGTTTTGCTTTTTTTTCCAGATGAAATCCAAATACACAACTCCACTGTTATTTAATCAAAGTCCAAATGTTGAAGGGAAGTTCAAATGTCATGCAGGAAAACAGCAGAGCACCTCCAGAAACAGAGCTTCAACTGGTGTTTCCAAACCTTTTTGAGCCACGGTACATATTTTATATTTGAAAAATCACAAAGCACACCACCAAACAAAAATGTCACAAAAACTAGATTTATTCAGATGTAATGCAAATCTAGTCACAATTTACTTAATGTGAAACCTGGGAAGGTAGTTGAACACAAAGCTGATATTCAGGCAGGAACTGAAGAAAGACACACACGAATTGTCTTCAACAGCTCTTAGTCTCTCTCTATTTGTAAGGGTGGTGGTAGTGGTGGTGGTGGTGGTGGGGGGGCACATTGGGTGACATGGGGCGTTTGGAACAAGAAAGCTGAGAGGAGTGCATTAGTGACCTCAGACCGACCCCCACATTGAGGTCTGTTGTGTAATAGTAGCTCCAACCCGATACCCGGGGTTCGCAGGTAACTCACTAATCACTAATGAGTAGGGCTGCTCAATTAATCGAATTTTAATCGTGATTACGAGTTTGGCTCCAGACGATCTCAAAATTCATATAATCGAGATAAAAGGATTATTTGATTTTCGTTCTAAGATGCGTTTTTTTCTACTACTGTGCTGTACTCACATCACGTAACTCTGTGCTGCTGTACGACTAGCGAA
>JAQQZY010000001.1:15751528-15762968 GCA_030068375.1 Ostorhinchus rueppellii
TTCAGTGCCATCTAGTGGAGGAAAGTACAAACACTACCTTGGTGGAGGTCTGCGCTCTCAGAGTGCTTTTCTAGTTGTCCATGTTTTGGCTTGTAGGAGTGTAACCCACATATGCCTCTTTGCAATATGTTTGACAAGTGGATTTCTACTGAAGTTCAAAGATTGTGTCTCTCTTTACTCTCTAAGAAGTCTAACCACATGGTGTCCACTGATACCCCAGTATTTCTGTCTCTTTGAATACGGACAGTGACTCCCAACTTAAGTACCCCCTGCTTCTAAAATGGCCTCTGCCTGTGTGACTTTGCTGAAAAACAATACAAAATAGGATCAGTAATATATTTGCCATTTGGAAAGGACCTTGAAGACCAGATATTTTCATTTGACAGATACAAATGATAAAAAGACTCCCCTCTGACACTGTACAGGGAGCAACTTGCCATCCAATTCCTTACCATTTCAGACAGAGAGAGAGCGGAAAGAGGATCCCTCTTGACACCTGCTGGCATCATATTTATTTTCTTTTATGTCAGAAAAAAGGAGATTCTGACAGAGTGAGGGAGTGATAAAGGTTATGGATAAAAAAAAAAAGGTGACAGGAATCATATGAAACTTTGCAAGGTGAGGTAAAAAAAAAAAAAAAGTGTCTCGATGCAGCATGAGGTGTGTGTACATGTACCCACTGGACTTCCTGTACTTTCAACTGAAGTACAATATCTTCCAATGTCTGCTGTGTAACATTATATAACATATACAGTGTCATTCTGTTAAAGGAGTTTTACAAGTCACTAAGATGTAATAAATTAAATGTTACTTTAAGGTAAGTGAGCACCATTCTGTTGATACTTGTAAACACCGGTGACAAGTATTTCATTTTGTTACTTTCAAGCTTTAATGAAGCATCAGCAGGGGGAATATTAGTTTGTGTAAGATGGGCACTTCACTTGTCTTTAATGTGTGCGAAGACAGCACATTGGCATATTTTATGTCCTTGACAGAAACAGGCTGAACACCTGCATTACCGACACTGTCTGTTTGGTATTAAATGTCAAACACCTGTTGTTTACCTGTGAGGATAAGACAGCTGAATCACATCAGTACCATGGAGACTCCCACAGAGAATAAACAGGATTATGGTCTGATTTATATACAACAGAGCAGTAGTTCACATTTAGGAAAAGCCTACTGGAGAAAGATTAGATAACTCTATTGGCCCTAGTTTTCTGTGTAGGGTTTGTATCTTCTTGGTATCATTCCATTTTCACAGCCATTCTTCAGTAGCCAGTCAAGAGTGACAGGAAAAGTGGGGAAAGAGGGATGTTATGCTGCATAAGTGAACCGCTTTATAAACTTTGGTGTCATCAATCTGTATTATGTCCCTTTTAGGGAAGACACAGCAGCAGAATAGTGAAAAAAGCCATTCTGCTCAGTCTAGTGGTACATTCTGCTAAGCCTGCAAGGCTGCACAGTTTTATATAACAGATTTTAAACCAGCATTGGCTTATTTTGTTTTTATACACTTTTTAAAAGTGTCTACAATCATAAAAAACTAGCATGACATTAAAAGATGATTATCTCAGTTTGGTTTCCATTAACGGCTGTGCAACTCAAGTCAAAAAGACTGCAAACAGGAAACAAAATATTTATTATTCCACTAACATGGTAAATGGGTTGCATATAAAGTTACTGAACTAGAAGAGCAGGGCATGGATAAAGGAAAAAGCATCATTTAGAAGAAAATGCATTTAACAGCACAGAGGCAAGAAGTGAGTCACATTCTAACAAACAAACAAATAAATCAAGAAACACCCATCATTTCTCATTAACAGTAAATTCTACTGTATTTTTGTTAGATTTTATACAGATTTTCTGTGCATACATTTGTCTTCTGTGCAGTGCAGCGGTCAGCACTGTTGCCAAAAACACAGCGTGTCTTCATTCTGTGGGGTCTGTCTATGTGGAGGTGGTCTCTTGGTATATGAGTGGGTTCTCTTTGGTTGGATTCCTCCTACAGCCTAAAGATAAGTCCCATAATACGTGAACAAACTATCACCCTAAATTGCCCATAGGTGTGCGTGTGAGAGTGAATGGTTCTTTGGCCCTCGATGTCAGACCTGTAATGAACTGATGAGTGATACATCCACCTTCCCTGAGACCCTCCAGAGGATTAAGTCCATTTTTGGAAAATGGAAGCTACTATCACTCATGTCTAATGTGTTAATCACTAAAGCTGGGGATTCCACTGTGTTTCAGATTCTGGTTACTCTTCTGCTTTTGCAAGTCTTTTTTTTTTTATACATAATTACATGCAAAGTGCTACCTTTACTTTTTTAGCATTTTTAATTTTTTCCCCCTGCTGAGTCGTAGGATATTATTAATCTTTTCACAGACACAGAGGGGTAGCTATGGTAATCCCCCCCTCTACAATATTAGACAAGCAGCCTTCAGACATCCCCATCAGTCTATAGGGATTAGTACAGGTTAATTGAACATGTTAAGGTCCGACAAAGCGTATACATCTGTGTAAAGTATGAGGATAACAGCCGTCACTCAATCTGCAAGTGCATAGAATCTTGTTTGTGTGTGCGTGCGTGTGTGTGAAAAATTACAGTGAAATACAACAGTAGAGGATGTGACATCTTCTGCCTCCTCCATGAACAACCTCCTCATTACTGCTATAAAGGTCTTGCTGGTTGTTTTGTTGGTTCTTTGTCAATGGATCCGACTCCGGGCTAGATTACACCACCCACCGCCTCCGAGCGCAAAATTACATGCCGCTGCTGTTTTGTTTTACAATCACGCTGAGGGACAAAATAGATAGACTAGAAATTTAATACCATTCACCAGTTGTTTTCCATTTGACAGAGGAATCTCTTTTAAATGTCCACCAGACTGTGCTCCGAGAGATTTACTTCTCTATACTATTTATTTTATTGCCATCTGTGCTTAACAGGGCTAGAAAAGACGGATTTTGTTGTCTCTGTCTGAAGTAATGTGATTGATTTCTGTTTGTGAAATGGATATGAGAAGCATTAGATTAGAATTTACAATAGACCGTGATTAGCTGTGAAAACGATGACATACTGTACACTTGTGCTATTTCTGTGTTCTGATGGCTCACATAAGGGAAAAAGTAGTTTGATTACATATTGGTGTTGGTAAGTAAGCCACTAATGAGCATGCCAGATCATAGCAAAACATTAAAATAAGGGTGGGCTGTGTGTAAAACCTTTTTGATTAGAGCTGCAGAATTATTCAGTAGACTGACAGAGGCTCACATATACTCCGCAAACGTTAAAAATGGAAGCTTATGAATGGACTTTATTTGATGTCGGCTTTTCTTTGCTTCTGCTTTTTTCCCCTCATAGTAGTGTTTTGGCCTGTTAATCACTGAGAGACACTAAAATACACTGGAATCTCATTATCAACCACACAAGTCTTGAAGAATATTTTCCTCTAATGGATTTCATCTTTTCTCTCTCATAAACCACATTTGCCCCATGTTCAGCGCTTTAACTATAACTGGAGATTGGTTTGTTTATGGGACTGTCGATTCATTTCAGTTCCTCCAGTACCCTTTAAACTTACCCCAAAAACGGCGCAGGAGGAATATTAAATAAAGTAATTAGATAAAAAAAAAAAAAAAAAAAAAGGCGCATGAAGTTAATTTTGCAAAAAGGTTAGAGGCTTCCTTTGAATAATTACTGCAGTGATTAATATGTTTTAGACATATTTTGAAGTTATTTTTTTAATACTGACTAATGTAGTAGGAGAGCCACTTCTTAAAATTGGAGAAAATGTCACATGGTCTGATGAGTCTAGATCAGGGGTTTCAAACTTTTTCACACCAAGGACTATTTTATCATTAAAAAAAAAAAAAAAAATCACAGACCTCCTAACCATCCGTCTGGTTTCCCCACTCTCACCCTAAAAATATAAATAAATATACTTTTTATATTACAGTATTATTATATTTTGTATATAACAAATGAAGTCTGCAGTACATTACAAATGCTGCTAATAGCTCAATGCTAACAGAATGTCTTTGCGCGTTGTTGCTAACACTGGTCATCGTTTCTCCGGCTTTTCTCTTCTGTCGCTGATCCATCATCGTAGTTTAGAACTCTTCAAGTCACTCAACTATTCTACTTCATTTCCACCACAATTCACAAGTAAAAACAGATCTTTGATATGACAATAGGTAACCTAGGTAACCCAACTGTACAGAGACAGTGATGAAAAACATGGGTTAGCAAAACTGTTTAATTTGATTCAATGTTTTACTTTTTACAGTATATCATCATAATAGATGCAACTAACACCACGGCCCTGCTTTTATTTTGAAGGATCTTCTAAATTAACGTTTTTATGCACATACTTTCCATATTCAGCATAAGGTGTATCCACTGATTGGTTTGTTCTTCAGTTTCAGACCATGAAGATGTCACCTAATGCCAAAAAAAAAAAAAAGACAGACTCATTCAGAGTGCAGAGTTTTTAACAAGACATGGACTTCTAAGTATTTCTTCACTGAAGTGAGAAGTAAAGAAAAGGAAAAGGAAGTGAGATATGCAAACAAATAAAGCAGGACGCATTTATGGTTTTTCATGTAAAGTTACTGTGGAGCTGGTTTACACATTTTTGAAAATATTTTTTTTGTGAATATTCATTAAACAGCTGTATTCTGTGCTCCACATTTTCATTGTGTCGCATTATCGTATTTACCGTTTTCAGAAATATGTACACTGAGAAGAACTGCAAGTGTACTGACCTAACCCTTAACAGTTATCAAAGTTTCTCATGTGACCTGATAAGAAAATGAATTGCCCTGTCCCGCTTTACAACGGCCTACTGTCACCGTTACAAGATGTTTGTGAAAAGTCACAACTCTGGATGAAATAAATATCATAACATTTATTTGGACGTCCCATACAGCCAATGCTTTCCCATTAAAGTATTTTCTGTGTGAACTCTTTTCAGCCGGGCAGTGTCTTTCTAAAAGGTCCGCTCTCATCCTGATAGCCTTTTATTTAGATTTCCTTTCTGTATAGAGGCCTTGAGTGTCGTGCTCTATTTTCTCAGTTACAGTTCTTTTCACTGTTCTCAGTTGGGTGATGTACCAGCTTATGTGACAGTTGAAGCACACCTCTTGTAAAGAGACAAGTAGACCTTGGGGAAAGAGGCTTATAGCGCCAAGGTGACTCTATATATATGTATATGTGTGTGTGTGTGCATGTATCTGCAATACTCATGACTCATCCTTCACGATGCAAGGAACGCAGACCCTTGAGAATCCCCCTCGCTTTCCTTGTCCCTCGCTCTCTCTCTCTCCTTCTCTGCTATTGTTGCTCTTTGTTTCTTTGTCTCTCTCTACCTCTAGCTTTCTGTATCTGTCTCCGACTTCCTTTGTCTCTTCCTTTTCTTCTTCCCTTTTCCCATGTGTGCGTCTCTCTGTTTTCTTTCATCTCGCCCTGCTTCCTATCACTTCTTTCTCTACCTCTCACAATTCCTCTCTGTCCCTCGTATTGTTTAGCCAATGGCTGTCTGCAGTGACTGACAGCATACAAACAAGACTCTTGGGTTGTAGGCTAGAGGCAAACACACACCGGCGCGCGCACACATCGACTTAATCTCACTTAGAGGGTTGATTATACAAGTCATATAGGAAATTTGCATGCACGCAGGCACTCTCACCTCTGATTTATTACGTTTACTATGCAAGTGTACTGCGTGATGCTTTCAACCGCAGACATTCACCACACACCCATTTTCACATCTGTCTGTGAAGTTGATGGATTTGTCACAGGTACCTACACACATACACAAACTCTCACCCACAAGTACCCGCTGTCTTAAGAAGACCCACACAGAAATTGCACGGGCTGTTTGCAGACACACACAGACCTACACGTACTTGTTCTATTTGTTGCCATATACACACTGATGGATAGACGTGGATCTGATAACCTCATCACCGGATTTCACTCAACAGGCGAGGTTTTCACACATAGCCGCACTCGATTTCTACACTCATGGAGACATTTTGCTTCAACTGCTTGTCTGTCTCTTATTGTTTACCATTTGTGCCGCATGTCAAACAGCACCGCTTATCTTGTTCCAGGGCTTAACTGGCTTAAGGGGTCATCGTAGTTAATTTGTTTCTGTTGCCACCTGATGTCTAAAAATTGCCCATTGAAAAGTGACATCCTGATGACCCCGTGACACAATATGTATTCATGGCCAGAAGCGGCTGGTCACAGACAGGATCTAATCTGATAGCTTCCTCAGACCACAGACGGAACATAAAAATGATTGAACGGCCACACTACCAAACGACTTTAAATGTCTTGCAAATATTTCAAGACTAATGAAATATAACTCGCCAGATGTAGATCTAATTGAAAACCCCGGTGTTTTTTTTTTTGTTTTGTTTTTAAATGAATGTGTAAGTTTGCTTCACGTCACAAATCACAAGTCAAATACAGGTGCAATACAGGTTTCATTCCAGTAAATTCAGTTTTCTCATATTGTATTTCTTCATTCTACTCCCAGTACTGGTGTTACTTTCCTCTCAAAACAACATAAACAACCTCAATAACACTGACATTGGCGTGTTTTCCTCACATGTTGAACCTGTCACCATGTTTCATCCAGACATCCAACAACATAACATCATATTTATGGCAAAACTAACCAAAAAAAAACAAAAAAAAAAAAATCACACGTCTCCTTGAAACACCTGCCGCAATGACAATATTTATTAAGATTCTGCAGATCCAAGGTGAGCTCAATGCACATCTACCAAACATCATCATTTAGCACTGGGTTTTTCATCTGCTTATAACACAAGATGAAGGACACGTGTACAAACAAATTATGCAGCCTCAAATTAGCATGCACAAGCACAGACAAGCACCTACCCTAACTTGTCCATCAGTACTCTCGCCAGTCATGATATTTTCCACTCTGTTTGGTATTCAGGTCATATCATTTCCAGACAGGCAAGTGAATAAGTAGTTGGCATGAGATTTAAACCACACGAGCTGTCACTTGTCACTCAAGAAAGCCTTTGACACATATATTTTTGTTGTAAAATAAGTCTAGAATAATAGCTTTACACTTACAGGTATAGAGAAGTGTTTTGTTATTAGTATTGTAATTAATCAGAGGTGGACAATAAGCTTGTTTTAGTCTAAATTCTTAGACGGACAAATGAGAAAATTCCCCTTTTTGGCAGATCAGAGTGATGGACAGAAATAAATGAATGAATGATGGATGAAAACAGACATTTTTTTGTCACTTGTTAGATAGCATGTCACTCAAAAATGTGAAGAACCACAGATACAAAAATAGTTAACTTTGTTTCTTCAGTCCTTTTTGTGTTTGCTAGCAGAGCATCAGTATACGACCTATAGATGAAAGCGGATGTATTTTTGTTATGCTTGTCACTCAGAAACATCTCAACCGCAGAAGAAGACAAACTCTCTGTGCGGGTGCCCTTTGGAGGCAAGTGATTGGCAGACAGGGGGAGTAGTGGCCACAGGATCCAGTCTGATGATCTGTCACACACAACCTATTAAACCAGTCACATCTGGTAGCAGGGATGTGGTGGATGCTGGGTCACCCCGGCTTATTTTTTCCATCCTCCACATGAGCGATGCAGGCAGACGTTCTGGTTCTGGGTGTACAATTCAGGCATCATGACATTCCAGCTGCTAATGATACAGTCAAAGTGGCACGGCAGATATAATGCATCACCAGTTCAAAATAAACACGCTTGTAACGTGAAATGTTTTGTCACCATCGAACACAGACATTTTCATATCCTCATTAGCGGAGTGCACTCGGCTTGCGTCTCACCAAATGAAGACTAAAAAGCATCTCTCTCAAGCTACTCAAGCAAATTACAAAGTTGTTTTATTTTGGTAGTCTCCGCTTGCAAGACTGAGTGGGTGAAATACTTGATGGGTTAAGACACAGGCTTGGCTTCAGAAGGGAATGTCTTAGTAGCTCCAGGGGACGGGTGTCTCGGAATAAAATGTATAATATAGTGCCACGACGCACATTCACCAGGAGTGACACCACACCACATTTCAGAGTAAAGGCCTGTGTCCACATTCTGCTTTATTCTGGCAGAAAAGTACTGGCATGGGTTTGCACTGAAATGTTTGTGCTGTGAGATTATTAAAAAAAAAAAAAGAAAAAGACAATGAGCATGTTTTCTTTCTGTGATAAAATATCGCGAGTCTGACTGCTGCTGTATGATAGACCGACAATGTAAAAACTTCCTGTTTGTTTTACCTGAGAAGCTATTTGTGTTGCCTTGGCATTTTTGACTAAATTTGGAATACTGGTTTCTGATTTTGGACAAAGGACTTGGGATTTGGATAAAGAACACTGGACTGAAGAGAAGAATAGAACTTTATTGTTATTGCACATATTTCAGAGCAACGAACCTACACTCCAGATTCCAACCAACCAAGATCACATAAACATGACGTACATGGGGATACAGGTACAGTTGTAACTGACGAGTCGCAATTGAATGCGCCCCGTTTTCGCAGATAGGAAAAGGAAAAACAACAGGGTTCGAGGTGAGAAAAAAAGACAAATTCCAGCCTGTAGTCGTAGTCTACGTGTTGGAATTTGTGAAGAAAAAGCCTCTGGCAAAAAGCCCAAAGGACAAACACGGTTACACACAAGACTGAGCACATTTTTATCGGGGTAAGGCAAAAGGAAGTGGCCTTCGGTTTCAGGAGGAGGATCACTGAATCACCGGTTTGACCGCTGCCTGTTAAATTACGAGTTTGTACGAGGACTGAAAGACCAGAAGCGGAGCTAGCTAGCGCCACTAGTGACATCACCACAACTGAGCAAACACCTGTCCAGAACAATAAATCAAAGTCGATTAAAATGCCAACAAAAGCGGCGAAAGCGGAGATGAAGTCGGACGAAGAGTATGTGTTACTCAGTCACGTAAATGACTTAACGCAACAACAGAAGGACACGTTCATGGGACTTCTCCAACAACGACAAGAAAACTTCAAAGGCTTCATCCAAATTATTGGGGACTCTACAAACACCAGAAATGACGCAATGTATAGGGCGCTAAAATTACATGTACCTTCAACATTCAGCATATAAGGAATTCACTCTCAAGTGGTCTTTTTGGTGTCTGTTGTGATCATCTTTAACCTTCATATGGACAGATACAGGAACAACAAACTCTACAATAGTCTTCTTGTTACCAGGGTGAGGAGTCTGCTCTCATCAAATTGGTGGCCACTGATGAAAGCCACATTCTCTAGAAAGTTTAGAGATTTTCAGGAAAGAGAGCTTGAAGCTGTCACAGAAATAAACTGAAGAGCGATGAGAAATGATGCTGGAATCTGTGCTTTAGTCCTGCTGCATGCTGCTGCATATGCTCAGTCCTCATCAGGAACACTTGAGAACGATACTGGTGCTCAGAAAAAAAAAAAAAAAAAGGAAAAAAAAATCTATGATGAGACAGCTCCAAAGTGATTTGTTTTAACAGTCTGTGATTCAAAGGTTTACTGGGGAAGTGAAAAGTTGACTTTACCATTCCTGGTGATTTTGCTTAAAACGCCTGAAAAAGACCTCTCCAAATTAAAATGACAGCTATTCTTCTACCATTTAGAATAGAATAGAATAGAATAGAATAGAATAGAATAGAATAGAATAGAATAGAATAGACACTTTATTGTCACATAGAACATCCACAACAGTGCACATTTTGAGTGAAATTTCGATGCAGAAGGTCACCATCGGACTAATAAAAACAATAAGTATGAATTACATGGGATAAAAACAACTCCAATAAATACATGCAGTGCGTACATATATACATACACATAAAAAGTGAAAGAGAAATTTGGAGTACAGGTAAAACAATGGGCTCTACACCCTGTAGTTTGTTCTAAAGCAGTCATTTTTGCTGTTTATTTCACAGGTAACAAGAAACACAAATACATTTTGACCCCAACCTCCCTTCATTTTTTTGCAAAAACAAGGGTGTTTAAAGCTGCCTTTGGTAGGTATGGACTGACATTTCAAGTTTGAGAAGCTTATCTGTAAAAATGTCAATTTTAGAGCATTTTTCTGTGGTTATGTTATACTGAGGGAAAATGTGGGACTTATCAGTTTTACCAAAGTGACTATTTTGGGATATTTTGGGGTGGGTGGATTAATAACTTTTGAATGCTTCAACCTAGAGACATCAATGAAGGCTCTTTGGAAAGACTGAATCTTGGGGAATCATAATCTAAACAACAAAACTAATCAAAATCAATCCATCTATTTTAAAAATACACATATTTTAGCGAAAAATTATGAAAATAAACATTTCCCATACAAAATAAACATCATCAATTGTATAATAAAGTCAAAACTGGTATTATGGTCACTAAATACATTAAAATGTATAATAAACTCCACATGTCATGTATCCTATATGTTCAGCAGCTCGTTGGCTATTCAACCATCACTCCAGATTCTAAATACATCCTGATTTGAGCTGAGCATGACCATTTACCCGTCTCTGACACTTGATTGGCTATTCTTCCTTATCAGTCACCTCTGGGATGCTTTAGATTGGCCAAGTTGAGTGTCAATCAAAAGCTAACAAGTTTGTCTATCAATCTATACTGGTATTATTGTCTGAAATAGTAAATTATGGATGTTATTTTCAAGGAAAATGGAAAAAAGTACCAACACAAATCTCAAGTTGGACAAATCTTCTGGCAGTTTCTGTGTCTTTGTGGATCTTGCCTGCATTTTGGACCTATATACTTTACTGGATTATGTTTGCTGGACTACTACAAGCAAAATGAGACCGCATTTGTCCAGACTGAAAGATGACTGATCTGCTGACAGCATTCAAAAGTAAGATGAGCCAAATTTCTCATAGAGGTTTTTAACCTTTTTGTCGTTGGATTACTCTCACATCAGGACACAATCTGTTTCTCACTGATTTATTTAATACACTGGGCAATAACAAAAGAACTGTGTGGACAAATAGATGGGCAAAGAGGATGGGAAATAGTGTGAAAGTGCAGATTTGCACAAGGTTTTTCCTCACTTGTGTACAGCCATCCAACTGGAAATTGATGTTTCTGTTTTGTTTTTTTCTCTCTACTAGTCTGTGGCCATGTTGTTCATTTTGTGACTTTGACTAGGATCCCCTCAGGCATCTGCTCTCACCTAGATAATCTCTACTGACAAAATTATTAGTCTCCACAGGTGATGCTGGATTTTGACTGAGGGCATGGAGTAGACATTGTCCCTTACCTGGCTCAGTAATTGAAACATGCCCTCCAGAATGATTAAAGACCAGTGGAGAGCAGTGTAATTTGGAAAGAAAGAAAGAAAGAAAGAAAGAAAGAAAGAAAGAAAGAAAGAAAGAAAGAAAGAAAGAAAGAAAGAA
>JAQQZY010000001.1:15834176-15851002 GCA_030068375.1 Ostorhinchus rueppellii
ATAGATAGATAGATAGATACTTTATTGATCCCACAACGGGGAAATTCGGGAATTCCAGATACAACTGACCAAGATTAAAGGTAGTTTCAAGTAGTCACCTGAAATGTTTTCCAAAAGCCTTGACGGAGTTCCCAGTGATGCTGAGCACTTATTGGCCATCTGTGCTCGATCTCAGGCTACTTAACCCTCCTGTTGTCCTCGGGTCACAATGACCCGCCACTGTGTTTTTAAAAAAAATAAAAAATGCCCCTAAATGATATTTTTTCAACTTAAAATTTAATGACTTTTCCTAGATTGACCCCAAAACTAGAAAAAAAGTGAATTGTTGCCATTATTCACATTTCCATGTAAGCTGTACAAAAAAGGTACAAAGATTGTCTTCGGGTCAAAATGACCCGACATTCAGACTGAGTTGAAATCACAGTCACAGAGTTAGTAGCATGTGAGAATGTTTTAGTTCTGTCTCAGATCAATCAGTATCAGATGTAAACAACACAGACAGGTGGCCTTCTCTGCACTGCCTTTGATCTGACCCAAATGGAACAATATCAGCCCTTTGTGGATTTGTGGTTTCTTCAAGCAAAATAAGATTTGGTGTTTCAAATTCAGTTAAAGTGTTTATATTGGGGATTTAACGAAGATGGGTCATTTTGACCCAGAGAACACAGGATGTGTACAGAATATGAGGACAACAGGAGGGTTAAATGATAAGGTGAGCCCAAACTTTTGACTGGTAGTGCATATCAGTGTCTCTCTCTCTCTGTGTGTGTCTGTACAGAGATGGAAATATAATAAAAAAAAAAAGAAAGACAGTTAATGCAAAAACTCTTTTATTCCCCCCACCCAAAGAGAATCGATAAGACAATCGGATCGATAAGCAAAATCAATAATGGAATTGGACTCATTAAACTCTTTTCAAGTCCCATCCCTATTTGCAGCACTGTTCTATTTTTTTCCACTACATTCTGGTGTGTTTACTGTCTCACAGACTTTACAGTATTGAAGGTTCACGGTGTGATATTTAGCACATGTGGAGGTGTTTCAGATTGCAACTAACCTATTAACCCTTTCAATATGTGGGATGTCACTTAAGTGGACCCAGTTCAGATAAGGATTATACGGCTGTTGTATCAAATATATTGTGTGTTACTCAAACTGTGCCAGTGTTGTTTGCCTGTGTTGTTTTCATGAATGTAAATTAGTGGACACTCACGCATGTGGTGCAAATCAAGCCCCTCTCTATGCAAATAATCCTTGTTGTAAAAGGTGTCTAATTTGCAAAAGACCAGTGCAAATTGCTAGTTACATTTTAGCAGCTGCATCTGTTGACGTGCAAGTAAACTCACCCTAAACTCATTGTTTCTCTTGTATATTTTCAGCTGTATGTCCAAATATTCATCAAGGTGAGGCTTGAATGATACTGAATTAATGTTTCATCATAATAAGTCAGATATTGGAGCAATGAGGTCAATATGTGTGTGAATAGATAGTTTTGGTGGTAAAATATGTAACCCTTGAATATTGTTTGTCTCACCAGGGGCCTCGTGTACAAAGGGTACGTAGGCCCAAAAACCGTGCGTACGCCCTTTTCCACGCTCGCGTCCAGATGTACAAAAACTGAACTCACCGTGGAAATGTGCGCTGCTTCACGCCAACTCCATAGCTGGCGTACGCACGTTTCTAGTACTTTAGAACCTTCTGCGACACTTAGAGGTGAAACTGGGAAACTGTTAATAACATGGAAAAGGTCATTCCTCAGAGGGAAGTGCACATCAGAGATACACAGATGAACAATGAACACAATTCTGCTGCCACAGCAGCACATCCAACACCAGAACCAGACCAAGACCCTGGACCCACCAATGCCAATCCTGCCATCTGAACAGGATGTGATTTCAACCACATAAACAGACCAGAACACTGAATTCACCTGCTAATAAATACATTTAATGTCATATTAATGTCTGTGAAAACCTTTATAAGCCGGTCCAGTCGCTCCTTGATACCACTGATTGCGCACCGATGTCCCCCCGGGACTTCTGCGAGCATGGACCCGTGCCGGTAGGACGGGCATAAGCAGCTGTCAGATCAGAGGAATCCCACGGTCTGTGACAGACTGGGACTGCGTCTCACCATCTTCTGTCTCATTGTTTTTATGAAATAATAAACTGAGGAATTAAACATAAGCCACAGTCTTTTATTTCCGCTTTGATATCTTGACATGATTATGCTGTGATCAGATTATTATATGACCTGTAGAATGAACACATGTGTGACTCACACAAATACTAAATATATATTTACGTGGGGCTGACCTGATCCTCTGTCAGACCAGTGTCACTTTAATAGTGACTCTGCTCAAACGGGCTCTGTTCATCTTCTTCTCTCCTTCCGCTTTGATCTTTCGGCCTCCGCTTCGCGTCCACCTTGACGTTATCATGTGATCACATGGAGAGAGGAATCCCAGAGGGAATCCCACCTGCAGACCCTGTTTATACTAATTTGCATATTTAAATATAGGCGTGGAGAGGAAGGAGTCTGGTACTCCAACATATGCACTCTGTTCGACGCTGATTGGGATGTACAAAGGAAGTGTGCTTGGATTCCGGTGTATGCACAGTTTTGTTCATCTGGATTTTTTTGTACGTACGAACATATCTGGATTTTGGCATCTGCCAGGTTACAGTATGAAATCCACACAAGTCTTTGTACATGAGGCCCCAGAGCTGTGTGAAAGGCGGGTTACAATGGTCTTCTTTGTGTTGATATGTTTTGCTATCTTCCATGCGAATAATCACCAAACGGCAGGACAGTTTCAGCAAGCTTTATTTTCTGCAGCTCAGGACAACGGGTACGACTCGCGCTCTAACATGGACACCACACTCTTGTGTCACGCCAAAACAGGTCGTACCATAAACAATAGGCAGGAACCAAAATGATAAGAAAGGCAGGAAGAAACATAATGAAAGAATATATAATACAAACTGACTAAATAATTAATGAAGTAATATGTAAATTACAACATAAATGTCAAAATAATAAACAAAAATGAATCATTTGGAAATAAAATTGCTTATTGCTTATCAGAACACTTTATTATATTTTCATATATATATATTTATATATATATATATATTTATTATCCTGCCATCCCAGTGTGTAATAGTTACCATCATGTCTGCACTTCGACATTCATTAATGTAACCTCTTCCGGGATTTGGATGCACCACATTCAGCACCGACAGAACCGATCAATACTAATACATTTTCAGATATATTCAGTGACACAGAACTGTATTTGGAGAGTCACAGATTAATCAAACAGATTTCAGACACGCTTGAATTACATTGATCAGTCTAATTTGGTATAGGCAATTCAGTAGATTGTTTTAAAGATCTGAAATACTATAGGAGAAAGAAACGTGTGAATGTGGAGAGATCTGTGGGTGCACATCTGTTCATTAAAAACACAGAATCCGAAGGTTTTTGCTGTTTTAATAATACATCCACCATCTGTTGAAATGTGGAGAAAACAAAGGTAAATTATTCTCAGGTGCAAAACTTTATTTGCATGTTTACTCCAGTATATTATTAGTACTGAAACCTTTGCACTGCGCTACAAAACCCACACAAATCCTAGCATAAGCAGTGGGCATAATCTGTTCATGTGTATCCTGCCTACTGCTTGGTTTGTGTAGACTTTTTATATTTATGGGGATATTAACTCTGGTACACACTCAAATATCATAGATGACAGTAATGTATCTTTACACCATCAAATCTAAAATGAAAAAAATATAAATAAATTAGACATCTGGTCTCAGCCACTGTAGGAATACGGCAGTGCAACATAACTGAATGTAAGTTCATTCTAAAATAAAAGAAACAACAAAAACAAACAAACATGATGGTAGTTATTTATTTGCATGAATGGCCACTAGATAGTATCTCATAACAGTAACTGTATCCAGGGTGCGATTTGTTTATTTTGGCTCTGGTTTTTACATCCCTACTTCTGCTAAATGAATTTCATCCTGGAGGGGTGGGAGGCCACAATCAGTGATTAAACACCAATAGAAATAACAGGCAGGTTGGGACTGAGTTTTCTTACTCCTATAGCCTACATTCCGAGCACTGAAGGCCCCAGAGAGTCGCTCGTACTTGAATCCACATACTCGAGATGGACCCAAAGCAGACGCAGAGTCCACGCTGCTCACAGAACACACACAGTGCGCCCAAACTTTCACCTGAACCAGACTATCGGCAGTCTCTGAATTGGTAATGCACATAAATATATTGTATACCTTACCTGTCTCTGTCTGAAGACTATACACTACCGGTCAAAAGTTTGGAACCACCTGTTTTTTCTTTATTTTCATGACTGTTTGCATTGTAAATTCTCACTGAAGGCATCAAAACTATGAATGAACATATGGAATTATGTCGTTAAAGTGTGACATAACTCAAAGAATGTTTTATATTTTTACTGCTATGTCACGGACCAAGAATGAACCCACACGCAGAACCGCAGACAGGAATAAAGTTCAAGTGATTTATTACAAACCAGTCTGCAACAAACACACGGTTCAATTGTCCAGTAAATAACACAGTCCAATCCTCTTAGTCTCTGTACAAACAGTAGAAGGCAAAAGGTCAGAGGCTCCGTGAATCCAGAAGGGGTCAGGCTGAGTGCAAGGTCGGGGAAGGTTCCGGCGGTCGAATACCGGATTTCCAGCGTAGATCAGGCAAAGGCGTACTTTGGGCTGAAGGGCAGGTCGGGTCACCGGGGTTGGCACAAGTTCGAGGTCCAAAAACAAAGGCTGACGGAACAACTGGGGAGCAGGCAAAAGGTGAGGTCAGGCAGAAGAATGGGTCAGAGGCAGGGGAGCAGGAAAAACAGGTGAGGAACGGAAACAGGTCAACAGACAGGTAAACACTCAGGAGAAAACGCTGGAAAGTCATGCAGTGGCAGTGAACAATCTGGCAGGGAACAGATATCAGACAGGTGGCTATATTGGCCACACCTGATGAACCACACCTGTGACTCACCAGGTGCATCGGATTAGACTGATTGGCAGAGCAGGAGAGTAAATTAACAGGGGAGAGAGGAACCGAGAGAGAGAGAGAGAGAGAGAGAGAGAGAGAGGACAGAAGGAGCAAAGCGTAAAGACATGACATACTTGACACATTCTTGGCATTCTCTCAATGAGCTTCATGTGGTAGTCACCTGAAATGTTTTCCAGAAGCCTTGAAGGAGTTCCTGGTGATGCTGAGCACTTGTTGGCCATCTGTGGTCCATCTCATGCCATTTAAATGATGAGTGCAAACTCTTGACTGGTAGTGTATATCAGTGTCTCTCTCTCTCTCAATATATATATATATATATATATATACATATATATATGTTTGAAAGTGATACTTTTTTGACCCACCCCAATGCGACCCATAAGTGACCCACTGATCCGTGCATCACTAGTACAGACGTACGTCTGCAGGCATCAATGTACATATTCAACTGCATCTTAATTGATTAGGCTTTATGTTCTGTTTTACAGTCTGATTGTGTTTTGCTTTGGTCATAAATCCTCTACCATATTGTTGTGATCAGCCCTTATCCATGGTCCTGAAACTTAATTAGGCCACTCCCACATTGTAGGTGTGGCCATCGCAGAAAATTAAATATTTCATGTATTTTTAGTTTGCATTAAAGATGAATGTTCAACTGGTGGACATGTAATAGGACCTACTGTTAACTTAAAAAAAGAATCGGGCCTGTTGATTGCTTGTTTTTTCATGATTTAAAAAAAAACTTGCTTGTTTTTTTTTGTTTTTTTTTACAAATCGGACCCTGACTGTATCCCATAACAGTTTGATCCTCCAGAATCTTACACACTGTCAGGTTTACACGGGCATGTAACCAATGAGAAGATTTACCACATCATGACATTTTACATTCCAAGTTAAAAACTAGCTTCTTCTTTGATTAGCTCTGTTTAATTTTGATCAAACAGCTGTCATCTACAGCTTCACGGCTGGTTTTTAGAAATGACTTCATCATCCCTTAGAGCTCGTTTTGGTGGTTGGTGGTGGTGTCAGGATTTCGGATGATGCTGAGATTAACTATCACTGCCAAGTAGCACTTAGAGCATGACAGGTGAGATGAATGGAATTTTCTGGTAGAATCCTCATATCTACTGTCTACCTTCTTTGATATGAACACAGCGAATAGATACTCATCTCCTCCAGGCTGGCCGAGTACTTCTAGTGCTTTTATACGCACACACAGTCTCGTCCTTCTGAAACTTTGAAGGTTTGGATTTCCTGACAGTTCACCTCCTGCTGTTAAAACTCCCTAAAGCTACTTTCCTCACCAAGAAAAGCACTTTAATGCAGCTATGTGTGTGTGACTATGTGTGTGTGGCAGGCTTATCTTGCACTTAGCAGAATCAGTACGTTTTAAAACTAGGCACCCAGACAGCCTATTGCAGTCAACTTATAGTCTGACTGCCGTGGGATGACATGAAGGGTGTTTATGTGAACTACCTTCTGCAAGCAGACTCATATTTTTCGACGGAGCCGTGCGCTAGTGAACTGCACATTTGTTGATCTTACTTCGTACTTGTGCAGAAATCATTATTGCTGTTGCTGAATGACAGTTTTTCTGTATAATCCTGCTCACAGAAGCACAAATTAAGAGTTCGACTTAAGACTGGTGGTTTATGTCACATGCATCGAAGCTCACATTCTTATACACCCACAGAGCAACGGCAACTTTGGGCTGTGATTCAAGTAGGTATTCCATCAATAACCACTTTATGACTACGAACACACACAGACACACATACTAAAGACCTCAGCACCTGGCTGGTGGAGTAAAATGGGACCCAATGAATCCTCCCCAGGAGCTTCTTCTATTGGGCCTGGAAATCCCTTGATCTCAGCTTGTCGCTGCCTCATGTTGACTCTGCTGACTCGGCAGCACACAGCCCCACACACACACACATACATACACACACACTCTCGCCCCAGTATCCTCATAGGGATACTCAGAAATCCTGAAAGTAAGACGGTTATTTGTGTTTACCAGACAGTTGCCACATTGGGAAGCAGAAAAGTTCCACCTCACTAAGGCTCTTATTAGTATTCGTTTGTGAGTCACCAGGGGAATAGGGCACTGAAGCTTGTACAAGAAGAAAAGGATCATCACAGTTGGTAGGATGGAAAGGTGAGACCACCACAAAACTTTAGTCGATTTATGAAGGAAACTGATGCGCAGGTTTACAGCAACTTAGTTAAATAATGAATGCTAAAATAGCTGTGGAAAATGAAGAGATGATTGTCATACTTGCTGAAAATGTGTACTGTTATGATACAACTGCTTAAAAACTCTTATTTTTGTGAATGTTTTTCTCAACAAGAGGCAAGCGACAAGGCATCCCAGAAATGCTGCAATGTTATGTCCATAAATTTCTCAAGTATTTTTTTTATGTTTTCCAGCCTGACCAGTGTGTGGAGCTTACACAATGAGCCGGCCTTGGGCCTCTCATCTCATTTTTATAGCCGTCTTTCTCTCTCTTCTCTCTCCTTCATCCATCCTTCCGTCTCTTCCCTTCCATCCTCTCCATTGCTGTCAGCTCGTTAATGTGAGTGAAAACCTGTCATCTTTGTCTTCTGAATGGCCGACCATAAAGATGATGAGTGAACTTGAAGTTTAGAAGCCATACCCTTTCACCCGCCTAGGTGATGATGTTCTAACATTAGTGGCAGTGCAGAGTCATCAGTGGAAGTCAGGAGGGAATGTAACAGGGTTGTTATTATGAAAGATGAAAAGAAATTCTTTGTTTTACTTACACACTGAATAAATATTGAAAGCATTTCCTAGTGATATAAGGTCCAGGAAAATCGTAATGACTACCAGTAAAGACTTAACCCCTTAACGCCTGAATCGATTTCCAGCTGTGGAATAAAATTGGGACTACTTTTGTTTTTTCTTTCAATAGTATTAGACAGTTGATAGTATTTTGGTTGCATTTTGGAGCGTGCGGGGGCAGGTCAAGGGGTTAAATGTCTTCTTTAACCTTCACGTTATCACAGAAAAACAGCAGTGTATATGTGTGTCAGTTTCATAGGGCTGGATCTACCAAAGGTTTACGTGTATAAAAACATGTACAGACTCATTGCACATGAAAAAAAATGTACAAACTAATTTACTAACAGTGTGCATTAAAGGTTGTGTCTTTCAAAAGTGCAAAATACTGCATCTGCATCCAGTTAGTACGTCTGCCACAATGAATATGAAATGCGAGACATTTACATGCAATAGTGCTTGTGCTGGGAGGAGAAAATGTAAATATATTAATTTAGTACAAGTAAAGTGATTTATCAAACCCAAAAGCATTTTTTTTTTTTATATAGAAACTGTGTCTCTATTTAACACGTGTCAAAGGGAGGTGCAAACGGTTTGGATGTGTACTTGTGCACACATGGAAGTGGTTATTGTCGAGAAGGAGACATTAAAATGATGAAACAAGACACAGAGAACACATTTTTCACCTTCGTGTGAACATTTTTGATTGTGATTAAAAATACGCACCAACATTAGGCTACAGTGGGACAAAATTATGTGTGCCTGACAGTCATTCAATTCAACAACCCCCACGGCCCCCCCACCTCTAAAATAAATCTGGCGCTGCTGTCCAGCAATGCCATTTTAGAACTTCTAGATGAACTAGGGGATGATTTAGGACCAGTCAGAAGGAGGAGTCATGCAATACCTTCTCATTCCAGTCACTGTTGCCATTA
This sequence comes from Ostorhinchus rueppellii, assembly GCA_030068375.1. NCBI lineage: Eukaryota > Metazoa > Chordata > Actinopteri > Kurtiformes > Apogonidae > Ostorhinchus > Ostorhinchus rueppellii. The sequence goes on from JAQQZY010000001.1 coordinate 15,842,979, forward strand.
GTGCTGGCATATCCCAGAGCAGTTTTTCCAACTTATTGTCTCCATGACAACAACCAGTAGCGCACGGAAAACTCTCCTCTAAATAGGGCAGTCTCCAAGGCTTTGCACTTGTTGTCATTTGTGTAGGGAATCTTAGTGAATCACTCACGCAGTTCAAGCCCACACCAAAATCCTAGATTGCGCACGCATATTACATGCAGGTTGGAATCTTAGTAGATCCGACCCATAGTGGCCGGACCAACGCATGTGCTACAGACAACGGTAGACATGGAAAAAAAAAAATCTTATGCCAGTGTTTTTCATTGCAAATATTCAATATAGGGATGCGCTAAATCAGTCAGATTTATTTACAGAGATGAAAAACTTAAAAAAAAACAAACAAACAAAAAAACCTTAAGTATCAGAGTTCATCAGTTTGGCTCGAAATTGTTCGGACACTTTCACAAAATGTTTGAGACACTTTCTCTCGGGCATATGGATTGTGACAGTGTCTCAAACTAACAGTAATCATGATGGCGTTTGGACTGAAGCCCCCTGGTGTCTGGTTTCCACTTCAAAAACATCTAAATCCAATCATTTGCTGAGTTCTTCATTTACACCACCCAGACTGGATGGAGAAAAATTCTACAACTCATCCATTCAGAGACTTGAAGCATGTCCTCAACTAGCTGAGCACAATTTGGCCCAGAAAATGTTGCACCATTTGCCTGAATTAATCCCAAGCTGTTAAGTCTAGAGAGCTGCACTTTGAGGCGAATACATAATCAACGAGGAGTTCTACAATCTGGGTTGCAAAGAAAACTCCATCTACATTCCATTCAATTCTGTCAAAGTCACCTGAATTTTATTATTTTAATTGAATGAATTAAAGCATTACACATCTATAGGGTTGCAAAGGGGTGGAAAATTTCTGGGAAATGTCTGACAACTTTCTGGAAACTTTCCATGAGAAGTTAAGCTGGGGAATTTTGGGAATATTCCAAATTGGAAACTTTCTATGGGACCAATAAAAAAAAAAAAAAACTTTCTGTGGGAATTATGGGGATTTATGGGAATTATTGGAAATTGGGGGTAATTTAAACAAACTGTATCATTTACAAACATAAATGTAAATATTTTTGTTTTGTCATGAGGAAACATCCATGTAAAATAATACAATTAAAAACCATGACATTTCAACAGGTTAATTTGAGTAGAACTTGAGTTTTAATTCTTGAACAATCAATTATTTTAATGAACAACAAAAACATGTAAGTAATACCATTATAGACCACATATATTTACCCCATAATATTATAAAAAGAATTACTCGACTTTATATAATCCACAGGCTGAACTGTGTGGCTTCAATAGTCTGGTGCTTTGGGCTCTTAAGTGTGGCCTCCAGGGTTTAAGCAATCATCTGTGCATGTGATGGAGGAGTGCACAGTGCATGCAGGGGGGCGTGGCCTCAATAACCCTGCTGTAAGCAGTGCTGTGTGCATGTGATTGAGGAGTGTACTTGAATTAAATCTGGTTGTTTTAGCCATGATTATGCTACGATATATTTCCCCCAACTATATTTAAGTTACCTGTTGAGGGCCAGCCTTCAATTTTGTAAATTTATTTTTTTTTATTCCCATAAATTCCTGTTAATTCCCATGGAAAGTTTCCAAGTTTGAAAATGCTTAGAATTTTGCAGCCCTTCATATCTATCATGGATCTATCGTGATTCATGGTAGTTACGTGTCCTATTTGGAAATGTTTTCAAAGCTTTACATGATTGAGTGTAGAGACTTATACTTATTGGTTGGCTCTTTTCATGACTGCCTCAGTTTATAATTTGAGGAAATTCTGTGATATACATACAGCAGTGCTATTGAAGACTAGAATAAGAAAAAAAAAAAAGAAAACACCTTCTGTTAACCTGACTGTTAATAAAATAGCCAGATCTATTATTATTGCTTTAATTCCTGTTCGTTCTCTCTTTACCTGTTTGTGTGTGTATAAACAAAGTTGACGGCCAGTACTGCTTTAAGGCATGTGTTTATGCTACACCTATTATTGACTTCATTTTTCTAAGTGCATGCTGCTTATAATGAATGCTCTTTCTGTCTATAATGGAGAGGTATTGGTAGCACTCATGGGCAACGTGCGTGTGTGTGTGTGTGTAGTATTTAATGAGGGCAGCTAAAAAGAAGTGAAGCCACGAATGTCAGATGTATTTCAGAAAGAGGAAGGATGTAAGTGTGTGGGCGTATCTGCATGTGGATGTTTGTTGGTAAAGCCAGATTTAGGTCAGTGATTGTGTGTCTGATAAAGGGTAATTCACTCATATCACGCAATAAAATAAATAAATAAATAAAAAAAAGCCTCCTGACTTTAAAAGCACTATCAGCACTGCCATTTATCCACTCTTCATTCAATATTCAAACACTTGTCTTTCATCTTCCTCTCGCTCTTCTCCTCCTCTTTTGTTCCACACTTGCGATCTCCCATCTAGTTTTCTATTCTGTTGTGTCATTTTTACCTTTCCCTCCCCCTTTTTTAATCATGCATGGACTCATCTTTTAATAAGCCAATGAATTCTCTGCTGACCTTGTTACCTTTTCCAAACTACTCAGGCCTACATTTATCACTTCATTATCTTTACCTTCTTACACTAATTATGCTTCCCTTTATCTTAGTGGAATCTCTCACCTCATTTCTCCGGCATTTGGCTGATGTAGCGCAAAAACTGTATTATCAAACCAAAAATTATACGATTGAATGCAGTGACTATAAAAAGTAATAGATGGTTAATGATTTGTGGTGAAAGTGAGGAAAACTTCCCCAGAGAAAGTCGCATCATCCTCATGTTGTACTTAAGACTCTTTATGAGAGGTTTTATGGATTTAAAGCTGTATAAATGTAATAATATAAAGAATGAAATTATATTTTGCTTTCACAGAAACATGGCATTGCTGTAGTGTTTAAACAGTGTGACTGTCGGCTAAAATTGGTTTCTGATTAGTGTGCAGAGTAGCAGTTGCAAAGCCTTGCATAAAATTCAATTGTTCCATTACAAACAGTCTAATTATGAATCTACATCTTGGCAAAATCCCCCTCTGAGAAACAAATGATGTACATAACAATCATATTTTGCAGTGATCACATTTTCAGCTGGAGTGAGATCTTTCTAGCTTGATTTGACTGGTTGAGAAACATCGCTATGTTATGAACTCCGGCTCGCACTCATCCAATCATGGAAGTTCAGACAGCACGTCTTCCTCATTTTAATGCTAGTGTTCTATGATCAAATCAAATGTTTTAATGAGGCAATTAAAAATACATAGAGCTGAGCATTACAAACTGGAATGCACTTACGGAGCCATCAAGGACTCAATAAAGGCATGGATTTACTGTCATTGTTGCCATTTATCCTCATGATTGTGCTTCAATTGCACAAAACTTAATTGTCTGCATACTATTTTGGCTGCAATATGGCAAACATTATTTTCATCACTTGTTCGTGTGTTAGGGTATGTGTTGCCCTAAAGAACTGATTAAACGGACCATATGTAGTCATCCATCTGCACCAGTGAGCTCTAGGACTTCACACTGCTGCCTGGTGGTTGGACACGACAATAAAATGAAAGGCATATTGTACTTGAAGCCTGAAAGCACACCCTGTACTGCTGGTATTGCACACAAATAGAATAAAGAATGCTTAAAATTTCATGTAATCTAATAAAACAGCCTACAAACCCAATTCTAAAAAAGTTGCAATGATTTTCAAATCTCATAAACCTATACTCTCCTGACAATACGACAGAAAATATATCAAATGTTTAAACTGAGAAAACACAATTTGCATTTACCAATCTGTAAAAAAAAACCCAAAAACATATATATATCAACAACAGTCACAAAAAGTATGGATAACACATAATATAATCAAAAGACTCAAAGAGTTTTCCTCTGTCTCACACAAGGTCAAACATCAGTATGGGATAAGCTGTGCTCTCCAGACTCATGAGGTGACACTGAATTAAAACCAGGCATGATTCTGTGATGGAAACCAGTGCATGGGCTCAGGAATACTTCCAGGACCCAGTGTCAGTGAAGACAGTCCACTGTGCCTTCCACAAATGCAGGTTAAAGCTCTGTCATGCAAAGAAGAAGCCATATGTGACCATGATCCACAGACATCACTGTCTTGTCTGGGCTAAAGCTCTTTTATAACAGACTGAGACAAAGAGGAAAACTGTTCTGAGGTCATTCTTTAATGACACCAGGGACAACGTGTCCTCTGGACCAAAGAAGAAGGGGATAACCCAGCTTGTTTTATCTCTGATGGTATGGGGTGCACTAGTGCCAATGGACTGGGCAGTTTGCACGTCTGGAAAAGCATCATCAAGAGGGAAAGGTACATATCGATTTTCGAGCAACAATGCCCACATGGCGTCTTTTTCAGCAAAGGCATATTGGCATCTCTTCACCAAGACAATAGTAAACCACATGTTGCATCTGTTAGTATCTGTGTGTAGGAGAGTCCAGGTGTTGAACTGACCTGCAGTCCAGAACTTTCACCAACCCAAAATATTTAGCACATCATGAAATGAAAAATACAAAAAAAAAAACCACCCATGGCTGTTTAGCAGCCAGAATCTCGTTAACAAAATACTACAATATTTCTCTCTAAAAGTTCAGTTCACAGGCACTTACAGACTACTGTTAAAAGACAAGGGGATACTACACAGTACCACGGTCTCTGTCCCAAACTGGACATAGGACGCATAAATAAACATGGTCCTAACATCAAATTCAAAACATTTGATATGTTTCCACATAATTTCATTCTGGTCTTAAGTTAATTTTAGTCTTCCTTTTTTTAGTTATAGATTCCGTATTGTTATCAGATGATCTATGTAACAAATGTCAATATATTAATGAATATTGTGTCATTGGTTGTCATTCTGGTGTTGCAACTTGATAACACAGTTGGTACAGTCATGGATAAAGAAAAGCCTTGTCTTGTTCACTTGAACTGGAACTAAATGCACCCTTCAATAGGCCTTTGTCCCAGACATTCGAGCTGTAGTAAACACTGCAGTAACTGTGGGAAAATCTTATGCTTTTATTTTACCCTCAGCAGCTGCATTACAGTATATTCCACACACTATGTAATGTTGTCTGTGCTAGAAAAAGCACATCATGTATAGAATATTGTGGAAAGTGTGAGGTGAGATTTGAGCATTTATGCATTGAAAGAAGCTGTAGGAGTGTGAACAATAACCATCTGTTTCGCCCGTGTTTAATACAAGAACATTAAATCATCAGAAAAATGCTTCAGCGTGATGTAAGTGAAATAAGAATAGTGGTGCCTTCAGGCAATAAGGAAAACCTTAGGTGTTTATGGGTTTGGAATGTTTACTGCAAGGATGGCAGAGCACGTTTGTTTTATTATTTGCTATAAAATAACAATGTACTGTCAGTCTCTCTTACCCTCCAACTTCACATTTGCATAAAATCACCCACTGTGGAAGTAATAAAGCTGTCATTACATGACTCTTGATCGTGAAAATACCCTGATAAAGTACTTGTTCTGGAGGTCTGTGGTTGTATTGGGTATCTTTCAGATCCCAACTTCACTAACACCAAACTTGATCAACTAACAGAGGTTTACAGAATTTGACACCGTTTATGCAGGCTAAATTTTCTCTTTTATAAGCATGAATAATGCAAAGCACACCAAATTTGCCACAAGGTCAGAACAGTGACACAGTGTTCCTGCAGGCATTTTCAAGAGAAAGCATTTATATGCATTTTAAATAAAAGGATGAATTGAATATCTAAGCTCCCTGCCAGATCTGCATCCAATTTTGAACACCACTACAACCCCTTCGGCAGAATTGCCATGTTACATTTACATTTTAGGCACATGAATGATGCCATTATCCAGAGGGGCATTCAATAACAAACTCTGGATTATGTTAATGTTTATAAATCGCCGTAATTGCAAGTTGCAAACAAATAAAACAGTGGAAGGAACATTCATGTAGCGCATGAACTCAAGATATCATCTATGCTGTGCAAGACCATTTAATGTGAGCAGCACACTGCCTAAAAGCAGGCACTGTAAGTTAGCAGTAAGCCTTTATTGGAATTGTAAAAGGTCAATTAATAAAATGTCTGTGTTAAAGCTCACTAACTCATTTTAATGCAAGATTATTATCTCCTGCAGCTTGTATTTGCCATGACTTCAGGATATTACTATAATTATGTTCACAGAGGCATGTAAGTCACTACAAAGGCTTACAGATCAGATATATACCCTAAGCTACAAGTGTTGCAACTTTTCCAAGAAGAGAGAGTCATTCCAATGGGACTTCTTTGCATGTTAATGAGTATTTTCCCCTTATTTGATTTATCATACATATAATATACAACACACTCTGAGGAGTGTATCTTAGGCTACATAGGTTGTGGCTGAAGTTGAAAAGTTAGTAACATTCATCACGTCACAGCTTGTTGTTCAGTTCCCTTTGTAGAGCTATCCAGCCCCATGAATGAGATGTATAAAGTGGGCCCTTTGGGTGAAAACATGTGGCTTTTCAGCTCTGTAAAGGAGAAAACCTGTCAATTTTTAGTTGTTTAAAAAAGGGAAAGAAAACATAGTGAAAGTAGAAAAGCACTCGGAGAGCGCAGAGCTCCGCCAAGACAGTGATTGTATTTTTTTTTTTTAAGGTAGTGTTTGTACTTTCCTCCACTAGATGGTGCTGAATGACCTCATAATCAACTCTGGCCCACCATGCCCTATCACACTGATAAAGAATCCAGACAGTGATCCGGATCGCCTCCAAAATTTAATCATCTCTTCCTTGAGATACCCAGAGCGGACATGTCCTGAACATTTCATAAATCCGTCCATAACTTTTTGAGTTATGCTGCTAACAGACAGACAAACCGACGCTGATGAAAACATAAGCTCCTTGGCAGAGGTAATTAAACTAGCGTGTTGACCCTTTGGGGACCACAGGTTCTAGATCCTCTGATACAGTTCATTCATTTACTTTCTTGGTGAATTCCACTGGCATTTTCAGTTGAATAACCTCTCAGCTGGCACATGTGTTTCTGCACATAACATTTGACACCATGGCAACATGGCCCTATTGTTTATTTGTTGCTCAATCACCTACTTCAATGATTCTATGATTCTGGGCATAGCAATGTGATTGGCCATTGGGAGGCTATTGTATTCCAGAAAAACTAATATGTCCCAAAATATTGGTCCTATCAACATGCCATTTTTGCTAGTCTTTTCCTTGACCTATGCCAAACTGCAGCAGTCAGCTCTTTCCAGATTTTATGTGATGCACAGGACACACAGACGGAGTCCACTTCCCTTTTAGAATATAGGAGGGAATTCAATTTTGTTTACTGAAAAAGGGTACTTAATTATACTGAATGTATTGTAGGAAGAGAGAATTACCTGGGTGTGCAATATTGGTAATTATGTTCCATAACGCAGGTGGTCGTATTAGTGGATAAGTTTTACATTCTAAATAAATATGTGGGACAACTTTTTTCCCAGCTTTTCATCTGCATTGCTACCATTTCATCTTCCCTCTATCCCACAGCATTGACTCCAGAGATCATGTTGATTAATGTAGATGACAAATGACACTCATTTATCTCTCCCTCTGTCTCTTTCTCTCCTCCCATGCTATATTAATGACTGTAATCAACTCTAAATAAATAATTGGTGTCCCTCAGTGCATGAATCTAACCCTCCCACCTGTGGCAAATTCAGAATTTGAATTGAAAACCACTTTGCTGTGCACTTTTCCCCCTCTCTCCTCAGTATATCCCTCCACTTCTCAGTCAAATCTCTTTCCTCATTTATCTTTGTATCTTTTAAGAAACACCTTGAGGAGATTGAAGCTGTGTCCCACAGAGGACCATCCATCCATCTTCTGTACCCCTTTTATCCTCACTAGGGTCACAGGGGTCGCATGGAGCCTATCCCAGCTACTTAAGGGTGAAGGCGGGGTACACCCTGG
>JAQQZY010000001.1:15880311-15894513 GCA_030068375.1 Ostorhinchus rueppellii
TAAAGGATGTTCGTAACCTGGAAATTTCATAGGTAGAGTCGTTCGTAAGTAGAGGTACCACTGTATATAATAACAATGAATATATCTGTAAATCAAGACAATATTTCCATTTGTCGTCATGTTTATGGAATGACTTCTCTGGTAATCTCACGATAATAAATGAACAAATCAGCGCGTTTGTGATTTAATGCACTTCTTTTTTTTTCAACATTTAGTAAACATCAGTAAAGTTTTATACAGATGTCCAGTGGAAAAGCTGCTATAGAAACGTTAGCTTACCTTGTCACTGCTGATTACAGGGATCATGCTAATGCTAACTAGCGTCCTAAAGTAGGGTTAGGGTTAGTAATGAGCATACGTTCATGTGGACAATGGACTGTCTTTTGTCGTTTTCACCCATTGGCTGAACACCAATAGGAAATAGAACTTTACTGATACATTTTTGATTCCTTAAGGTCTCATGGTCTTGATGTTTTGTTTTTTTGTTGTTGTTGTTTTTTTAAATTTGAGCAACTAAACTATGGATGAAAAGCACTATTGAATATATACTGGGTAAAATATTATTGAAAATTGATTAGTAATTGATTAATTAGTAATTGAAAATTGATTAGTAATGCCATACACTACTGTGTGACAGCAAAAAGTAATCTGTTACTTTAAGGCATTATTTTTGTTATGCATTTCGCCCAACATTGATTGCTGCTAGCAAGGTAACCATGGCAATCACAGCTAACATTGAGTAAATTTAAGTACACTAATATCCACTTGAAATTAATGTTGAAGGGTATATATTTTTTTTAGAATATTCCAGATTAGGCGTCTTCTTTCCATACATCGATATTCTTCTTCTTTTATGAGGATTCTTTGCACATGTGCACATCTGTTTATGGTCTGCTGGAATAAAGACAGATCCTCTCTGGTACACATGAACGTAATAAAGAAAAGTCCACATTTCTGTTTGTAAAGAGAAACTCATCTGCTATTAAATATTTTGACAGAATATCCACAGGTTTATGGATATGGGATGAATTTGGAAAAATCGGCCTTGTCCAGAGGGTGTTTGAAGGAAGGAAAGAGGGGGGCTGCAAAAATCTGTCACCAGTGGAAAACTCTGAAATGCAGTATTTTTAATTGAGTATGCACAGCTGCATGTAGAAAAGAATATTAGTGGAGTATTTATTTTCACTGCCTGAATGTAAAACAGCATATTTGGAATATCGTCTTGGAAAAACGGAATAGCGGTGTGCATGTAAAGATCCTCACTGATATTTCCAATCATCCCCAAACACACACAACTAACAAACTTTACTTTTCTCTTTTTAAAACTCTTTTCTCTTCATTGTAGAGGGAAGATTTAGTGTGACTTGCCCTGACATCGACAACGCTTTGATGTCCAGTTTGTTCGTTTTTTAGCTTTCCCCACTGAGTACCGCGCTACATAAAACATATTGAGGTCTCTCCTCTGCATTTCAAACAGAGTAGTCAAAGCCAACATTTAATGACAAAAGTAAGTCAGTGTGATCTCAGCCAGAACATGCTTTATTTGTAAAAGAAGCTCCTGATTCCATTACTACAGTGAGCTAAAGGAATACAAGGCTCCAACAGAGCTGGGAGTGTTTGTCACCTCAGTCACAGACCTGAAAAGAAATCTTGTTTTGGTATTCTGCTATTGAACATGACCTTTGACATTTAGATGAGCCTTTTTTCTTTATAAACTATTATACAAAAAACTTCTAAATCAGAGGAGCCCCAGTACCTTTCCAGGTGCTTGCACAGGTCATGAAAGTCTTAAAAAGTATGGAATTTTGGAATGCTGTTTTCCCAACCTTGAAAAGTCTGGAATTTTATGTGAAAGTCTTAATAAAGTATGGAAAAAAACTTTCTTTCATAGTCGAATTTTAGAATATGCTCTCAGGCACACTTTTTTGTGAGATGAAAAAAATACAGGAGTAAAGCATATAATAAAAAACTGGACATGATTCCATTAACCGGTCAGTACTGGAATGACTCTAGTGAGCCTTGTTTGTGTGATATCCATGCAGTTTTGTGATTTTTCTGTTTTGAAAGTATTTCTGTCAGTAAAACATAATTTACTGCAAAATATGCATTCATTCATTCCTATATTTGTGAAAATGAACTTTTCTACGACACACAACAGATTGAATTTCAACCAGAAAACTAGGTACACAAGCATAAAAGTACATAAAGTCAAAGTATTGGGGAAGAAATGGTAGGTTTGAAGAAGTCTGAAACGAGTCTGGAATCGTTCCTGCTTACATGATGTTTGTTGCTGGCTCTCCCTGGTTCTTTTCAGACAGACATACTAAATGGGATTTTTCCTTTTATGGTGTATATGTTCCACTGGACAACAAAAATAGCTTTTCATCTACTGGAGGAAAATCATCTCAGGCTTGAGTAAATCAGACATGCTTATTCAAAACTGAACTGAGAATTACTCCAGTATGTCACAATCTCAAGTTAACTAAAGCAGTTTTTTTTTTTTTTTTTACCAACCCGTGTGCCGTGGCACATTAGTGTGCCGGAAAAAGTCATCAGGTGTGCCATGGAAAATGATCCAGTTTCACCTGATTGGTTCTGTAAGCAGCAGTGTGATATATGTAGATCCATACGACTGCACACACCACTGATCACTCTATAACAACAGTCTCCAGCTTCCATTTGCAAAATAAAAATAAAAGTGAACTGGTGCGGTGGGTTCTGTTGATAAAACCCCCTCAGTAGTGATGTACGGATTAGCAGGGTTACCCATGAACCCCGGGTATTAGGTTGGGGTGGGAGGGATTTCCCTCCCGTACTATTATATGACGGACCTCAATCTACTGGAGGGGGTCAGTCTGAGGGAACGCTGGTGCACCCCTCTGAGCGCTGTTGTTCCAAATGCCCCACAATAATTTTGCCTCAGACTCCGAGCTGTTGAGGAAGAATATTAGCTTTGTGTTCAACTAAACAGGGCCAGATTCCACACTAAGTAAAGTGAGACTAGATTTGCATTATATTTCAATAAATATACTTTTTGTGACATTTTTGGTTGGTGGTGTGCATTGTGATTTTTTTTTTGTTTTTGTTTTTTGTTTTTACTGTAAAATATATGCCATGGCTCAAAAAAGGTTGTGAAACACTGAACTAAAAAACAGTAACTTTCCAATCCTGTCCAATACCTTTAATTGTGTATTGACGATCTGAGCAGTGTATCTGTTAAACTGTCATATTTACTCATTTCAGACACTGTCTCTTGGGATTATGACACTTTCCCGCTGTAGGAACTACCTGTAATGTAACAAGTTTCCATTTCAGAAATGATGAAGTTGTCACTAGCTGATCGCTTCCGTCACATAAAGTAGGTGGGATCAAATGAATGTGGAGGAGATTCATTTAAGTGACTCTGGGCCACCCCTGCGTCACAGTCTTCTATCATGTCCTCCGTTAGTTGATCAGAATGTGGAGCTCTTGCCGAGAAAATGTTGTGCCACTTGCACAAATGAATGCCAGACCGTTAATTCTTCAGCTGAGCTTTCAGGCGAATTCAGATGAATTTCAAGGGAGTTCTCTGATCTGGCCTCTTTGTTTTAAATATTTATTATTTATAGAAAAAGGACACTGCTGTAATATATCAGTAATGCCTATACTGACTAACTTAACTTGTAATTTCATTGTACACACAATGACAAAAAAGGCAATTCTATTCTATTCTGTTTGATTCTATTCTGTTCTACTCTACTCTGTTCGATTCTGTTCTGTTTCATTCTACTCTATTCTATTTACTCTACTGTATTCAGTTCTGTTCTATTCTATTCTATTCTATTCTATTCTATTCTATTCTATTCTATTCTATTCATTAGTGGACCTGCTGGAAAAAGGGTTTCAACAGGAAGTCCAAATCCATGCAGGTATTTCTCTCCTAAAAACAAACCCTCGTTGACCATAAATATGACACGGAGTGCTTTGGGGTTATGTGACAGCATTTTCCACTTTCCAACATAAGGCTCATCTACATCTATGGTTGATTCATTAAGATCAAATGAAAGATTGCTGCCATCCCTCCTCCTCAGACTGGGCTTCAAGGGAAGCGACAGTTAATACCACTCTGGGGATTGATTCACGTGTAGTGACATATTCTTGCTGCTGCAACCTGATTTCAGTTAGACAAAATAAATCCTGTTTGATGATCACTTATTGAATCGTGCACAACAGATTTACATGTTATATTTAATATTCCTCATTTAATTGTCTTGTTTTTTTCTCCATTTAAGTACTCAGATTAATTTTTACTGGGTTCTTATGAGAAACTCCTCTTGTGTGAGCTTGTGATTTATAGAATTTACGTGGTCAGGGAGTAGACACAGTCCCTATGGGGATTTGTATTTAATGTAGCTGCTTCACTAATGAGTCAGTGGTAATTTAATGTCCAACACATGTATGCATAGAAAGATTTGCATTAACAGTGGCCCAGTTGCAGAGCGTTTCTAGCAAATCTTAATTCTGGCTCAGAGAAAAAAAAAAAACAAAAAAGGAAAAGGCATTATCCTTAAAAATTGGTGAGGAATTGGACTGAGAGCAATTGAGGAAAACTGAAGTATAAGATGGCTGCAGAACAAGAGACAAAAAGGATAGCTGAGAGCAAAACAAAATAGGCAGCGGAGGAAATGGGAACCCATGATACACCGAGGGATCAAAGAGATGAAGGAGGGAACCTTTTGAGGAGCGGGTGACCTAGAAGGAGGTAGAATTGGTAAAAGAAAGGGAGAGTGATCAAGGTGGGTGTGGCAGTAGGTGGGAATGGAAAGATACAGGGAGACGGGATAGAGAACACTGGGTCAGTGGATGGGTCAATGCAGATAAGCAAGGCAGCGTTTCCTGCAGTGGAAAGACAGGAAAGATTGCTGGGTTTTTTTCTCTTCCATAGCAAGTCCTAATATTTATGTTTCTATGTTTTTATTCATAGGGTGACACGGTGGTGCAGTGGTTAGCACTCGTGCCTCACAGCAAGAAGGTCCTGGGTTCGATTCTGCATGTTTCTGCATGTTCTCCCCGTGTCTGCGTGGGTTCTCTCCGGGTACTCCTCCCACAATCCAAAGACATGCACTGATAGGTTAATCGGTTAATCTAAATTGCCCATAGGTGTGAATGTAAGAGTGATTGTTTGTCTCTATATGTCAGCCCTGTGATGAACTGGTGACTTGTCCAGGGTGTACCCCGCCTTCGCCCTTAAGTAGCTGGGATAGGCTCCGTGTGACCCTCATGAGGATAAAGCGGGTATAGAAGATGAATGAATGAATAAATGTTAAGGGTTGTCCAATTTAATGTGATTCTGTTTTCTTTATCACTTAATATTATCCACGAGGATCACCTAAAAAAGGAAAATCAGTGAATATCAGTGGAAATTTACGAACTCAAATTCCTGGAGGGAGTATGGCTGGAAGAAGGTACTTTGCAACCCCTGCACAGAGAAAACATGGAATAATTAAACGTTGGAGATCTGTGGGGCAGTTAGAGCGGAACACTTCCATGTCTTCTGGGGATGCACCTTGACTGATCAATACTGGATAGAAATAAATGATATTATTAATGTGGTCATGAAAACAAAGATTCCAATAAAATCCCAGAAAGGCAGAGTCTCTGAACTTAAATAGAAGGAAAGATTTTAAATTGCTGAGAATTAAGCTATTGGCCTGCAAAAAAATAATTACTAGATTATGGCCAAGTGATCCAATACCCAAAAGGGAAGAGTGGTTTGATGTTATGTTTAGTATTTACAATATGGAAATGGGAACTGCCTTACTCAGATTAGAAATAGATAAATTCGATAAGGTCTGGAAGGAATGGTTAGAGTATATTATGGCCCTTTTCCACTGCACATTTTCGGAACCGTTCCACACAGTTTAACAACACCCCCATTTTTTCCTTTTCCACTGGGGTTGGACCTGGGACCCGTTACGATTTTTTGTGGCTCTAGCCGTGCTGAGCCGGCACTAAGATGTGACGTGAATAGGGCTGTCCACTGATTGGTCAAAGGAAATGTCATCATTAGCGCGACGAAACCTAAATAATCACCGGCCATGTGTGGAAAAGCACACCTGCGAGAATGTCGACAGACATTACAGCAACATCGGACAAACAACAGAGAAGATCTTTGAGAAGATGGAAGACCAGTAAAAGAAAGCCAACTATGGGGTGACACTATGTTAGTTGCCTGAAAACAACGTCACGGCAGTGTCGACCTCGCCAACTCCACCTACACTGGTTCCCTGGCAGTGGAAAATCTACCATGCCGGTCTGATAAGTGGGTAGAGTCATGTGGTGCTGAAGCATGCCGAGAAGAGTGGTGTAGGGTTTGTAGTGGAAAAGCACCATCAGACAACATAGGTTGGATTTTGTCTAGGAATTGGACATTTTTCTAGATTGGGTTCATGATTAAAATGATATATCTTTGTATGTAAGATGTTAAAAATCTAGAATGGTCTGTTTTATGGGGAAGTGGACAAGTATATTGTTATACATGTATGTTTTGTTGTATATTTATTTTCTATATTATTTTATTTCTTTTTGTTTTTGATTGTAAATTTATAAGCCTGCGAGTAAGGACAACTGAGGTCTACTGATAGCGGCAATTTGTGGCCTATATGTTTTGTTTTGTAATGACCTTTTACTTTGTTGAAAAAAAGACAATAAAATGTAAATTACAAAAAAAATCTATTTCACATACGATCCAAATTCACTGTTTTACACTGAATGATGTTTATTACTACATACATACATGCTACTACCTGATTGGACTTTTTTTTTTTTTTTTTTGCCTTCAGAACTAAATAAATTGGCATAGTTTCAACAAGGCCCTAGAAATATTCCTCTGAGGTTTTCATCCATATTGACATGATAGAATTATGTAGTTGCAGCACATTTGTCACTGTCACCTTCAAGAAACTAGTTTGACATTATCTGAGTTCTGTGACATGGTGTGCTACCCTGATAGAAGTACACTGTCGTCATGATGGGATGGACAAGTCCAGCAGGAGGTTTTATGAATGCTGTGGTATTGCACAATTGATAGTCAGGTCTTGTCTGTTGGCAGGTGTGCAAAGAAAATATCTTCCACACCTCTGCCACATGCTGAACCCTTGATAAAGGGTAATACAAGTCCGTGATTTCATGTTGTTTGTGCTATTTGCTGATCCTAGCCACCATTTCCCAGTCCGAGCTGACAGGAGTGTTGTGTTCACAGTGTGTTTGCAGATACTCTTCCATTATAACCAGTGTTTTTTTTTTTTGACTTACTGTTGCTTTTCTATCACCTCAAACTGGTCTGGCCATTCTCTTCTGACCTCTGGCATCAACAAGGGGGATTTAACCCAGACAACTGCTGCTCTCTGGATTTTTTTTTATTTTTTTTCTTCTTCAGACCTTTCTCTGTAAGCCCTAGATACAGTTGTGGTGAAAATCCCAGTAGATCAGCAGTTTGTGAAACACTCAGGCCAGCCCATCTGGCACTAACAGACAAACCACATTCAAAGTCACTTAAATCAACTTACAAATTCATTCTGGGACTCGCTTTCAACATCGTCTGGACCATGTCTACAGGCTTAAATGCTTTGAGTTGCTGCCATTTCACAAGCAGCTGAACATGCACCTAATAAAGTGACCGGTGAGTCTATGTTTGATTCTGTCCATAATCTCTACTACTGAGCACTACTGAGGATGCGTCCTGAAATTTAAACTGTACCATTTCTTCCTTTTTTTTCTTTCTTTCTTTTTCACTCATCATATCATTCGCCAACAACAAATCCACCAACTCTTAATGTGCTTGCACAAGGATAATAACATCTCATCCTGTGTTTTTGGAATTGATTATCTGGACCTGTCCAGTGACTGCTGAGAAAGGTCAGCTGACGACAGGGGAAAGTCCCTGTGACAGCATGGACAGACAGCTGGCAGGAGGGAATAGACCCCACTGGGACAGTCTTGGGTTAGCTGCCCATGACTGTAGTCTCTCATGTTTTGCAACATGTTGGAGACACCCGCTATTGCTACAAAGAACCAAAGAAAGAGAATACCCCCAGAGTCTGCGAGAGCGGGGGCGGAAGAAGACTCATCGGCTGACAACACGGTAAAGACTCCACCGGAAATGACTACGAGTAAAGAAAGCACAGTACAAGAGAATACCGCAGTTATCAGCACAAGTATTGACACAACAGCAGACCACAAACTGCAGGTATGTGCCTGTGGATGGAAGAAAGTAACTTCACTCTGTGGGTTGAGCAAACTAGGGAAGGAAAAGGTGCTTGAGCGAAGAGAGACAGGGACCTCACATTGACTACTTTCTGCGAAAAGGGTCAAATAAGTCAAGTGAAGCACAGCAACTGGATGGAAACCATAGCTTGCAGTGTGTCAACACCACTGTCATGGATGAAGCAGACTCAAGCTCAGAACTAATGGTGGAACAAATATCAGAGGTGGAAACCACCCAGACTTCAAGAACTGCAGTCGAGCTGAGGCTTCCAGGGCACAAACCACGGGTGAAGTGGCCTGGCTGCTGATAAAAAGCTGTGGGACTTGGTGAATGATGACCTGGCCCTGATCCTGAAGCAACTTCGAGGCACAGTGGAGAAGAAATTGCAAAGAATGGGAGAAATCATTTACCAGTATGGCGCAGAGTGGTTTGGAGTACAGGAGCCTAAAGGTGCTAAGCCGGCCACAAGTCCACCAGTCTCCAGAAGGCAGCAGGAGATTAAACGCCTGGTTAAAGAAAGGAGACAACTTCGAAAACAGTGGAAGAAGGCCTCCACGGTGGAAAAGGAGGGCTTAAATACTCTCCAAGCTGACATTAAAATCCGTCTAGCATCCCTCCGCAGAGCAGAGAATTTATGGAAGCGAAGAAGGAAGAAAGAACAAACAAGAACACGATTCTATAAGGATCCCTTCAAGTTCCTAAAGACTCTATTCACCAAGGAAAAAAGTGGAGCACTTAAAACAACAAAGAGTGACCTGGAGGAGCATTTGAGAACAACAAACTCTGATCCAAAACATTTTGAAAGCCTGACCATACCCTTAGACATTCCACCAATCAATCCCCCAGAACATTAATCTGAGATTGACCCCCCAACTTGGAAAGAAGTTGAGACAATTGTCCGTCGAGCAAGAACAGCATCAGCTCCTGGGCCAAACGGAGTCTCTTACAAAGTATACAAGAATGCACCAGATGTTTGTACGTTTCTCTAGAACCTCATGAGGACAGTATGGCAGAAGAGGACCATACCTAAAGCGTGGCGCAAGGCTGGTGGGGTCTTTATCCCAAAGGAGAAGAACGCAACGGACATCAGCCAGTACCGCCCAATCTCCCTGCTCAACATGGAGGGCAAGGTCTTCTTTGGTGTCATCGCACGGGGGATCGCTGAGTATCAGCAAAGAAATAGGTACATTGACACAGCTATTCAGAAGGCGGATATATCAGGCTTATCTGGTTGCCTAGAACATGCCAGCATGATCTGGCACCAGATCCAGAGGACAAAGCAGGAGAAAGGGGATCTTAATGTGATCTTCCTGGACCTTGCCAACGCCTTCAGTTCTGTGCCCCATGAGCTCCTCTGGTCTGCCTTCAAATTCTTCAACATCCCAGACACTATCGCAACCCTGGTCAAATCTTACTTTCAGGACTTGCAGTTTTGCTTCACAACTCCTGAATTTACCACCTCATGGCAGTACCTGGAAGTAGGCTTCATGGCCGGATGCACAGTCTTTGGTGTTCACCATGGCGATGGAGATCATCATTCGAGCCTCAAAATGGGTTGTAGGGGGACAAAGACTTGGCACCTGTGTACGCCTCCCTCCCCTCAGAGCCTACATGGATGACATTACTATCTTGACTACCACCGTCCCATGCACCAAGAGACTGCTTAGAAAGCTTGAGGAGAACATCGGCTGGGCCCGCATGAAGATCAAACCGTCAAAGTCACGCAGCATCTCAGTTGTGAAGGGAGTGCTTGCTGACTTGCAGTTCTTCACTGGTGATAACCCAATCCCCACGGTGTCTGAGCAGCCTGTAAAAAGCCTCAGAAGGTGCTACAATACAAGCCTGAGGGATGGAGACCAAGTGAAACAACTGTGTAAGGACATCAATGCTGGCCTGCAGTCTATTGACCATACCCAACTCCCTGGGAAGCTGAAAACTTGGTGCTTCCAGTTTGGTCTGCTATCTCGGGCATTGTGGCCCCTGGCGGTTTATGAGGTCCCCATCTCTACTGTGGAGGGGCTGGAAAAAGCAGTCACAACTTACATCAAAAAGTGGCTTGGAGTTCCACGCTGCCTTACCACCGTAGGCCTCTACAGAGATAGTGTTCTCAAGCTATCCCTTACCAACCTCTCAGAGGAGTGCAAGTGTGCAAAAAACGCGACTGCAGATGACACTGAATGAATCAAAAGTCCTAGTGGTGAGGGAAAATGCACCTAATCTTACCTCTGGGTGCAAATGGAGACCAACAATAGCAGTGCAGGAGGCAATATCAACTCTGGAACATGCTGACATTGTGGGCAATATTCAGCAAGGAAGAGGAGGCCTTGGTCTAACAACTGGCCGCACTTCCCGGAGAAATGCCACTCCACCAGCACGGAGGAAGATGGTAGTGGAGGAAGTGCGCCGTTAGGAGGAGGAAGTAAGATGGGTCAAGGCAGTCTCCCTCGGAAAACAGGGGCAGTGGACACGGAGGGAAAATGTTGAGAGGATAAGTTTGACCCGGAGGGATGTGTGGCCCATGGAGGCAAGGAGGTTGAGCTTTGTTATCAGAGCCATCTACGATGTCCTTCCAACACCAGCCAATCTCCACCAGTGGGTTGGCGAAGATCCTGCGTGTGCCCTTTGCTCCAGGCTGGCCTCCCTCTGACATATTCTCACAAGTTGCAAGACCAGCCTCACTCAAGGGTGGTACACTTGGCACAATAACCAAGTGCTAAAAACCCTTGCAGCCACACTGGAGGGAAAGCGATCCAGTGTTAATTCCTTACCACCACCGTCATTATCTAACCCTTCGTGGAAAAATGCCTTTGTCCCTGAAGTGGCTCCAGCTACCAGAAGTACCACTACACCACCAGAGAGAGGGCAGCTATGTTTAGCACGTGACTGGAAGCTGCGAGCAGATACTGGCAAACAGCTGGTATTTCCTCCAGAGACTGCCGCCACCACCTTGAGGCCTGACCTGCTGCTATGGTCCCCTTCTATAAGGAAAGTTTGAGCTAACCGTACCCTGGGAGGACTCCATGGATAAGGCATATGAGCGAAAACCTCTGCGCTATACTGAGCTAGCAGCCGAGGCACAACATCGTGGCTGGAACACGGAAGTCTGCCCAGTGGAGGTTGGATGCAGAGGCTTCGTGGGAACATCAGTTACCAAACTGCTGAGGGACATTGGGATTAGATGCCAAAGTCAGCGGGTGGCCATCAGGGCTGCATCGGAGGCGACAGAGAGAAGCAGCCAGTGGCTCTGGATGAAGAGGAAAAATCCCTGTTGGGCCCCAAGTAGAAAAGCAGGAGGTATGCGGTCAGCTTAGGCTTGATTCAGGGATCAGGACACCCCTGCCATGCAAAGTCCCAAGAGAGGTATGCCACGAGACCACTCTCATGACTAATTGGGTATAGGACGCAAGCTCAGGTCTGATCAGCCTGTAGCTGGCCGCCTCTGGTGAGGGTGTATAGTGTGAATGGCCGAAACACCCCATGATCCAGAGGAGCACTACTGAGGGTGCGTTCCAAAATTTAAACTGCACCATTTCTTCCATTTTTTTTTTCTCACATCATATCATTCACCAACAACAAATCCACCAACTCTTAATGTGCTTGCACAAGGATAATAACATCTCATCCTGTGCTTTTGGAATCGGTACCTGTAAGATCTCCATTCATATCGCTCCAAGATCTAAACATAATGAGCAATTAATGGCAGCAAACAGAGCAAACAATCTCTGACCTTGTTGTGCTCTTATTGAAGCTTTTTGTTGGATTCATGTAGGTGTTCACAGATAAATATCAGCCGTCTGTGCTGGAGTTTTTGTGCAACCTTTTTTTTTTTCTTTTTGTACAAGGTGAAGCAGATTAATAAGTCCTTTCTTAAAGACGACTCAGTGTTAGCTTTCTAAATAAAATCGAATAAATGTACGTCTACTCAAAAGTTTGTTCTCTTCGCCCACTTAGTATTCTACATCTCAGTTCAGATAGATTTTAGGAGATCACTGAATCGATAAATAGACTGACATTATGAACTTTAAAGGTCAGTATTTCTTTTAGGTAAAGCCTGTAAAGCATCTGTTAATCCCCTGTCCTCTATTACCAAAACTGTCTTGCAGGCAATGGCTGTTGATATAGTAACTAAGATGTGTCATAGGTAAGATTTGCTCAATTCGTGTCTGAACATCTGGTTGAGTGCTGACCCCTGGAACTGGAGCTGTGCTTTGTGTTGAAATGAGACTTGGGCTGAATCCTAATTCACCCCTTAACCCTACCCCACCATTTTGTATGTTCATGTTGTTATGGAAAAGTTACATATTCTGTAATCACCATATATTCTGTGTCATATTTAGAATAGAAGAGAATAGTTGAGCATGGAATAGACAAAACAGCCCACACAGTTTCACTAAGGTCAACATGTTTTGTCTTCTGGGATGTGAGAAAGCATCTTATCTCGAATTGTCTCACGGGTAATTCATTGATGGTGTAAGAAAGAAGTTTGTGTTTTATGTCTTTGTACACGCCCATCAGACCACTTGTCACCTCTGTGGGACTTGTATTTATGGATCCACATTAAAACTTTAAAGAAAGACACTGATCATCGTATTTCTCAATTATTTTAATTAATTATATTAGAGGACTAGAATTTTTCCACAATGTGAAGGAGTAGTGTTTTCCTGATTCTCAATTAGACGGAGGGGAAGGGCTAAGGCGAAGGGATGTATACCCCTTGAGATTTTCCAGGACCACACGACGAATGAAGGGGTAGGAGGACCTTCATATAATACTGTTCAGATCATTGGGAAGACAGATGTAAACACAGCCAAAATGTACAGCAGTCATGAAAAAAAAACCACACAAATGTAAGTACTTTCTTCGTAAACAGCTTAATCATTTGATCGACCGTTTAATGCTGTTTCAGTGTGTTATAGATCGCATTTCTACAGTTTATACTGTAGTTGATAGCCGTAAAAGGATGACCAAAGCCCATGGAATAGAGATGGTTACAGCTGCTGATGGCATGATGAATATTTACAGAAACAAAGTTTTCGCATCTGTTGACAGCAGCGTTGATGACGTTAACAGGTCGCAAAGTGTTGTCCCATTTTATAGGAGAATGTTTCAACCCCTACCCCTTGCAGCTCTGTTTCAAGGGGTAGTGCCAAAAGGCAAGGGCCAAGAGCCAGGAGTAAGGGTTAGGGCTAAGGGGTGAATTGGGATTGGGCCTTAATAGTTCAGAAATCACACAGAACAGGTCCTATCATGTGTTCCATTTGGGCCTTTTCTAAATGTAAATTTTCCATTCAACAGATCAAGGAACAGTTTAACACTGGCTTCCATCATCAAAGCTACTGTGGACAGAACATATCTAATGACATACTGACACCATGCAATGCAATTAAATTAATAAGAGTTTGTTTTGACAAATAGTTCTTGTGATTAATTCAACAAAATGATTATTTTCTTTATTCTACATTTAAAAATATTTCTTGTACATTTTTTAAATCATCACTAGTTGCTTTTCCATTGATTTTCAAATTGCATGAATATAACTTGTACATATAAATTTATCTAATGGAAAAGCAACAATTTCGCCAAAACTTTATTTTTTTAAACATTTTTGCACTGACAAAAGGTGGGTTTTTAGGCATAGCTCAACTGGTATATCATGCAAAACTGCAATGGAAAGACCTTTTTCCACAACTAGAATCACATGAATAAAAAAATGAATGTTGATGGACGTTACAACAAGTCAAGAAGAAGAATTTTAAAAGAAACATGGCGTGATATGTGTGGACACACCAGGACACACAATTATTTTTAATTTAGTATGGGATACTAATAATAATTCATTCATTCATCTTCTATACCCGCTTTATCCTCACTAGGGTCACTGGGGTCACATGGAGCCTATCCCAGCTACTTAGGGCGAAGGCGGGGTACACCCTGGACAAGTCGCCAGTTCATCACAG
>JAQQZY010000001.1:15908978-15919129 GCA_030068375.1 Ostorhinchus rueppellii
CATCCATCTGTCCCAATAATCCATCCATCCATCCATCCATCCATCCATCCATCCATCCATCCATCCATCCATCCATCAGACTTTATCCCCCCAGCCCAAACAGCTGTTACATCAGCCCACAGTACAGACTCCACAGTTTCCTTTGTGTTTCTAATGAACGTTCCCTCACCTACAATCATGTCTGCAACCTAAGTGGTGTGGCCTGTGAGCATCTGATGTCTATATTCTACAATACAACAGTAGGATCGATACCTCATTACAAGTTTATAAACCAGTGGCTGCGAGACATTGACGGCTGAAGGAATCAACATCTCAGCTTTGCTTTGATCAGGGTTTTCCCCAGGTTTTTACAGGTCTTAGCTGTGTATTATGGTCTTATTGGGTTTAGGTCTGATTGGTTATGTCTATGGAGAGATCATAGCTGGAGGTTAAAATAACTACTTTGTCAAGGTTGAAGTACCCGCATTAACATCAGAAACAACAGTCTCAAATGTTTTTTTCACCTAATGTTTATTCACCCTGACCTCCTCCTTCTTGCATTTTGCAGCTGCATACTAACAAAATCTCAACCCCTTGTATTGAACATCATGTTATGAAATCTTTGTCTATTTGTTAAATCAATTCACACTGTCTCACATAAATACTTGGCATGATTATTTGAGAAAGAGTGAACTTTCAGATTAGATATGTAAGAAATCCCATTATTTCTCCAGTTATAACTAAATGTACCCATGTGAACAGCAACAGATGAATTTCATGTGTATGTTTTTATGTTTAGTTATAGTCAGTGGTGTAGTCCAGGGTGTACCGACTTATTTTCACTCACCAGTGTGTGTACCTATTTCTAAATCCCCCCTGATGTGCACCATTCAGTAATATCTGCAAGCCAAACTGCCCATTTTTCCCCCTTGGATGGTGAAACCATGACCCGCCCTACTCTGCCTCTAATTGGCGGGGACTCTGTGCCTTCACTGATTTGATTGGTTAACTTTAGGCATGAGGACTGATGAGCCAATCAGAGGCAGAGTTGGGCGAGTCTGCCGAGGAAAATATTGCTAACTCATGCTGGCCACCTCTGGAACCTGATTGGATACCTCAGGTGCCAGTGCTACCCCAGTTGATTGACAGGACACTGCATGTTTTACTGAAAGACGCACGATTATTGGAAATGTGAATGAGAACGGCAGAAAAAAATGTATTTTAAGTGAGTGACACATATTGAGAGAACCTACTTTGATGGAATAGATAATTCTGAGGTAAGTTTAAGGTGCTTTCAGAATGAGTCACTGTTTTAAACTGCTGTCCATATGACTGCACATTTAAAGGAGAAGAGATGTTGTCGCTAGTAGTTCAACTGTGTGAGTAGGCTAACGTAATGAAAGGTTAACGTTATGAAAGGCTAACATTATCCTATGTTTGTCTCTTGATGAATACATTTACATTCATGCAGCTCTTTGTGTGACCAGTAATATCTACAAACTACTCCTAGACAAGCCGTGATAATTTTATAATCGTAAGCAAATACCACTGATAGATTTTTGGATAAACTAAATAGAGTAGTTTTTCATGCCACTGTTTCTAGAACACATTATTTTTCTGTTTGAAAAAAAAAAAGGCAAAATTTGAGGATATAGTTCTCCAGGGACCCCTCCACCACTGGTTATAGTTATAACGCACAGTGCTTGGCATCATCAAAATGATGATCATTTCTCTTAGCATATGCTCCATACTGGTCCTACAAGTCATTAGCCTATTATTGTTGTTTGTTTGGGTTTTTTTTATTTGCTCTGGAATAAAGACTCGGATGACTGAACACACTGTTGTTTCACCAGTGTTTATCTGTGTTGATTGTTGTTTATCTTTGTTAGTTATTGTTTATCAACTTCTGTTTATCATCAGATGCTGTTTTACACATCTTGAGGGGAAATATGCAAAAAAAAAAAAAAAGCCGGCAAATATTAAACATTCTCACCATATTGCTACGCATCTGTTTCTCGGGTCGATTTAAGTGTGTGTGCGTGTGTGTGTGTGTGTGTGTGTGTGTGTGTGTGTGTGTGTGTGTGTAGGCTCAGCTGTTTTGTGTACCAGTGTGTGGGTTGTAAAGATAGACGGCTGTTAATATCAGATTCTCAGACTGGGCCAAATGTTCCGCTGTGGATAAAGACTATTACAAATGGCTGGAGGCTGATTTTCACGAGACGGAAATCACAGCAGATAAATAACACAGGAAATACCAAATTCACAAACATAAATAAACACACACAGATATCCAAACATGTCAAACAACGCACACACGAGCTCCGACCTTAAGCAGCTGTAGCAGTAACTGTAAGACTCCGAAGACAAACGCTTTAATGCGAAGGTTATTCATTACCATTATACCTTTATTTCAGACATAAAACTATTAAAAATAAGTGACGAATCAATGGGGAGTTTTATGTGCTTTCTACCAGGGCTTCTGTTTTTGATATGAAAGGCAGAGACAAAGGAAGAACCCAGCCAGAATCTACCCAGGTGGTGAGGCAGTGGAAGCAGGAGATGAGAGAAAAACTGATAGGATGTCTGTAGGAGGGAAGGCAATGAGGCAGAGAAGAAAAGAAAGACACAGACTCGGTCTTATGATTGTGTTTGTCTTCACTTGGCTTTGTTTTCTCCTTCTCAATACACATTCTTTCCTCTTACCTATACCCTATCTTTCTTTCTTTCGGTTTTCTCTGTCATTTTGCTCTTCTTTTTTTCTCCACTAGGGGGAGGGTATGAACTGCCTTATTTTCTAGTTATCGATGTGTCTATTATTCCTCCTCCCTTTTCTCAATGAGTCCAGATGATTGAGGAATGTGGATTCTTCTTTCTTTGTCACTTATTTATTTGGGAACACAGACCCCAAAGCAAAGATTGGATACTCGCTCTTGACCATAGCGGTTGTAAAATCACTAAGAATATACGATCATATAAAACATGCGGCCCGGGGGCCAAATCTGGCCCGCCAAAGGATCCAGTCTGGCCCCTGAGATGAAATTGTGAAATGCAAAAATTACACTGAAGATATGAACAATCAAGGATCTTAAAATCATTTTAGGTCAATTCAATCTAAAGTGGATCAGACCAGTAAAATATCATCATAATAACCAATCAATAATGAAAACTGCTCATTTTTCTCTTTGTTTTAAGGTAAAAAAATAAAATAAAATTACACAAATGTTTACATTTACAGACTATACTTTTCTATATATTAAAAAAAAGTGAATAATCTGACATCTATCAATAGAAGTATGTGGAATTTTCATAATATTCTGCCTGTTATTTAATGTTTTGTGTATTTGTAGATCCACTGTGATCTGTAAGTTGTGATGCACATGTATAAATGATAAACAAAGGGATAATATTATTAACATATTGCATAGCACTTATTTTACTTAAGCATTTTCAGCTTTATTTGTTTGTTATATTTGGGTGCAATTCATAGATAGAAACATTTTCATTATGGAATTTAAATTCTTTAATACAAAAGTTTTCATCCTATTGTTTATATTATTTCACTGGTCCGGCCCACTTTATACCATATTAGGCTATATGTGGCCCCTGAACTAAAATGAGTTTCAAGCTAGGGGTGGAGACTGAGTTTGTTTTAGCTGTGATTTTGCCTGTTTTTGTTCGGAAAAAACCCAGTGTGCAGTTTGTTTTTCTTTTGTAATAAAGCTGGGTAAATTCATTGCCACAGGAAAAACCTTAAGGTTACAGAAAGTAAAAGCTTTATGATTTAAAGCTCACACACCCTGATGAGGAGTGCCCCCTGTTTAGAAAACAGCAATGTCACCGAAAAATGCACACTTTGTACAACAAGCTTTGATCATATTATCAGCTGAAAATGCAGTCAAGCCAGAGGGACAGTAGGGACGAGCAGTTTTCCAGAGGCTTTTAATCAGTTTTTATGGGAATACACTGACATTCACAACGTAATTCCCCAACATATGTTCATCCATCTGTATAACCATTAAGGTGAACAGCTAAAGTTGCACTTACACATACTCTTATAACCTGAGAATCTGTCAGAGTAGACGCAGTGTGTTTGTGTTTCGTATGTGTCGTTGTTAATTGTGGTGCATTCTGCTTCATCATCAGTATTTCGTATTTGCTCTTCTTTTATCTGTATCTTTCTCTGTGCTACTGAAAATACTCAACTTCCCCAGAGGAATCATTAAAGTTTCATCCAGTCTTTAGAAAAATACATGATTGCACCATTTATAAGGCCTGTTAAATAACAAGGCCTGCAGTACAAAGGCTACAGATGCCATTAATGCAGCAGGAGCCTGAAGCTTTTAAGATGATGACTCTTTCCAGTGACACCAGTCTGGAATCTGCCAGCAGGATTGATATCTTCCAATGTGTTTTATTTGACAATTTTTTGGATGAAATGTACTTGTATCAGACAAATTACTTCATATCTCATTTGTTACACCTAAAATAGGCAAGTTTTTTTGGCTTTCTGCCTCTGTCCCTTATCACATCATTAACCCATGAGACCCAAACAGCCATTGGTGACTGGAACCATCTACTGATCTAAAGTTCTGTTCAGTTAATCCTATCAATACATAGAAATATTGGTGTAAAATGCAGTTTGTGGAGGCTCTGTAATTACCATGGAAACACTATCATCTTCTACAATATTGATTCACCAGTAAAGCCCATGGAGTTGGATCAATGATAGTTGATGGATATGCTTGTTTTTACATTCAGTTAGGTATATTTTTGCTATAAAAAGTCACTTTTTCCTCAGTTTTCTCTGTTTCGGTGCCTCCCTAGTGATAATCACTAGGGAGGCACCGATGCTGATACCAGTATCGGGTATTAGTCCGATACTTGCACTCGTATTTGTAAAAGTACTGTGATACAACCACACCGATACCACTTAGGGCTGCGTGACATTCACATTTAAGTGCAGCAGATACTCAGCAGAGGAGTGATGTCAGCAGTGTGGAGATTTTTCAAAATAAACAATGGTGACAAAATTAACGTTAAAGGCGCAGACGGATATGGACGGAGCATTCTGTCCGTCCTGCGTACAATCTGTCCGCAATTCTGTCTGTTTTCCAGGTGCTTGCAGAAGCGTAGCCAGATGGAAAATACCACTGGGAACTGTGGAGGTAGAGAAGGGGTGTCAAAGTCATTTCAGTTCAGGGGCCACATTCAATTAAGTTTGATCTGCAGTGGGCCGAACCAGTGAAATAATAACATAATAATATATAAATAATGCCAACTTTTTTTTTGTGCTTTAGAGCGAAAAAAGTAAAATTAAACAATGAAAATATTTACATCTATAAACTATCCTTTCAAACAATGTGAATTATATGAACAAACTGAGAAATAAGTGTGATTTGAACAATATTAATTAATCATTTCCACATGTTCATTATCTTTACCCAGTGGATCTACAAATACATAAAACATTTAGTAACAGGAAGAATATTCTTAAATAATATTGTTACTTTTCTGAAGACATTTCAGGCTCTTTTTATTTGTTCATATTATTTACATTCTTTGTGAAACTAAATACGTGAAAATATTTACATTTTCAAAGACAAAAATTTTGTGACTTGTGAGTATTTATAGATTATGATAATATTTTACTGATCCAACTGAGATTGAATTGGTCTGAATGTGGAACCTGAACTAAAACGATTGTTAATATCTAAATATCTATTTTTTGCATTTCACAAATTCATCCCAAGGGCCGGAGTGGACCCTTTGGCGGGCCGGATTTGGTCCCCGGGCCGGATGTTTGACACCTGTGAGGCAGAGGATGTGTTCAAAGAGCGACTGTGTGTTCGTGAAAAACTACTAACATACAGTATTATCATCTCCATGTTTGTTATTACTGAGCGTCTTCTTCTTCTTCTCAAAAAAAACGTTACTCTTCTTCATGGTATTTTTCCAGTATGATTAATTCAGAGTGGTGCCCCCCGGTGGGTTGATTTAGAAACACTCATTCGAACACATTAAATGTCAGTTCCAGTCAGACTAATGACAACCACAATAAAACACATTTTCAAAAGGAACTAAGAACTGTGATGGGATTATTAAGTACTCATATCAGTACTCGGTATCACCAAGTATTCACATGTAAGTAATCTAATGTACTCAGTCTGGAAAAAAAGTGGTATCGGTCCATCCCAAATAATAACTTTCAACTTTAATCTGAGTTTTAATGAACATCCACTTGATCCGTGAATTCAATGTAGGAAACTACACTTAAAAATGCAAAATACAGCGGATATTATAATAAATGATGAGAAATGACTGAAGGAAAGATTACATAGAGAAAAAAAAAACTTCTTGGGAATTGACACAAAAGTAGCACTGGGTCTTCGTGGGTTAAAAAAACGATGCTGCATTAAAGGAGGTGTGAACCGCAGATGGCAGAGACATCCCATATTTTACCCACATTAAATGTATTGCTTTTTTATTGCCTTTGTAAGAAGCTGTAATGTTGTTGGCTCGGATGTGTTTTCTGTTCTGTCCTGTATGGAAAACTGAGACTACGTTAATGAAGCAGAGCATCGAGGCAGTCACACTGTTTTCTGACCTCATAAGCAGAGCGGAGGCACACACTATACCTTTTTTATTTGTCTGTTTATGTATGTGTTAAAGAAAATCAAAGACAACTTTTTTTTTTTTTTGGACTCTAGTTCTGTTAGAAAGCAACAACAGTGACTTTGTCTGGGTGTTGAATTAGTTCTTTTGGCCAGTTGGATGTAGGATGGATTTGTAGAACAGATAAAGTTTTGCAAATGAAAAAAGAAAATAAGATTGAAACTTTAGGAGTTTTTTAGGTGGATGCATCTTTTTTTTTTTTTAACCTGTATGTCTTGTGCTGGAGATGGACTTGATGCATGCTTAATGTCAAGGTTAAGTAATCTATTACTGTTCATTCGTAGGAGTAAAAAATGAAATGCGGTTGTATGAATGTGAAATTTGTCATAAAGGGATTTTTTTTTATTATTTTAACTGGATCTGAGATGCACCGTTTGTCCACTGTGCATTCATCACCAGACTGGACACCAAATCTCCATCTTTTATCAGACTTAACACACTCCCTTACTCATTTTTAGTATTTATGTAAATCTTCAAGTCTGTTTACTAGTGAAAACAAGTAAATGAACAATAAATGGGCTGGCGGAAGTTGGGAGGAGTGAAGATAGTCTTTCACTACTGATTAAATTATCAGCTTGGCGCCCCATCGGGGGCAAAAAGGCATGAAATTGCTTGACATTTTTTCTCCTTGCACACTCTGCTATTAGCCATTTCCTCAGCTACATTTCACTGGAAGGAGGACAGCGAGAGCCTCTGAAAGTCATTTTGGAGTAGCTTGAGGATTTGTCAGGGATAACGTTGAGTGAAGGTGGACAGATGTACGGGACATTGAACGTCGTGACAGGGCAGTTGTGCACGCCATCAGATCAAGACAGAGGCACCGCGTTCTAATCAGATCCTCTAAGGTCCTGCAAGTTAAATGCTCATAGAAGCAGATGTGTTAATATATTCAGATTTGAGTACCCAGAGTTGCTGAAGTACAACTTTTACTCTTGAGTGGTCATAACCTCCTCTTCAATATCAAACACTGCACATACACACATTCTTGTGCTTTGTGGCGCACACAAACATACATACACACACCTTCTTTCCACAAAGACAAACCTCTAATGTACCTTGACTTTCTCCTGTCCCACCTCAGTAACTCAGTTGGGACTTTTATAACTTTTTAAAACAGCCCAAGGCTTTCTCTTTGCTCTCTCTCTTTTTTTTTTTTTAACACCTGCAGGATTCATGGGGCGATTTAAACACGCTGCATCACCCTCCCTCACACCGACACTGTAAGAGTCAGGAGGCTTAAGAAATGCCATATTTTTGCATTCCGTCTCCATCTTTCCCAGCAAAAGTCAAAGGCTGTCCATTTTCCTGTCTTCGGTCTTGTCTCTATGCATCACTCAACCTCGCTTTTTACATTTTAGAAAGTTTTTATTAAAGCGCCTCTTGGACCGAGGTTGGATTCTGGCAGCAGGAGCACTGAGGCAGATGATGGAGCATTTAGCATGAAAAGGTTAAAGGTTTGCGTCCCAAATGGCAAGGTGGCGATAAGGTGGTGTGGCCTTCAGTGGCTCAGAAGAAGAAAAGGGCAACATGAATGTCAGCAAAGTCTTGTGGGACATATAAATCACACCTGAAAGCTACAATTTAAACATTTCTGGGGACATTTACTACACAACTTTCAGAAAACACACCAAAATAAGACTGTTTCTCTTGAGAATAGAACTTCAAAAGAGTAACTTTACTAACACATTTTGTCAAAGTTGGAGATGTAGAGCATAACAGAAAGACTACTTTCAAGTCATTCATTAATATATGGAGTTATTAGCTGTTAATTTACAATGCATTTGAAATATTTTAATTCACCTTAAACTCATGAAGGGAAACATTTCAGTCTGTCCCCTTTGAAGCATAACTACACTCAAAGAGGAAGGACTTTTGGGGCTGTAATATCTTATTATACTTATAAAATATTCAGATTTCAAAGGATTTTTTTAAAAATATGATTTTATTTAAGCTTTTTCAATCCCCAAAACCCAGACATATACTCTTAGTGAGTACAAACAAACCAAAACACCCATGACAGAATCATACTTGAAATAAACAAACAGAAAAGACGACAGCACCACCCCCACCCAAAAAACAAACAAACAAACAAACAAAAAAACCCCACGTATACATACATTGTGAAGGAAGAAGCCTAGTTGGGGCGTTACACGTGTTCCCTGCCAGTCAAAGTTTTTTGTCTGAAGAAGTTGTACATTTTTGGACATACATTTGGAGCTGCCAATCAAATGTTAACCTTAACAGACAGTCAGCAGCTAAAAGTTATTCTGGAAGATGTCCAACAGATTGCTTACTGGGCTTAGGTAACTTGAAATCAGTATCAGTCCAATTCAGACTACACTGGACAGCTTTGTGTATGGTCTCTGTGATGAAGATATTGCAATATTTTTGTACTGTACATGATTGTGTTTCCCTGAAACAGAGTTGTGTCTTTATCATACTCCGTCATTCTTCTACAACATACACAAACACATACACATAATAACAACACCCTGATTCCAAAGGGTTTGTGTAATTGTGAGTGTAAGGCTACAGACACAACAATTCAAACTCAGACTAGTCAAGCATTTATAACAAAGATTTCAGAGTCATCTTTATTTTGTGCATTTTAACGTGCTTGAAGCTTCTGTGACATGACCCTACACGTACACTGGGTATGTGTATACTGGTGTAAAGAATAGAAGTAGCATAGAATACCGGTTTGATAAAAACACAGAATTAAAAGGTGCAACAGCTCCTAGCAAGTCAAAACTGCCTGTGGGCCATTCATTATAAAACTAACCCTGTTAAATTAAAAGTGGATACTCAAGGAAGTGTCTTATTTGTCCAGAAAGGGTCACATCAGGGTCAAACACATAGGGACTGATACCCAATTAGGTCGTTTTTTTTTTGTCATTATATCTACATTAGTGTCTTGGTTCTGAGGCTCCTCCTGGTGTTGATCATGTTACATATCATGCATACGTATATGAACACCTTCCTGTGCACATGGTAAATACTAGTGTCCTGCTGGCTCATTACTGCTGTTTTTTTGCTCAGACACTTGTGATGTTTACAACATAAGGTCATTTAATGTGACATTTCAGTCGCTGCTGCCTAACTTTAAAGTCACTGTACATAAAGAAAATGAGCTCACTTTGGTTTTCAGTAGACTTAACTCTATTAAATGCTAACATCGTGGTGTGGATTTAGCTTAATGGTATTCAACTACTGCCAGCAATGGGAGACAAGATCAACAGGTAAACATGTCCTCTGGCTCTTATTCTGTCACCGTTACCAAGTAGCACAAGGAAGAGGAGGAAATAAAGGTCATTTTACACCTGCGCAGCAATTCATAACTATCAGTAACCAGGGTAAGATACATATTTGTAACTGTATCGCAGATATAGGGCTGGGTGATAAAATGATAACGATATATATCGCAAAATACAGTGCCTTGCAAAAGTATTCGGCCCCCTTGAACCTTGCAACCTTTCGCCACATTTCAGGCTTCAAACATA